>CM053609.1:21359812-21385089 GCA_028646535.1 Procyon lotor | reverse complement strand
AGGAGGGGTGGGGGTGGGGGGCTGGGCGAGCCTGGTGCTGGGTATTGAGGAGGGCGCGTATTGCATGGAGCACTGGGTGTGATGCATGAACAATTAATCTTGTAACACTAAAAAAATAAATAAATAAACATATTTGGGACAGAAAAAAAAAGAATATTAAGTGGCTCTGAATGCACCAAAGGAATACTGAGAAGTAAAACCCTATACTTCACAGTTAAAAAACACCATACCAACTTCCAGAAAGAAAAAATACAGGAAAAGAAGAACCAGACATCAGGCTTTTCACTTGTAACAATAAATACTGGAAGAGAAAAGTATAAAGAACCTAAAAGAAACTCAATTATGAATTCTAAGTCTAGTTCCACTAGAACAGGTACCATATATTTCTTTGCCACTGGATCCTCAGCACCTCTATAAAGTATTTTGCACAAAGTCAGATGGATAGGTGTTGAATGAATAAGAAAAACAGACACTGAGTATTCAAGGAACACTCTCCATGCACAGTCCCAGAAATCCTTTCTAGAAATAAAAAGAGACGTTATTGAGGGATATATTTTCAGAGGTAGGAAGCAACCATGGAATATCAGGTAGAGCAGTAAGCAAAGACATAATAACACTAATGGTTAAGTTTAAGCAATTGTTGAAAATTCAGCTTAGAAGTTATAGGCCATACCGTAAATAGTGAAAAACTAAAAATAGCCCAAAGGCCACCTGAGAATGTTAAAAACTTTTTCTAAAGAACTCTTAGATTTCAGAAGAAATTGACACTCGTGTCCCAGTAAACCAATTTCTAAATATGTGCCCAGAAAAATGCTTGTATGGTATCCCCAAAATTGGACAAGAATGATCATGGTAGCACACTGTTCTTTTCTTTTTTTAAAGATGGATTTATTTCTTTGAGTGAGGGAATGAGAGAGAGTGCAAGCCCAACCAGGAGAAACAGAGGTAGAGAGAGAGAGAATCTCAATCCAACTCTGCTCTGGGCACAGAGGCTGACGTGGGGCTCAACCTCACAACCCTGAGATCAGGACCTGAGCCAAAACCAAGACGCTTAACTAACGGCGCCAAGCAGGTTCCCCTTACTGTTCCTAATATTAAATTGCAATCAATTTAAATGAATGAATTTGTTATGGTATGTTCAAAGAATGGAATAAATACAGCAATGAAAAAGAACTATAGCCACACATATGAATAAATTTAACACACAATTGTTAAGCAAAAGACAAAGAACACACATATAGTATGACTCTTAATATGAAGCTTAAAAATAGTCAATGCTAAATCATATTGTTGAGAAATGCACATCTATATGGTAATTAACGAGGGAAAAGGAAAAGGTTAGCAGAGAAGAGAATGATCATCTAGAAGGTGTGTGCAAAAGGTTTCTAGTGCTAGCAATACTCTGTTTCTTCACCTGGGTTGGGACTGGGTGGTAGTTCCCTGGTATTCACTGTTAACTATTTATTACACTAATGTTCATTATGTTTTCAACACCTATACAACTTCTTGTGAAATATAACAAAGTAACACGAACAAAATATGGAATCAAACCACTTAGGATATACAAACTATTTAGAAAATAAATATACTAAATCTTAAAACCTATGCAATGAAGTTAAAAAGCACGCAGAAGGAAATGTGTACCTTTACATGTTTTAAAGCAATTTAAATGACAATGGTCCAATAAACTTCCAAAAAAGAAAAGCAAAAGAAAAGAGTTAAGACTCACACAAAAATGAAAAAGAAAATTAGATTCAAAAAAATAAAAGGACTGATTCTTTCAAAAGGCCAATATAAAACAGACCAGCTTCTGAGAAATAATGATAAAACAACTTGAGAAATGAAAAGAACTTCATGAC
The DNA here is from genome assembly GCA_028646535.1 of Procyon lotor. Taxonomy (NCBI): domain Eukaryota; kingdom Metazoa; phylum Chordata; class Mammalia; order Carnivora; family Procyonidae; genus Procyon; species Procyon lotor. Next base: position 21,383,230 of record CM053609.1, on the reverse strand, counting down.
CATAGATTCAAAACTACAGATGAAGTGATTTTTTTTTTTTTTAAATCTAAAATTACTAAAATTGACTAAAGGAATGAAAAAATGAAGACTAATACTTCGAAAAAGAGAAAAATGGATCAGACTCAGATGTTTATTAAAACCATGGTTTCTGGGGGTGGGGGGGTCGGTAGGGATAGGGTGGCTGGGTTGTGGACATTGGGGAGGATATGTGCTGTTAAGTGCTGTGAAATGTGTAAGCCTGAAGATTCACAGACATGTACCCTGGGGCAAATAATACATTATATGTTAATAAAAATTAATTAAAAAAAAAAAAACAAAAACAAAAAACCATGGTTTCTGGGGCACTTGGGTGGCTCAGTCGTTAAGCGTCTGCCTTTGGCTCAGGTCATGATCCCAGAGTCCTGGGATCGAGCCCTGCATCGGGCTCCCTGCTCAGCAGGAAGCCTGCTTCTCTCGCTACCATTCCCTCTGCTTGTGTTCCCTCTCTCGCTGTGTTTCTCTCTGTCAAATAAATAAAATCTTAAAAAAAAAAAAAACAAAAAAACCATGGTTTCTCAACTTCTCAACTTTGGAAGTACTGATATTTTGGGCTAGATAATTCTTTGTCATGCAGGACTGACTGGACATCATAGGACATTTAGTAACATCCCCTCTACCCACAAAATGCCCATAGCATTCCCTCCAGCCAGTTGTGACAACCAAAATTATCTCCAGATATTTTCAGATGTCTCATGAGAGGCAAAATTGGACCCAGTTGTAATTTTATTTAAACTGTTCTAGACTTTGGGGGTACTTGGGTGGCTCAGTCAGTTAAGTATCCACCTTTAGCTCAGGTCAAGATCCCAGGGTCCCCGAATCAGGTCCTGCATAGGGCTCCCTGCTCAGCAGGAAGTCTTTCTTCCTTTCCCTCTACCCGCTGCTTGTGGTCTCTAGCTCTCTCTCAATAAATAAAATCTTTAAAAAAAAATAAACTGTCCTAGACTTTAGAAAAAAATACACAAAATTTACCAAGTCATTTTAGGAGACTGTGATACTGAAAGGAAAAAAGAGCCTAAAAGGAGATAAGTAAACAAACCAACTACATTACAATCTCAAACTAGAAAAAGCCAAAAATAAAATGATATCCATTGTGCCCCTCTAGCCACCACCTATGCAGGTGCTGAGTATTTATTATGAATATAAGGATGAATTCACAATTAGTAAATTTCTTCATGTAATTCACAAATTGTAACTCTACACATGCACAGTCATGAAAAACAAGGTTGATCTACACACACTGTGTCCAAGATATATTAAGTGAGGAACACAAGTTGCAGACATCCCAGAGCAGGCAAATTGAACACAGTATATATATGCTTCTCCCACCTTCTCTTTTTCCTGAAGCTCCATTAGAATTATAGTGAATAAACACTATATAACACACATTGATAACAAAAAAAGGAAATGAGGCTACCAGCAGAAGACAATTCATGCATGCTAGCAGATGACAGTAAATGGATGAATGGTAATTAATAGAGCAAATCAGTAAAGTAGGTTAGGGGATTATAGGAGGCTAATTTGTCCCCTAGCACCCTGGAGAGAGCCTTAGACTCTAATGTACTGGGTACACTAGACAGCAGAAACAATGGATAGGACTGAAAACAGATCAACCAAAAGCCTATACACTGAACACGTCCAGTCCCCAAAATATACTGCTCTCCCTTACATCCTTTTAAGATTTTATTTATTTGTCAGAAAGAGGGAAAGAGAAGGAGCACAAGTGGGGGATCAGCAAGCTAAGGGAGAAGCAGGCTCCCCGCTAAGGAGCCTGACGTGGGACTCAATCCCAGGACCCTGGGATCATGACCCAAGCAGAAGGCAGATGGTTAACTGACTTAAGCCATCCAAGCATCCCTCTCCCTTATGTCCTTAAGTAGAACCCCAGCTGAAAGATCTATCTCAGGAAGGAGATTATAAAATCTCATGTCTGAAGAAACCAAGTAGTTCTAGCCCCATTTTTTATTATACCAGAAAATAGAGGTGGGGGCGAGGGGAGGAAGGGTTGAAAGTCAGCTTAAATTCCTCTTAAAAGCTATCAGTTGAGGAGCGCCTGGGTGGCTCAGGCTCAGTGGGTTAAAGCCTCTGCCTTCGGCTCAGGTCATGATCTCAGGGTCCTGGGATGGAGCCCCGCATCGGGCTCCCTGCTCAGTGAGGAGCCTGCTTCTCCTCTCTCTCTGCTTGCCTCTCTGCCTACTTGTGATCTCTCTCTGTGTGTCAAATAATAAATAAAATCTTAAAAAAAAAAAAAAAGCTATCAGTTAACAAGTCTTGGCCACAGAGAACTCTCAATTTTCTTTTCAGTACCTTGCTCAAATAGGAGTAAGAAAGTAAGAAAAAAAGAAAAATATGAATAACATAGAATAGATATTTGAGGAACAGTTTCAAAAAGAAAAACAAGACCAAGATAAACTAGGAAAAAAAATTTACTGAAGAGAAAATAGAGGGGTGCCTGGGTGGCTCAGTCAGTTAAACGCCTGCCTTTGGCTCAGGTCATGCCTGCTTCTCCCTCTCCCTCTGCCCCTCCACCCTACCTGTGCTCTCTCTCGCTCTATCTCAAATAAAATCTTAAAAAAAAAAAAAAAAATAGAAAAGAGATGCCAGAGGGGGAGAGGATAAGGGTATCAAAGTAACTCCTTAAAAACACTAATGATTACATCTATAAATCAAAAATAGAATGCTATGAATAAAGAATAATCAGAATAAGAAAAGAGTCTTAGAATTTACAGGACATCATTGGAGATGACCTCCAATGACCCACATCCCCCAGCATTCTTCCCCTTATATGGTCCCCTCCCATAGTCAATCTGGGCTGACCCCATGACTTGCTTTAACAAGTAAATGTGGTAGAAAGGACACTGGGCCAGTTGCAGATCTAAGTCTTTTTTTTTTTTTTTTTTTTTTTTGCAGATCTAAGTCTTAAGAAGGTATGACAGCTTCCACTTTTGTGCTGTTGGCAACCAAAAATTAAGAATCTGGCCTACCTTTTTGAAGAAAGAGAAGCCACAAGAAGAGGTCCATTCAAGAGATGAGATGCCAGGTGAAAAAAGCAGAGTAAAGAAGCATTCTGCACACCATGGTGCAGTTATGTGTCCAAATGACTACCAGTCCCAGCCACTACCTGAATGTGCAGTGAGGCCAGCAGGAAAAAAAAAAATAATAACTGTCCAGCTAAGCCTAATCAGCCCACACAATTTTGAGAAATAAAATAAATTAAGTTTGGAGTAAGTGGTTAGGCAGCAGTAAATAATCAAAACACAACCAAAAAAGTTACGCTGTCCAATTTTTAAAAACTGAAGAAAAAACTTCCAGAATTTGAAATTTAAAAAGAGAATATGGAGATATATAAAAGATACAAAGACTAGGGGCACCTGGGTGGCTCAGTGGGTTAAAGCCTCTGCCTTTGACTCAGATCATGATCTCAGGGTCTTGGGAATGAGTCCAGCATCTGGCTCTCTGCTCAGTGGGGAGCCTTCCCACCCCTCTCTCTGCCTGCCTCTCTGCCTACTTGGGATCTCTCTCTCTCTCTCTCTGCCAAATAAATAAATAAAATCTTAAAAAAAAATACAAAGACTCAAGCAAAGAGGTCTAAAAGACAATTAAGAGGCATTCTAAAAATGAATAAAGAAAATGGAAAGGAGGAAGTTATCACAGAAAAAAAAAAAAAATACAAGAACACTTACCCAAGGAGAAAGATAAAGGAGCCCAAAGTTGAAAAGACCCATCCATACTAAGTGTCCAGCAACAATGAAAAAAACAAAAATCCATAACTAAAAATACACCATTGTGATATTTGAGAACACCAAGACAAACTTTTAGAAGTTTCCAAAGTCATGCATAGATGAGTAAGACTTAGAATGGCAAACTTAAACAACACTGTTGGCTAAAAGATAGCAGCACAGTCTTTGAAATTCTGAGGGAAAATTGTTTTCAACCCAGAATTATATATTCAACCTGTCAATCAATTGCAACAGTGAAATATAACAGCAGTTAACATTTATTGGGCATTTACTATAATCCACGCACTGCTCTAAATGATTTAGATGTACTAACTCATTTAATCTTCATAGCTCCCCCACAAATATAGGTACTACGATTACCCCCATTTTACAAACAAGAAACTGATGCCCACAGTAGTTGAGTAATTATCACAAGGTCACACAGCTAACAGCAGAACCAAGATTCAAACCTATAGTGGTCTGGTCATATTTTTAGATGTTAGAACTCAGAAAATGTACTACTCCACGTCAGGATTTTCTTGATGTACTCAGGCAAAATGAGAAAGGGTAAGCAAGAAAGACAACATGAGATCAAGTAACAACAGATCCACACTAGCAAAGGAGAAAAAAATTCCAAGATGACAGCTGCATAGCCAGTCCAGAGACAACCTGCCAAGACTAGTGCAAAAGAACCACAGAAAGGCTCCAGAAGAGGCAAGAGCTTGCAGAAAAGGGACAGAACATCACTTTTTAAACTAAGTATTATAAAGAGGACATTGCAAAACAAAGAGCTCTATAAGAAATATCACAATAGGGGCGCCTGGTGGCTCAGTCGTTAGGCAGCTGCCTTCGGCTCAGGTCATGATCCCAGGGTCCTGGGATCCAGCCCCGCGTCGGGCTCCCTGCTCTGCAGGAAGCCTGCTTCTCCCGATACCACTCCCTCTGCTTGTGTTCCCTCTCTCGCTGTGTTTCTCTCTGTCAAATAAATAAAATCTTTAAAAAAAAAAAAAAAGAAATATCACAATAGAAAACATAACACTACATAGTCCTAATAATAAACAGTGATTATTCACATGACTAAATTATAATGGTGTTTTAAGGGAGATGGGTGGGAAGGTAGGTGGTATTTATAGTACAAAGTCAATAAATTATGCCCTAAATAGGTAAATCTGGAAATCACAAAGGTATAGGTGGTAGTGAACTAGTGGGCACTTTTGCTGCTAAAGGAATTAACATTTGGGTTAGCCTTAAAAAACCCAGATAGGCTTAAAAGGAGATGGCATTCCAGGTGAAGGTAAATGAATAAGCAAAGGGAAACAATTGAAGGAACAGTTATGGAAATCAGGAATGTTAACAACAAAAAGGCCGCTGTTGAGAGGAAGGCAGTTGCTTCCCTGTCATAGTAAACACCAGCACTCCAAAGAGTAAATAGGTTTTTAGTATCTAAAATAAAACAAACAATCCAACAAGACTAACTTCTAAATAAGTAAAGAAGGAAAATCATCCTAGTTTTACTTTTGCTTGAGACAATTTATTTTAGCTTTTGAACACTAGAGAATTTTTACTTTACCTGACCCGTGGGTATTGGTTGATCTAGCATCTCAACATCCAGGTGCTTAGGAAGGTTATATAATCTGCAGAGTTCACATATCAACCACTTCAACTGCTGACGAAGCTACAAAACACATTTCAGTAAATAAGCATTATGTTAAAGAACCCTTAGAAGACATGAATAATGCTATGACTACTATAACCAATCCAGTAGGAAATGAAAAAAGTTTGTTACTGCTCAATTACAGCCTACAGATAAAATAACAGTCTTTAAGAAATAATTTTAGGGGCTGCTAGTATAAGTTACTATGGCTTGAGTACAATTCCTACAACTAATACGTGGCAGAATGACAACCAAAAAGCTGAGGAAGGAGAACTCCAGATATTGTCAGATTTTCAGTTGCTAACTCCTTACGAAATTTATGGCTTCAGACAAGAATACATTTACATTAATGAGGCGACAAGAAAATAGAGGCACTGTTGTTACACACGGGTTATAAAATTATACATTCCAATCATTCATTTAAAAGTAGAGACAAATGTGGTCTAATAGACTCTTGGAATCTAAAGGACCTTGGATACAGCATCTAATTCCCTGAGTTTGAGGGACCCCATCTGTAAAATAAGGAAATTAAAATCTTCTAATAATGGTAAAGATTAAATGAAACTTGTGAAAACCCTTGGCACTTAGTAGGTTCTTAAGCATCTGCCAAGAAAAAAAAAAAAAAAAAAAAAGGAAAACATGCACTAGGAAAACTGAAAGGAGTAACTCATTAAGTTCCCATTTTTACGTCCAAATTGTTTTGTAAGCATATTTACTTTAAGCAAAGAAACAAGGTAAGTTATGTTCACGAATATGCTTTTCACTGCTGGGAAAAAAAAAATCTGTTTTCAGTGTTTAGGAATTATGGTTTAAGAACAATGTTCAAAAACTTAGTAGACCTTATCCAGAACTAATAAGATAACTTACTTCACCTGGTCAGGGACAATTGTCTGGATGTCTCTGATCAGGAAAAGAGATGAAAAAGCAGGTTTATGAAGGACTAAGAAAAGAGAAACAGGATTAGAATGGGTTAACAAAGAATAAGACTTTCCAAAGTAGCCAAAGGAACAAGCAGAAATTAGGAAAAATGAGCAGTGGATTAGGATTAAAAAAAATCCTCAAGCTTAAAAGGCACTGTGGATCCACCCCTCCAATAAGTTCTGTTGTTTCAAGAACATAATGAAGATGAGAAAGGGTGACCTGGACATGGACCCAGACACTGCAACCCATGGCAAAGGAAGAGCCATGGGAGTGCTGTGGAAGAGGCAGCATGTGGCAGAGTCATACCAAGTCACAAGAAAAATAGGTTGTATATCTTTCCAGGAATTTCAACTCTATGCTCCCTCCCCCCAAAAAGCATTTAAAGGATTAAAGAAGGATGGTGGGAAAAGATTTAAGAAATATTTAGAAGATAGATGGGACAGGTATTAGAAACTTACTAGGTAGTCTGGAGAAGGGAGGTGTCAGGAAATATAGGTATAAAAAAGAACTTTTAGTTCCCTAGTTCAGCCATGGGTGACAAGCTTCATTATTTCATCTTGTCCCACTCACAATCACAGAGAGAATTACTCAGTGGGGATGCTGGAGTGCCACAAGGTAGGGCAGTTTAAATTTAGATATAATCATTTTGAACAGCCATGGCACTCCAAGTGAGATTCCCCGGATCTACAGGATATATAGGCAGATGTATGCATTTGAAACTCAGGAGATAAATTTTAGCTAAAGATACAGATTTAGGAAAATCTGGAATATAAACCATGATTTAAGTAATAGGAGTAAAAGAGATTTCTCAGAGAAAGCATGGAATGAGAAGAGGCAGACCAAGGGACAAGAGTTCAGGGAAGACCAAAGCAGGGTAGTAAGAGATAAAAACAGGAGACTGATGGAAATTCTCCTAAGATTATCAGTTTCTAGGTAACAGAGATAGGACTTGACTTCTGTACCTGCCACTTATTACAGAGCCTGGCACAGAAGCCAGTAAATTAAAAAAAAATAATAAAAAAATACTTATTTCTGTTCTTCTATTAACAGTTTCCTGTACACACCCAAGAGGAGAAAAGTATGCGTTAAAAAAAAAAAAAATACAGATTTTTTATTTTTACAACACTGTTTGCAAAAGGGGCCAAATTATAAACAATATTCTATGCCTTGCCTTTTCACTTGCATATCTTGGAAAGTTCTATACATTCCTATGGAAAGATTAGCGGCATTCTTTTTAACTACAATGTAATATTCTATCATAAAACTATACAGGGCAGTTTTTATTTAGCCAGCTTTTGATTGGCAGACTTGGAGTAATAAATGTTTGTTAAATAAAAGAATATTTCAACAAGGGAACAATCACCACTATCAAACTGCTGCAGAGAAGTCAATTTTAGGATTAAAAAAGGATTCCCTGGATTTGGCAACTAGACATAAAAAATTTGAGAGCAACAATTGAAGGTAGAATCCAGATTATAATGAATTAAGTAAAGCAAAAGTGAGGAAATAGAACTTACTCTGTCAAGAAACTGGGTGATAAAATAACTGGCTGAGACTATAAGAATAGAGGGTAATCTGGTTTTCTTTTATGTAAATATTATTTTTTTTAAGATTTTATTTATTTATTTGACAGAGGGAGATCACAAGTAGGCAGAGGCAGGCAGAGAGAGAGGGGGGGAAGCAGGCTCCCTGCGGATCAGAGAGCCAGATTTGGGGCTCAATCCCAGGACCCTGATATCATGACTTGAGCCGAAGGCAGAGGCTTTAACCCACTGAGCCACCCAGGCGCCCCAATATATTGCCTTTTTAAAAAATAAAATGAGACCCAATTTTATGTCCTATGTCATTTCATGAGCATTTTTTGATGAAAAATTTTAGACACTGAAAGATAACCCAGTCATTTCTATTACAAAACTTGTACCTTTAGATCTTTTTAGAGTTAACTTCCTAAAAAGAGATAGCAGTAAGAGGGCTATCTTTCCTTGTCCTGTTACTCCCCTGCTGGAAATGTGAACCTTCATGGCTCTCCAGACCAGCCTCTACTCGTAAAATACTCCTCAAATTGATTTCTTCTGTTGTTAGATTCTAACTTCCCTAAATGGTCAGTTCTCTCAATGATATTTATAGAATAACCCACCCTTTCCTTATTGAGTACTTTAACTTATTCTGAATTCTAAATAGCATGACTCTGTTTTTAAACTTCCATTATCTTTATCTGTCCAGTCCAGTGCCAGTACTTATTTTTATTTAATATCTAATTAGACAAGTCTCTCATTACTTTTTTTAACTATTTTTTTTATTATTTACTTTTTAAAATCAACTTTAGAGTCATTTTGTCAAGCTCCAAAAATAAGACTGTTGGGATTAATTGCATTCAATTTACAAACTAACATGAAGCTACAAAGGTAATGGACATGTTTGTAACACGGAGTCTGCCCATCTAGGAACATAGTAGTCAAGTCTTTCATTCCAGGTTAATTTTAAAAGATATGAAACTATACAGAATATGACCTCAACTATTTAAACATATTTATTGGAGTCCATGTATTTTACTAGCAAGGAAAAAAAATACTGATAGAAAACAGCTACCATGTCAACAGTGGTTATATCAGACAGAAATCTTATTTCCCTTTATTTTACTAAGTACTCTCACAATAGCAACTTAGTTTTCTCATCAAAGAAAACAGGTTTTTAAAATTTTTCTGTAAAATGGAAAGTTACATTTCTTCATATATTAAAAAACCAAAAACCAAAAAACGCATTTCTTTGTACACCTATGGCTATTACTGCAGTTACAGTCTTCTGAGAGAGAAAGCCATTCCCTAACACTAGCATTGATGTCATTCTAGCATTACTTCCACTCACATCCACCTCAGTCTTTTTTTCTTTTCTATCTTCCACCTTGGCTAGTGTTCCCTACCAAAAATGTCTGGTTGGTTTAAAATCAGAATTCATTGAAAAGAGACCACCTAACTCCTCATCTAAATTAAGGCTTAGTATGGGGAATAAAAAAGATAAATCAGGTAGTACAGAATTTAAAGGCAAAAAACAGACGAAACTGGTCTTTATCTCCTTTAAGATTATCAAATAATCATTACTCAGGCTTTTCTATATCATATTACCTCTTAACCCTTAAGTTCTACATACAACATTCTTTAGGAGAGAAAAAAAATAGTAGGTTGGGTTATTTTCTCACCGAATTGTTGTTCTTAGTATCTTCTAGATGTTCCAGCACTGATGTCAGATTTGGGTCATCAGAGTCCACAAACCATATTGGTGAAGATGATGGGTAAGATTCCTGTTACAGAGACACCTATGTTAAACACATTTACATATGGACTAATCTGGAAATGCAAGTTAACTATACCACCAAATGGCAAGATGACAACGGATTTAAGTAAAATATATCAGGGTGAAGAAAAGCAACCCCTTAAAATCTATGCATGGAGAAAAGGGTTTTTTGTGGATTTTTTTAAAAAAACAGTTTTATGGTGTAATTTTGCCTGCTCCATGTTACATAATTTATACATTTAAAAATCAAGCAATAAAATAAAATAAAAACCAAGCAAAAAAAAGTAGTTTACTGAGTAAGTAGTAGCATTTAAAAGAGAAGAGAAACACTGCAAAAGTTAGGTTTTATCACAAGCTGAAAAAAAAGAATTAGTACTCAGGTACCAGGAAAGATGGGCTTCCTTCCTTTACAAAAAAGGGTCAATCATGGCCTGGATAAATACCTCAAAAAGAAAAACAAAAACAAAAACAACCACCTCACAACCTTGAAGTATAATTTATAAATTTAAACCATTCTTTTGTCTTTTAATATAATAAAGCTACATTTCTAAACTTTATCTAGATGAGATTTAACTCAATTTTTTAAAGGTGAAGCAAAGGAGTATAATCTAGGCACATATTTTTAAATCCTTATAAATGCTAAAATGATTTTTAAAAATCTTCCTACTCCCTATACTCCCTGTTCTCTAAGTAATTACAGAAGTTACTTTGAGATTTTTCTCCATTAGAAAATTGCCCCTCCCCAAAGCAATCCCATTTAATGTTGCCTTTTTTCAAATAATTTCCAAACCTTCTCAGATTGTAGGGAGGGATGTAGTTTCTAAACAGATTCCTTAAATGAGGTTAAGATTATACCTTAAATATCTTTGGTGTTAGAAGTCAGAACAGCAATATGGCGACCATATGGTACATACAGGTTTCACTTGCCACAGAAGCTGGGCTTTTGAGAGAGGCATCCTCCTTGTAGAGAGAGCCACTATCTGTGTGCTACAGCTCAGAGGTCAAGGATGTTCTTCTTGGAACACTGTAGTGGGCAACCTCTAAAATGGTCCCAAGAATCCTAACCTGGTATTCACACCCTTGTATAATTCCCTCCCCTAGACTCACTTCTAACAAACAATACAGCAAATAATGTGATTTCTAGGATGAGGTTACAAAAAGATAAGAACTTCTTTGTTGCTCACTCTCTCCTGCTCTTTCATTCACCTTCCTCCCAACCCCTCCTTGAAGCCATCTCCCTATGGAGAAGCCTACAGCCACAGGGCAAGAGATTGACAGAGGCCTCTGACCACCGCCACCCTCAGACAGGAGGCCTGTAATACCAAAAGCACATGAATGAGGATGGAGGAAGATTCTCTCCCAGTCTCACTTTGTGATGACTGCAGCACTAGCCAATACCTTTACTGCCTTGTGAGAGTCTGAGCCAGGGAACCCTGATAAGTCATGCACAGATTCCTGGCCCACAGAAACTGTGAGATACTGTTGCTGTTTTAGGTGGCTACATTTGTTAAAGAGCAGTATTAACTAATTCAAACCCCATAAAATTCTAATATTTTATTCCGTCACAAACTGAGTACTGTCAGGAAAGGAAGGGTGAATTGGGGGAAATCGGAGCAGGAGACGAAACATGAGAGACTGTGGACTCCGAGAAACAAATTGAGGGTTTTGGAGGGGAGGAGGATGGGGGGTTGGGTGAGCCTGGTGGTGGGTATTGAGGAGGGCATGTATTGCATGGAGCACTGGGGTGTGGTGCATGAACAATGAATCGTGGAACACTGAAAAAATAAAATTAAATTTTAAAAAATGCTAGTTACGTATTTTTAAACATAAAATTACATGTGTTGATTTTTAAAGGTTAACAGAAAAAAGCATTACATGCTTTCACTATTAATAGACATTTACTCTGTACTATTTTTCTATTATAAGTTAGAAAAAAGTCATTATTATTAGATGCTAGCTACCAAACAATTAGTTTCTAGTTATGGAAAAACAATTTTGCAGAAACACAGTATTAAAGAAGCATTGCTTTGAGAACTATAATCTCAATTACTATATAGCTGAAGCCAAAGAAACTATTTTTGGAGCACTTCACCAAATGTTCTTTAAAGAACAACAACAAAAACCGTACTGAAGAAGGACATCATTAGATCTACTCAATAATGGTTTATTTTGTATTGTCATTCCTCTAATTTTCAGTGTGAACCAAACCTATTCACAGACTATAAGAAAAACTATCTTCAAAATTAATCCTGTTCTTAAAGAAAACTACTTATCAAGTATTGCATTTTCTTCTTCAAATTCCATCAGTTTGGGAACATATGATATAGACCTTAGTTCTGAAAAACAAAACAGAACAAAACAAAAACCAAACCAAAACAAACCAAAAAAACTAACCAACTAAATTTTACAACTTCACTGTGTAGAGGAGTGTTTGTCTAATTCTACATAAGCAAAATAAAACATGTGAATTGTTGCTCTAAAACCCCTTAAACCATATTATGAGCACTGCAACAATAAAAATTACTGAGATCAGTTCCTGCTTATGACATGATCTTCTAATCCTATGCATAAGATAGGATATAGCGGTCTAAGCAACTATGTCAATAATTTTCAAAGTGGGGCCCTGGAAACCCCTAGGTAAATCCACTGGAACTTTAGCATAAATAAAGGCAGTGATACCAAACTACACTTGGAGTCATGGTGTATTCTTCACCACTATGCATTTAAGATGTTTAAAAGACAAAAAGAGGTTTTACGTAAGAATATCTGTTAATAAGTAGTAAAGGTTCTTTTACTAAATCTCAATCTTATATGTCTTTTTAATACTGCATCTGATGAAATGGAATGCGCACATGAGTACTCTTACAGAATACTTGAGAAAAAGCATTTGGGTTGACTGAGTTGTGAAGTGAACTAACTAAAGGAACACCAATTTTACCCAAAAGGATGACTAAAAGACAATGGTTATTTCAAATTGGGTTTTTGACATTTTCTCAAAAATGAATAAAGTGTGTCATTTCAAGGAAAACAAAGGACAGTATTTATTGCCAATAATAAAATTCAAGCTTTCAGGCAAAAATTAGAATTTTGGAAAATGTGTATCCACTGCTATGAGCTTGAGAGCTTTCTAAGAATATTCTGATGAGGTTGCTGGTGATCTTAATATAATGTCTTCATATTATATAATTAAACATATCAACACTTAGAAGATTTCAGTGAACCGTTATTTTCCAAGTGACCAATACATGGTGTTATAAATCATGCAATGATAGATCCATTCGCAATTCAAGAAAGACCAAGTTTTGGTGAAATATCCAAAAAGAATATTTACAATAATCTAAATGGCTATTAAAATATCCCTACTTTTCCTAGCCAAATATCTGTGTGAGGCTGAATTTTCTTCATATCGTTTCAACCAAAACAATATGCCCTCACAGACTGAATGCAGAAACAAATGACAGACCAGACATCAAAGGGACTTATAAGAAATGTAAAATTATGCCACTATTCTCACTAAAATGTTTTGGTTTACAAAATACGGCCATTTTTTCATAATATTTTATTAACATGTTTCCTTCAATGAATATCTTATTTTATTATTTTTTAAATATTTTATTTATTTGACAGAGAGGAGAGAGATCACAAGTAGGCAGAAAGAGAGAGGGGAAGCAGGCTCCCCACTGAGCAAAGAGCCAGATGCAGCAGGGCTCAATCCCAGGAGCCTGAGACCATGACCTGAGCCAAAAGCAGAGGCTCAACCCACTGAGCCACCCAGGGCCCAGGAGCCATCACTTCTATGAAAGTTTCAAAGGATATTACCTATATGCATAAGGTTTTAGCTCTAGCTATTAATGTCCAAAGCATTATTTAAAATACAAAAAACAAAACACCAAGAAAAAAAACAAACCACTAGTCTTATTCAAAAATAACTTTGTGTCTATTTTCTACACAAATCCACTATGACACCAATGTATGGCTCTGTATCAAGCACTAGCCAGCAAAACTGCCTGCCAGAATGTTCAGTCTCTACTATCTTTCCAAATAACAGAACACGGCCATCTCCAAGGACTTCATCACTTTATGAACACAGATGCATATAACTTTTTGTTGAAGGTTCAGAAGTATAACAGTTGTGGGGCACCTGGGTGGCTCGGTCCTTAAGGGTCTGCCTTTGGCTCAGGTCATGATCTCGGAGTCCTGGGATCGAGCCCCACATCAGGCTCCCTGCTCGACAGGAAGCCTGCTTCTCCCACTACCATTCCCTCTGCTTGTGTTCCCTCTATCGCTGTGTTTCTCTCTGTCAAATAAATAAAATCTTAAAAAAAAAAAAAAAAGTATGACAGTTGTAATTCTTCCAGAGACCAGTTATGGGACACATTTACTTCACACTCTGTTGTTCAGTAAATGTGGGGTGGAGAATGAAACTGACAGAATCGTCATATAGTACTCTAATCAAAGCCTAAATGCTCTGCATTTATTTTTTAAGATTTATTTGTTTTTAGAGAGAGGGCATGCAGGCACCCAGATGTGAGACGGAGGAGGAGCAGAGGGAGAGAATCTTCAAGCAGACTCCCTGCTGAGTGCAGAGCTTAACTGGCTGAGCCACCCGGGCGCCCCAAATGCTGACTTTGGGGTAAAAAAAAAAAAAAAAAAGCTACCAAAAGAGATTGTTCCCTACTAATCATTTTGCAAGTAAACAACTAAGTAACATTATCAGAGCCCACAGAAGCAGAATGAAAAATCAACACATCATTCTAATTAAACTGAGGCAGAGAAAATAAAGGTGCTGAAGAAGATTCAAACCACCTGATCTGCAGAAACCAATGGACAGTTTCCTTGATTCTACTTTGTCTTTCAGAAAAATCTTTTAGAAAGAGAACACTGTTACAATGGCTTTGGCAAAGGGGACTCTGCTTCATTACTCTGGCTCTCCAGTAATGCTTTACATTTGGCAGTGACTGTTTCAGTTCCCCAGCCCTCAACTAGCTGACATTTACCTAATACTATCTTTTTCAGGTCTCAGGAAGTTGAAAAAAAAAAAAAAAAAAATCAAGTTACTAAGACATAAACCATTCATAAAATGGAAACCTAAGTCTCCTATTCATTTACCTGTCCTTTCAGGGATGGGCATAGAAATGGGGGTAGAGGAGGAAAGATAGATAATAACTAGGAATTTGACTCTATAATACAAATTGGATAGATGAAGGTAAACAATCATTCCTCCAGACTGAAAGTACCACTCAGGTGATTAACATGACAGCTCTGCTATTTTCAAATGATTCAATTTGGACAGGTAATCTGTCCCAGGAGGGCAGACCAAAGAAAAGATCTTAGGCTCTTTAACCAAGTTGGTTCATGATTTCCTTTGTATAACCTTGGTGGGGCTCCTTTTTAATCAGTGTTAAGACTAGAAACATGAAAAATTAAGAAATTAACACCACTGATTTATTTCCACTGAAAAGCTGTTAGAAAGCATTTTCAGAATAAAATGTTATTCAGCCACAAATGACACCATCAATTTCATATTTGTAGAGATTATAATTGCTAAAGAGCTTTCTTTTATAAGCTTTCATGCAGAACAAAAAGTATTATCTACTTTACAGTAGAAAAAATGATTTGCTTCAAGTCCCAACTACTCAGTATAGACTAAAGCCTCTTCTCTCACTTAAACTCAGAGCTCTAACATTTGTTATTTTAGTATCTTGCTGCTGATGGTGAGGTGGGGAGGGGAAAGGTGACTGCAGCAATGACCAAGAGAAATTTAATTAGTAAAATAAAAAAAAAAGTGCTACCACAAGTAGCCTGGCAAATAACCACTCACACAAAAAGAGTAATGGTTTATGCTACATAAAACAATAAAATTAGTACAAAATTTTATTTGTTTACCAGCTAATTTACACCAGGTTGGGGAGGAAGCAGATTTTTCACTCTGAAATACTGATTGCCTACCAAGAGTTACCAGATGTCAAGAAGTCCATATAAGGAGAAATGAAGTTGCCAAGTTATGTTAAATATTTTAAAAGGACTAAAAGAATGCCGGAAACTAGCTCCCAATAAGGCCACACAGGTTACTAAAACAAGCTTCTTTGCTTTTAGGTGTGAGCATAACAACTGAATGTTAGCCTGGCAATTAGATGTTTGCATGACACTCCTTCATGAGTTCACACAAAACAAGTAAAAAAAAAAAAAGACTCCTTGAGGTTGAAAACAGCATTCTTTTCCTTCATATTTAAAATTAGGATAAATTTATATAACAGAAAAAGATTTAGCTCAATTCCCTTAGGCTAAAGAGTAAAACATCTATGTTTTGTTTTCTCCTTCTTAAAAAAAATAATTTTTTTTTTTTTTTTTTAAGATTTTATTTATTTGACAGAGAGAGTGAGAGAGAGCACAAGCAGGCAGAGCAGCACAGGGAGAGGGAGAAGCAGGCTCTTCACTGAGCACGAAGCCTGATGCGGGCTAGATCCCAGGATCCTGGGATCGTGACCTGAGCCAAAGGCAGTGGCTTAACCAACTGAGCCACCCAGGGGCCCCAAAAAGGTCTTTCATATGAAGTGAGATTTCCTATCCAGTGACCCGATAAATATTTAAATACTTAAAATATTTCTTGATGTTACCTCTGCACTTTTGACAAACTCTTGGCAGTTAACTTACACAATTAACTTGGAAGTTAACTTACACAATCTTTACACAAAAAACATTTCTGTTCATACAGAATATAGCTAGAATAGAACAAATATTTACTGAGTATTTACTGAATGGAAGATGAAAAGCATAATTATAGACTATTCTCCCTGCCATCATAAAAAAAGATTTTAAAAAATCTAAAACTATTATAATAGAACATAAGGACATATAACCAAAGCAATAAATAGTAAAGATTATAGAAGGGAGGAAGGGGAAATAAATACCAACAAGAACTGAATTAGACTTCCTAGAAGAGCCCTAAGGGATGGTCAGATGTGGAAAGACAGACTGGGGTGGGGTACAGGGCACATTCCACAAGAGAAATACAGATTCAGACGTCTGAAAGAAAGGGGGGGCACAGTATCTTTAGAAGATTATTCAGAAACTGGCATGCATGAGTGTAAGGAAAATATTTGTGAAGTGCCATTTACTCAAATGTTAAACTGTGTAAAGTATGCTTCTTGGTGAGCAATGGAAAAGACGGGGCCTGGCATGTAGAACAGCTAAATAAATATTTGGGAATACGGAAATAAGAGGAAAAATTAAAGAACAGATCACACTCATTTTTTTTTTTTTTTAAGAGCCATAACCTTTTAGAGACTAGCAATTCCCAAACACAACAGACAGGAAACCCAACTCTTTTTTCTTTGCACTTTAACCTCTAAGAAAATGGTATCGACATAGGCAAGTCATGTAGATTTTATCAAAACACCTACCTATACTTAAAAATTCTTATCTTTCAGAGATACTCATTGAAATACTTACAGTGACAGGTCAGGAACCTGCTTCAAAACAATGAGGTATGGCACAGAAGAAATAAAATTTGCCAAAAGTTCATCTTTGTTGAGGCTGACTACATGGACGTTCTCCACACTATTTGCCTTTTGTTTGATATGTTACCATAAAAAATTAATACACATTCATATACACTGAGTATCCACCATGATAATTATCTTCTGATAATACCTCTCATAACTTTGAGTAGTTCCTACTATAATACCATTATACTAGTCTCTACCATATCCTCCTTTCACTGGGTGTCTCTAATTCACTCCTTGCTCCATTTCCTAATCCAGGTCTTCATGCAGTATTCTGTGTGCAGCTTACTCCTATCAGCCTCCTACATGGTGCTCAATGTGGACTCTGCTGGCATTTGAAGTGGGTAATTCTTTGTTGTGGCAGACTGCCACTACCCTACAGCACTTAAGATAACCAAAACCATACATACACACATTTCCTAATATTACACACTGTAGAGAATTACCTCAGAGCTAGATGGCAAACACATTTTTCCAACTTACCTCAGTAATTTAGTAGCTCCCAGCCTACAAGTTAAGTATTTTATCCATCATGCAAACCACCCCTACCTTTTCCCAGCCATACCCCAATTTCTACCAGAACAATCACCATACAGGCCAGTCTCCTTCATGCTCACTACCACTTCCAGTTTCCTTTTCTTGGAAAATCTTCTCCTTTACCAGCCTATATCCTCAAAATTTGTCCACTGTTAAGCAAACCACATCTTCTCAAGCAGTGGTGTCCTTGTGCTTCCACTCCCAAGATTCTACTCACCTGTGAAATCCCAACTCCAATGTCAGCCTCTCACCAAAGTCTTCTCTGAAGCACCATCCAACCACCAAACTCAAAATTAACTGCTCTCTTTGGCTTTCATAATGACACCATAGAACTTGGTAACACTTGGTTTTATGAAACTCCTCCCCTAAGAAGATTTAGTTCTGAAAGCAGGGATGACTCTGCCCCATTTTGCAAAACCAGTCCCAGAAGAGAACACTTAGATGTTTAATAAATGACTTCTCTCCTCAGTACAGCACTAGTATTCTTCCCCCAAAATACACAACTGCTCCCCCAGATATTCTGGAAATTATTTTAATGTTAATTATTTTAACTTCAAGCCCTTTCCAAACTCTCGAGTACCAGATCAGGAACACTTTAGGCACCTGAGTAGCCCACTGGCTTAACCAAAAGGAGTCAAAGACACCACACTTGGTTCGAAGGGAACATAAAACTACCACCTAGACTCCTGCTATAAGTTTATTCCGCAGTTTGGAATACCCTAAGTCAATTTTACCATGAACGGCTTCATCATGCACATTTACGAAAAAATTTACTGAACACTTCGATGACCTTACCAAGCCTCGGGTTTCTAATGAGCTTCCAATTTAAACGAAAGAGTGAGCTTTTAAACTGCCTTTTTGGTTTTGTGACATAAAATAATCTTTCCAGGCAGAAGACCCGGGCAAATATCTCCTTTGGGGTGCAGATAATTTAAAGGCTCACACACAGGAGGAGCTGTGTAAGCAAACACCCGATAGCACCACCTGCCGATCCAGGTACAAAGCGCCTTTCGGAAACACGCGCGGAGGCAGAGAGGGATTCAAACAGCACCAGAGGCTGCATTCTAAACTTTTTCCCCCCTCAAATGTATCAGTTTTCAATACCAGTTTTTCCTTAAACACAAACTTAAAACTAACTGGGTGAATGAATAACCAAGACGAAGGAAACCTGACTGATGAGTAAGGCGGTAGAACTTGGGGGCCTTCCCCCTTCCCTGCCGGGGCTCCAAAGCAGGAGTCGACCCGCCTCGCCGCGGCCCCAGGGCAGGCCGGCTGTGGGCAGCCATGGCGACCTAGCGAGGGCAAGGGCCGCCGCGGTCTCCCACATCGAAGGGCGGAGAAAGGGGCTGAGAGGGCCAGTAGCCCCAAACCCAGCCCCGCGGGAAGAGCGGAGAAAGGCACCGCCTGCCTCCTCCCACCCAAGCCTCGCGCTTGCAAGGCTGGGCCTGGGCAGGGCCCCTTGCCGGGGAAAGGGGCGGATTCACCCCGCCGCGGGCCGCGGGCGCCAAGGGGCCCCTACCGGGCGGATTCCCTTTTGTCCCGGGACTCGGTGCGCCCCTTTCCGCCCTCGCCTAGCTCCCAGGGGCTGAGGCCAGGCGCCTCACCGTGATGTTGCAGTGGAGTGTAAGCGGCGGCGACGGCGAGTGCGGGCTGCCCGGCGGTGCCGGAGGCGGCAGCAGGAACTGGCAATGCAGCTCGTCCAGCTTCCAGCTGACGATGCGGAATCGCTCGTGGTTCTTGTCGAAGATGGACGCCAGGAACTTCAACTCGGCCTTGAGCCCTGACACGGACATCTTCCCCTCATCTCCGGCAGGAGGGGTGCGAAAGGGGAGCCGGGCCCAGAGCCGCCGTCACGGCCGCTACCGCCCCACAGGGCCGGCCTGGGGCCGCACTCTCGCGGCTCCGCCTCTCCCCGCCGCCGAGGCCCGCGTCGGATCGCGGCTGAAAAATGGCTAGGGGCACCGAGGCCTCGGCGGGCGGCTGTGTGGCGGCCTGGGCGGCGGCGGCGGCGGCGGCGACTGCTCTCTTTGTAACTGACTCCGCCGGCAGGAGACCGCGGCCCCGCGGCTTAAAAGGGCAACAGCGACACCGCCCCCGCTACCGCCTGGGAAAGGGCTGCCCCCACCCCGCCCCCCCCCCCCCCCCCCCCCCCCCCCCCCCCCCCCCGCGCGCCTCCGCCTCCAAGTCTGGGGGCCGGCCAAGTACGCGGCCTATTGCGCAGGCCACGTCGGCGCGGCTGCGGACGCGCGCCGGCCCCTGGGGGCGGCTCCTCTGCTAGGCTCTGAGCGAGCCACCCACTCACCTGACTCTGGCGGCGCCCTAGTGGGAGGCAGCTGGAGGCGGGCGGGGCTTTGGACGCAAATCTGCTCACTTACTTTCATCTTCGCCCCTCTAACCCCTACCTAGCCACCACTTCACTAGCCTGGGTTCTCTTCCCTTTCTGCCTTGTGCTTTTGTCCCGTTTTCCAAGCTTAAGTAAATCCTCTCCACCTCCCATGGAGGCAGGACTAGCTTATTTTCAGTAACGTCTTAGCTCAAATGTCATCTGAGAGATGTCCTCCGAGACCACCCAATCTAAAATAGCCAAGCAGGCACCCTATATCACATAATCCTACGTTAATTTTTTTACTCAGCACCTATCACTGTCTGATATTTTTCTTATTTGTTGTCTCTGCCCAGGATGAATGTCTGAATTATTCAGAGTTGTACCCTCAGGATCTAGAACGAAGCCTTTTGAAGATACCCAATGTAATTGAATAGACGTTCCTATCAGGAATGCGCAGCTCTTAATACAATCTGTGGCACATTCCTTAATAACGTTTCAACAGGAAGCTTTGCATTTTCCTTTTACACTGGTCTTGACTGGAGTTATTGTACCCTCTCTGCCTAAATGTCTCCTACTTCATGATCTATATAAGTGGTTCCTGATCTACCGGCCCCTTAGATGACATAATACAGAACAACAGGAGGAGATATTAGGTCAACTGAATGAGGAATATTTTTAAAGTTTTTTCATTTACTTCTGAGATATTGTGTCATGTTATAGTGCTTCTTAACCTTTCAGGAAGTCACAGACCCTCTTGAGAATTTAATGAAAGACGTGTTCCATTTTCCTGGAAAAACACCTCTGCATGTAAGTGGTATATTTATGGGGATTCATGGTCCTGGCATTAGAGATAGCATTATGAATTGAGAGTTAGAGGAAAAGGGGTTCCAGTCCTGAGCTCCAAGTCAGAAATAACTAGGATACTATACTGGCATTATTGCTGGGTTAAACACTGGAGTGGCTTGCTCCTTGCTTTTTCCATCAGTCTTGGGACCCTAACAGGCATGGTAGGATTTCAGACAAAGGGGAACAACCCGTTCAGTACCTATATGACTTTGAGAAGTAAAATGCCCTGAACGCGTTATTTAATCTAAGTCTTATTTTGTTGTCTCTATATTTGGTATGAGTAAATAAATAGCTTTATAAGTTGTAAATGCTTTTACTAGTTATATCAGAAATAAATATATAAATATCAGTTTCACAGTCATTTTTAAACTACTTTTTAAAAAGATTTTATTTATTTATTTGACAGAAAGAGTGTGCACACAAACAGGAAGCAGCAGGCAGAGGGAGAGGGAGAAGCAGGCTCCCTGCTGAGCAGAGAGCCCAATGTGGGCCTTCATCCTAGGACCTTGGGATCATGACTTGAGCCAAAGGCAGATGCTTGACTGACTGAGACACCAAGATGACTCTCACAATCATTTTTTGAGCATCTGCTGTGTGTCAAGCCATACGAGGGCTAGACAGAAATAGAAACTGAACTCAAGAAGCTAAAGTCTAGCACTGGAAACAAAACATTGTTTCCTGATTATTTAGGCTGCAGATAACAGAAAACTGTGACTTAAAACGGCTTGCACAGTAAGGAAATGTGTTACTCCACATAATAAGAAGTTCAGAGTTAGGGCAAGAAGCTCCAGGATTGGTTAATTAGATTTTCAATAATATCAATAGTGCAGATTCTCTCCACTTTCTTTGTCAGGCTGAGAGCAAGGTGGCTATAGCTGTTCTTGTGGGTCACATCCAGCTATGTCAATATCCAGAGTCAGAAAAGACTGTTTCATCAATGTGTTCTAAGACCTGGGCACCTTCCCAAGATTCTGCCCAACTGACTTCCCTTCCTTGTCATTGGCCAGAAACTTATCACATGCCCATCCCTAAACCAATCACAGTAAATGGATAGGATCATTCATTGGACTTTCAATCATCTGGGATGGGATGGGTTTTGAGACAACCACAATGTCTACTACAAACACACAAATAAAGACAACATCAGACCATTTGATAAGAAGTTCAAACTACTGACCTGCTACATAGCATAAAAAAAAAAATTACTTGCAGAGCACCTGGGTGGCTCAGTGGGTTAAAGCCTCTGCCTTCAGCTCAGGTCATGATCTCAGGGTCCTGGGATCGAGCTCCACATCGGGGCCTGCTTCCCCCTCTCTCTCTGCCTGCCTCTCTGCCTACTTGTGATCTTTCTCTGTGTCAAATAAGTAAATAAAAAATCTTTTTAAAAAATTTAAAAAATTACTTGCATAAAACTATGGCCATGTTCAGAGAATATCCAAGAGCCCGGTTAATTATACAGTACAATGCAAGAAAAAGATAAAGTTGAGATATTACCTGATACCTGATTTCAGGGCCCATGCTAGGGACTACACTTTCATTTGGTGAGTCATCACTTTTAAGAAGATTAACCTGGGATTAGTGTATACAAAATAGATTTCAGTAGGTTTAGGACTGTGAAGTAGCCACCAAGAAGGAAACCCAGATTCTAGATCTGACCTGCCATTAATTCAGTAGAGCAAGTCACATCCAGTTTTGAGTTTCTTCAGCTCCAAACATTAGAGTCTTTTGGATTGGTCCAAGTCAATATAGGGAAACACTAAAGTAGGAAATGAAATGTGGCAGTGGGAATAGAAAGGACTACACTGATGCTAGGGATATTTCTGTGGTAGAACTGACAGATGTTAGAGTTGATGCAGAAAGAGAGGGAGAGAGAGGTGTTTTATTTAAAGTAATTTTGACATTTCTTGAGCAGGTGGCTGGAGGGAGTAATGCTATTGATACAGCCAGAAAAAGATGAATTTGAGGTGATGGTCGAAACTCAGGTAGAGAATTTGTATAATAGGCCTTGAGTTTATAAGAGAAGTCAACACAAGGGATATAACTGCAGATCAGCCACACAGAATGATAGTAGAATCCGTAGGTATGGGTATGACTATTGAGTCACAGGGGAGGGAAAATAATTCAGGCCATTGAGTAAGGCTCACCACTGCTAATTTATCGATAAAGGAATCATTGGTGAAGTCAGAGGATGACCTGTGTGTCAGATTATCTGTGGAAAGGACAAGAAAGATCACGACTAAGGAAAATATTTGGGCCTTAGGGATTAGGAAGTCAATGGTGTTTTAGAGAAAACCATTGCAATAGAATGGACACAAAATAGTAGCAGACACTGTATGTAGACTACTATTTGGAGAGGTTTCAGAATGATGAGAAAAAGAGAAGGGAAGCTTTAGGGTTTCGTTTTGGTTTTATTTTTATTTTTATTAACATATAATGTATTATTTGCCCCGGGGTACATGTCTGTGAATCATCAGGCTTACACATTTCACAGCACTTAACAGCACATACCCTCCCCAATGTCCACAACCCAGCCACCCTATCCTTAACCCCCCCCCCACCTCCCAGCCACCCTCAGTTCGTTTC
>CM053609.1:21333392-21359312 GCA_028646535.1 Procyon lotor | reverse complement strand
CCTGCTCACGTGCACTTTTCTCCAGTGCTGAGCCCTTGGCGCCAAATGCAAATGTAAAGTTTCCTGACTGTCCGTGAGCGGAGCACTGTATCAAGGCTCAGGCGTCCACAGGTTGAAGGGCGTAGGCGCAGGGCCTCCTCGGATGGAGTCCGGAAATCCCAACCTAGGGTTAGGGGTCGGAACCGGGGCTTCGGCAGGCCCGATCTGGCAGTGCTTTGGCGCTGGGCAAAGGGAGTTGCGTTGAAGCCAGGGTCCAGGCTGAGTGTCAGCCTCTGCACCAAGGCCCAGGTGGGCCTCCGCTGGCCCGGGGTCTGTCTGGTGGCACGCAGGTTTCTCCTGAGATGAGAGTTTGGCACCAGCTGAACAGGCACGGTTTCCTGCAGGGTCATGGGCAGTCTTGTATCGGGGCTCAGGGGTCTCTCGTGTGAAAAGATGGTATGCCGTGCTTCCTCGCAGGCCACCCAGAAGACCTCCCCTTGGGTTAGGGTTAGGGCCAAGTGCTGGGGCAGGCCTGATCTGGCAGTGCTGATGCATGCTGCACGGTGGGGTGAGTTAGGGGCGTGTGCCAGGCTGAGGGTCCGCCTCCGAATTTAGGCCCATGTGGACGCCTAAGATGGGGTGGCCTCGTGCTGGCATGCCCGTTTCTCCAGCCCTGAGCGTTTGGCGCCCACGGACAGGGAAAGATTTCCTGCTGCTCCATGGGCGCAGTCCTGTAGAGGGTCTCAGGGATCCCCAGGCGGCAGGGCTTGGGAGCCAGGCTTCCTCGGATGGAAGCCGGAAATGTCCACCTAGGGTTAGGGTTAGGGCCCAGGACTTGGCCAGGCCCCATCGGGCAGTGCTAGCGCATAAGCCAAAGGGAGTTGAGAGGAGGGCATGGGACAGGCTGATGGTCGGCCTCTGGACCTAGGTCCAGGGGGGCCTCTGATGGCCCATGGGTCCATCTGGTGGCACGCAGGTTTCTCCTGACAGGTGAGTTTGGCCCTGGCCATGTGTTGGGCCCTAACGTAACCCTAGGTGGGCATTTCCGGCTTCCATCCGAGGAAGCCTGGCTCCGACGCCCTGCCGCCTGGGGACCCATGAGCCCTGCTACAGGTCCCCGCGCATGGAGCAGCAGGAAATCGTGCCCTCTAGTCGGCGCCAAACGCTCAGGTCTGCAGAAATTTGCATGGCAGCTGTAGGCAACCCCAGTCTTTGGTGCCCACATGGGCCTAAATTCATTGGCGGACACTCAGCCTTGCAGGTGCCCTCTAACTCAACCCCCCGTAGAGTATTCATCAGCATTGCCAGATTAAGCCTTCCGCGGCCCTGGCGATATATTTAAACCTATGTTAAGTTCTCTGACTTGTATCCGAAGAAACATGGCACACATTCTCTTCAGACAAGAGACCTCTGAAACCCGCTAATAGACGATGCCCCTGAACCTGCAGCAAAGAATTCCTTACCGTCGGTTCCATACCATCATGTGCTTGAGAAACCTACATGCCTCCAATTGGTCATCCCAGCCATCAGATATCCAACTGTGCTTAAATACAAAAGTTGACCAACCGGGTCGACCCTCTCCATTGAACATGACTGTCGTACAATTCAGCATGGCAAGATCAGGCTGCCTAGGCCAAGGGACTTGACCCTAACACTAAGTTCATTCGACTTTCTTCTGAGGTCGCCTAGCGCCCCTGCCCTGCAGACTACAGACCCCTGATCCGTACTTCAGCACTCTGCAAATGAATCTGCAAGAAACCGTGCTTTTCAAATTGGTGCTAAGCCTTCCGTGCAAGAGTAATCAGCATGCCCCCAGATGACCAGCGCAGCTACCAGAGCTGAACCTTTGCTTAAATCCAGATGTTGACAATCAGCATGTCCCCTGCCCCAACTCATGTCCCTTTGCCTTATGCCTCAGTACTGCCCGATCGTGCCTGCCGAAGCCCTGGGCCCTAACACAAATTGTAGTGGGTATTTCTGGCTTCAATCTGAGGATGCCTAGCACCCAAGCCCTGTTGCCTAGGGACCCCAAACCCCCGCAAGTGGTCTCCACCCTTGGACCAAGAAGAAACCACTTCTATACAGTTGGGGCCACACACTCAGGGCAGGAATAACCTGCATGTACCCTCGAGGCCACACAGACTTGTGCGTCCCAACTGTGTTTAAATTCAGATGTTCACAGCCTGGCACCCGCACTCCACTCAAATCCCCATGGCTTATGACTCAACTTGGCGAGATCGGGCCTGTCTAGACAGTAGGAACCAATCCTAACCTTAGGTTTATTTTTCTGGCTTACTTCTGAGGACATTTGCCACCCCAGCCCTGCAGACTTTGGACACCTGAGCTGCACTACAAAACTCTGCACATAAAACTACAGGAAAACCTGCTCTTACATTCAGTGCCAAATTTTCACGGCAGGAGTGACCTGCATGCCACCAATTGGCTATCGCAGCAATAGGGGTTACAACTGGGCCTAAGTAAAGGGTGACACTCAGCTCTCCCTGTGCTTAACTCTCTATAATTTATGTCTGTCCAGTTGCAGATCCGACCCTTGAAACCCCTCTCAATAACCCTAACCCCAGGTTGTGTTTTGCATATTCCATCTGAGGAAGCCTAGTACCCAAGCCCAGCAGCCTGTGGATCCCTGTGTCCTTCTACAAGACCCTATCCATAAAGCTGTAGGAAACACTGCACTTATATTCAGTGACAAACTCTCAGGGCAATTGTGTACCAGTAGTGTTCTCTCTCACAGGAGTATCCAGTTTTTCCCCTGCTTTCAGACTAAGCACTGACAATGCTTCCAGCAGGATGAAACCAGATCAGCAGAGAAAAGTAGCCTTACAACTGTCTTCCCCAGCACCAGTTTCAGGGCTATTTCTGATGGATTCAGTACATAACACCTCAGAATGCTTTGTCCAACGTTCTAGTAAAATGTCTTGTTGATGAAAAATTTTCACAGACTTAGGTGTAGAGCTCTCGAGCGACCTACTCGCATCCACATGAAAGCTATTCTAACTCCCTGACACCAGAAAGAAGAAAGCCCTCTGCCCGGAGCTGTTTTGCCCAGTAAAAACATCGTCTTTAACACAGACTGACATATGTCCCAACTCAAGGCACTGCAGCTCTCCCTTCAGTGCAGCCAGAACAAATATACCAGGCCCCTAGTTCTAAAACTAGGTTTGCTATTGAGTTAACTCAATGTTAAATACATCATCTTTTCCTCTTGTTTCTTCAGCATTGGCTTGATAGATTCTAAGATTCTCTGAACCTTAGCAGAAAAGGTAATTGTGGGGTTTGTTATTTGGCTAAGGTAAATCATCCACTTGCAAAGAAATCTTACAGAACAGCTCTGGTGATAGTTTTCTTTGACACGTACATCACATTCTCTGTGATGTAGAGAATTTTTGTACTTTCAAGCAGATTAGGGAAATAGCTTTCAACCACATTTAATAAATATCAGCTAGAAGAATCACTCTAGACAATGTGTCTAGAATAGGACGAGGGCACATTCCTTATGGGTTAAACACGTGCAGTTCCAGACATTTCGGTCTTCAGAAATTTTGTTAGCTCCAAGTTATTTAGACACGGACATGTTCTCAGAATTAATTGTGGGGTTCACCAGGTAATAGCTAACACTCTCTTGAAGGCACTCTATTAGACTGACTTGCATCTGTATTTGAGGGGAAACATTGAAAAGAGCTGAGGCAAGGATAGTTCACTTTTATCTGCTATTTCCACACTTGATAGGCTACATCTAGTCACAGCTAAAGAGACTGCACCAACGAAATCTTTTTTTCAATGTCCTTTTAATTTTTTATTTTAATTTTTAAAAAGATTTTATTTATTTCACAGAGAGATATCAAAAGTAGGCAGAGAAGCAAAGAGAGAGGAGAAAAGGCCTCCGAAGAGAAGCAGCTCAAAGCAGTGTTTATCAAGGTACCATGATAATACTACATGAGCTAAAAGTGGAGGCCCAACACAATTTGTGACCCAAGTATCTTTATTTCTTTTGGAGGAAAGTATGGCAAAATCCTTAGGTTCTTTCACCACAATCTTTTAAAATATATCCTTTTCTTGTACTAACTTGTTAACTGTTAGTTGCATTACACAGACTTCTCCTAGTTACAGTGGCATGAAAGATGACGTTCATAAACAGGACTTTACACTAATTGTTTCTCCAATCCAGGGCTAGAGCATATTCTTTTTTTTTTTTTTTTAAAGATTTTATTTATTTGACAGAGAGAAACACAGCGAGAGAGGGAACACAAGTAGAGGGAATGGTAGCGGGAGAAGCAGGCTCCCTGCCGAGCAAGGAGCCCGATGCAGGGCTCGATCCCAGGACCCTGGGATCATGACCTGAGCCGAAGGCAGACGCTTAACGACTGAGCCACCCAGGCGCCCCTAGAGCATATTCTTTATGCTAGCATACCTACATTTGAAAGTGTAGCTAAACTCAGGCAGGAAGATGTAGGCTGAACACAGCTCTCTTGAGATTTTTCATTAAGAGCCTTAAGGGAAGGAGGCTACACAGCTTTTTTTCACCAGGACAGGCCCTTGTAATAGTCATTTTCCCAAGCAATTACTTGAAAATGCACCTAACTTCATGGGAGATGTAAGCAGAATGACTAAATCATTAGCATGTAGTTATTTTAGATTTCAGAATATAGCACGTTCCTTAGGATTCAACACATCCACTTAACTAAACGTCATGAAACACAGTGTTAAATCAAAATCGTGCTTGACACTGCCGTTTTTGCAAATATTATTAAATTACAATCTCTCCATAGATTAACTTGCATGTATTTAAAGCCTTGTTCTATGCTTACACGAGAATATAGCTCGAAGAAGCCTCCCCCAAGAGCTGCTCTCTTTTGCACATGGTTTAAAAACTGTTTTAATACTGAGCAGAAGAGAAGGTAATTGTAAGACTGCTTCTCTACACAATTGTAAAGTATGTAGAATTGTTATTAGAGGGAAGTGCAAGTTACTTTTTTGGCCTCCTCACGTTAACCATTTGCAAATGCATCTACATTTATCTTACCACTTGCTAGAGGTTAATCCCTTTTGACTTGCAGCTCTCTCTTCCACTTAAGAGTGTAGCATATTCATTCTGTGCTCATGCATAGCATGGAAGATGATTGCAAATGCATATCTGCTGAGAGAAGCACTCTACACAATTTCTTTCACCAGCACAGGGTTACAGTAGTTTCCTTACATAGAGCACAGAAAATTTAGGACACTTCCTTCTCTCATGCACCAAGATGTTATAGCAAAGTCAGTGTTGTCGATTTCATCTTCTGAGAGTGAATAGGACTCTCAGGAGGCTCCCTCTCGTGCTCTTGCTATTTATTTTTTCCTGACACTGGTTTTGTAGCCGGCGGTCTTCTACCTAGAGCTGTTTTGCTGAGTAAATGACACCACACTTTTCCTCTGCTTTCTTCCACATTTTACTTGATTTGTGTTTCCATCCTTAGCAAAAGACCAAAGTGTGACTCATTCTTTGCCCTCCTTACATCACACACTTGCAAAAGAAAGCTTTATCAAATAATGTCTTTGTTCATGGTCACCTTGGACATGTGGCACACACCTGTTTAAAGGCATAACCACATTTAATTTCTAGTGTGGAAGGACGACGCTTCCACCTGCATGAAACAAGATATTTATTGAGGGAAGCATTCCACTTTGTTTCTCCAGTACAACCATGGGACACACTCCTTATATATTCAACACATACACTTCAAACTCTTTCATTCTTCAGAAAACATGGTGTTAGCATTGAATTTTTTTGACACCGACTTGGTTCTTTGTGTTCAGTTGGGGGTTCCCAGTAACTACCACTCATGCTCCTGAAAGCACTTCTATGTATCTAATCCCGAAGGTATTTTGAGGGAAGACCCCAACACAGAGCTGTTACCGCCGAGTCAAGGGTATCACGCTTTTCCCCAGGCTTTCTTCCACAATTGGTATTTAAGCTGCATCGACACATACCAGAAGAGAGAACATACCTCAAACAGCATATCTATTGCCTTGCTTTTAGGGGAAATTGTGTGGCATGATTCTTAGTGTTCCTAAAAAAAAAAAAATCCGTTCACAAATATCGTTAGGTCTAAAAACATCTTAGCTTGTTGGTCAAAGTGTCTCTTATGGTGTCCTCCTTCAGCTTTCACTCCTAGCAAAGAAGTATCTTTAAGTGGCATGAAACAAGTTACCAGTAGAAAGAATTAAATATACAGCTTGTTTCTCCAGGCATATTGCACATTCCTATATGCTCACTGTTATACTGAAAAATGTTTCAGCCTCAGGGAAGATGTTAATTGAAGGAGGAGTTATCTACACAGTTGTTTCTCAAGAGTCAGTATATATTCTTACCTTTGGGTCAACGCATTTCATTCTAGATGTTTCATTCTTCATGAACCATGAAGAAAGGAATGTTGGAAAATATCCTCTCAAAGGTAAGTGTAAGGCTCTCTAGAGCTTATCTCGCAAGATCTTTCAAAGCCCTTTTATCTTCTTGACACTGAGGTTGGTGGCAGAAGTCCTCAGGACAGACCTGTTCTTCCCATTATGAGGATATGACACTTTTTCCACACATGGTTTGCAAGCTACTTTGATCTTAAGCAGAAGAGACAGTACCTGAAGGACGGCATCTTCATTATCCTTTAGAAGATGAGTGTGACTTCCTGGCTTCAGCAAGGAAATCTTTCTCTTTCGAAAATGAGTTACATGGTAGTAACCTTTGACAAAGCCTTCACTGTCCCAGTTAAGGGTATAGTGTTTTACTTCACTACTCGAGGGCAACACAGAATATGCGTCCATCTCCACGAATCAAGATATGTCCTCAAGAACTCTTTCTAAATTACTTGTTACACCAACAGAAGCCAAAGAAAAAATATCATTATAGACAACATATAAATCATGCTCTTCATTCTTCAGAAAGCACTGTGTAAGCTCAAAGCTATTTTGATAGGACCCACCATTGCCCACTTCACAACAATTAAATCTCTTCTATCTGACCTCAGTTGAGGATAACCTTCTTCACAGAGCTGTTTCACTGATTCTAGAATATCACACTTTTGTTTTGTTTTCCTCCACCTTTGTTTATAAAGCTGTTTCGATCTTTAGTAGAAAAGACAGCATTCCGAAGATGATGTCTAAGCAATATTGTTTTTAGAAGCAAGTCTGTGGCAATTTCCATAAACTCCAAATATCAAATACTTGCATAGTCATCCTTTACCAGTAACTGCATTCTTCACAGACTCATTTCTCCCTCTTAACTCTTCCTCGTTTTCCTTCTGCTTTTTGTGTAGAATGGAAGAATCTTCCAGCTGTAGAATGGAAGAATCTCCATTGGCTTAAAGAATCATTCCACACCATTTTTTCTCTAGCCCAGGCATAATAGACATTCCTTATGTTTTCAGTTACACTGAAAATACATCAAACTTAAGAGAAGACGTTAGCAAAAGGAGTGATTCCCTACAGTGTTTATGTTTAAGTCTTTATTATACAATGATATCCTTGGGCTTCAACACGTACAAGTTTAGATGCTTCATTCAATAGGATGATTCTTTTAAATTTTGCTTGATAGAACATCTCGATTTGATTTTTTTCAAATGTTTACTCTCCATAGGTTACTGCACATACATTTGAAAGGCCCTCTAAATTTCTGACAAAAAAGCATTCTGTGTTAGATGCCCACTGCCCACACCTGATCTGAGGAAAAGATAATCTTTCTCTCTGCTCTCGTCAACACTTGGCTTTAAAATTCTTTCAATCCCAAGCTGAAGAGGCCATCGTCTAAAAACTACACTCTACAGCATTGGTATTTGTAGGAAATGTGAGACTCATTCTTTGGTGTCCCCACATCACATATTTAAAGTCATCCATCTTTATCCAGCAACGTGTTAGCTGGTAGTCTCTTTTGAAACGTCGTCTCTCTCCCAGTTATGGGCGTGAAGTTTTGCTTCCACGTTCATGCGTAGCCCGAAAAACGCTTTCATTGCATGTCAGCTGAATAAAGCTATTTACACTACTTGTCTCTTCAACCAAGGTTTAGAGCACGTTCTTCGTAGATTCAAAAACATATTTCTTTAAAAGGTATCCCGTTTTTCCCAAGTGTATTCTTCCGCACTTGTCTTGAAAAATGCTTTGATCTTTGCAGAATAGACAGTAAGGGAAGGAAAAATTTCTGACAGTATTGGGAAATGTGTGGTTGTTTTACTGCTTCTGCACATCTAACATTTGCAAATGAAACCATGGTGTTAGATGTAGTCTTGGTACTGAGTAGGTTCTCAATGTGAAGTGTGGGTTTCTCCATTAGGTAGCTTGCATGCACGTGATAGTCATATCAATCTGACCCCAGACCTTAGTTAAGTGTGTGCAGAGCTGTTCCACCGAGTAAAGAACACAGAAAGTGCTTTTTATATGCTTTCCTTCATACGTCGTTTTTGTTTTTTTTCCCAAAGGCTCTTATTTTTTCAGTGTTACAAGATTAATTTTTCATGAAACACACCCAATGCTACATGCAATATGTGAACTCCACACGTGCTTATTTACGTTACATTTCTTAGCAGAAAGACAATTGAAAGACATTATCTCTACATTTTTAGAAGAAAACTTGTGGGACTTTCCTTAGGCTTCTTCACATCAGTCACTTGTAAACCTGAACTTTTCTTGACCAGATTGAATGATGGTTGTTAACTCCTTCTACCTTCATTCGTAACATGGAAGGATCTTTCAGCACCTTGAGACAAGGTGTCAGCTGAGAGTATTCTACACAACTCCAGCCCTGGACAAGGCACATTCTATATAATTTCACACTTACATTTGAAAATGAGTCTTTTTTCAAGCAAAAAATGTATGTAATAGTCCTCTTATAGAGAGTCGTTCTTAAGAGTACTGATTAGGGTGCCTTGGTGGCTCAGTGTGTTGCGTCTTTCTCAAGTCAGTAACTCAGGGTCATGATATCGAGCCCCACATCCTGCTCTCTGCTCAGTAGGGAGCCTGTTTCTCCCCGCCTGCCTCTCTGCCTACTTGTAATTTCTATTTGTGACAAATAAAAGAATAAAATCTTTTTTAAATGTTCTGTTTAAAGTCCTCACTGGAAGATTTCACAATAACACTCCAAGAAATTTCATTCGTCATGAACCATGGTGCTCCCTACAAGTCGTAATGACTGATTTTTTTTTCCCTCAGAGTTATGAGGAAAGCTTTCTGGAGACTACTGCACAGCACATGCACAAGAAAGAACTTTTTTAGAGGAAGCAGTTGTTTTCCTAATACAAAAGGTTAGTTGACAAAAGATCTCCAAGCAATGCTCTTCTGAGTCAAAGTCATATCATGTTCCCTCTGCTTTCTTCCAAATTTGGCCTCAACTCTGCTGCCATCCTATACGGAAATTATGAAAATTGGAAGATGGCACTTTTACAGCTTTGTTATTAGAGGAAAGAGATTGGCAATTCCTTTAGTTTTCTTCACATCAAAAGTTTACAAGCATATATTGATCTATGGAACCACGTGTTTGCCTGTAGTAGTTTTTGACACAGAATTATCTCTCCCATTTACATGTGTCTCTTTATACTTCTGCTTTCCTTGAAACAGAAAACACTTTCAACTCCATGAAAAAGGTATTAGCAGAGAGAAGCAACGTACGCAACTATAGTAACACAAAGCTGGGGTCCTTTCCTCATGCACTAAACACACCCTCCAGGACACTTCAGTCTTCATGAACCTTTGTTCTAATGCCATATCATACTAGACTTTGACTTATTTTCAGAGTTATGATTACAGCGTGTTCACTTCACTCTGAGAAAATAAAATTGACAACCATGACTTTGATATAACACAGTGGTGCGTGAAGAATGAATTGTATATGCTTTATATAAGGAAAGTGCTCTAAGCCTGTGTGGGTGAAAGAAATTGTGTAGTGTGTATCCCTCAGTGAACATGCAGATGTAACCCTCTTCTTTTTTATGCTTGATCACAGAAGGATTACGCTTAAGTGGAAGAAGTGATTGACAGAATCACTTCTTGATGAAGTGGTGATGAAGATGAAAATGGCTGCATTTGCAAATGTGTGACTTGAGAAAGCCAAAGAAATTACCTCACACTTCCCTCTAAAAGCAACATTGTAGAGAGACAATCTTTTGATTACCCTCTCCCCTGCTCAGTATTGAAGAAGGTTTAAAACAATGTGTGGAAAAGAACAGCTCTGTGGAGCAAGCTTCTCACACATAAGTTCTGTTGATAAGCCTAGAGAAGGGCTTTAAATACATACAAGTTGTTCTACATGGTGCCTTATTTTTAATAATCTGTGCAATGAGTCAGTGTCAAGCACGATTTTTAGCCAACATCGTGTTACATGGTGAAGTGTCTCGAAGGGTATGTGTTGCATTGTAAAGAAAATTTTATACACTGAACTCTCAAGCATCTACACTGTAGGGAGTTACTCTTTCCACTAGCAGCATCCTAGAGGCTAAATTCATTTTCAATTTATTTTGTCAGAGAACTATTGAAAGGGCTTCTACTGAAGAAAGAATGCGGAGTAGAGTTCTTTTTTTAAGGCTCATAAGGCAACATATCAGCAGAGATATTTTCAGCCTCAATCTTCCTGCTTGAGGCTAGATAAATTTTCAAATGTAAGTGTACTAGCATAAAGACTCTGTCCTATAGGGTCTTGGAATGGAGAAATAAGTTGTATAGACATCTTCTGTCTACGACCATTGTCTTGGTAGGATATATTTGCAAGGGATTGAAGTGAGAAAGCCAAAAGAGTTTGCCACACTTTCTTCCAAAAAGAACGATGTTGGATGACTTGGTGCCTCAGTGGGTTATGCTTCTGTTTTTGGCTAAGGTTACAAAATTATGGTCCAGAAATCAAGCACTACATTGGGAAGGCTGCTCTACAGGGAACCTGTTTCCTTCTCACTAGCTCTTTCTGCCCGCCTCTCTGCCTACTTTTATTTAAAATAAAAACTAAATAAATATTATTTTATTTTATTTTATTTAAAATAAAAACTAAAAAAATAAAAAGAATTATGTTGAGCTGTTGTGTTTAGAGCTGTCTCTTCTGCTATGAATCAATGCAGCCTTAATATATAGTGTGGAAGAAAGCAGAGAAAAATGCAATATCCTTTCCTCAGGGTAACGGCCCTTTTCAGAGAGTTTCCACTGATCTAAAGACAAGCCCACCCTCTTATGGACAAAAGACATTACTTGAGGAAAGCCTTCTTGACCAGCCTGATCCTATAACTAAAAGGTATGGCACTTTCTCTGTGCTTCCTTCCACACTTGTCTTTAAAGATGCTTTGATACTTAGCAGAGAAAACATTAGTAGAAAAAAAATATCCCTACAACCTTGAATTCACAGGGAATTGTGTGACTGTTTTATTTCTTTTGCATATCTAAAATTAGCCAATCAATCCTTCATCAAAAAAGTAAAACCTGCTAGTATCTTTTGACATAAATATCGGTCCCAGTTAAATGTAGAGGGTTTTTTTTAGCTTTGATGCAGAGCATGGAAGACCATTTTCTCCTGCAAGGGGAAAGACACAGCTGAGACTAGAATGTGACATGAATATTTATGCAGCTCAGGATTAGGATACCTACATTCCTTATAGACTTAACATGCCTCACTAACCACAGTGTTATTTAAATGTCCTGATATTGACTTGTTTCTGTGTGTAAAGAGTAGGTTTCTCCATTGGCTAGCTCTCATACACTTCAAAGACCTTCTCTCAATGACCCCAGAATTCAGAGGGAAACCCCCTCTGAATAGCTGATCCACCAGTTAAAGAATACCACATACGCTTATTATCTGCTTTCCTCCACTCGTTTTTGTTTTTTGTCCAAATACATCTATTTTATTTTTTCAATATTAGAAAATTAATTATTCGTTCAGCATACCCACTCCTTCATACATAACCTGGTTTTAACACTCCTTCAATCCTTAGCAGGAAAGACTGAAAGAGAGGACCTCTACAACATTGTTTTTAGAAGAAAACCTATAGCACTCTCCTTAGTCTTCTTCACATAAATCAGTTGCAAATGTGTATTTTTCCTGTAAAAACTTCTTTACCGGGGCGCCTGGGTGGCTCAGTCATTAAGTATCTGCCTTTGGCTCAGGTCATGATCCCAGAGTCCTGGGATTGAGCCCCGCATCAGGCTCCTTGCTTGGCAGGAAGCCTGCTTCTCCAGCTACCATTCCCTCTGCTTGTGTTCCCTCTCTCGCTGTGTTTCTCTCTGTCAAATAAATAAAATCTTAAAAAAAAACTTCTTTACTGGTAGAAACATTTGACAAATACATCTCTTTCCCTATTAATTTTACAGTGTTACTCTGCTGTCACAAAAGGCATGGAAGGCTCTTCCAGCTGCATTAAAAAAGAGGTCAGCTAAGTGAAACATTCCACAAAATTCCAACGCTGGCCTAGAGTACAGTGCATGTTTTCTCACTTACTTTTGAAAATGAATCTAAGCTCAGGCAAGAAGATGTAAGTACAAAGGGTCCCTCTATGGAGCTGGAGCTTAAGAGGTGTGTAAAGTCCTCTCCTGAAGATTTTGGACGTACACTTCAAGAAATTTCCTTCCTTATGGCCCATTAGGCTTCCTGCAAGTCCTATATGACATGTCTTTTTTTTTTGAGTTATGGGGAAGACTTTCTTGAGCCTACATGACATGCACTGGCAAACCTTTCTTTCCTTACAGCAAAGGTCAGCTGGCAGAAGTGCTCCATGCAAGGCCCAACTTCTGGGTTAGATCACTTTCTCTCTGCTTTCTTCCATGATTGGCTGAACCATTCTTCGCAGAATAAAAGATAATTGAAAGACAGCACATTTACAGCCTTGATTTTAAAGGGAAAAGGGCACTTTCCTTACCTTTCCTCACATCACAAGTTTGAATGTACTTTCTTCTCCATGGAACCACGTGTTTGCCGATAGTGGCAATCTACACAGAATTCTCTCTTTCATTTACATGTATCTCATCTTTCTGCTTCCTTGTAACCATGAAGACACTGCCAACTCCAGAAAACTGCCAACTGCCAGAAAGATACTGGCTGGAAGAAGAAGCTTATGCAACTTTATTTAATAAAACAAACCTAAAGACTTTCTTCACGGACTCAACACACACACTTCAGGACACTTCAGTCCTAATGAACTCATGTTCTAGTGCGATGTACTAGATCTTGACATTACTCTCAGAGTAATGTTTACGACTTTCCAGAGGCCCAATGGCATACTCTTCAAAGCCTTGCTATTGTGCTGACACCGTACCTAAGGAGAGGGAATTATCCACAAAGAGATATTACCGAAAGTAAAGAATATTCCACGCTTCTCTGCTTTCATTAACACTAGCTTTGAAATCTGCTTTGATCCTTAGCAGATGATACAATAATGTGGCTGGTTCTTCAGCTTCCTCACATCATAAACTTATAGAAGTATTTTTCTTATCAAACTTATTAAAATCTTATTCTTCCAAGCTGATAGTCACAATTGCCTCATGTCACCTTCCCTGTTAAGGTTATCGCCTTTTCCTTTAGGTTTGAATTTCGACCGTTGTGTCAAAAGACTGTATGAAACCAGATGTTGCCTAAGGAAACACTCTACACAAATGTTTTCACCAGCAATGTTTAGTCACATTTCTTAGGAATTCAACGTATATATTTCAAAATGCTTCAATCTTGAGACACCACAAATGTTAGCTTGAAATTGTTTTGACAGTGACTTGTTTCTCTTTGTTAAGAGAATGCCTTTCTATGTCTCTGACCTCTGATATCAGATGTACGATATTCTCTGCACAGACATATTCTCCCAAGTCAAGGATATTGTGGCTTTCTTCTCCTTTTTCCCCCACAGATAGTATTAAAGATTTGTCAATTCATAGCGGGAGATGGCATACTAAAGAGATACTCCATACAAAGTAATTTTTAAGGGAAAGTGTGTGGCATTTTCCTGTCTTCCTCACTTGAAACCCTTGCAAAAGCCTCCTTTTCCTTTAACAACATATTGGTTAGCTAGTCCTATTCGAGATTTATTTCTCTCTTCCAGTTAATATTTATGGCATTCTCCTTTGGCTTTAAATGTACAAAGGACGACTCTTTAAGGGTTAAGAAACAAGTTGTTGCTTGATAGAATTATTTTACACAGCAGGTTTTTCCGTACTAGGGCTTGAGTACATTTCTTATGCTTTCTTGATATTTGAAATTTTATCGAGCTTCAGGTGGCAAGATATAAAGAGAAAGAAAATTTCTTTACTGACTTGTTTAGAGATCTGTGGACAGTCCTTTACTAAAGAGTCAACAGAAACCAGTCTAGATTCTTTGTTCTTTATGAACCACGGTGTTAAATCAAAATTGTCCTTGTTCGGAACCTTTTTCTCAGAGTTAAGGGGGAAAATCTCCGGAGATTAACTCGCACTCACTTGAAAGCTCTTCTTTCTTCCTCACAGAGGTAAGTTGATGGAAACCCTTTCCAAAGGGCTCTTCTTGGAGAGAAAGTCTAATTACTTTCTCTGTGTCTTAAACACTTTTTTGAAAGCCACTTCATTCCTTAGCAAAGGAGCTCGTAGTCGAAAGCCAGCATCTGTCCAGTCACCCTTTTAGAAGGTAGGTATTTCTCTTTCTTTGGCTTCCTCAAATTGTTCACTTTCAAATGCATCCTTCTTGACCTAGCAACATATTTAGTCGGTAGTACTATTAAAACAGAATTCTACCACTTAAAGTTCTAGTGTTTACATAATGGTTTCTCACATAGATTGGAAGACACGTCTATCTGCAATGCACTAGGAAGAAGCAGTATACCCCATTGGTTTCACCAGCACAGAACTAATGTTCTGTAATATTTTACACGGATATTGAAAATAATTTTATGTTCATGGAAGATGTTAATGGAAGGATAATGTGCAATTGTTCTGTAGTGCAGCTGTTTGAGACTCCAATGTACAGCCCATTCAATGGGCTTCAACACACATGTCATGACGTTTCATTCATCCTTAACCATGGTGTAACTACAAATTGAGCTTAACATCAAATTTTTGCAAAGATTTTTTTTTTAAATATAAAGTTTGCTAAGGCTAACACACCATGCAAACTACCTGAGATCACACCCAATATTCTGCAGTTCTGTGGACACAATCAGGAGGCTGATTCAGCCAAGCTAATACCCAAACTTCAGGGCTCTGGAGAGTAATGCTCAGTAGATATAGACGGGGTCTGCCATATCTTCAGGTCCGAATGCAATCCCTATGTTGTGGTTTCAGTCTTCTATTCACAGTGGCTGGGCACACAGTCCTTACAGATAGAAAAATCTTTAAAGTACAAGAAAACTCCTCCACCTGCTCAGAAGACATCTGTGCCATTTGGAGCACCACAAATGATAGAGAGCAAGCATAATCTACATGCTCAGCTAAGACCTCCCCCACGTTCAGTGGAGCCCAGGACAAAAACCAGGAATCTGACACGAAGTTTGTCCCATGCCCTCAACTCTGCATCCCTAGTAGCTCCCTTCATTGCTGCCAACTCAGCCTGCATTGCCTTAGCTGGCAGCCATAAGCCTAAGTTGCGTTTTCCATCTTCTGTCCCTAGAAGCCTTGCCCCAAGGCCTACTGATGTGTTATCACCATGTTATAACAGAGGCTTATGCATGGGAACCAGAAGGAAACCTCCCGTTTGGCACTCGGGAAGGTTTCACATCACGGGAAATCAGCGTGCCACCTAGGGCCAGTTCACCCTAATTTGAAAGACCCCCCCACTTTGGACACAAACTCAGCATGTTTCCTGCCTTCAAATCAGACACCTGAGAGTCCACATTTGTGTACTTTGATCTGACGTGACACGCTTCTAGGCGCTACACTTACACTTTGCTTGGTTATCAGGAGGCCCCCCCAAACCTGGCACCAAAGCACCATAGACTGATGTTACATGAACCAGACCTGAAAAATCCACCTCCCACAGAGAAGGGACAGAAGGAGAGAGTAGCTGGAAAACACATTCTAGCTTTAGGATTAAGGCACAAAGCAAAGGCAAGCCCAAACTAGCAGCTTTGAAGCAGGCATGATGGCAGAGGACTAAAGGTTAGGGACAAGTATAAGAGTTAGCCTCTGGGTCTGAGGAATGGCAGGTCACCAAAGTGCAGTGGCCTACAGATGGCATGCAGGTTTCTCGGGCCCTGAAGCATGGATGCCATTCAGAATGACAAGGTTTCCTACTGGTTGGCAGCCGTTTTCTAGTAGCAGGGCTCTGGGATCCTCAGGCTGCAGGGACTGAGGGGGCCAGGTCTGTCCAGAAACAGAGGTCTCTGTGGATGAAACCTGAAAAAAAACCCAACCTAGTGTTAGCATTAGGAACCAAGACAAGGGCAGGCCCTGTCTGACATCTTCAAAGAGGAGCTCCAGTTTCTGATTGAGGTAGGGACCAGGCAGAGTGAAGGATTATGAGTTTGAGTTCACGCAGGCACTGAAAGGCAAGCGTGTCCTCTCAGGGGCCAGGAAGTTTTCTCCTGCCTTGAGGATTTGGCACTGTTCAGGATATCAGAGTTTACTGCAAAATAGTGTATGGAGTCATTTCGGGGGCAATAACTTAGGTGCCAGGCTTGTGGAGAGAAAAGCTGGAAAACCCAACTCAGATTTAGGATTAGGACCCAGGAACACAGAGGCCTGATCTGACAGTACTGAGGCAAATGCCACAGGTG
The DNA here is from genome assembly GCA_028646535.1 of Procyon lotor. Taxonomy (NCBI): domain Eukaryota; kingdom Metazoa; phylum Chordata; class Mammalia; order Carnivora; family Procyonidae; genus Procyon; species Procyon lotor. Next base: position 21,342,654 of record CM053609.1, on the reverse strand, counting down.
GTTGAGTTGAAGTCTGGGGCTGCCTAAGCTGGGGTGACCTATTGTTATGCACAGTTCTCCTGCCTTGAATGTTAGGCACTGAGTGTAAACATGATTTTGGAGGGTCCATCATCTCAGTATTGATGCAGTGTTCAGGCGTATGCAGACAACAAGTCTTGGGCAACAAGCCTTTTCATAAAGAAGCCAGAATAGCTAACGTAGGGTTAGGGTTAGGGCCCTGGACCAGAGCAAGCCTGATCTGGCCATACCCAGGTCTTCAGAACAAGGGTTTGTGTTGAGGGCAGAGGCTCAACTCCACACGGCCTGATGACACCCTACAAGCCCAATCCTTTAACTTCTGAGAAATCAGACTGCTTGGAATGCAGCTTTCACCACACATCTTCATGAAGGAAATCTGTTTTCCCTTTCTTTGGCAATTCATTGGAAAGTGCCAGGGACTCCCATAAGGGAAAGAAGGAACAATGAAGTGAGGACTGCTTTCAATACCATTACCGCCCCTGAAGCTACAAGCAGGTTCTGAAGGCAAAGCATGGTCTGGGAGAGCTGATGCTCTCATCAAAGGGAGTTGAGTTGAGGGCAGGGGACAGGCTGAGTGCCAGCCCCTGGATTTAAGCCCAGGTGGGCCTGGATGAGAGGGTTGACCATCTGGTGGCCTGTAGTTTTCTCATGATATGAGGGTTTGGCACTGACTGTAAAAGCACAGTTTCCTGTAGGTTCATGGGCAGCATTTGTAGCGGGGCTCAGAGGTCCATAATCTGCAAAGATTGTGTGTCATGCTACTCAGAGGGAAGACGGAGAACTCAAACTAGGGTTAGGGTTTGGGTCCATGGTAACGGGAGGCTTTATCTAGCAGTGCTTATGCATATTCCAAGGGGGGAGGTTGAGTTGAGGTCGCGTGCCAAGCTGATTATCAGCCTGTTATTGTATGCCGAAGTGGGCACCTAAGGCTGGGGTGGACTCTTGTTGGTATGCAGTTTCTCTAGCCCTGAGCCTTTGGCAACAACTGTAAAGGTAAGATTTCCTGCTGGACTATGGGTTGAGTACTGTAGCAAGGCCCAGAGGTACGCAGGCTGAAGGGCTTTAATGATAGGTTTCCTTGGATGGAAGCCAGAAATCCCAACCTAGGGTTAGGTTTAGGGCCCAGGGCTTCAGCAGGTGTGTTCTGGCAATGCTGAGGCGTAAGCCATAGGGAGTTGAGTAGGGAGCAGGGTGTCAGCCTCTGGTTTTAGGCCCAGGTGGGCCTCTGAAAGCTAAGGTGGCCATCTGGTGGCATGCAGGTTACTCCTGACATGAGGGTTTGGCACTGACTGTAAAAGCACGGTTTCCTGCAGGGTTTTGGGCAGTCTTGTAACGGGCTCAGGAGTCCCTAGACTGCAGAGATTGTGTGCGATGCTTCCTCAGAGAGAAGTTGGAGAACCTAACCTAGGGTTAGGGTTAGGGACCAGGGCCGCGGCAAGCCTGAACATGCAGTGTTTTGTCATACACCACGTGGCATTGAGTAGAGAGTTTTGGCAGTGGGCTTCTCTGGATGGAACCGGAAATCCCAACCTAGGGTTAGGGTTAGGGCCCATTTTTCAGGCCCGATCTGGAAGTGCTGATGCTCCTGTCAAAGAGAGTTGATTTGAGGGCGGGTACAGGATATGTGCCAGCCTCAAATTTAGGCCGAGGTTGGCCTACGATGGCTAGGCTGTGCATTTGCTGGCATGTAGTTTTCTCCTGACTTGAGGATTTGACACCGACTCTAAAAGCACTGCATGTTCATGCGCCAGTCTTGCAGTCACGCTCAGGGGTCCCTAGTCTGCTGGGCTTGGGCGCCAGTCCTCCTCAGACGTAAGCTAGATAAATACACAACAAACACACTGCATCTCAATCCTACATACACACCGCATATGCCCCGACCATACCCACTACACAAACACCCCACATACAAAATACAAAACACATCTCCATCGGACACAAACCACATCTATAACATACAAAACAGCACATACATGCCACTCAAGAAAGGAACACACACACACCACACTACCACAGAGCTACACCCACATGCACAACACAATCATACAACACATACACCACTCAAGCCAGAACACCTATCAGAATCACATCACACTCAACAAAATATGTCTATGCACACATCCATACACCACACCCCACACTACTCATATAAATAGCACAGACAGACACACAGAGGCACATATGTACACAGACACACCATGCACACAACATCGTTACTCCACCACAGCCCACACACGACCCACGACCTTAATGCCCATACATCATGTCCAGAACACATAAGTAACCCAACAAGTAAAAACACATACCACAAACACATTGCACATAGAACATACAACATGCTCCCAACCATACCATTTTCCCAAATACCCAACAAACCCCATACGAAACATACCTCCATCATACACCAACCACTCTCCTAGCACACAAAATACACACTTTACACACCATTCAAGAATTGTGCACAAACTCCCACCTCTAACACACAGCTAAATTCACAAGTTAAACAGTTTAATACTGTTTAACAGCTAAACATAACTACTTATGCCACACATACACTACTCCACCCAGAACTCTAACAGACTCACATGACACTCAAATCACAATGTGTACACATGCACCTACACACTACACACTACTATCCTGAGTACAGACACCTGACACATATGCATACATGCACACTTACACACTCAAAGCACACACTATTGCTACACCACACTCAGACCACAAACAACACCCAAAACCCCAACATACTTATATTATGCACAGAGCTCACAAGGAACCCAGGCACAAAACATATAACACAAACAGCACACCATACTAACCCACCCATACCCACTACACAAGCAACCAACACACACCAAAAAAAACCCCTCTTTATATGACACAAACCACAGCGATACCATACAAAGCACACACCATATACCCGCCAGTCAAAAATTGCACACACACACACACACACACCAAAGCACCACCACATAGAACACAGGCAAACACAAGCTCACATACACACAGACACATGAGGCAGACACTGATACATCACACTCAGCCCACACATATTACACAAAACCACACTGCGTATACACTATGCATAGAGCACAAAAGTAACTTAGGCAAACACATATATCACAGACACACTGCACCTGTAACATACATACATATTACACATGCTCCCACCTATACTTACTATAGAAACAACCAACATACACCATACAAAACACAACTCCATCACACACCAACCTCATGTACAGCATACAAAATACACACCACATACACTAAAGAAGGCATAGACTCTCCTCCAGCCTAACAGACTGCCTGTCAAACACATTAAAAATGTTCATCCTCATTAATCATCAGAGTTTCACATCAAAACCATACTGACATACCAACTAACACCAGTTTGAATGGACAAAATCAAAAGGACAGTATACAACAAAGGTTGAGGAGGTTGTGGAGGAAAAAAAACTTTTTTTAAGAAAGGTTTGGGAGGATTTTGAGAAAGAGGGAACACTCTAACACATTATGTGGGAATTCACATTAGTCCAGCCATGTAGGAAAACAATGTGTTAGGTCAGGAAGTTAAAAGTAGGTTACCTTATGACCCTGCAATTGCTCTACTTAGTATTTAACCCAAAGAAGCTGATGCGGTACATAGACCCCAATGTTTCCCAATGTACCCCAATGTTCATAGAACCTGTGGCTACAATCGCCAATATGTGGAAAGAGCAGAGGCCCTTGAACAGATATGATCCATACATACAATGGAATATTATGCATCTATAAAAAAAGATGAATACCCAATATTTGTATCTACATGGACGGGACTGGAAGAGATTATTTTGAGTAAAATAAGTAATGTGGGTATGCTTAATTGTCTTATGGTCTCATGTGTGGAGCATAAGGAAAATCATTGAGGACATTTTAAGAAGGAAAGGAAGGAAGAATTGGGTGAAATCAGAGGGCACAATGAACCATGGGAGACTGTGGACTTTGAGTAACTTACTGAAGTTTTTTGAGGGGTTGGGTGTGGAAGATTGGGTGAGCCTGGTGGTGTATATTGAAGAGAGCACATATTAAATTGAGTGTGGAGAATTCCTATATGAACAATGAATCTTGTAACACTGAAAAACGTAAATAAATATATTTGGAAGAAAAAGAATATTAATTTTATTTCCTCCCATCCCTTTATTTTATATTTTCAATGTTAAAAGATTAATTGTTCATACACCACACCAACCTAAACCCCCTCTTCTCCGAAACCTTCAGTTGTCCACAGTCTCACATCTTTCACCTCCCCCTCTTATTTCCCCCATTCATCCTTCTTTTCCTTAAAAAGAATGTAAGTGGTTTTTTAATTAATTTTTTACATTTTATTTATTTATTTAAAAGAGTGATAACAAGTAAGAAGAGAGGGATGCAGAGAGAGCGAGGAAGCAGGTTTCCTGGTGAACAGAGAGCCCCATGTGGGGCTCAATCCCAGGACCCTGTGATTATTACCTGAGCCGAAGGCAGAGGCTTTAACCCACAGAGCCACACGGGTGTCCCTGTGTTTTTACCTTAGGCAGATAAGACGACTAAAAGCTGTTTGTTGAACTCCTAACAACACTGTTTAAATGTTTTGTCAAGGAATATTTTCCTTTCCTCACTATATAATGTTTTTTAGTGTGTGTGTGTGTGTGTGTGTGAGAGAGAGAGAGAGAGACAGAGAGAGAGAGAGAAAGAAAGAAAGAGAGAGGGATTCATTAGGAAAAAGAAAGTGCTTTATCTATTTGAAACTACACTACTGAGGGGAATTGAGATGGTGGAGGAATAAGAAGTTGAGTTAATGTTGGAACCCAGAAGTTCAACTGGATAGTTTTCAAACAATTCTAAAAGTCTGCAAACTCAAGAATTAGAAGAGAGGAAGAAAAACAATTCTAGCAGCAGAAAATCGACTAGTTTCCTGAAGGTAGGATGTGTGTTAAAGTGAATCCAAAATGACGAGAGGATAGACCACGGGAAGTGGGGGGAGGAGGGGGGAGAGACCAGCTCCCAGCAAGCCACAGAGCAGCGGTACACAAAATGGAAAATTTTATAAATCTGCTCGCCTGAGGGACTTCGCTTCAGGGGCTAAGCAAGGGGTGGAGCCTTTGCTGGAGCAGTTGGTTTCAGGACCCTTGGGGTCTGGAGTCACAGAGGGACTCTGGGTGTCTGAGTGTGGCAGACTCCCCAGGTGCCAGACGGGGAAACAAATGGCAGAGACAGAGCCACGCAGTGGGCTTAATTTAGACTGTTTTCTGAAGAAAAATCATGCCGCTGCTCTTCAAGCAAAGACTCCACAAGGGGCAAATCTGGAGAAACACCTTCCTTCCTTCTCTGGGGAGAGTGGCGCCATAGCACACTGCCAGAATCTGCACGGTTTGGAGACTCTAGATGGGGCCGTGTGCCAGAGATAGAAACAGTTAAGGCCTGGCTGAGTTCGTAACATGGCCAGAGACCAGGGAGACAGGAGGGATTTAATGATTTTCTCTGAGGTCCCAAAAAGGAGCGGGGACCTGATAACTCGGCTCTTATTGGCCAGACACAAGGAGTTTGCCATTTTCTTTTCCAGCCTCCAGGGCAGTAAGGAAAGCATTGAGTGATAAAATGCTCTGAGAGTGAACCAAACATACTGCTTAGTCCCGCCCCTGGCAAGGACGATGCAATTCCACCTTGACCAAAGTTATTTGAGAATCACTACAATGGCCTTTCCCCCAGAAGATCAGTGAGAATATCTGGCCAAAACCAAGCCCTCAATCATTGAAAACTGTGGAACTTCAGAGTAAGGGAAAGCTTCATAGAGAATCATGTTTTTTTCAATACTGTCCATTTGTCTTTCAGAGTTGAATGTTTAAATTTTGTTTTCCTCCTCTTTTATTTTTTTTATCTTTCCTCTTTCTGATTTTAGCATTTAAAAATTTTTTAATTTAATTTTTCCCCAAATATGTTTATTTTGTTTTTTCAGTGTTACAAAATTAATTATTCATGCACCACACCCAGCGTGCCATGTAATAGAGCCCTCAATACTGACAATCTTTTTTTTTTTAAAGATTTTATTTATTTGACAGAGAGAAACACAGTGAGAGAGGGAACACAATCAGAGGGAATGGTAGTGGGAGAAGCAGGCTTCCTGCCGAGCAGGGAGCCTGATGCGGGTCTCGATCCCAGGACCCTGGTACCATGACCCAAGCGAAAGGCAGACACTAAACGACTGAGCCACCCAGGTGCCCCCTGACAACCATTTTTAACTAGTATTTTAACAATACTTTTATAAAAAAATCTTTTCTAATTATCACTTACATTCATATTTTATCCCTCATTGTATTTAATCTTATTTTTTTTGTATACATATAGGATTTTTTTTCCTTAAAACTTTTCAGATAGCAGAAGACATGAACAGACACATCTCCAAAGAAGACATACGACTGGCTAACAGACACATGAAAAAATGTTCATCATCCTTAGCTATCAGGGAGATTCAAATAAAAACCACACTGTTATACCACCTTACTCCAGTTAGAGTGGCCAAAATCAACAAGACAGTAAAGAACAAATCCAGGAGAGGATGTGGAGAAAGGGGAACCTTCTTCCACGGTTGGTAGGAATGCAAGTTGGTTCAACCACTTTGGAAAACAGTATGAAGATTCCTCAAAAAATTAAAAAGAGAGCTACCCTATGACCCTGCCATCACACTACTGGGTATTTACCCTAAAGAAGCAGATGCATTATAAAGAAGGGCCACACATACCCCAATGTCCATAGGAGCAATTGCCTCAATTGCCAAATGGTGGAAAGAACCAAAGTGCCCTTCAACAGGTGAATGGATAAAGAAGATATGGTCCATATATATAATGGACTATTATGCCTCCATCAGAAAGCATTAACACCTAACTTTTTTTATCAACATGGACGAGACAGGAAGAGATTATGCAGAGTGAAATAAGTCAACAGAGAGAGTCTATTATCTGAGTCTCACATGTGGAGCATAAGGAAAAACATACAGGGCATTGTTAGAAAGGAAGAGTGAAAGGGGGAGAATCAGAAGGGGCGATGAACCATGAAAGACTGTACTTAGCAACAAACTGAGAGTTTTGGAGAGGAGAATTGGGGGTTGGGCAAGCCTGGTGGTGGGTATTGAGGAGGGCATGTATTCCATGGAGCACTGGGTATGGTGTATGAAGAATTTATCTTGTAAACTGAAAAAATAAAATAAACGTAATTAGGGAAAATATTTGGGGAATACATTTTCTTCTAATAGAGTAAAATATACCCTAAATTTAGCACACAGCATTGTTCTAGTCTCCAGCGTAATCACTTTCTTTCCTCTTCTATTTTTTCTCTTTTTTCAGCCAAAATTTTATCATCATTTTTTTAGAATCTCTTTTAATCTTCATTTTCATATTTCTAGTCCATCCTGTCATAATTTCTACACTTATTTGTGTAAGTTTTTTTATTTCTTTAAATTTTAGGAAGTAGTTTATTCAAATAGACCAAAAGCACCCAAAAATCAGCTGGGGAACTCTGTTCTAATCACAACTCTAATATATAGCTTTTCTTTTTATTTTATATTATTTTTTATTTAGATTTTTTTATTTTATTTTTTCAGTGTTACAAGATTAATTGTTCATACACCACACCCAGTGCTCCATGCAATATGTGCCCTCCTCAATACCCACAACCAGGCTCGCCCAACCCCCCACCACCTCCCCTCCAAAACCCTCAGTTTGTTGCTGAAAGTCTACTGTCTCTCATTTTTTACCTCCGCTTCTGATTTCTACCCATTCCCTCTTCCCTTCCTTCTCATAATGCCCTCCATGTTTTTCTTTATGCTCAGCACATAAGTGAGACAATAAAGTAATTGGGTCTCTCCGCTTGACTTATTTCACTCTGCATAATCTCTTCCAATCCCATCCATTTTTATACAAAAGTTGGATATTCTTCCTTTCTAATGGAGACATAATATTCCACTGTGTATATGTACCACATGTTTTTTAATCCATTCATCTGTTGAAGGGCATTTTGGTTCTTTCCACAGTTTGGTGATTGTGGCCATCAGAATCACGAGAATAGATTTAGGGAAATAAATGACACCATGAAACATTCCAACGTCAGAATTATTGGAATCCCAAAGGGTTAGAGAAAGACAGAAGACTAGAAGATATAGCTGACCAAATTCTGATTGAAAATTTCCCCAATTGGGGAATATTACAAGGGTTTGTGTCCTAGAGGCAGAAAGGACATCTGCCAAGATCAAAGAGCTTGGAAAATCAGCGAGACACAGCATAGTGAATTTGCAAATTATCATTTTCGACAAGAGGTCCTGAGGGCAGCTAGAGGGAAGAGATCCCTTACATACAGAGAAAGAACCACTGGAATAACGTCAGACCTGTCCACACAAACCTGGCAAGCCAGAAAGGGCTGGCATGATGTATTCAGGGCACTAAAAGAGAAGAACATGCAGCCAAGAATACTTTATCCAGCAAGGCTGACATTCAAATGGATGGAGAGAGAAAGAGCTTCCAAGACTAGGACTAAGGACTAAAAGAGTATGTGACCACCAAGCCAGCACTCTAGGAAATATTAAAGGGGGTTCTATAAAAGTAGAAGAACCCATGAGTGACTTAGAACAGAAATTTACAATCAATAGAAACAAGGACTACACAGGCAACATGATGTCAATACACACTTATCTTTCAATAATCACTTTCAACGTGAACGGCCTAAATGCTCCCATAAAACAGCACAGGGTTGCAGAATGGATAAAGCGGCAGGACCTGTCCATATGCTGTCTACAAGACACACATTTGGAACCAAAAGATACATCCAGACTGAAAGTGAAAGGATGGAGAACCATCTTTCATGCCAACGGGCCTCAGAAGAAAACTGGGGTAGCGATTCTCCTATCAGATAAATTAGATTTTCAGCTAAAGACTGTAGTCAGAGATACAGAAGGACTCTACATCATTCTGAAAGGGTCTATCCTCCAAGAAGATCTAACAATTGTAAACATTTATGCCCCCAATATAGGAGCAGCCAACTACATAAGCCAACTGTTAATCAAAAAATGAGTCATATTGATAGGAATACTTTAATAGTAGGAGATCTTAACATGCCACTCTCAGTAACAGACAGATCATCTAAACAGAAAATCAATAAAGAAACAAGAGCGTTGAATGACACATTGGACCAGATGGACCTCATAGATATATACAGAACATTCCACCCTAAA
>CM053609.1:21240964-21332892 GCA_028646535.1 Procyon lotor | reverse complement strand
TAAGAGAAGAGAGAAGAACCACATGGTCCTCTCAATTGACGCAGAAAAAGCGTTTGACAAAATTCAGCATCTGTTCCTGATTAAAACTCTTCAAAGTATAGGGATAGAAGGAACATTCCTCAACATCATCAAGTCTATCTATGAAAAGGCCACAGGAAATGTCATTCTCAATGGGAAAAGCTGACAGCCTTCCCTTTGAGATCAGGAACACGACAAGGGTGCCCACTCTCACCACTCTTGTTCAACATAGTGCTAGAAGTACTAGCGACAGCAATCAGACAACAAAAAGAAATAAAAGGTATTCAAATTGGCAATGAAGAAGTCAAGCTCTCTCTCTTCACAGATCATAAAGTATCATGATACTTTATATGGAAAACCCAAATGACTCCATCCCCAAACTACTAAAACTCATACAGCAATTTAGAAATGTGGAAGGATACAAAATCAATGCACACAAATCATTTGCTTTCCTATACACTAACAATGAAAATATGGAAGGGAAATTAGAGAATCCATTCCATTTACTGTAGCACCACGAATCATCAGATACCTGGGAATAAACCTAACCAAAGAGGTAAAGGATCTGTACTTGAAGAACTACAGAATGCTCATGAAAGAAATTGAAGAAGACACAAAAAGGTGGAAAAGCATTCCATGTTCATGGATAGGAAGAATAAACATTGTTAAAATGTCTATACTGCCCAGAGCAATCTATATTTTCAATGCCATCCCGATCAAAATTCCACTGGTTTTCTTCAAAGGGCTGGAACCAAAAGTCCTAAAATTTGTATGGAACCAGAAAAGACCCTGAATTGCTAAGGAAATGTTGAAAAAGAAAAACCAAGTTGGGGGCATCCCATTGCCTGATTTCAAGCTTTACTACAAAGCAGTGATCACCAAGACAGCATGGTACTGGCACAAAAACAGACACATAGACCAGTGGAACAGAATAGAGAGCCCAGATATGGGACCCGCAACTCTATGGTCAAATGATCTTTGACAAAACAGGAAAAAATATTCAGTGGGAATAAGACAGTCTCTTCAATAAATGGTGCTGGGAAAATTGGACAGCTATATGTAGAAGAATGAAACTTGGCCATTCTCTTACACCATACATGAAGATAAACTCAAAATGGATAAAAGACCTCAACGTGAGTCAGGAGTCTATCAAAACCCTGGAGAAGAACATAGGCCGTACCCTCTTCAATATCAGCCACAGCAACTTCTTTCAGGACATATCTCCATAGGCAAAGGAAACAAAAGCAAAAATAAACTTTTGGGACTTCATCAAGATAAAAAGCTTCTGCACAGCAAAGAACCTGTCAACAAAACAAATAGGCAACCCACAGAATGGGAGAAGATATTCGCAAATGACACTACAAACAAAGGTCTGATATCTAAGATCTATAAAGAATTCCTCAAACTCAACACTCACAAAACAGATAATCACATCAAAAAATGGGCAGAAGACATGAACAGACACTTCTCCAAAGACATTCAAATGGCTAACAGACACATGAAAAAATGTTCATCATTTTAGCCATCAGGAAATTCAAATCAAAACCACACTGACATACCACCTTACGCCAGTTAGAATGGCCAAAATCAACAGGACAGTAAACAAGAAATTTTTGAGAGGGTGTGGAAAAGGGGAACCCTCTTCCACTGTTGGTGGGATTGCAAGCTGGTGCAGCCACTTTGGAAAACAGTGTGGAGATTCCTCAAGAAGTTGAAAATAGGGCTACCCTATGACCTTGCCATTGCACTACTGGGTAGTTACTCCAAAGAAGCAGATGCATTACAAAGAAAGGCCACGTGTATCCCAATGTTTATAGCGGCAATGGCCACAATCGCCAAACTGTGGAAAGAACCAAAATGCCCTTCAACAGATGAATGGATAAAGAAGATAGGGTCCATATATACCATTGAATATTATGCCTCCATTAGAGAGGACGAATATTCTACTTTTGTATCAACATGGACGGGACTGGAAGAGATTATGCAGAGTGAAATAAGTCTATTGGAGAGAGCCAATTATCTTATGGTCTCACTTATGTGTGGAATGTAAGGAAAAACATGGAGGGCACTGTGAGAAGGAAGGGAAAGGGGAATGGGGGGAAATCAGAGTGGGAGATAAACCACGAGAGACTGTGGACTCTGAGCAACAAACTGAGGGTATTGTAGGGGGTGGGGGTTGGGCAAGTCTGATGGTGGGTATTGAAGAGTGCACGTATTGCATGGAGCACTGGATGTGGGGCATGAACAATTACTCTTATAACACTGAAAAAATAAACATATTTAGGAGAAAAAATAAAAAATAATAAAAAATATTAAAAATAAATTAAAAATAGAGCTACCCTATGACCCTGCAATTGCATTACTGGGTATTTACATCAAAGAAGCTGATGCAGTACAAAGAAGAGACACATATACCCCAATGTTCATAGCAGCAATGAACACAATCGCTAAACTGTGGAAAGAACCAAAATGCCCTTCAACAAATGAATGGATAAAGGAGATATGGTCCAGATGTACAATGGAATATTATGTCTCCATCTGGAAGGATGAATACCCAACCTTTGGGTATTATGCGGAGTGAAATAAGTCAAGCAGAGAGAGTCAATTATTTTATGGTCTCATGTGTGGAGGATAAGGAAAAACATGGAGGGCATTGTGAGAAGGAATGGAGGGGTGAATGGGGTGAAATTGGAGGGGGCAATGAACCATGAGAGACTGTGGACTTTGAGCAACGAACTGGGGGTTTTGGGGGGGTAGGGGTTTGGGCGAGTTTGGTGGTGGGTATTGAGGAGGACATGTATTGCATGGAGCTCTCGGTGTGGTGCATGAACAACTAATCTTGTAACACTGAAAAAATAAATAAAACGTATTTGGGGGGGATAAAGACTCATTGGGGCGCCTGGGTCACTCAGTAGTTTAAAGCCTCTGCCTTGGGCTCAGGTCATGTTCTCAGGGTCCTGGAATTGAGCCCCATATTGGGCTCTCTGTTCAGCAGGGAGCCTGCTTCCCCCTCTCTCTCTGCCTGCCTCTCTGCCTACTTGTGATCTCTCTCTATGTCGAATAAATAAATAAAATCTTTTAAAAAATAAAGTGACTGTTGAATCATACACAGTAGGAATGCAAGACTGATATCTGAATGAATGGCAGTAGGTGTGCAAGATGCAGACATTGGTTGCTGCACAATTGGTATTCGGACAGTGGTTTTGAATCAACAAAAGAAGCAAAATTACTGAAAAGCACAACATAGCACAGGTACTGAAAGTGAAAGTTGATGTCCAGGAAGTGGAAGTGGATCTTCAAACAGCTAAAAGACAGTGTACAATGTACAAAGGCAGTGTACAATGGCTGGAAATATGATGGCTCGTAATGGGTATGAGGCATATAAATTGGATAACACAATTCCTGGGCAAATTATTAGGTGCATGAAATATCTAGATATGCAAGGATTCAAGTTAGGTTGATGTAGAATGGGTGAACAAGGAGTTGTTTTTTTCTGTATAAATTTTAACTGAAAGGCACAGTGTGTAGGCAAAGTATGGAAATGGAAAAAACAGCCTGGCTGTGGAACAGGTGCAAGGTGAATTCTACGGGGGGGTGGGGGGGCTCCAGCAGGTGGGTTTTGGGGTAGAGTGCCTGGGAGTAATCCTAGGCACATAGCCTTATGCTGCAAAAAGCCATGCTAGAGTTTGGCCCAGTCTCTCTCTCTCTCTTTTTTTAAGTGACAACTTTTTATTTTCATAAAGCATTTTTCAGAGTCCCTGGGTGCCTCAGTCGGTTAAGTGGCTGCCTTCGGCTCAGGTCATGATACCAGGGTGCTGGGATATTGGGAGCCCATATTGGGCTCCCTGCTCAGCGGAGAGTCTGCTTCTCCCTCCCCTCTGCCTCTCCCTGGCTCCTCATGCTCTCTCGCTCTCAAATAAATAGGTAAAATGTAAGAAAAAAATAAAGCATTTTTCATACACACTGAAACTGAGAAACAAATATCTTAAAGACATATACATGATATGAGAGAGAGAGAAAGAGAAAGAAGGAAATGCCCACTAACTTCAGAAATTACTCTTAGCTTCACTAATGAATGACTTGGGCACATCTCCACAGATATGCTAGTAAAAGTGCACACTAATTATTTTTTTGAGAAGGAAACAAACATTTATTGAGTATCAATAGTAGCACATCTGTCTACAATCCTCTTTTCCCCTTTCCTAGCAGTATCCAGTACAGAAGCAAATTGACAACCCTCACCCCTGCGTTCTGATTCTTTTCGTGCAGCAAAACAAAACACAAATTAATATCTCAATGAATTATCCTGCTTTATAAAAGTGTGCTAAATCGGGGCGCCTGGGTGGCTCAGTCGTTAAGCGTCTGCCTTCAGCCCAGGTCAGATCCCAGGGGCCTGGGATCGAGCCCCACATCGGGCTCCCTGCTCGGCAAGAAGCCTGCTTCTCCCGCTACCATTCCCTCTGCTTGTGTTCCCTCTCTCGCTGTGTTTCTCTCTGTCAAATAAACAAAATCTTTAAAAAAAAAAAAAAAAAAAAAGTGTGCTAAATCAACTATCATCTCATACCAAATTCTAATATAAGCCAGTAGCAAGCCCCAGGGATCTCGTGGGGAAAGAAAAAGCCAAAACTATAAAGTCTATTCATTTGGGATTTGGTTTCTTTGTTCTTTTGTTTTACAAGCAATTACACTTTTATCTTATTTTTTCAGTGTCCCAGGTTTCATTGTTCATGCACCATACCCAGTGCTCCATGCAATATGTGCCCTCCTCAATACCCACCACCAGGCTCACCAAACCCCCCAACCCCTCTCCTCCAAAACCCTCAGTTTGTTTCTCAGAGTCCGCAGTCTCTCATGTTTCATCTCCCCACCCCCCACCACCGATTTTTCCCAATTCAGCCTTCCTTTCCTCCTCCCAAGGTCCTCTATCTTTTCCCTTATGTTCCACATGTAAGTAAAACCATATGATAATTGACTCTCTTTGCTTGACATATTTTACTCAGCATAATCTCTTCCAGTCCTGTCCATGTTGATACAAAAGTTGGGTATTCGTCCTTTCTGATAAAGGCATAATATTCCATTGTATATATAAACCATATCTTCATTATCCATTTGTCTGTTGAAGGGCATCTTGGCTCTTTCCACAGTTGGGCTATTATTTGACCAAATCTCTTAGTGCAGGGGTTTAGAGGGAATTGTTATGTGCTGAGAGTTCTGCAGTCCTCACCCCCAGGGCCTCCCAGGATACTCTGTTTCTACCAACACAGGGGTGGGTGGGGCCCATGCAGGGGTGTGAGTGGGCTTGGAAATTCCAGTGGGCACAAATTCCATGGTCACCCCTCTCTAGCCAGATTGTTCCAGCCCTCTAGGAAATATTTTTTGAGGTACTACCAACCCTGGAAGTGGGAATCTGGTCCCAGGCACCCCTTCCAGGCCTCCCTGCCTGGTCCAGAAATAGACCTGGACACATTTTTCTAGAGGGGCATGTGATGACAGGAGTCCATGAAAGACTATGGCCAGATCACTGACCACTCCACAGATGTCTCTGGCTGGCCACTCTAGAGATCTGAAAAATATTTAAAAGGCACATCGGACTACCTAACCACACCCAGGACTGTGGCTAAGACCCTGATATAACTGGGTGTCCTTGTCCATCCCAGGCTGATCTCTACTTTGAAATGGGACTAAGAAAAAAATACAAGAGGCCAGGCCTCTCAGAGGACTGTTTGGATCCCAGCACCATCCCATGGCATCCCTACCCAGTGCTATAGACATGACTCAGAAATGTTTTCTACAGGCACATTAGGTGATGAGTACCCACACTTGAGCACAGTCAGGTCACTTCACAAGGCTCTTTACCCACCTAAGCCAGGCTCTGTCTCCAAAGAGAGCTTAAGAAATGTGTTGGGTGGTACTTCCAATGATTGGCCCACACAAGATCTCAATGAGCAATCTCAGAGTGTATCTGACTTGCCTGTAGGGCTCTCTCCTCTGGTGAGGGACATGAAAATATGTGGGGGGCTACATGCGTTAAGCAATTCCACATGGGAAACTGCCAGGCCTGGGCATTCTCTTTTTGGTTCTCACTGGCTCCCCATCTTTGAAGTGGGACTTAGGAATGTTTTGGGAGTCCCTCATATGACTGGGTCCCATGCGGGGCCACAGCTGGACCATAGGCACCCACTTAAGTCCTCTCCAGCCGGCTTGTAACAATTTTTATTTGCAAAGGGAATCTGGCAACCGTGGCCAGGACCAAGATGCCCTGCTGTGGCCCCTATGTCAGTCACAGGCTGATGTCCACCTCGAGAGAAGACATAGAAAAAGTTTCTGGGGGCACAACCTTGACTTCATATGAGGCACCCTTCCTTGGCAGCCCTTACTGGCCCAGCCAGTGCCCACATCCTCCAGAGAGGGATATCCAAAAGCTATCCAATGACCATACAGGACCAGGGCATGATCCTTAGTGCCCTCTCAGGCCTCCCTGTCAGGCTGTTTCCATCTCAGCCACTGGAGGTGGGTTGAGAAACATTTTGGGGAGGCACCTCTTTACTTTACAGGAATGAGCTCAAGCAGCTTTTTACAAGTCAACAGGGATGCTCAAGAGGTCAGTCCAGTTCTAGTATGATCTCATTTGGGAGACCAGAAGCTGATGCACATTCTGAAAATGCTTATGCCTCTCCAAAGGGAGCAATCACCAGGGCAGGCCTGGGGGTCTTAGAAGGGTACCATGGGCCTGCCTGTGGCCCTTCCTGGGAATTCTCTTTGGAGGCACCCCCAAAACATTTCTAAGTTTCTCTCTGGTATAGAAAAGCCTGGGCAGGCCACCAAGTCCCTGAGAAGGAGCTTTGATGGGTCCTGGTATTAGGAATTCCACCCAAAGAGTTTCTAATTCCCCCTCCAAAGACCAGGACCAGCTCACTTAGTACAGACAGGCCTGGGGAGTGCACTCTGCTGGCCACAAGTCCCATATGAATCCTGGTCATTGACTCTGTCTCCCCAAAACATTTCCAATTTCCAGCACTGCCTCAGGCTGGTCATGGATGAAGAGAAGGGGATTTGCAAGGGACAGGTGGTAGTGTGCTTGGCTTGTTTGCTGTCCTATCTTCATACGTACTTCCCAAAATTTCCATGTCCACTACAGAAGAGGTGACCAGAAAGGGCCAGCCTCAGAGGTCTACAGAAGGTATTTAGAGCCCTGTGGTATTTTGAGTGGGGCTTAGTCATCCAGGTCACATCTTAAAATTTTTCCAACTCCCTTTCCAGAAAGGAGACAGTGGCCCAGGCCAACCAGAGAAGCTCAGGAGAGGGGCTCCGTCTTTAAGAGGCCCAAGTCACTGGGAGCAACTTGTGGAAAGTTTTCAAAGACTCCCTCCAAAAGCTAAGACCAACTGTCTGGACAAGGAAATAGAGACACATGCAAGTATGTGTGCATACTTTGATTTTTAGAGATGTAAGGTAAGCAATTATATTATAGACTTGGGGCACTAAGAAAAATGCAAACTTCTTACACAGATGTGAGAGTTATAGAGATGATAGGTGAAACTGGAGTAGAAAAGATTCCCCAGGAAAAGAATAAAAATCCCCTTCCACAGAACCATTTCTAATACTAAGATTCTCTCCTTATGAGATTTGTGCAATCACCTGCAGTCTATGTTTTAGGTAGTTGCTATGGTGTCTGAACAGTAACCCCAAAATTCATACGTTGAAATCTTAATGACAAAGGTATTAGCAGGCTGGGCCTTTGGGGGGTAATTAAGTCATAAGGATGGAGCCCTCCTGAATGGGATTAGTGCCCTTATAAAAGAGGTCCCGGTGAGCTCTCTTGCCTCTTTTACCACGTTGAGGATACATCCAGAAGTCTGCTCCAGGACCAAGGCCCTCACTACCCCATGCTGACACACTCATCTTGAATTCTAGCCTCCAGAACTGTGAGAAATAAATTTCTGTTGTTTATGAGCCACTTAGTTTGTGGTATTTTGTTTCAAGGGCCCAAATGGACTGACAGCGGTGTATCAGCTATCTATTACTACAGTAAGGCAATGTAATAAACCACACAAAAACCCAGCAGATCACTAAAAGAAAAAATAGAGGTGTATGTAACAGGTTTCTGGAATGGTTCTATACAGTATTTAACAGAAAGTCAGTTCAAAGGTACAGTTTTAATTATGAACAACAAAGACAATACTCCATCTTTGATCAACAGGGTTTGTAAAAATCGCCTTTGGCTGCTCCCAATCACAGTGAAGCAACGCTCAGTCTGCCTCAGACAAGCCTCTTTGCTGACAGACACCTGCTGTAGTCTGGGCCACGTAGCGTGACCTCAGTAGACAGGGTGAAACTGAGAGATCAGAAAGCACCACTAGAAAGAGAAACTAAAGTTGGGATAGGAATGAACAACAAACTGGTTACAACAAACTGGTTACGGTATCTGAAAAGGCAGGTGCAAATAAGTACACTGAATGAAAACTGGCTGCTCTCGAAATATCGTAAGTTAAACCACCAACCAAGGTAAGCCAGAGATTATTATTATTAATTTATTATCATTATTATTATTAATCTAATAGCTAATTCTTTGAGGACGCTCCTAAACGTACCGAGGTGAAACTGGAAAACGCAGCCCACAACCGCCAGCAAGGACGTGCGATACTCAACGCAGCTGGAGCGCGAACTCTCGCGACAGCTTCCCGAACCTCTCGGAGTCGCAAAGCCTCGAGAGCGTGAACTCTCGCGAGAGCGGGCAAGCTCCATCCCACCCTCCGCCCGCCCGCCCCGCTTAGGCGCGTTGCCTTGGGAGTTTCGGCAACATGGCTCGGCCGATACTACCTTGGGGCCATCTGGACCCGCAGCAGGAGCGCGACGTTCGCGAGCTCGTTCGCCATGTGGCGGGCCTTCAAGACGAGGCGGACCCTAATTTCCAGCTCGCCCTGCACTTTGCTTGGTCCAACTTCAGGTGTGGGGCGCGGCTCCCGGGCCGAGGCTTAGGGACAGAAAGGGGTCAAGCAGTATCCGGGGCGCGCGGCAGGGTTTCCCCACCCCCCAGCAAAGCTCTCTCGGCCCCTGCTGCTCCTGCAGCAGCTTGGTGCCCTAATGGCCCCTGGATCCCTGTCGCTGTGACACACGCATACTCAAAGAGTGGGTTGTGGGTTGTTGAGGGTCGGCCTTATCTTTAGAAGCGCACCTCCTGAGAACGGGGCTGTGTTTTGTCCTGTTCCTTGTTCCACCCACTGTGCTTGGCAAGGTACACTGCAGATCCTTTTTTGAAAGGATAGGTAAATGAAATTTTAGAGCAGAATAATGGTCACACTCTACTTAACACTATATTCTCACTGATTGGTTATGTCTTCTTGGGCCACTCCAGATTTCTCTTACCTTGGTCTTTTTTTTCTTTTTCGAAAACACACAGCATAATACACTGGATAACTATATTTGTTGTTTTACTGTTTGTCTCCTCCACCCCTGCCTCCTAACCACGAGGTTAGGGATCTTGGTCTGTTTTGTTCGTTTCTCGTCCCAACATAGTTCCAGGCACATAGTCGTAAGCTACCCAATAATACAACTTCTAATACAGTTTCTCATGTAATTTTTCAAGATTTATCTGGTCCAGATACTTAGGTGAAGTCAGAGCTCTTATTTTTATTTATGGAAGATGTCAATTAGTACTGTCATGATCATTATCTTTAATGGAAGTATTTCTAAGAGTATTCAGTGTTAATATTCTGCCTATTTAATTTCAGTAGAAATATTTTTTTAAATAAAGATTTTATTTATTTATTTGTCAGGGAGAGAGCACAAGCAGGGGGAGCAGCAGGCAGAGGGCGAAGCAGGCTCCCTTCCGGAGCATGGAGCGTAATGCAATGCGGAGGAACTTCATCCCACAACCCTGGGATCATGACCTGAGCTGAAGGCAGAGGCTCAACCAAGTGAGCCATCCGGCGTCACTTCAGTAGAAATCTTGAATCATAAAGTTTTTCAGTATCTGTAATCTTCAGTATGAGCCTTAACATATATACAGCACCTACTTGGTTTATAATGAGAACAATGAGTCCAAAAGCTCACCAAGTTTCTGAAATAATAAGCTCAATTCTTAAGTGTAACTTAAGATCTGTCTGAATAGGTCATATAAGATGGAAACTTAAGTGCCATATCCCAAATAATTTCTCTTTTAATTAATTTCTCAATGGCATTAAGTAGATGGACATGATTTCAGACTTCAGAGAGACATTAGAATTTACTCTCTCCTTCCACACATTGAGAAACTAAATGATAAAAAAAGAACTAAATAATAGGTTAAGGTAGTGTTCTACTCAGCCATTTACTGGGAAAGAATTAGACATATTATTTAGTATGCAAATTCTTTTAAATACAGATTGTTGTCTTTGATATTAAAAAATGGAAGAGTTGGTTGAGCTGTACTACAATTTTATAATTCTTTAACCCATCAGAAAAATGAACAATTCATGTTTGCTTTTTTTAAATTGTGACCATGTTCTAGGCCCTAGAAATTCAGGTAAGTGAGATATAGTTTCTATCCTAAAGGAAGACAGAGACAAAGTTAATTACATGTGATGTAGAATAGGAGTTTTTAACTTGAGAGCCTGAAGATAGAATTCAGATGTTACAAATTTGGACAAGATAAAAATTACACTAACCTCTAACTAAAAAGTAGCATTTTCTTAAATTATGAATGAAAGCAACAAGCAATACTGGTTTACCTATGACTGTGTCAAAGGTAGAAATCACATAGTTCACATCATAAAGTTGTGGCAAATATTTCTAAATATTTTTTACTATTACTTTAATGATAGCTATGAATCCACTACTAGATCCTGTTATTTAATGCCTTAATAAATATGTATCTTACTATATCAGCAAACTTTAAAAAATATTTCACAACTATATTTCAGTATACTTGGTTTTCTTTGTATCTCATTTTATGATTTAAAAACATTATTCTGAGAAGGGATCCCTAAACTTCTCTGGGCTTCACTGTGGCATAAAAAGATTACGAACCCCTGCGATAGAATGCTGAGCTGGACTTAGATGCAGGGCATTATGGGAAGATAAAGAAATCAGACGACAAAGGAGGCTAAAGATGACATACGCTTGAGAAGTCTCTAAGACCACCGAGTAGCTGTTTGGCTGGATGGTAGAGGTGATAGAAGGAGAGAGGTGCACTCCTGAAAGTAATATTGCTGAATATATTGTATCTGTAAGGATATGGAGGGCTCTGGGGCGCCTGGGTAGCTCAGTCGTTAAGCGTCTGCCTTCCCTGCTGGGCGGGAAGCCTGCTTGTCCCGCTACCATTCCCTCTGCTTGTGTTCCCTCTCTCGCTGTGTTTCTCTCTGTCAAATAAATAAAATCTTTAAAAAAAAAAAAAAAGGATATGGAGGGCTCTGTGACTAGTCCACTTAGCTATATGACAAGATTCATATAAGAATTGCATTTTATCTTTTAGATTTCATCGTTTCTTGGATGTTAACAGTCACAAAGTAGAAAAGACAATAGAAGGGTAAGGTAGTTTCATACATGTATATATTCAGAAATATGTGTATTTACTTGTAGATTTTTTTATTAATGTATGTTTATAACTATTGGTTTATTTTTAAAATATATTTTAGAATTTATGAAAAATTCATCATTCATTCTGATCTCAGCAAAGCTGCTAGTTGGAAGAGATTAACTGAAGAATTTCTAAATGCATCACTTCTGAGCATAAAGGAAATAAAGGTATGCATTATATTGTGACATCTCCTGTGTATATTACTGTTTCCAATCTACTATCATCAACTTTTTTCTGTTACTATTTAAACATTCATTCTATTTTATAATTATCTGCTAATTGGAGCAGATCCTTTTGGAAATTGACTTAAGCATTGTCATCGAACCAAGTGTGCATCAGGCTTCAATGAAGAAGCACATTCTTGTTTAATTCTCTTCTTAGCTGAACCTTCTGTGGAAATTGAGATCAGAGATCAGCACAAATAATAGTACTGTCTGCCTGTCTTAAAACTTTTAAATGGCTTTTCAGCATTTGGCAATAATAACTACTTATGTAATGCTAACCAAATGCCATATACTGTCCTAAGCATGTTCATGTTCAGTTGTGGGTCTCTAAGATCCCCCTTAGACTTGATGATTCACTAGAAGGATTCACAGAACTTTATAAATGATGCTGTCCTCACTGTTAGGTTTATTATAGTAAAAGGATATGGATTTAAAATGAAAAAGGGGAAAAGATGCACAGTATAAAGTTCAGAAGAAACCAGGTGTAAGCTTCCAGTGTGCCTTCCCAGTGGAGTTGCATGAGGGTGCACTTAATTCTCCCAGTGATAACATATGACAACATGTGCAAAGTGTTGCAAACCAAGGAGGTTTACATGAGCCTTGGTGTCTAGCGTTTTGGTTGGGCGTCAGTAACATGGATGTGCAGTACACATGTAGCTGACCATAGCTCTTCAGTCTCCAGCCCCCCAGAGGTCAAACCAAAGACCTCAGGCATAAGAAAATGCATTCATGTAAGTCACATTGTTAGCTTATGATACTGATAACTGATACTGCATGGCCCAAACTGATACTGCATGGCCCAAAGCCTCTGACCTACAGAAACACTCTTCTCAGCAGGGTATTCCGAGAGCTCAGAGAGCTCAGAGATTCTCAGGAGGTAGTCAAGGGCCAGTCCTAAAGACCTCTGAGATGTTCAGAGTTTGGGCAACTCACGCTTCCTGAGTAAACCCTTTATTGTGCACATATATTAATTCATCCTCACAATAAATACTGTGAGATATTCTATAATCGTTAGAGTTTTCCTTTGCACTGTGGGAAGTGGTAAAGAAGAGAGCTTGCTTCTTTATAAGGAAGAGAACTTTAGATAATATTTGAAACTGTCTATCAAGGAAAGGCTATAAAAATGTTTCTGGAAAAAAGAGCTGCGTAGAGCTCTGAATCCATGCTCTAAAGATTAGAAATATACTTCTGTGTATTATTCCTGTAAGGACCATTTGAAAGAGAAGAAGGTAAATCTTTTTTAGAAAACTTTTCTTGATTTATTTTATATAGATTCTTGGATAGACTTTAGACTTTAGAATTTAATAATTTAAACCCAACGACACCATAATATTAATTTTTAAATAATGGCAGGGCACCTGGGTGGCTCGGTCGATTAAGCATCTGACTTTTTTTTTTATGTTTAGTTAACCACTGCAGAGTACATAATTTTTGATGTAGTGTTCATTGATTCATTAGTTAAATATAACACGCAGTGCTCATCACAGCACATGCCCTCCTTAATACCCATCACCCTCTTGTCCCCTCCCCCAACCCTCCTCCTCTCTGAAACCTCCAGATTGTTTCTCAGGGTCATAATCCCTCATGGTTCTTCTCCCTCTCTGCTTTCTCCCCTTGTGGATTTCCTTCCCCTTCCTCTGTGGTCTTCTGTGCTATAGCTTATGTTCCACATAAGAGTGAAACCATACAATACAATAATTGTCTTTCTCAGCTTGACTTACTTCACTTAACATAATCCCCTCTGGTTCTATCCATGTCGATGCAAATGGCTGGTATTCATCATTTCTTTTTTTTTTTTTTTTTTTAAGATTTTATTTATCTGTTTGACAGAGAGAGAGAGATCACAAGTCGGCAGAGAGGTAGGCAGAGGGAGAGGGGGCAGCAGGCCCCCCGCCAAGCAGAGAGCCTGACGTGGGGCTTGATCCCAGGACCCTGAGATCATGACCCAAGTCGAAGGCAGAGGCTTTAACCCACTGAGCCACCCAGGTATCCATATCATTTCTAATGGCTGAGTAATATTCCATAGTTTATATGTGCTACATCTTCCTTTTTTTAATTTAATTTTTTCAGTGTTCCAAGATTCAGTGTTCATGCACCACACCCAGTGCTCCATGCAATATGTGCCCTGCTCAATACCCACCACCAGACTCACCCAAACCCCCAGCCCCCTCCCTTCCAAAACCCTCAGTTTGTTTCTCAGAGTCCACAGTCTCTCATGGCTCTGTACCACACATCATCATCTTCTTTTTTTTTTTCTTTTATAATTTGTACCACATCTTCTTTATCCATTCATCTGTTGAAAGGCATCTCAGCTCCTTCCACAGTTTGGCTATTGTGGACATTGCTGCTATGAACATTATGGTGTAGGTGCCCCTTCTGGGCACTACATCTGTATCTTTGGGGTAAATACCTACTAGTGCATTTGCTGGGTCATAAGGTAGCTCTATTTTTAATGTCTTGAGGAACTTCCATACTGTTTCCCAGAGTGGCTGTACCAGTTTGCATTCCTGCCAACAGTGTATAAGAGGGTTCCCCTTTCTTCACATCATTGCCAACATTTGTTGTTTCCTGTTTTGTTGATTTTTGCCATTCTAACTGGTGTAAGGTGGTATCTCGTTGTTTTGATTTAAATCTCCCTGATGGCTAATGGTGTTGAACATTTTTTCGTGTGTCTGTTAGCCATTTGTTTGTCTTTTTTGGAGAAATGTTTGTTCATGTCTTCTCCCCTTTTTTGACTGGGTTATTTATTTTTGAGTGTTGAGTTTGAGAAATTCTTTATAGATCTTGGATATCAGCCCTTTATGTGTAATGTGATTTACAAATATCTTCTCCCATTCTGTGGGCTGCCTTGGTTTTGTTGACTGTTTCCTTTGCAGTGCAGGAGCTCTTTATCTTGAAGTCCCAAAAGTTCATTTTTGCATTTGTTTCCCTTGGCTTTGGAGACGTGTCTTGGAAGAAGTTACTGTGGCCGATGTCAAAGTGTTTTCCTCTAGGATTTTGATGGATTTTCGTCTCACATTTAGGTCTTTCATCTATTTAGAGTTTATGTTTGTGTATGGTGTAAGGGAATGGTCCAGTTTCATTCTTCTATATGTAGCTGTCCAATTTTCCCAGTACCATTTATTGAAGAGACTCTCTTTTCTATTGGATATTTTATCCTGATTTGTCAAAGATTAGTTGACCGTAGAGTTGAGGGTCCATATCTGGAGTCTCTGTTCTGTTCCCTTGGTCTATGTGTCTGTTTTTGTGCCAATACCATGCTGTCTTGGTGATCACAGCTTTGTAATATAGTTTGAAGTCAGGCTTTGTGATGCCCCCAGCTTTGGTTTTCTTTTTCATCCTTCCCTTTATGAGTCTTTTTTTTTTTTTTCTTTTTCATCCTTCCCTTTGTGATAGGGTCTTTTTTGCCTCCATACAAATTTTAGAATTGTTTCTTCCAGCTCTTTGAAAAATGCCAATGGTATTTTAATAGGGATGGCATTGAAAGTATAAATTGCTTTGGGGAGGATAGATATTTTAACAATGTTTATTCTTCCAATCCATGAGCATGGAATATTTTTCCATCTTTTTGTGTCTTCCTCAATTTTTGTCGTGAATGTTTTTGTTTTTCTAGAGTATATAGATCCTTTACTTCTTTGGTTAGATTTATTCCTAGGTATCTTATGGTTTTTGTTGCTACCTATTGTGAATGCAAGTGATTCTTTAATTTCTCTTTCTACAGTCACACTATTAGTGTATAGAAGTGCAGCTGATTTCTGTGCATTAATTTTATGTCCTGCCACATTGCTGATTTGCTGAATGAGTGCTTCTTTAATTTCCTGGTTGACCAATTCATTCTTTAGCAGGATGTTCTTTAGCTTCCAAGTGTTAGAATTCCTTCCAAATTTCTTCTTGTGACAGTTCCATTTTCAAGGCATGTGATGTCATGGTCTGAGATCAATCTCAGTCTTTTGGTATTGGCTGATTCCTGATTTGTGACCCAGTGTGTGGTTTATTTTGGAGAAAGTTCCATGTGCATTAGAGAAGAATGAATATTCTGTTGTTTTAGGTATACTGTTCTGTATATATCTACAAAATCCATCTGGTCCAATGTGTCATTTAAAGCTCTTGTTTCTCTGTTGATCTTCTGTTTAGATGATCTGTCCGGTGCTGAGTGTGGAGTGTTAAAATCTTCTATAAATGTATTATTGTTGATCTGATTCTTCATTTGGTTAACAACTGGCTTATGTAGTTGGCTGCTCCCATGTCGGGCACATAGATGTTTACAATTGTTAGATTTTCTTGTAGGGTAGACCGTTTAAGCATAATATAGTGTTCCTCTGGATCTGTTATTACAGATTTTGGTTTAAATTCTAATATGTATGATATGAGAATTACTACCCCAGCTTTCTTTTGAGGTCAGTTGGCTCATAAAATGGTTCTTCATCCCCTCACTTTCAGTCTGGAGGTGTCTTTAGGTTCAAAATGAATCTCTTGTAGACAGCATATGTATGGTCCTGTCATTGTATCCAATCTGCAACCCTGTGCCATTTCATGGGAGCATTTAGGCCATTTACATTGAGGGTTACTACTGAAAGATATGTGTTTATTGCCATCCTATTGTCTGTACAGTCCCTGTTTCTATGAATTGTCTCTAAATTTCTGGTCTGTATTACTCTTGGGGTCTTTTTTTTTTTGTAGAATCTCCCTTAGTATTTCTTGCAGGTCTAGCTTGGTGGTCACATATTCTTTCAGTTTCTGCCGGTCCTGGAAGCCCTTTATTTCTCCATCCATTCTGAATGACAACTTGCCGAATGAATTATTCTTGGCTGCATGTTCTTCTCATTTAGTACCCTGAATATGTCTTGCCAGCCCTCTCTGGCTTGCCATGTGTCTGTGGGCAGGTCTGACAATATTCTGATGTTCCTCCCTCTGTACATAAGGAATCTCTTCCCCCTAACTGCCCTTAGGGTGGCTTCCTTGGTTCTAAGATTTGTGAATTTTGGTATTACATGCGGGGGCATTGGTCTGTTCTTGATCTTGGGAGGAGTCCTCTCTGCTTCTAGGACACAAATGCTTCTTTCCTTCCCCAGATTAAGGAAGTTCACAGCTACAATTTGCTCAAATATGTCTTCTAGTCCTCTCTCTCTTCCCACCCCCTCAGGCATCCCAATAAGTGTGACGTTGGAACGTTTCATGGCGTCATTGATTTCTCTTAAGTCTGTTCTCATGGATTTTAAGCTGTTGTTCCAGACCTCCTCCTTTTCCTTCTTTTCTATCAGTTTATCTTCTAGATCACTAATTCATTCTTCTGCCTCATTTACCCTAGCAATTAGAGTATCTAGTTTAAAGTTTATCTCATTCATAGCATTTCTAAGTTCAGCCTGATTAGCTCTCATTTCTGCCTTTAGAGATTCTATGTTGCCATCAGTGGTTTTCTCAAGCCTAGCTATCATCTTCATAATTGTTACCCTATTTCAGACATCTTGCTCTTGCTTATATCTATATCCATTAGATCTGTGGGAGAGGCCATTGTGTCTGGTTCTTTTCTTTGTTGGGAGTTCCTCATTCTAGTCATTCTGTTGAGTGGTGGTTGAGGGGATGTATGGAGTTGAAAATATCAACCACAACCCAGGTAAGGTGCACCCTGGGAAAATTCAGAGCGATCAGAAGCCACCACCAAGGGAACCCAGCCAAAATGAAACCAAGAATAAGATTTATAAAGTTCAGAAAGGGGAGGCAGTGAATGAGGTGAAGGGGGCTATAATCTCTCAGTCTAGGTAGGGTATTTTAGTTCTTCCTGGGTGTATTTTGTTCTCTTTGTTAGAGAGCACTACTTGCCAGAGTTACAGGGAGATTAAAACTGATATATGTATAAAGGTAGTATTGAATAGGGAAAAAGGACTACATGGAAACTTATATCTCTCTATATATAAAAAGAAAAAGGAAAAAAGTACAGGTGTGAAAAAGTACAAGTTAAAAAGTTACTATGGAATATGTTGTATTACACATGTAGTCAGAACAATAAGTAGGTAAAAAGAAAAAACAGAAGAAACATGGAAAAGAATTTTTTTAAAAGGGTGGGGTGAGGGGATGGGGTGGGCTATAATCCCTTGATGTGGGTGAGGTAGGGTGTTTCAATTCTTCCTGGGTGTATTTTGTTCTCTTTGTTAGAACTACTTCCCAGAGTTACAGGGAGATTAAAACTGGTGTGTGTGTGTGTGTGTGTGTGTGTGTGTGTGTGTGTGTGTGTTTATGCCATATGTATATATAGTATTGAATAGGGAAAAAAGGACTATGTTGGAGCTTATATCTATATATCTAAAAAAGAAAAAGAAAAGTATAGGTGTGGAAAAATATAAGTTGCACCCAGACCTCTGCCACAGAGGTGAGAAGCTATAATCTGCTCCTCTTTGAATCCTCTGGAACACACAGTCTCCCTTTCTATAAGTGCTGCTGAAAACCACAGCCTCCTACAGGTGGTGCACGCCCCCAGCTACCCAGGACCCTGCTTGTCTCTGCCCCTTGTGCCTCCAAAACCATGAGTGATCCCCGTCTGGGTGGGTGGTGGTGTCTGGCCCCTAGGTCTGCACCGGATCCTCAAGGGCATAGCTGCTGTGGTGGCGGTCGGCCCCTCAGGTCCGTGGGCACAGGTCCACACCTGCAGTTGCCCGGATCCTGGCATTTGCCCCTTAAGCTGCTGGATTCTGTTTGAGCACTGTTATCAAGCCCTTCCCATCCCACCGCCTCTGCTCTGCAAGCTATCACTGGTCCCCAGGCACAGGACGCTTTTGCACTGGGATATTACTTTCTGGTGGCTAGCTTCTGGTGGCTCCCACCCCCTTCTGTTTATCCTCTGACGTCTGTCTATTTAATCACAATTCCATCCTTCATACCTCTTGACTGATGATCTTCTGCCCCCATAGAGATCCAGATGTATAATCTTATATCTCAGGCTAATTTCATGGCTGTTCAGAGTGGCTTGGTAGATTTCAAGCTAAATTCAGGGAACTGGTTGAAACGGAGTCCCCCACTCCCCACTCCTCTGCCATCTTACCTAACCCAGGTGATGCATTTTTGACATGTTCTTTATATGTACACATTTGAACTTTAAAAAAGGTTTAGAGATTAGGATTTATTTAGATATAATTCATGTTTTCTCAAACTAGAAAAAATATTGGGAACATGATTGACATGGGTTTATCTTTTCTTAAACTAGTTTTGAAAGCTCTTACCAACCTCAGTGATTCATATCTTCATTTTTTTTTTTTTAAAGACAGATGCACATTATTCCATACTGTCACTTCTTCTGTGTCTATCTGATTCTCCTTCAAACAGCAATTATGAGGAAACACCAAGAGATAAAGAAGTGGGTATGTTGCCAAATGTTTAATATATAACAAAAGTGAATTTGGTTTTTTTACTTAATTATCAGACATTTTATAAAAACTTGTAAAAATCTATGAAAATAAAATATTTCTCTTGATTTGGATCCAATTGCAAATTATATTACAAATTTGTATTGCAAATAGAATTTGTATTGCAAATTGTGTTACAAATTGCAAATTACACATCATCATTTAAAATTTTAAATTCTAGGAGCGCCTGGGTAGCTCAGTGGGTTAAAGTCTCTGCCTTTGGCTGAGGTCATGATCTCAGGGTCCTGGGATCAAGCCCCGCATTGGGCTCTCTGCTCAGCAGGGAGCCTGCTTCCCCTCCCATCCCCTCCCCCGCCTGCCTCTCTGCCTACATGTGATCTCTCTCTCTCTGTTAAATAAATAAATAAAATCTTCAAAAAAAATTTTTTTTTAAGTTCTGACATTACTTTTGATTATACAAAGAGAAAAATCATTTTGAAGATAAGTTAAATTTTAAAATGTATTAGAATATCAATTGAGTATTTCAGTATTTTTGACCTTTGTCATTTCCTGTGTGCATTTTATTTTGAGTTTTGTTAGACTTTTTTCCAATAGTTTGGGTTTTTTTTCCCCCATATATTTTTGATAAAGCTGATGAAATTCTTCTGCTACATTTTAGAAAAGAAAGATGACTTTGACTGGGGAAAATACTTGATGGAAGGTGAAGAAATTGACCTTGGTCCGAATGTGGACACACCAGTAAGTAGCAATAGTTTTGTTATTGAAAATATAAATATATGCCAGTGATACATTATTTTTGTGGTTCCTTTCATCCTAGAGCAACTTAACTAAAACAAAAATACTCTTCACTAAATTAGTTTATTATCAAAGACTTATTAAGATTTTGTACTGAATCAATAGTACTAGGAAGTTGAATGGAATAATGTATCTTTTAAGGAGTATCTTTGAACCTTAGGGGTTTTGCCACCAAAAATAATTCCAGGCTATCATAGTAACTTTCAACACATTTAGAAAAAAGTGTCTTTAGGTGTAGTTTTTGCTTTTTTTTCTGAAATTTTCTTAATCTTTTCATCTAAATAGCTCCAGTCACCATACACTCTTAAGGGTAAGATGTATTCCCTTTTTAATCAGAATTGGTCTGAAGACAGTGAAGATGAAGATGATCAGCATCCCTTAAGTAGAGAAGACTCTGGGATTCAGGTGGACAGGACACCGTTAGAAGAACAAGATCAAAACAGGAAACTGGGGACTCGTGTCAGCTGGAAAGGTACTGTGTATTCTCAGATGCATCATTTTCTTTTGTAGTACAGGCATACTTTGAGAATGAGTTCTATGTGATTTAAGATATGAAAACTTTGCCATCCTCATAAATATTTTTAAACCATTAGTAGATCTGTAGTGTCTAAGAAGTGGTACTACAAAATTAATGTTGAAATGATTTAGAGTGAAATTCTGTTTTTTTAATTGTTCTGAGAACTTCACTAGTCCTAAATATTTCAGGTTGTTTTTTATTGGAGAAGAGTTGACTTTGCTAAAGTTAGTAACCAAATAAAAGGAAAAAAGATCTGTACAATTCAATTTTAAATTGGAATATTTGAGTTGTAGTGAAGAACTATGAATGTGTAGACTCTAGAAAGAACTGGAAACAACTCTGAGATTAGATTATCTAATCCTACCTCATTTTGTAGGTAAGGAAACAAAGTCCTGGTTACATTGGTATTTCTATGGTCATGTAGCTGTGAAACTAACCCCAGAAGCTGGGATATGTAACCAGACCCTATTCACTATACTGGATCCTTGCTAAATGGACAAAATATTTAAAGCTGATTTAGCATCCTATTGATTTTCTGGCTTATTTTTTCTTTACTTTTCTTTTTAATTTTCATATCAGACCTTTAAGGCAGAGTGTGTCCATGGCCAGTCCATGCAGGAACTTTTAGTTTGGTGTATATCATCTGTTCTTCTATTTCTGATTCTTGATCCCCATTCCCTTTCTCTGCTAGCCCAGTTCTAGGCACCTGTTGTAATGTATTTTATTCCTGTGTTCTCACACAAGTCATATTCTTATAAAATATTCTCTGTTGGTTGGTGAGTTCTGTTTTAAAATTATGTACTGGTATTAGTCCATGTGCAGACTTTGTTCTATTATTTATCTCTGTTTTAAATCTGTCTCTGTCAACTCTGTGAACATCTCTTCTGTTACACCTAACTG
This sequence comes from Procyon lotor, assembly GCA_028646535.1. Lineage (NCBI taxonomy): Eukaryota > Metazoa > Chordata > Mammalia > Carnivora > Procyonidae > Procyon > Procyon lotor. The sequence goes on along the minus strand of CM053609.1, from coordinate 21,311,523 downwards.
CTGTATAGGTTTCTGCAGCTTGCACTACCACATTTAAATTATCACTTCCCTGTGGACAGTCCCTGAGCTGCTTTGCCCCCTCTACCTAGTGCCATGCCCATTATGAACCTGGCCCACAGTCTTCTCCCTACTTGATAAGATCCACCCCTCTGATTTGGGCTGGTTTTGTTTTAATTTGAATTTATCTGACTGTTCAGGATAAGTACTTACTGCTTCTCGGGTCCTTCAGGCTTGCTCCTTCTGTGAAGTACCCGTTGATACCTTCTGCTTGTTTTCTTTGGGTTTCATGATTTCCTTCCCAACCCCATCCTTCAGAATTCCTTGTTTGTCTAGATATTAATGTCTAGCTGTATACATTGCAGTTATCATCTAGTCATCTATTAACATTTTTCATGAGATACTTCAAAAAGAATCTGTGATTTTTTTTTCATTATTTCATTGTACTAGACCTGTAAATTTTTTCATAATATGGTTAGCATTTAGGTCTTGGTATTTTTCTCTACAAAAACATTCCCTTGTATTTTCCTTCTGTTTGCTTTTTTTATAGTTTATGTTTAGGTCTTTAGTGACCACCAGGTACACTTTTATATATGAACTGAGATTAAAGGTTCTAACTTACCTTTTTCTGATATCATGAGCCAGTTTTCCCAGAAGCGTCTAGTAAATAACCCATTCTGTCCACACTGTTCTGTGATTCTACTATTATTATATATCAAATTTTCATATATATGTATTTATTTATGAACATTGTGTTCTCTCCCTTCAGTCTGAGTTGCTGAGGAACAGAATGTTTTTGTTTGTATGGCTTTATAATATATCTCAATACACAGAAGGCAAGTTTCCCCATCACTTCCTTTATACTTTTTAAAAATTGGCTTAGCAGCATTATCAACAATAGGCAAACTATGGAGAGAGCCCAAATGTCCAATAAAAGAAGATGTGGTAAGCGACAGAGGTTAAGGTGGCAAAGGAGTAGGAGATCCTGATTTTCCTCAGGGGATCTTGGTCCCTTAAAATCAGCTAGATGGTTGTCGTATCAATCTGAGAACCTGCAACATCAACCAGAGGTCTGAGAAAAGAATTGCTACAAGTCTACAAATAGAAAAACAACCACTTTTTGTAAGGTAGGAGGTGTGGACACATGAATCTGAGGTGATATATCCTCAGATTTGGGGGGAGAGAGGCTTCATAAGCGAGGTACCGAAATGTCTTATAAGCAGCAGTGTGCAAAATTGGAACTTTTAGAAGTTTCCCTGAAAGATGCTCAGGAGGCAAAGCAGGGTGGAATCCCAGGTAAGACAACATGGTCTCAAGACCCTAGGGTCACGAAAAGAGTGGGAGTCCCTGAGTGTAGCAGAGTTCCCAGGCATTCGAGCAAGGAAGCCGCTTACAAACAGTCCAGATGCTGGCTTTCTGCTCGGTGTCGACATAAACTGGAAACCGTTGAGGCAGAACCACAGGGAGACCCTCCTCCCTCCCCCAGGAGTGGTATGGGTGTGTGCCACAAGAGTCCCATAAGGTTGGAAACTCAAGTTGGGGTCATGTGCCTGGGATAAAAATGTCACAGGCTGGGTGAACACATAGTTTGGATGGAAGCCAGGGAGACATGACTGATTAAGTGCTCTTCTTTGAGGGCTTACTGAGGAGTGGGAGGCACGAACTTTCAGCTTTGGGTCTAGAGATTGAGGCACTACCATTTTCATCTCCCACATCAGTGCAAAATGCCTTCAAGGTGCAAAAAACACTACGTACCGCAGTCTGGATCTATATACACTGAGCCTGGCCCCCTGGCAAGGGCAGTGCAATTCCACCTAGGCAAAGACACCAGTGAATCTGCAACAGACCCCTCCCCCAGAAGACCAGCAGGAACTTCCAGTGAATACCAAGTTTATCAATAATACAGAACTGTAAAACTCCAGTTTATGTAGCATTTGTGGTTTATTCTTATTATTCCTTAGTCTTTGAGTTCTAGATTTTATTTGCCTTTTCAGCTGTTTTTTTATTTTATCAAGCTTTTCTTAAGGCGTTTTCAATTTTTATTTTTACACTTATGATTTATATATGTATTTTTCATTTTTGGCTTCCTTTCATTGTTATCAACTAAATTTTTGTGTATGTATATATACATATATATATATATAAGTTTATCTTACTAGGATAAGTAAGTTTAGGATCTAGTTTCTTCTAACAACAGACCAAAATATACCCAGGATTTAGTTTAATATTCTGTTCAACTTCTTGTCTGATTTTATTCCCATTTTTTTTTTTCCTTTTCTTTTCTTTTTGGTTTCTGTTCTCTTCTGATTAGTGTATATTTTTCGGCTGTCATTCTTTAGTCCTTCAGTTTTATATTTTATTATCTTTTCAGCTGTTTTCTTATATCAATTCTTTTCTTGTGTCTTTTTTAATTTTCATTTTTATACTTAGGGTTTATAAATATTTTTTTCATTTTTGGCTTCCTTTCATTGTATTCAACCACATTTTTGTATGTATATAAGTTGTTTTTTTTTTTTTTTTTCCCATTTTGGGATCTAGTTTCTTATGACAAACAGACCAAAATACACTCAGGATGTAGTTTATTTCTTCTGTTCAACTTTGTTTGATTTATTTATTTATTTTTCCTTTTCTTTTTGGTTTCTGTTCTCTACTGATTTGTATAGTGTTTATTTTTCTGGTTTTGTTGTTGGTTTTTTTTTGTATCTTTCCTCTCTTTCATCTATTCTTCTCTGGATATAATGACAAGATGGAAGAACTCATTCCAAAAAAGCGGACAAAAGGCGGTGCTCACTCTAGTTATGTAATCAGTATGGAGAAAAGTAAGATGTCAAAACTACAAATTCAAAACAACAAATATAAAGATACCACCTGGGTTTGAAAAAAGTATAGACAGTAGAGAATCCCTTACTGGAGAAATAAAAGAACTAAAATCTAATGAGGTTGAAATAAAAAAGGCTAAGATGCAATAAAAAATGGGGCTCTAACTGCCAGGATAAGTGAGGCAGAAGAGGGAGTCAGTGATATGGAAGACAAAATCATGGAGAATAAGGAAGCTGAGAAAGAGATAACTACTAAATCACAAGGAGAGGATTCAGGAGATGAGCAATACCATAAAGCAAAAACAGTATTAGAATAATTGGGGTCCCAAAGGAAGGGGGGGAGGCAGAAGGTTTATTTGAACAAATTAAAGCTGAGAAATTCCCTAATCTGAGGAAGGAAAGAGGCTTTCAAGTCCAAGAAGCACAGAGAACCACACTCAGAATCAATAACCTTGACATAAAATAGTGAAGCTTACAAATTTCAGAAATAAAGAGGAAGTCTTGAAAGCAATTTGGGACAAGAGGTTCTTAACCTACAAGGGTAGAAACAAGGCTGTCAGCAGACTTGGCCACAGAGACCTGACAGGCCAGAAAGGACTGACATGATATATTAAACATACTAAACGAGAAAAATATGCAGCTGAAAATTTGATCCAGCAAGGCTGTCATTCAGAATAGGAGAAATAGAAAGCTTCCAGAACAAACAAAAACAAAAAGAATTTGTGATCACTAAACAAGCCTTGCAAGAAATATTAAAAGGGGTCCTATAAACATAGAGTCCCACACGTGCACCCGAATGTTTATAGCAGCAATGTCCACAGTAGCCAAAGTATGGAAAGACCCTAGATGCCCATCAACAGATGAATGGATAAAGAAGATGTGGTACATATATACAGTGGAATACTATGAAGCCATCAAGAGAAACGAAATCTGGCCATTTGCAACGACATGGATGGAACTGGAGGGTATTATGCTAAGCGAAATAAGTCAGTCAGAGAGAAAGACAAGTATCACATGATCTCTCTGATATGAAGAATTTGAGAGGCAAGGTGGACATTTGTGGGGGGGGATGAGGGAGAGAAATGAAACAGGAAGGGATGTGGATGGAGACAAACCATAAGAGACTGCTAGACTCACGAAATAAACTAAGGGTGGCTGGGAGGTGGGGGGGTAGGGATAGGGTGGCTGGGTTGTGGACATTGGGGAGGGTATGTGCTATGTTAAGTGCTGTGAAATGTGTAAGCCTGACGATTCACAGACATGTACCCTGGGGCAAATAATACATTATATGTTAATAAAAATTTAAAAAAAAACACAAAAACATAGAGCCCCAAGGAAGCAAAGATCAGAAAGGAACAAAGACATTACACAGAAACATTAACATTACAGGTAATAACAATGGCACTAAGTTCATATCTTTTAATAATTACTCAATATAAATGGGCTAAATGCTCCAATCAAAAGACACAGGGTAACAGAATGGATTAAAAAAATCTGATATGCTGTCTGCGAGAGACTTGTTTTAGACCCAGTTACATCTCCAGATTGAAAGGGGTGGGGGGCGCCTGAGTGGCTCATTTGATTAGTGTCTGCCTTCAGCTTAGATCATGACTCCAGGGTCCTAGGATCAAGCCCCACATTGGGCTCTCTGCTCTGCAGAAAGCCCACTTCTCCCTCTTTCATTACCGCTGCTTGTGTTTCCTCTCTCACTGTGTCTATCACTGTCAAATAAATAAAATTTTGAAAAAAAAAATGAGAGGATGGGGAATCATTTATCATACTAATGGGCATCAGAGGAAAGTTGGAGTAGCAATCCTTGTACCAAGGTAGATTTTAAACCAAAGACCGTAATAAGAGATGAAGAGGGACACTGTGTCATAATTAAAGGGTTTATCTAATAAGAAGATCTAACAATTATAAATAATTATACTCCTAAATTGGGAATAGCCAATTATATAAACCAAATAATAAAACTAAAGAAATTCATTGAAAATAATACAATAATAGTAGGGGACTTTAACACTACACTCACAGCAAAGGACAGACCATCTAAGTAGAAAGCAACAAGAAAACAAGGGCATTGAATGACACACTGAACGACATGGGCTTCACGTATCTATTCAGAACATTTTATCCTAAAGCAACAGAATACACATTCTTCTTGAGTGCGTATGGGACGTTCTACAGAATAATATTATTATTCTCAAGGATAATTAACATGCATGATCACAAAAACTATATACAGTTAAATATGATAACTACACCTATATTTAAGTAATTGCAATGTATTCAAACAAAAAAAAATTGACTTAACTATTTGTGAACTCTTATTCTTCCATGACTTTTTAGAAGCAGTAATTCTTTTTAAAGTCCAGCGGGAATTTATTAGGTTTGCAATGAACTTATATATAGCTTGGGGAGATTTGACATTTTTACTATGAAAATATCTCAATTATTTCTAATTTTTTTTACTAGATTTGAAAATTCTCTTTATAAAGATCATAAGTATTTATTAATTTTTATATGTGTTTATAGTTTTTGCTGTGATATCTCTTTAGTTTTATTGCTAGCATACAAGACTGTTGGTTTTTATAAAATGCTCTTATATCTAGCATTCTTTTTTTTCCCCAAAAAATGTTTATTTTATTTTTTCAGTGTTACAAGATTTTTTGTTCATGCACTACACCCAGTGCTCCATGCAATACGTGCCCTCCTCAATACCCACCACCAGGTTCGCCCACCCTCCTCCCCCACCCCTCCTAAATCCTCAGTTTGTTGCTCAGAGTCCACAGTCTCTCATGGTTCATCTCCCCCTCTGATTTCCCCCCATTCACCTTTCCCTTCCTTCTCACAATGCCCTCCATGTTTTTCTTTATGCTCACCATGTAAGTGAGACCATAAGGTAATTGGCTCTCTCTGCTTGACTTATTTCACTCCGCATAATCTCTTCCAATCCCATCCATGTTGATACAAAAGTAGGATAATCGTCCTTTCTAATGGAGGCATAATATTCAATGGTATATATGTACCGTATCTTCTTTATCCATTCATATGTTGAAGGGCATCTTGGTTCTTTCCACAGTTTGGCGATTGTGGCCTTTGCTGCTTATGAACATTTGGGTACATGTGGCCCTTCTTTGTAATACATCTGCTTCTTTGGGATAAATACCCAGTAGTGCGATGGCGGGGTCATAGGGTAGCTCTATTTTCAACTTCTTGAGGAATCTCCACACTGTTTTCCAAAGTGGCTGCACCAACTTGCAATCCCACCAACAGTGTAAGAGGGTGCCCCTTTCTCCACACCCTCTCCAACATTTCATGTTTACTGTCCTGTTGATTTTGGCCATTCTAACTGGTGTAAGGTGGTATCTCAGTGTGGTTTTGATTTGAATCTCCCTGATGGCTAAAGATGATGAACATTTTTTCATGTGTCAGTTAGCCATTTGTATGTCTTCTTGGAAGAAGTGTCTGTTCATGTCTTCTGCCCATTTTTCGATGTGATTATCGGTTTTGTGAGTGTTGAGTTTGAGTTCTTTATAAATCTTAGATATCAGACCTTTGTCTGTAGTGTCATTTGTGAATATCTTCTCCCATTCTGTGGGTTGCCTGTTTGTTTTGTTGACAGTTTCTTTTGCAGAAGCTTTTTATGTGGATGAAGTCCCAAAAGTTCATTTTTGCTACTGTTTCCTTTGCCTTTGGAGACATGTCCTGAAAGAAGTTGCTGTGGCTGATGTCGAAGAGGTTACTGCCTAGGTTCTCCTTTAGGATTTTGATAGAGTCCTGCTTCACGTAGAGATCTTTTATCCATTTCAAGTTTATCTTTGTGTATGGTGTAAGAATGGTCAACTTTCATTCTTCTACATATAGTTGTCCAATTTTCCCAGCACCATTTATTAAAGAGACTGTCTTTTCTCCACTGAATATTTTTTCCTGCTTCGTCAAAGATTATTTGACCATAGAGTTGCGGGTCCCTATCCGGGTTCTCTATTCTGTTCCACTATGTCTATGTGTCTGTTTTTGTGCCAGTACCATGCTGTCTTGGTGATCACCGCTTTGTAGTAAAGCTTGAAATCAGGCAATGTGATGCCCCTAGCTTTGTTTTTCTTTTTCATCATTTCCTTAGCAATTTGGGGGTCTTTTCTGGTTCCATACAGATTTTGAGATTGTTTGTTCCCGCTCTAAACAATGCCGGTGGAATTTTGATCGGGATGGCATTGAAAATATAGATTGCTCTGAGCAGTATAGACATTTAAACAATGTTTATTTTTCCAATCCATGAGCATGGAATGCTTTTCTACCTTTTTATATCTTCTTCAATTTCTTTCATGAGTGTTCTGTAGTTCCTCGAGTACAGATCCTTTATCTCTTTGGTGAGGTTTATTCCCAGGTATTTTATGGTTCTTGGTGCTATTGTAAATGAGATTGCTTCTCTAATTTCCCTTCCATATTTTCCTTGTTAGTGTATAGGAAAGCAACTGATTTCTGTGCATTGATTTTGTATCCTGCCACATTACTGAATTGCTGTATGAGTTCTAGTAGTTTGGGGGTGGAGTCTTTGGGGTGTTCCATATAAAGTATCATGCCATCTGTGAAGAGAGAGAGTTTGACTTCTTCATTGCCAATTTGAATACCTTTTCTTTCTTTTTGTTGTCTGATTGCTGTTAAGACTTCTCGTACTATATTGAACAAGAGTGGTGAGAGTAAGCATCCTTGTCATGTTCCTGATCTCAAAGGGAAGACTGTCTGCTTTTCCCCATTGAGAATGATATTTGCTGTGGGCTTTTCATAGATAGATTTTATGAAGTTGAGGAATGTTCCCTCTATCTTCATACTTTGAAGAGTTTTAATCTGGAATGGATGCTTAATTTTGTCAAATGGTTTTTCTGCATCAATTGAGAGGACCATGTGGTTCCTCAAGAACAAATCTTCTCTTTTTGATTTGTCTTATCACAGCGATTGATTTGCGAATGCTGAGCCACTCTTGGATCACAGGAATAAATCCCACCTGGTGATGGTGGATAGTCTTTTTAATGCACTGTTGGATCCCGTTAGCTATGATCTTCTTGAGAATCTTGGCATTAATGCTCATTAGGGATATTAGTGTGAAATTCTCTTGCCTGGTTTGGGGATCAGGGTAATGCTGGCTTCATAGAAAGAGTCTGGGAGTTTTCCTTCTGATTCTATTTTTTTTTTTTTAAAGCTTCAGGAGAATAGGTATTATTTCTTCATTGAGTGTTTCATAGAATTCCCCAAGGAATTCGTCAGGCCCTGCACTCTTGTTTTTGGCGAGGTTTTTGATTACTGCGTCAATGTCCTTAATAGATAGTGGTCTATTTGGGCTGTCAATTTCTTGTCAGCCTTGAAAACTGATAGGTTTCCAGGAATGCATCCATTTCTTCTAGGTTGCTTAACTTATTGTCTTATACCTGTTCATAGTAATTCCTGATGATTGTTTCTATATCCTTGGTGTTAGTCATGATGTCTCCCCTTTCATTCATAATTTTTTTAATTTGAATCCTCTCCCTTTTCTTTTGGATGAGTTTGGCCAGTAGCTTATCGATCTTACTGATTCTCTCAAAAAACCAACTTCTTGTTTTGTTGATGCATTCTACTGTATCTCTAGTTACTAACTCATTGATCTCTGCCCTCATCTTGATTATTTCCCTTTTCGTGCATGGGGTTGGCTTAATTTGTTGTTGATTTTCCAGTTCTTTAAGGTGTAAAGAGAGCTGGTGTATTTGGGATTTTTCAGTTTTTTTGAGTGAAGCTTGGATGGCTATGTATTTTCCCCTCAGGACCGTCTTTGCCATATCCCATAGATTTTGCATCAATGTGTCTTCATTCTCATTGGATTCCATGAATTGTTTAAGTTCTTTGATTTCCTGGTTGATCTTAGCATTCTTGAGCAGGTTGATCTTTAGCCTCCAAGTATTTGAATTCCTTCCAAACTTTTTCTTGTGATTGACTTCCAGTTTCAAAGCATTATGGTCTGAAAATATGCAGGGAATCATCTCAGTATTTTGGTATTGGTTGAGTCCTGATTTGGGACCCAGTATGTCATCTATTCTGGAGTTCCATGTGCGCTGGAAAAGAATGAGTATTCTGTTGTTTTAGGGTGGAATGTTCTGTATATATCTATGAGGTCCATCTGGTCCAATGTGTCATTTAAACCTCTTGTTTCTTTATTGATTTTCTGTTTGTATGATCTGTCTATACTGAGAGTGATGTGTAAAGATCTCCTACAATGGATGTATTCCTATCAGTATGACTCTTTATTTTGATTAACAGTTGGCTTATGTAGTTGGCTGCTCCTATATTGAGGGCATAGATATTTAAAATTATTAGATCTTCTTGGAGGATAGACCCTTTCAGAATGATGTAGTGTCCTTCTGTATCTGACTATAGTCTTTAGCTTAAAATGTAAATTATCTGATATGAGAATCATTACCCCAGCTTTCTTTTGAGGCCCATTGGCATGAAAGATGTATCTCCATCCCTTCACTTTCAGTCTGGTTGTATCTTTAGGTTCCAAATGTGTCTTTTGTAGAAAGCACATGGATGGGTCCTGCCACTTTATCCATTCTGCAACCCTGTGCCGTTTTATGGGAGCATTTAGGCCGTTCATGCTGAGAGTGATTATTGAAAGATAAGTGTTTATTAACATCATGTTGCCTGTGTAGTCCTTGTTTCTATAGATTGTGAATTCCTGTTCTATGTCACTCATTGGTTCTTTCCTCTTTTATAGAACCTACCTTAATATTTCTTGTGGTGCCGGCTTGGGGTTCACATACTCTTTTAAACCTTTCTGTTCCTGGAACCTCTTTCTCTCTCCATCCATTTTGAATGTCAGCCTTGCTGGATAAAATATTCCTTGGTACATTTTCTTCTTATTTAGTGCCCTGAATATATCATGCCCGCCCTTTCTGACTTTCCAGGTTTTTGTGGACAGGTCTGACGTTATTTTGATTGGTCTTCCTCTGTATATAACGATTCTCGTCCCCCTAGCTGCCCTCAGTACCTCTTCTAAGGTTATAATTTGTGAATTTCACAATGATGCGTCTAGCTGTTTTTCTAGACTCGTAGATCTTGGTGGGTGTCTTTCTGCCTCTAGGACATGAATACTTGTTCCATTCCCTACATTGGGAATTTGTCTTCCAGAATTTGGTTAGTTATATCTTCTAGTCTTCTGTCTTTCTCCACCCCCTTAGGGATTCCAAGAATTCTGACGTTGGAACGTTTCATGGCATTATTTATTTCTCTAAGTCAGTTTTCTTGGTTCCTAAGCCGTTTGTTCCAGCCCTCCTCCTGACCTTTCTTTCTTCTCTCTCACTTTGTCCTCTACATCACTAATTCTATCCTTTGTCTTAGCTACCCTAGCTGTTTAGATTAGATTGGATCTCATTGATAGCATTTTTACATCAGCCATATTGGTTCTCAGTTCTGCCCGTAGTGATTCTATGTTGTCACTAATGTTTTTCTCCAACCTAGCCATTGCCTGGATAATTGTCACCCTGAATTCCCTTTCCGATATATTATTTATGTCATATTCAATAGTTCTGAGGGAGAGGGCGCAGTCTGTGTGTTTTTCCTTGTTGGGTGTTCTTCCTCCTAGTCATTCTTATGAGAAGTGGTTGAGGGGATATATAGCTGAATATATCAATCATGATCCAAGCAAGGTGTACCCAGGAGAATTTCGGAGCAATCAGAAATCACCACCAAAAAGAAAGTAAAAGAAGGGGTGCCTGGGTGGCTCAGTGGGTTAAAGCCTTTGCCTTCAGCTCGGGTCAGGATCGCAGGGTCCTGGGATCAAGCCCCGCATCAGGCTCTCTGCTCAGCAGGGAGCCTGCTTCTCCCTCTGCCTCTGCCTGCCTCTCTGCCTGCTTGTGATCTCTCTCTTCTCTGTCAAATAAATAAATAAAATCTTTAAAAAAAAAAAAGAAAGAAAAGGAGAGAGAAATTGAAAAAAAAAAAAAGAGAGAGAGAAATCCCAGCCAAAATGAGCCTCCAAAGTAAGATTTATAAGGTATATAAACAGAAACAATCAAAAAGACTGATGAAAGTAATTGACAAGGAATAAAAGAAACCCACCCGAAATGAATCCCAAGAATATGAATTATATAATACCAGAAGAAAAGCAAATACACAGAGACTGACAGAAGAATATGGGAGGGCGGTTGTAAATCCTCGATGTGGGCATGGAAGGTTATTTCAGTTCCTCCTGGGTGTATCTTGTTATTTTTGTTAAGCAACTCAACTTTCCAGAGATACAGGGAGATTAAAACTGGTTTATATATAGGGGTAGTATTGTATAGGGAAAAAGGATTACCTTGGAGCTTATATCTATATGTATACTTTAAAAAAAAAAAGGAAAAGAAAAAGAGAAGAAAAAGACACAGGTATATATATGAAAAAAGTTCAAGTTAAAAAGTTATTATGGAACATGTTTTAAACCTCTAGTTGTAATGGAAGTATATTCAAAAGATTAAACAAGAATTGTGAGAACGATTTTTAAAAAAAGTTTTATCTATGTAATCTACAGGTTTGGGGGCAATACTGCAAACTTGTTATATTGTTTTCCCCTGATGATGTGGTTTTACAGTTTTATAGGGATCCTGTGGTTATTGTCCTCTTGTTTTTGGCTTGTTTTCTGGGGGAGGGGCCCGCCGCATTGTTTTCTAGTCAATCTTGGGTTTAGTTGCCCTGCAGGCTATCAAGGAGTTGGTCTCTGTGGAGACCAGTATTTCAGGCTTTTGCTCTCTGGTGGTTTTTGTTCTTTTGAGGCTTTTTGCAGCTTTATGGAGGATCCAAGCAAAGAATCTGCCTGTTGCCAGACCTCCTCCTTAGAGAAAAGCCTCAGTCTTCTCCTCTCTGCGTGGTACAGAACACACAGACTCCCCCTTTGCAGACTCTGTGCCCACCGCAGCCTCCCACAGGTGATGTACACTCCCAGCCACTATTGTAAGGTTCGCCCTAGGCTCCCGCCTGTCACTGCACCCCTTTGCCACTAAAACCACAAGTGATATTGTTCCTGGGAGCCTGCTTCCAGTGGCTGCTGTTGCCAGGATTGCTTTCTGGGGTCCAGGCCCCCGCTAGGTTTGCTCAGGCCTGCGGAAGATCGCCAACTGGCGGCCACACCAAGCTCTTCTAGGCGTGAGCAGGAGTGCACTCAGATCCTGCGGAGGACCATGAATGATTGTTGGGTGGCTCTCACACCAAGCTCTCTCAGTCGCAGGCAGGATTGCCCCCAGCCCAGTGGTGGTGTAGGGAGAGGAAAGCCATGGACTCTGGGACCACAGCCTGGAGGCTACTCCAGATTCCCTCTGACACAGGTGGTTGCCTGTGGTGACCATCCTGGGTCCGTGGACCATGCCCATGCCTGCCCCAACCCACCAGTTGCCCTCAAGATCTTTTTCTCTTTTTGAGTGCTTTTAGCCAGACTCACAAGTCAATGCTGTTTCCCAATCACAGGGCAATTCTATATTGGGATATTACTTTCCTTGGGTCCCTTCTGGTGGCTCCCTCTGCCTTATGTTTATCCTCCGATATCAGTCCAAGCATTCCCACTCTGCTTTACCTCTCCACTGCTGTCTTCTGCCCTTATAGAGATCCAGAAGTGTATAATCTTACATCTTAGGCTGATTTTGTGGGTATTCAGAGCATTCCGGTAGATATTTAGCTCACTTTAGGGGACCAGTTGAAACAGGGTCTCCTACTTCTCCGCCATCTTCTGTTGTTTTGTTTTTAGGAGTTTGTAGTTTCATGTCTTCCATTAGATCTTTAATCCCTTTTTAGTTTATCTTTGTGATAGTGGTCCAGTTTCGTTATTTTGCGTGTAGCTGCCCAGGCTTTCTAATTTCATGTCTTTTCCCCATTTGTATACTCTTGCCTCCTTTGTCATAGATTAATTGACTTGATTTATTGATCATCTTGAGTTGATTTATTTCTGGTCTCTCAGTTGTATTCCATTGATCTTTATGTCAGTACCATACTGCTTTGATTACTGTTATCTTTGTACTATATAGTTTGAAATCTGAGATTGTGATACATTCAGTTTTGTTGTTCTCTCCAGGTTACTTTGGGTATTGGGAGAATTCTGGGGTTCTATAAAAACTTTAGAATTGTTCTACTTCTATGAAAAATACTCTTGGTATTTTGATAGGGATTGCATTGACTCAGTAGACTGCCTTGGGTAGTATGGACATTTTAACAATATTCTTCCAGGAATGCCTGGTGGCTCAGTCAGCTAAGCATCTGCCTTTGGCTCAGGTCATGATAGTAGGGTCGAGTCCTGCATCAGGCTCCTTGCTCAGCAGTGAGCCTCCTTCTCCTTTTGCCTGCTATTCCCCCTGCTTGTGTTTTCTCTCTCTCTCTAACAAATAAATGCAATTAAAAAAAAAAAGAAATAGCCATAATATTCTTCCATTCCATGAGCAGGGTATATGTTTCTATTTGTTTGTGTCATCTTCAGGTCCTCTCATCAGTATTTTATACTTTTCAGACTATGGGTCTTTTAGCTCATTGGTTTTATTCCCAAGTTATTTTATTATTTTTAGTGCAATTTTAAGTGGGATTGTTTTCTTAACTCTTTTTTCTATAAAACACAACAGTTTTCTTTATATTAATTCTGTATCCTGTAATGTTACTGAATTCATTAGTTCTTTTTCTTTAACCTTTTATGTTGTTGTTTAGATTTTTTTTATTTGTGCCTTGTTTCTATCTTCCATCTGTTTCCATCTCTTGTTTCCATCATTTTTAAAACATGGAAGTTAAAGTAAGAATGGCACATCTTAATATTTATTTATATATTTTTAAATTCTATTTTTTAAAGATTTTATTTATTTATTTGACAGAGATCACAAGAAGGCAGAGAGGCAGACAGAGAGAGGGAAGGAAGCAGGCTTCCCCCTGAGCAGAGAGACTGATGCAGGACTTGATCCCAAAACCCTGAGATCATGGCCTGAGTCAAAGGCAGAGACTTTATAACCCACTGAGCCACCCAGGTGCCATTTTTTTGTTGTTGTTTAAATTCAGATAGCCACAGTTCTCATTATTACTAATCATCAGTAATATATATACTCATCAGTTCAGTATAGCACCTTGTGCTGATCACATCATGTGCCCTCCTTAGTGCCCATCACCAGGTTACCATATCCCCCCACTGACCTTCCTTTCTGCAACCCTGAGTTTGTTTCCTGGTGTCAAGAATCTCAAGTGGTTTGTCTCCCTCTTTTATCTCTTTCCATTCAGTTTCTCTCCAACCCCTATTGTCCTCTGCATTAGTCTTTATGTTTCCCGTAAGAGTGAAACTGTATGATAATTGTCATTCTCTGATTGACTAATTTCACTTAGCATAATACCCTCTCATTCCATCCATGTCTATATAAATGGTAGCGATTCATCTTTTTCATGGCTGAGTAATATTCCATTGTGCATATGAGCCACATCTTTATCCATTCATCCATTGAAGAACATCTTGGCTCCTTCCACAGTTTGGCTATTGTGGACATTGCTGTTATGAACATTGCAGTGCATGTGCTCCTTCTTTTCACTACATCTGTATGTTTGGGATAAATACTTAGTAGTGCAATTGTGTCATAGGGTAGCTCTATTTTTAACTTTTTGAGGAAACTGCATAGTGATTTCCAGAGTGCCTGTACCAGCTTGCATTCCCACCAACAGTCTAAGAGGTTTCCCCTTTCTCCATATCCTCTCCAATATTTGTTGTTTCCTGTTTTGTTAATTTTTGCCATTCTGAGTGGTGTAAAGCAGTATCTCACTGTCGATTTGATTTGTATTTCAATGATGCCAAGTGATACAGAGCATTTTTTCGTGTATCTGTTGGCCCTCTCTATGTCTTCTTTGGAGAAATGTTATGTGTCTGCTGTCCATTTCTTGAGTGGGTTTTTTGTATTTTGGGTGCTGAGTTTGAGAAGTTCTTCATAGATCTTGAATACCGGCCCTTTATCTCTAATGTCATTTGTAAATATCTTCCCCCATTCAGTAGGTTGCCTTTTAGTTTTGTTGACTGTTTTCTTTGCTGTGCAGAAGCTTTTTATCTTGATGAAGTCCCAGTAGTTCAGTTTTGCTTTTTTTCCCCTTGCCTTTAGAGTCGTGTCTTGCAAAAAGTTGCTTTGTCCAAAGTCGAAAATATTGCTCCCTGTATTCTACTCTAGCATTTTGATGGATTCCTGTTTCACATTTAGATCTTTCATCCATTTAGAGTTTATCTTTGTGTATGTTGTAAGAGAATGGCCCAGTTTCATTCTTTTACATGGGCTTTCCCATTTTCCCAACACTTTATTGAAGACACTATCTTTTTTTCCATTTTATATATATATATATATATATTTTAAGATTTTATTTATTTATTTGACAGAAAGAAGAGAGATCACAAGTAGGCAGAGAGGCAGGCAGAGAGGGGGGGAAGCAGGCTCCCTGCTGAGCAGACAGCCTGATGTGGGATTGATCCCAGGACACTGAGATCATGACCTGAGCAAAAGGCAGAGGCTTTAACCCACTGAGCCACCCAGGCGCCCCTCCATTTTATATTCTTTAATGATTTGTGGAAGATTAGTTGACCATAGAGTTGAGGGTGCATTTCTGGGCTTTTTATTCTGTTGCATTGATCTGTGTTTTTGTTTTTGCGCCAGTACCATGCTGTGTTGATAATCACAGCTTTGTACTATAGCTTGAATTCAGGCATTTTGATTCCCACAGCTTTCTTTTTCAACATTCCCCTGGTGACTCAGGTTCTTTTCTTATTCCATACAAACCTTAGGATTGTTTGTTCTAGTTCTGTGGAAAATGTCAGTGGTATTTTGATAGGGTTTGCTTTGAATGTGTAGATTGCTGTTGAAAAGCATTTACATTTTCACAGTGCTTATTCTTTCAATCCATGAGCATAGAATGCTTTTCCATCTCTTTGTGTCTTCTTCCATTTCTCTCATAAGTGTTCTGTAATTTCTAGAGTACAGATCACTTACCTCTTTGGTTAGGTTTATTCCTGTGTATCTTATGGGTTTTGGTGTAATTGTAAATAGGATCTATCCCTTAATTTATCTTTCTTCAGTCACATTGTTAGTGTATAGAAATGCAGCTGATTTCTGTGCATTTATTTTGTATTCTGTCACATCGCTGAATTGCTGTATGAATTCTAGCGATTTTGAGTTGGAGTCTTCTCGGGTTTCCCCATGTCATCTGCGAAGAGTTTGAATTCTTCTTAGCTAATTTGAATGCCTTATATTACTTTTTGTTGTCTGATTGCTGAGGCTAGCACTTCTAGAACTATGTTGAACAAAAATGGTAAGAGTGGCCATCCCTTTTGTGTTCCTGACATTAGAGTAAAAGGTTTCAGTTTTTCCCCATTGAGAATGATATTTGCTGTGGGCTTTTCATAGATGGCTTTTAAGATACTCAGGTATGTTCCTTCTATCCCTACACTGTGGAGAGTTTATTCAAGAAACGATACTGTATTTTATTGAATGCTTTCTCTCATCGATTAGAGAATCATATGGTTCTTGTTCTTTCTTTTATTAATGTGATGTATCACATTGATTGTTATCCAAATGTTGAACCACCTTTACAGCCCAGGAATAAATTACACTGTTGAATCCTGTTGGCTGGTATTTTGGTGGGTATGTTGGTATCCATGTTCTGCAGGGACACTGGTCCGTAATTCTCCTTTTTGATGGGGTCTGGAGTTTTCCTTCCATTTCTATTTTTTGAAACAACTTCAGAAGAATAGGTATTATTTCTTCTTTAAATGTTTGGCAGAATTCCCCTGGGAAGCCATCTGGCCCTGAACACTTATTTTTTTGGAGGTTTTTTTTTTTTATTACTGCTTCAGTTTCCTTGCTGGTTAGCCTGTTAAGATTTTTCTTCCTGTTTCAGTCTTGGTAGTTTATAAGTTTCCAGGAATGCATCAATTTTTTCCAGATTACTTAATTTGTTGATGTATATTTGCTGATAAAAAATTTCTAACAATTGTTTCTATATCCTTGTGTTGTGATCTCTTCTCTTTCATTCATGATTTTATTAGTTTGGGTCCTTTACCTTTTCTTTTGGTTAAATCTGGCCAGAAGTTTATCAGTCTTACTAATTACTTCGCAGAACCAGCTTCTAGTTTCATTGATCTGTTTTTCTGGTTTCTGTTTTGTTTATTTCTGCTCTAATCTTTATTATTTCTCTTCTACTTGATTTAGGTTTTATTTGCTGTTCTTTCTCCAGGTCCTTTAGGTGTAAGCTTAGCTGTGCATTTGGGATTTTTCTAATTTTGCGAGAGAGGCTTGGAGGGCTATATACGTCCCTCTTAGGACTACTTTTGCAGTAACTCATAGGTTTTGAACTGATGAGTTATCATTTTCATTAGTTTCAGAATTCTTTAAGTTCTTTAATTTCTGGTTGGCCTATTGGTTCTTTAGTAGGATGGTCTTTACCCAGGTGTTTGAGTTCCTTCTAAATTTCTTCTTGTAATTGAGTTCCAGTTTCAAAGCATTGTGGTTTGAAAATATGCAGGGAATAATTTGAGTCTTTTGGTATTGGTTGAGACATGATTTGTGACCCAGTATGTGTTCTGTACTGGAGAAAGTTCCATGTGCACTTTATTTTTTTAATTCTTATTTATTTATTTGCAATTTGATATACTTTATTGTATTCATGTTCATATTTTCTTACAGTGCTTGATATTTTTCCCCATATATGTTTATTTTATTTTTTCAGTATTACAGGATTAATTGTTCATGCACCACACCCAGTGCTCCATGGAATACTTGCCCTCCTCAATACCCACCACCAGGCTCGCCCAAACCCCCACCCCCACCCCTCCAATACCCTTAGTTTGTTGTTCAGAGTCCATAGTCTCTCATGGTTCATCTCCCCCTCTGATTTCCCCCCATTCCCCCTTCCCTTCCTTCTCACAATGCCTCCATGTTTTTCCTTATGCTCCACACGTGAGACCATAAGATAATTAGCGCTCTCCGCTTGACTTATTTCATTCTGAATAATCTCTCCCAGTCCCGTCCATGTTGATACAAAAGTTTGGTATTCATCCTTTCTGATGGAGGCATAATATTCCATTCTGTATATGGACCATATCTTCTTTATCCATTCATCTGTTGAAGGGCATCTTAGTTCTTTCCACAGTTTGGCCATTGTGGCCATTGCTGCTATGAACATTGGGGTACATATGGACCTTCTTTGTACTGCATCAGCTGCTTTGGGGTAAATACCCAGGAGTGCAACTGCAGGGTCATAGGGTAGCTCTATTTTTAATTTCTTGAGGAATCTCCACACTGTTTTCCAAAGTGGCTGCACCAGCTTGCAATCCCACCAACAGTGGAAGAGGGTTCCCCTTGCTCCACACCCTCTCAAAAATTTCTTGTTTACTGTCCTGTTAATTTTGGCCATTCCAACTGGTGTAAGGTGGTATCTCAGTGTGGTTTTGATTTGAATCTCCCTATTGGCTAAAGATGATGAACATTTTTTCATGTGTTTGTTAGCCATTTGTGTGTCTTTGGAGAATGTCTGTTCAAAAAATGTGCCCATTTTTTGATGTGATTATCTGTTTTGTGAGTGTTGAGTTTGAGGAGTTCCTTATGGATCTTAGATATCAGACCTTTGTCTGTAGTGTCATTTGTGAATATCTTCTCCCATTCTGTGGGTTGCCTGTTTGTTTTGTTGACAGTTTCCTTCGCTGTGCAGAAGCTTTTTATCTTGATGAAGTCCCAACAGTTCATTTTCGCTTTTGTTTCCTTTGCCTTTGGAGACATGTCCTGAAAGAAGTTGCTGTGGTTGATGTCGAAGAGATTACTGCCTATGTTCTCCTCTAGGTTTTGATAGATTCCTGCCTCAGGTTGAGGTCTTTTATCCATTTCGAGTTTATCTTTGTGTATGGTGTAAGAGAGTAGTCAAGTTTCATTCTTCTACATATAGCAGTCCAATTTTCCTAGCACCATTTATTGAAGAGACTGTCTTTTTTCCACTGGATATTTTTTCATGCTTTGTCAAAGATCATTTGACCGTAGAGTTGCGGGTCCCTATCTGGGCTCTCTATTCTGTTCCACTGGTCTATGTGTCTGTTTTTGTGCCAGTACCATGCTGTGTTGGTGATCACCTCTTTGTAGTAAAGCTTGAAATCAGGCAATGTGATAACCCTAGCTTTGTTTTTCTTTTTCAACATTTGCTTAGCAATTTGGGGTCTTTTCTGGTTCCATACAGATTTTAAGGTTGTTTGTTCTAGCCTTTTGAAAAAAACTGGTGGAATTTTGATCAGGATGGCATTGAAAGTATAGATTTCTCTGGGCATTATAGACATTTTAGCAATGTTTATTCTTCCAATCCATGAGCATGGCATGCTTTTCCACCTTTTTATGTCTTCTTCAATTTTTCTCATGCATATTTCTTAGTTCTTCAAGTATAGGTCCTTTATCTCTTTGGTTAGGTTTATTCCCAGGTATCTTGTGGTTCTTGGTGCTATTGTAAATGGAATTGCTTCTCTAATTTCCCTTCCATATTTTCCTTGTTAGTGTATAGGAAAGCCACTGATTTCTGTACCTTGATTTTGTATCCTGCCACATTACTGAATTGCTGTATGATTTCTAGTAGTTTGCGGGTAGAGTCTTTGGGTTTTCCATATAAAGTATTATGTCATCTGTGAAGAGAGAGGGTTTGACTTCTTCATTGCCAATTTGAATACCTTTTATTTCTTTTTGTTGTCTGATTGCTGTTGTTAAGACTTCTAGTAGTATGTTGAACAAAAGTGGCGAGAATAGGCATCCTTGTCCTGTTCCTGATCTCAAAGGGAAGGCTATCAGCTTTTCCCCATTGAGAATGGTATTTGCTGTGGACTTTTCATAGATTTGATGATGTTGAGGAATGTTCCTTCTACCCCTATACTTTGAAGAGTTTTAATCAGGAATGAATGCTATATTTTGTCAGGTGCTTTTTCTGCATCAATTGAGAAGACCATGTGGTTCTTCTGTCTTCTCTTATTGATTTGTTCTGTCACATTGAGTGATTTGTGAATGTTGGACCACTCTTGGATCTCAGGGATAAGTCCCACCTAGTGATGATGGATAATCTTTTTAATGCGTTTTTGGATCCTATTAGCTAGGATCTTGAACCTTGGCATCGATATTCATTAGGGATACTGGTCTGAAATTCTCCTTTTTTTTTAAAGATTTTTATTTATTTGACAGAAACACAGCGAGAGAGCAAACACAAGCAGAGGTAATGGTAGCGGGAGAAGCAGGCTTCCTGCTGAGCAGGGAGCCCGATATGGGACTCGATCCCAGAACTCTGGGATCATGACCTGAGCTGAAGGCAGACGCTTAACGACTGAGCCTCCCAGACGCCCCTGAAATTCTCCTTTTTGATTGGGTCATGATTTTGATTAGTCGTGATGTCTCCCCTTTCATTCATAATTTTATTAATTTGGGTCCTCTTACTTTTCTTTTGGATTAGTTTGGGTAGTGGTTTGTCAATCTTATTGATTCTTTCAAAAAACCAACTTCTGGTTTCTTGATACATTCTACTATATCTCTTGTTTCTACTTCATTGATCTCTGCCTTCATCTTGATTATTTCTCTTCTTGTGCTTGGGGGTGGCTTAATTTGCTGTTGATTTTCCAGTTCTTTAAGGTGTAAAGAGATCTGGTGTCTTTGAGATTTTTCAATTTTTTGAGTGAGGCTTGGATGGCTATGTACTTCCCCCTTAGGACCGTCTTTGCCGTATCCCATAAGTTTTGGACCAATGTGTCTTCATTCTCATTGAATTCTATAAATTGTTTAAGTTCTTCTTTGATTTCTTGGTTGATCCCAGCATTCTTGAGCAGGTTGGTCTTTAGCCTCCAAGTGTTTGAATTCCTTCCAAACTTTTACTTGTCTTTGAGTTCCAGTTTCAAAGCACTGTGGTCTGAGAATATGTAGGAAATCATCTCAAACTTTTAGTATTGGTTGAGTCCTGATTTGTGACCCAGTGTTCCCTGTGCACTCAAGAAGAATGAGTATTCTGTTGTTTTAGGGTGGAATATCTGCATATATCTGTGAGATCCATGTGGTCCAATAAGTCATTCAAAGCTCTTGTTTCCTTATTGCCTTTCTGCTTAGATGATTTGTCTATTACTGAGAGTGGCGTCTTAAGGTCCTCTACAATTAATGTATTCCTATCCATATGACTCTACTTTGGTTAACAGTTGGCTTACTACTCCTATATTGGGGGCATAAATATTTACAATTGCTAGATCTTCTTGGTGGATAGACCCTTTTAGGATGATGTAGTGTCCTTCTGTATCTCTGACTACAGTTTTAAATTAAAATCTAATTTGATATAAGAATCACTACCCAGCATTCTTTTGAGGCCCATTGGCATGAAAGATGGTTCTGCATCTCTCACTTTCTGTCTGGATCTATCTTTAGGTTCCAAATGTGTCTCTTGTTGACAGCATATAGACGGGTCCTGTCGTTTTATCCAGGCTGCAACCCTGTGCCATTTTATGGGAATTTAAGCTGTTCCACAGTGAGAGTCATTATTGAATTACAAGTTTTAATTTACATTACGTTTCCTGTGATGTCTTTATTTCTATAGATCGTCTCTGTAAATTTCTGTTCTATGTCACTGTTGAGTTCTTTGTTCTTTTAAAGAACCCCCTTTAATATTTCCTGGAGTGCTGGCTTGGTGGTCACATACTCTTCAACTGTGCCAGTCTTGGAAGCTTTTTATCTCTCCATCCCTTTTGAATGTCAGCCTTGCTGGATAAAGTATTCTTGGCTGCATGTTCTTCTCATTTTGTGCCCTGAATATGTCTTGCCAGCCCTTTCTGGCTTGCCTGGTTTCTTTGGACAGGTCTGATGTTATTCTGATGGACCTTCCCCTGTAAGTAAGGAATCCTTCCTCCTAGCTGCCCTCAGGACCTTTTGTCTAAAATTATAATTTGTGAATCTCACAATCTAGTGACTGAATGTCTTTCTAGATTTGTTGATCTTGGGGTGGTGTCTTTTCTTCCTCTAGGATATGAATACTTGTTCCATTCTCTAGATCAGGGAAATTTCCATCTAGAATTTGTTCAGCTATATCTTCTAGTCTTCTGTCTTTCTCCATCCCCTCAGGGATCCCAATAAATCTGATGTTGGAACATTTCTTGGTGTCATTTATTTCCCTAATTCTATTTTTATGTCTTCTAAGCTATTTGTTCCCGGCCTCCTTCTGATCCCTCTTCAATTTCCGTTTGTTCTCTAGACCACTAATTCTTCTGCCTCAGTTACCCTATCTGTTGGACTATTTAGATTTGATTGGATCTTATTGATAGCATTTTTCACTTCTGCCATATTGGCTCTTAGGTCCACCTTAGAGATTCTATGTTGTCACTAAAGTTTTTTCCAACCTGGCCATTACCTGAATAATTGTTATTCTGAATTCCCTTTCCGACATACTCTTTATGTCCATATCCGATAGTTCTGAGGGAGAGGGCGCAGTCTGTGAATTTTTCTTCTGTTGGGTGTTCCTCCTCCTACTCATTTTGGTGAAATATGGCTGGCGAGATGTATAGCTGAATCTATCTGCCACGTGTCAGGCAAGGTGTACCCTGGAAAATTTTGGAGCAGTCAGAAGTCACCACCAAAAGAAAGAAAAAAGAGAAAAAGAGAGGAAAAAAAAAGAAAACCCAGCCAAAATGAGCCCCAAATGTAAGATTATAAGGAATATAAAGAAACATGAACAAACAAAAAGCCCCACAAAAGTAAATGACAAGAAAATGAAGAAAAACCCAGCCAAAATGAACCCCTGAAATAAGATTTATATAATATCAGAACACAAACAAATACAATCAAACAGTGACAGAAGAATAAAATGGGAGGGTGGTTATAAGTCCTCAATGTGGGCAAGGAAGGTTATTTCAGTTCTTCCTGGTTGTATCTTGTAATCTTTGTTAAAGGACTCAACTTTCCAGAGAAACAGGGAAAATAAAAGTGGTTTATATATAGGGGTAATATCAAGTAAGGAAAAGGATTACTTTCAAGCTTATAAATATGTGTTTTTTTTTAAAAAAAGAGAGGAAAAAAAGACAACAGTTATATGTATGAAAAAAGTTCATGTTAAAATTATTTATTTTGGGATATGTTGTATGAAACCTCTAGTTGTAATTTTAATTATGTTAAAAAAATTAGAAGAACAAGAATTGTGAGAGTGAATAAAAAGAAAACTTGTATCTATGAAATATATGGGCTTTAGGGCAATAATGGGATTTAATATATTGTTTTCCCCTGATGTTTGGGTTTTACAGTTTTATGGGGACCTTGTGGTTATTGTCCTCTTGCTTTTGGCTTGTCTTCCAGGGGAGGGCCTGCCGTGTTGTTTTCCAGTCAACAGAGTTGCCCTGCCAGCTGTCAAGGGGCTAGGCTGTGTGGAAACTGGTTTTTCAGGCTTTTGCTCTCTGGAGGTTTTTGTTCTTTTGTGGCTTTTTGCAGCTTTTCAGAGGGTCAGAGCAAAGAATCTGCGCCCAGACCTCTGTCTCAGAGAGAAGCCTTATTCTGCTCCCTTCTGGGTGGTCCAGAACACGCAGACTCCCCCTCTACAAACTCTGTTGTATATCACAGCCTCCCACAGTCGGTGTACACCCCCAGCCACCGTCCCAGTGGTCACCCGATGCCCCTGCTTGCCTATGCACTCTGTGCCACCAAAACTGAGAGTAATATTGATCTGGGGAACCTGCTTACAGTGGCTGCCATTGCTGAGACTGCTCTCCAGGGTCCAGGCCCACGCCGGGTGTGCACAGATGCCTGGGGTGGGTTGTGGAAGGCTGCTGGTGGAGGGATCCTGTCCTGAGATTGCACTGGGTTCTCTTAGGCGTGGGTTTGGACTGCGTGTGGGCTGTGGACCCAGAGCTTGCAGGCCTGCGTCCACACCAAGCTCACTCAGGCGCCAGCAGGAATGCACTCAAACCCCACCGCAGGCTGTGGAAAGTCACTGTCCTAGAGACCACTGGCTGGTGCCCACCCCAGACTTTCTCAGGTGTGGGCAGGAGTGCACCCAGCCCAAGTGGTGGTACAAGCAACAGAAAGCCGCAGGCTCAGGGACAGACTGAAGGCCCTACCAGTCTCTCTCTGACCCAGGTCATCACCGGTGGTATCCTTCCTGGGAACGTGGGCGTAGGCCTGGGCCGGTGACTGCCTGTTTCCAGCAGTTGCCCTTTAAAGTCTTTCACTCTTTTTGAGTGCTTTTAACCAGACTCCAAGTTAATACTCGTCCCCAATCACTGGGCACTTTCGTATTGGAGTGTTACTTTCCAATGGGTTGCTCTGGTGGCTCCTTCCCCCTTCTGTTTATCCTCTGATATCAGTCCGAGCATTCCCCCTCTGCTTTACTTCTCCCCCTCTGCTTTACCTCTTCACTGCTGTTTTCTGCCCTGTAGAGATCCAGGAGTGTATAATTTTACATCTTGGGCTGATTTCATGGGTGTTCGGACTGTTCTGGTAGATATTTAGCTCACTTTAGGGGACCAGCCAAAACAGGGTCTCCTACTTCTCCGCCATCTTGCCCCTCCTCCCCCAATACCATATTCTTTATCCATCAGTTGATCAACATTTAGGTTCTCTCCATAGTTTGCCTATGGTTGATAATGCTGCTATAAACGATGGGTGAGTCGTATATCCCTTTTAACCTGTATTTTTGTATACTTTGGGTAAATACCTGGTAATGCAATTGCTAGATCATAGAGTAGTTTTATTTTTAACTTTTTGAGGAACCTCCAAACTGTTCTCCAGAGTGATTGTACTGTTTGCATTCCTACGAACAGTGCAAGACAGTTCCCCTTTCTATGTATCCTTGCCAATACCTGTTGTTTCTTTTTGTGTTGTTAATTTTACCCCTTCCTGACAGGTGTAAGGTGGTATCTCACTGTGGTTTTGATTTGTATTTCCCTGATGATGATGTTGAATATCTTTTCATGTGTCTGTTAGCCATCTAGGTGTCTTGTTTGGAAACATGTCTATTCATGTGTTCTGCACATTTATTAACTGTATTATTTGTTTAATCGGTGTTGAGTTTGATAAGACAAAGAGCTTTTTTCAATTGACTATTTAAATGGAGTCATAAATCCAGAATTGTGGCATAGTTGCTCAAGTGTTTTTTTGTTAATTCTCATAATTTAAACTTTTTAAATATTCTTCCAGTAGATGAGACAGATGGCCGAAGCTGGCTGGAACAGCATGTGGTTCATCAGTACTGGACAGCCAGATCCTCAAGATTTCCTCATAGTTTACATTTGCACTCCAATTTAGCTGCTGTCTGGTAAGAAGCTAAGTTTTTCATTTAAGTATTAATAGAAGAAACTTTGATATTGTAATATTTGCTTTTGATTTATGGTTTAAATAAAAAACTTCCCTGAAATTTAAATTTTCTTTAGCAATTCTAATTTAACAGATTTTCAGTTATTATTTTTAGAATGAGATTATTAATTATAGTCTGTTTTTTTGATTTGTCACTTTCAAAGCTAATGGATTGGTATGAATTAGGGCATCTATTTGATTTCATTTTTAATGTACCTACTGTAAAAACAATTAGCATTTTTCTAAAACAATATATAGTTTTATTGCTTTTAATTTTTTTAAGGTTTTTTTTATTTTTTTTTATTTGACACACAGAGAGAGATTACAAGTAGGCAGAGAGAGAGGGGGAGCAGGCTCCCCATTTAGCAGAGAGCCCAATGTGGGGCTTGATCCCAGGACCCTGAGATCATGACCTGAGCTGAAGGCAGAGGCTTTAACCCACTGAGCCACCCAGGCATCCCTAAAACAATACATAGTTTTAAACACTTGGCTAAATCAGCAAAGAATATAATAATTGGAATTGTTCTGGGCTGCATGGGTGGCTCAGTTGGTTAAGCATCTGCCTTCAGCTCAGGTCATGGTTCTAGCATCCTGGGATTGAGCCCCACTTTGGGCTCCCTGCTCAGCAAGAAACCTACTTCTCCTTCTCTCCCCACCTCCCCACCCCCACCCCCGGCTTAACACTCTCTCTCCTTCTCTCTCTCTCTCAAATAAATACTATCTTCTTAAAAAAATTGAAATTGTTCTGGAAGTACTTCCCTGAGAGTATTATGGTTGACATGTAGAAATGAGTATGGGAGGGCATTTAAAACATGTTATGTTTATTTGCTTATTGATTACTGGTTAAATTACCACTAAATGCATATATTCTTTAACAAATGTAATTTTATTTTATGAGAAACCTTTTCATTGACATTTGATGTTTGCTGTCTAATAGGGACCAACACTTGTATAGCAGTGACCCGTTATATGTTCCAGATGACAGAGTTTTTGTTACTGAGACACAGGTTATTCGGGAAACCTTATGGTAAGGCCTGTTAATCTAATTAATAGTGTAGAAGACTTTTTTACTAAGAAGCAAAGTTTTCATTTTTTTAAGGAAAAGTATTCATGGTTTCTTCACATGCATAGTAGAAATAGGCCATTAGGTTTAACCCAAAACTGTTTCTAGTGGGCACCTAAAACATAAATTGGGGGACTCAGAAAACCCAAACTTACAATGTCAGTTGTGGAGATTGTGAGGATTTGATATGCTTACTTCTTTTCCGTTTTAAATCATGTAGTATGCTATTCAATTATATTACACCATTATTATTTTTTTTTTAATTTTTTTTTTATTTGTTTATTTGACAGAGAAAGAGAGATCATAAGTAGGCAGAGGCAGGCAGAGAGAGGGGAGAAAGCAGGCTCCCCGCTAAGCAGAGAACCCGATGTGGGACTTGATCGCAGGACCCTGAGATCATGACCCGAGCCGAATGCAGAGGCTTTAACCCACTGAGCCACCCAGGCGCCCCTACACCATTACTTTTTTATTTACTCAGTTCAAAGAAAGACTCCAGTTTGCTAGGCAGAGTATGTCAGTGAGAGCCTGTGTCCTATACCTGGAAACCCAGGAATCTACTAATTTAGATTGCGAGAGAATTTAGATTGGGTTCACATATAAATGAAAATGAGAAATGCAACATGTAGTGCTAGTACTACTAAGATTTCCAGGTTCTGGTCCCCTCAGCCACAAAAGATAATATTGACATTCTTTTTTTTTTTTTTTCTTGTTTTTTTGGGGGTTTTTTGATACTTCTACAACTTCTACAGCTTTGCACTTTTTTAATTCAATTAGCCAACATATAGTACATACTTAGTTTCAGATGTAGTGTTCATCTCATCACATGCCCTCATTAATGCCTGTCACCAGATCACCCCATCCCCTCCCACCTTCCTTCCAACAACCCTTAGTTTCCTTCCTATAGTCAAGAGTCTCTCATGGTTCCTCTCCCTCTCTGATGACTTCCCATTCAATTTTCCCTCCTCTAACCCATGATCCTCTACATTGTTTCCTGTACTCCACATGAGTGAAACCACATGATAATTGTCTTTCTCTGATTCACTCATTTTGCATGCTAGCAATATCCTCCAGTTCATCCACGTTGATGTAAATGGTGTGTATTCATCCTTTCTGATGGCCGAGTAATAGTCCATTGTAGATACATACCACATCTGCTTTATCCATTATCCATTCCACTGTAGGTGTCTTTCTTTCCACCATTGTGGAAATTGCTGTCAGAACATTGGGGTGAAAGTGCCCCTTCTTTTTACCCCATTTTAATTTTGGGTTAAATACGCAGTGGTGCAGTTGCAGAGTTGTAGGGTAGCTCTATTTTTGATGTTCTGAGGAGATAAAGTATCATGTCATCTGTGAAGAGAATTTGACTTCTTCTTTGCCAGTTTGAATGCCTTTTATTTCTTTTTGTTGTCTGACTGCTGAGGCTAGGATTTATAGTAGTATTTTGAACAACAGTGGTGAGAATGGGCATCCCCGTCGTGTTCCTGACTTTAGAGGAATAGGTCTCAGTTTTTTCCCACTGAGAATGATATTCTCTGTGAGCTTTTCGTAGATGGCTTTTAAGATATTGAAGTGTGTTCCTTCTATCCCTATATTGTGGAGAGTTTTATTCAAGAAAGGATACTGTATTTTGTCAAATGCTTTCTCTGATCGATTGAGAGAATCATATGGTTCTTGTCCTTTCTTTTATTAATGTGATGTATCACATTGATTGATTTCCAAATGTTGAACCACCCTTACAGCTCAGGAATAAATCCCACTTGGCTGTGCTGAATAACCCTTTTAATGTACCATTGGATCCTCTTGCCTAGTATCTTGGTGAGTATGTTGGCATCCATTTCATCAGGGACATCAGTCTGTAATTCTCCTTTTTGATGGAGTCCTTGCCTGGTTTGGGGATCAAGGTTAAGCTGGCCTTATAGAACAAATTTGGAGTTTTCCTTCCATTTCTATTTTTTTGAAACAGCTTCAGAAGAGTAGGTATTATTTCTTCTTTAAATGTTTGGTAGAATTCTCCTGGGAAGCCATCTAGCCCTGGACTCTTGTTCTAGCCCTGGACTCTTTGTTTTTTTGGAGGTTTTTTATTACTGCTTCAATTTCCTTGCTGGTTATTGATCTGTTCAGATTTTGTATTTCTTGCTCTTTCAGTTTTGGTAGTTTGTAAATTTCCAAGAATGCATCCATTTTTTTCAGATTGCCTAATTTATTGGCATATAGTTACTCATAATTTGTTCCTAATATTGTTTCTGTTCCCTTGGTGTTGGTTGTGATCTCTCCCCTTTCATCAAGATTTTATTAGTTTGGGTCCTTTCTCCTTTCTTTTTGATTAGAAGCTAGGGATGTATCAATCTTACTAATTCTTTCAAAGAACCAGCTTCTGGTTTTTTAATCTGTTCTACTGTTCTTCTGGTTTCCATTTCATTAATTTCTACTCTAATCTTTATTATTTCTCTTCTCCTGCTTGTTTTAGGCTTTATTTGCTGTTCTTTCTCCAGCTTCTTTACGTTCAGGTTTAGCTTGTGTATATGAGATTTTTCTAATTTTTTGAGAAATATTTGTATTGCATTGTCCTCTTGGGACCACCTTTGCTATACCCCAGAAGTTTTGAACTGTTGTTTTCATTTTCATTTGTTTTTATGAATTTTTTACATTGTTCTTTAATTTCCTGGTTGACCCATTCATTCCTTAGTAGGATGCTCTTTAACTTCCAGTTTGCATTCCTTCCAGATTTCTGCTTGTGATTGAGTTTAAGGTTAAGGCATTGTGGTCTAAAAGTATTAAGGGAAATAATCCCAAACTTTTCATATTGATTGAGGCCTGATTTATGATCCTGTATATGATCTATTCTGGAGAATGTTTCATGTGCACTCAAGAAGAATGCATTTTCTGTTGCTTTAGGATAGAATTCTCTGAGTACATCTGTGAAATCCATCTGATCCATTATGTCTTTCAAAGCCCTTGTTTCCTTGTTGATCTCTGCTTAGATAATCTGTCCATTGCTGTGAGTGGGGTGTTCAAGTCCCCTTCTATTATTGTATTGTTATCAATGTGTTTCTTTAATTTTGTTATTAAGTGGTTCATATTATTGGCTACTCCCAAGTTAGGAGCATAAATACTTATAATAGATCTAGTTGAAAAGACCCTTTAAGTATGATATAGTATCCGTCTTTATCCCATATTACAGTTTTTGGTTTATAGATATGTCTGATATGAGGATTGCTACCCCAGCTTTCTTTTGATGCCCATTAGCATGATAAATTGTTCTCCGCTGCCTCACTCTCAATCTGAGGGTATCTTTAAGTCTAAAATAAGTCTCTTGTTGAAAGCATGTGGATGGGTTCTTGCTTTTTTATCCAATCTGATGTCCTTTGTTTTTTGCTTGTAGCATCTAGTCCATTTACACTCAGAGTAATTGTTGAAAGATACAAATTTAGTGCCATTGTATTACCTGTAAAGTCCCTGTTTCTTTAGATTATCTCCGTTTCTTTCTGATCTTTTTACTTTTGGGCTCTCTCTTTGCTTACAGGGTCCCCCTTAATATCTTTTGCATAGCTGGTTTAGTAGTTACATGTTCTTTTAGTTCCTGTCTGTCCTGGAAGCTCTTTATCTCCTTCTATTCTGAATGACAGCTTTCCTGGATAAAGTATTCTTGGCTGCATATTTTTCTCATTTAGCACACTGAATATATCATGCCATTCCTTTTTGACCTGCCAGGTCTTTGTGGATAGGTCTAATGTCTAATAGCCTGATGTTTCTACCATTGTATGTTAAGAACTTCTTGTCTTGAGCTGCTTTCAGGATTTTCTCTTTATCTCTGAAATTTGCAAGCTTCCCTATTACATGTTGTGTTAATCTGTTTTTATTGATTTCGAAGACAAGAGGGATCATCTCTACCTCTTGGACTTGAATGCCTATTTCCTTCCCCAGAGTAAGGAATTTCTCAGCTATGATTTCTTCAAATATACCTTCTGTCCCTCTTTTTAAAAAATTTTATTTCATTTTTTCAGTGTTCCAAGATTCGTTCCTTATATACCACACCTAGTGCTCCATGCAATACATGCCCTCCTCATTACCCACCAGGCTCACCCATACCCCCATCCCCTGCCCCTCCAAAACCCTCAGTTTGGTTCTCAGAGTCCACAGTTTCATGGTTCATCTCCTCCTCCAATTTACCCCACTTCACTTTTCCTTTCCTTCTCCTAATGTCCTCCTTTTTCTTTCTTTTCCCTCGGGGACTCCAGTAATTCTTTTTTGTTGTTGTTTATTTTTTTTCCCCTTAAAGTATCATTTATTGAGTACAAATTGCTGACATAGTATAGATAAGAGCTTTATATGCTTTATAAATGTCTTAGAAACAAATAAGATAAAGTAAAACATTTATTTTTTTACTCTGTTATGTTAATCACCATACAGTACTTCATTCATTTTTGATGTAGTGTTCCATGAATCATTATTTGTGTGTAACACCCAGTGCTCATTGCACCATGTGCCCTCCTTAATACCTATCACCGAGCTACCCCATTCCTCAACCCTCTCCCCTCTGAAACCCTCAGATTGTTTCCCAGAGTCCACAGTCTTTCATATTTGATATCCACCTCTGATTTCCACCCCACCTTCATTTTTCCCTTCCTTCTCCTAATGTCCTTCATGCTATTCCTTATGTTCCATGTATGGGGACTCCAATAATTCTAATATTGTTGCACTTTATGGCATTAATGATTTCTTGACGCCTCCCCTCATGGTTCATTAATTGTTTTACCTCCTTTTTCCCTGGCTTCCTTCCTTTCTGTCAGCTTGTTTTTAGAGCATGCATTTTAGATAGCATCATAGTTAGAGCATTTTTTTAAAGATTTTATTTATTTATTTTGACAGAGAGGAGAGAGATCACAAGTAGGCAGAGAGGCAAGCAGAGAGAGGGGGAATCAGGCTCCCCGCTGAGCAGAGAGCCCAAGGCGGGGCTCGATGCCAGGAACCTGAGATCATGACTGGAGCCAAAGGCAGAGGATTTAACCCACTGAGCCACCCAGGTGCCCCTAGAGCACTTTTTTTTAATAAACTTTAAATAAAATATGTTCAGTGTTCCAAGATTCATTGTTCAAGCACCAAACAAAGTGCTCCATGCAATATATGCCCTCCTCAATACCCACCACCAGGCGAGTTAGAGCATTTTTAATTTTGGCCTGATTAGATTTCATTTCTGCACTAAGGTTTTATACTGTCTTTTATGCTATTTTGAAGCCTAGCTATTAACTTTATAGTTGTTATCCTGAATTCCAGATCTGATATCTTACTTATACGCCTTTTGATTAGATTTGTAGCAGAGAGTATTATCTCTGGTTCTTTCCTTTGTTTTTTCTTATAATTTACATGTTATTTATTTATTTATTTATTTATTTATTTATTTATTTATTTATTTCTCCAAATACATTGATTTCATTTTTCCATTGTTACAAGATATATTGTTCATGCACCACACCCAGTCCTCCATGCAATACGTGCCCTCCTCAATTCCCACCACCAGGCTCGCTGAACCCCCCACCCTCTCCCCTCCAAAACCCTCAGTTTGTTACTCAGAGTCCACAGTCTCTCATGGTTCATCTCCCCCTCCGATTTCCCCTCTTTCACCTTTCCTTTCCTTCTCACAATGCCCTCCATGGTTTTCCTTATGCCCCACAAATGAGACCATAAGATAATTGACTCTCTCCGATTGACTTATTTCACTCCACATAATCTCTTCCAGTCCCATCCATGTTGATAAAAAAGTTGGGTATTCATCCTTTCTGATGGAGGTATAATATTCCATTGCATATATGGACCATATCTTCTTTATCCATTTGTCTGTTGAAGGGGATCTTGGTTTTTTCCACAGTTTGGCGATTGTGGCCATTGCTGCTATGAACATTGGGGTACATGTGGCCCTTCTTTGTACTGCATCAGCTTCTTTGCGGTAAATACCCAGTACTGCAATGGCAAGGTCATAGCGTAGCTCTATTTTAATTTCTTGAAATTAAACCTCTTTTTAATTTCTTGAGGAATCTCCACACTGTTTTCCAAAGTGGCTGTACCAGCTTGCAATCCCACCAACCAAGTAAGATGGTTTCCCTTTCTCCACATCCTCTCCAACATTTGTAGTTTATTGTCTTGTTGTTTTAGCCATTTTAACTGATGTAAGGTGGTATGTCAGCATGGTTTTGATTCGAATCTCCCTGATGGCTAAAGATGATGAACATTTTTTCATGTGTCTGTTAGCCATTTGTATGTCTTCTTTGATGAAGTGCCTGTTCATGTCTTCTGCTCATTTTCTGACATGATTATCTGTTCTGTAAATGTTGAGTTTGAGGAGTTCTTTATAGATCTTAGATATCAGACTTTTGTCTGTAGTGTCACTTGCGAATATCTTCTCCCATTTAGTGGGTTGCCTGTTTGTTTTGTTGACTGTTTCCTTTCCTGTGCAGAAACTTTTTATCTTGATGAAGTCCCAAAAGTTTATTTTCGCTTTTGTTTCCGTTGCCTTTGGAGACATGTCCTGAAAGAAGTTGCTGTGGTTGATGTCGAAGAGGTTATTGCCTATGTTCTCCTCTAGGATTTTGATAGATTCCTGCCTCACATTGAGGTCTTTTATCCATTTCCTTTTATCCATATCCTTTGTGTATGGTGTAAGACAATGATCAGATTTCATTCTTCCATATAGAACTGTCCAATTTTCCCAGCACCATTTATTGAAGAGATTGTCTTTTTTCCACTGAATATTTTTTCCTGCTTCGTCAAAGATTATTTGACCATAGAGTTGCAGGTCCCTATCCGGGCTCTCTATTCTGTTTCACCGGTGTATGTGTCTGTTTTTGTGCCAGTACCATGCTGTCTTGGTGATCACCGCTTTGTAGTAAAGCTTGAAATCAGGCAGTGCGCTGCTCCCAGCTTTGTTTTTCTTTTTCAACATTTCCATAGCAATTTGGGGTCTTTTCTGGTTCCATAAAATTTTAGGATTGTTTACTCCAGCCCTTTGAAGAAAACCGGTGGAATTTTGATCGGGATGGCATTGAAAATATAGATTGCTCTGGGCAGTATAGACATTTTAACAATGTTTATTCTTCTGATCCATGAGCATGGAAATCTTTTCCACCTTTTTATGTCTTATACAATTTCTTTCATGAGTGGTCTGTAGCTCCTTGAGTATAGATCCTTTACCTCTTTGCTTAGATTTATTCCCAGGTATCTTATGGTTCTTGGTGCTACAGTAAATGGAATCGATTCTCTAATTTCCCTTTCCATATTTTCATTGTTAGTGTATAGGAAAGCAACTGATTTCTGTGCATTGATTTTGTATCCTGCCACATTACTGAATTGCTGTATGAGTTCTAGTAGTTTGGGGGTGGAGTCTTTGGGGTGTTCCATATAAAGTATCATGCCATCTGTGAAGAGAGAGAGTTTGACTTCGTCATTGCCAGTTTGAATACCTTTCATTTCTTTTTGATGTCTGATTGCTGTCGTTAGGACTTCTAGTACTATGTTGAACAAGAGTGGTAAGAGTAGGCATCCTTGTCGTGTTTCTGATCTCAAAGGGAAGGTTGTCAGCTTTTCCCGGTTGAGAATATTTGCTGTGCCCTTTTCGTAGATACTTAATGATGTTGAGGAATATTCCTTCTATCCCTATACTTTGAAGAGTTTTAATCAGGAACGGATGCTGAATTTTGTCAAATGCTTTTTGTGCATCAATTGAGAGGACCATGTCTTTCTTCTCTATACTCTTATTGATTTGTTCTATCACATTGATTGATTTGGGGCTGTTGAACCATGCTTGCATCCCAGGGATAAATCTCACCTGGTCATGATGAATAATTTTTTCAATTAATTGTTGGATCTTATTAGCTAGGATCTTGTTGAGATTCTTGTCATCCATATTCATCAGGGACATTGGTCCAAAATTCTCCTTTTTGATGGGGTCTTTGCCAGGTTTGGGGATCAGGGTAATGCTGGCTTCATAGAAAAAGTCTGGCAGTTTTCCTTCTGTTTCTATTTTTTCAATCAGTTTCAGGAGAATAGGTATTATTTCTTCCTTGAATGTTTGGTAGAATTCCCTAGGGAATCCGTCTGGTCCTGCTCTCTTGTTTTTTGGGAGGTTTTCGATCACTGCTTTAATCTCATTGCTAGATAAAGGTCTATTCAGGTTGTCAATTTCTTCCTGTTTCAGTCTGGGAAGATTATGGGTTTCCAGGAACGCATCCATTTCTTCTAAGTTGTTTAACCTATTGGCATATAGCTGTTGATAATAATTGTTGATGATTCTTTCTATTTCCTTTGGATTAGTCGTGATCTCTCCCCTTTCATTCATAATTTTATTAATTAGGGTCCTTTCTCTTTTCTTTTGGATGAGTTTGGCCATTGACCTATCAATCTTATTGATTATTTCAACGAACCAACTTCTGGATTCATTGATGCGTTCTACTGTTTCTCTAGTTTCCAACTCGTTGATCTCTGCTCTAATATTGATTATTTCCCTTCTTGTGCATGGAGTTGGCGTAATTTGTTATTGATTTTCCAGTTCTTTAAGGTGTGAAGTCACCTAGTGTATTTGAGATTTTTCAGTTCTTTTGAGTGAGGCTTGGATGGGTATGTATTTCCCTCTTAGAACTGCCTTTGCCACGTCCCATAGGTTTTGCATCAATAGGTCTTCATTCTCATTGGTCTCCATGAATTGTTTAAGTTCCTCTTTGATTTCCTGGTTGATCCCAGCATTCTTGAGAAGGTTGGTCTTTAGCCTCCAAGTGTTTGAATTCCTTCCAACCTTTTTCTTGTGGTTGAGTTCCAGTTTCAAAGCATTGTGGTCTGAGAAAATGCAGGGAGTCATTTCAGGCTTTTGGTATTGGTTGAGTCCTGATTTGCAGCTCTGTATGCGGTCTATTCTGGAGAAAGTTCCATGTGCGCTG
The DNA here is from genome assembly GCA_028646535.1 of Procyon lotor. Classification (NCBI taxonomy): domain Eukaryota; kingdom Metazoa; phylum Chordata; class Mammalia; order Carnivora; family Procyonidae; genus Procyon; species Procyon lotor. The sequence continues at coordinate 21,276,401 of CM053609.1, read as the reverse complement.
GAGAAGAATGAGTATTCTGTTGTTTTAGGGTGAATGTTCTGTATATATCTATGAGGTCCATGTGGTCCAATGTGTCATTCAAATCTCTTGTTTCTTTATTGATTTTCTATTTACTGAGAGTGGTGTGTTAAGATCTCCTACTATTAATGTATATGAATGTATTCATATCAATATGAGTCTTTATTTTGTTTAACAGTTGGCTTATGTAGTTGGCTGCTCTTGTACTGGGGGCATGAATGTTTACAATTGTTAGATCTTCTTGGAGGATAGACCCCTTAAGAATGATATAGTGTCCTTCTGTATCTCTGACTACAGTCTTTAGCTGAAAATCTAATTTATCTGATATGAGAATCGCTACCCTGCTTTCTTTTTAGGCCTGTTGGCATGAAAGATGGGTCTCCATCCTTTCACTTTCATTCTGGATGTATCTTTTGGTTCCAAATGTATCTCTTGTAGACAACATATGGATAGGTCCTGACGTTTTATCCATTTTGCAGCTCAGTGATGTTTTATGGGAACATTTAGGTCCTTTGCATTGAGAGTGATTATTGTAAGATGTGTTTATTGATATCATGTGACCTGCGTAGTCCTTGTTTCTATAGATTGTAAATTTCTGTTCTAAATCACTCATGGGTTCTTTCTACTTTTATAGAAACCTCTTTAATATTTCCTGGAGTGCTGGCTTGGTGGTCACATACTCTTAGTCCTTGCCGGTCTTGGAAGCTCTTTATCTCTCCATCCATTTTGAATGTCAGCCTTGCTGGATAAAGTATTCTTGGCTGCATATTCTTCTTGTTTAGTACCCTGAATACATCATGCCAGCCCTTTCTGGCTTGCCAGGATTCTGTGGACAGGTCAGATGTTGTTCTAATGGTTCTTCCTCCGTACGTAAGGAATCTCTTCCCCCTAGCTGTCCTGAAAACCTCTTGTCTAAAATTATAATTTTCAAATTTTACTTTGATGTGTCTCGCTGATTTTCTAGACTCGTTGATCTTGGCAGGTGGCCTTTCCACCTCTAGGACATGGACCCTTGTTCTATTCCCCAGATTGGGGAAATTTTCATTCAGAATTTGGTCAGCTATATCTTCATTCAGAATTTGGTCACCTAAATCTGTCTTTCTCTAGTCCCTCTGGGATTCCAATAATTCTGACATTGGAGTGTTTCATGGCATCATTTATTTCCCTAAGTCTCTTCTCATGATTCCTGAGTAGTTAGCTCCAGCTCTCCTCCTCACCTTTCTTTTCAACCATTTTATCCTCTAGATCACTAATTCTATCCTCTGTCTCCGAAACTCTAGCTGTTAAACTATTTAGATTAGATTTAATCTCACTGATAGTGTTTTTTACATCTGGTATACTGTTTCACATTTCTGCCCTTTGAGATTCTCTGTTGTCATTAATGTTTTTCTCCATCCTAACCATTGCCTGGATAATCGTCACCCTGAATTCCCTTTCTGACATACTCTTTATGTCCATGTCCAGTAGTTCTGAGGATGAGTGTTCTGTCTCTGGGTTTTTCTCTGTTGGGTGTTCCTCCTCCTAGCATTTTGATGAGAGGATGTCTAGCTGGATATATCACCCATGGTCCGGGGAGGGTGCACCTTGGAAGGTTTTGGAGCAATTGGGATTCACAAAAAATTCATCAAAAAGAAAGAATAAGGATAAAAAATAAAGATAGAGACAGAGAAAGAGAAAAAGAAGAAATGCCAGCCAGAATGGGCCCCAAAAATAAGATTTATAAGGTATGTAAACTAACACAAACAAACATATAGACCGACTAAAGTAAATGACAAGAAAGAAAAGAACCTCGTCAGAATGAACCCCAAGAATAAGTTTTATATAATACCAGAAGAAAAGCAAATACATAGAAACACTAACCAAAGTATAAGATGGGAGAATGGTTATAAGTCCTCTTGGGTGAGGAAGTTTATTTCAGGTCTTCTGGGTTTATTGTTGTAATAAGCCTCTAGTTTTAATGTTAAAAGTTTAAAAAAATTTTTAAAAACCAAAAAATGTGAAAACAAGTGAATAAAAAAAGAATAGAAAGAAAGAAAGAATAAAAACTTGTATCTATGAAATATACAGGTTTGAGAGTATTATCAGGAGCTTAATATATTGGTTTCCCTTGATGTTGGGGATTTAAAGTTTTATGGGGACCCTGTGGTTATTGTCCTTTTGTTTTTTGTCTTGTCTTCTGGGCTAGGGGCCTCCTGCATTGTTTTCCAGTCAGTCTTGCTTGGGTTGAGTCACCCTGCCCCCCCAATCAAGGTGCTGAGCTCTGTGGAAACCGATCTCTCCGTCTTTCGCTCTCTGAAGGCTTTTGGCCTTTTGTAGGTTTTTCACCTTTTTGGAGATTCCAAGCAAGGAATCTGTCCGTACGTACCCAGACCTCTGCATCACAGAAGCCTCATCTGCTCCCCACTGCATGGTCCAGAATACACACTCCTCTCTGCAAAATTCTGCTCACAGTGCAGCTTGTCAGAGTTGGTACGCATCCCCTACCACTGCTAAGTGGCTCCGTGAGTGCCGTCCAGGTTCCAGGTCCGCGCAGGGTGTGCTCAGATCCTGCCAGAGATTAGGCCGCTTGCCCATGTTCTCTCCAGGGCCGGCTGGGAGCACCCAGACCCTGCCGCAGACCACGAATGTCTTTTCAGTCAGGGTTGCACTCATTTCAGAGAGTGCAACAAACCAAGAAAAGCTCCTGGCTCCTCAACCACAGCATACTCTCTAAGGTCCTTGCAGGAGCACACCTCCCCCCAAAATGGTGCAAGCAGCAGAAAGCTGCAGGTTCATGAACCATGGACTGGACCCCCCTGACCAGTCTTTTTTAGGCAAGTGGTGTCCTTCCTGGGATTGTGGGCCCAGGCCCGTGCCTGTGACCACCCCCTTCTGCTAGTTGCTCCTCAGAACCTTTTGCTCTTCTTAAGTGTTTTTAACCAGACTCTAAGTTATTGCTGCTCTGCAACCACTGGGCACTTTCCTTTGAAGTATTACTGTCCTTGGATCGCTTCTACTGGCTCCCTTCCCCTTTTATTTATCCTCTGATATCGGTTCGAGTGTTCCCACTTTGCTTTACCTTTCCACTGCTGTCTTCTGCTTCTGTAGAGATCCAGAAGTGAAAAATCTTGCTCCTCAGGCTGATTTCATGCGTGTTCAGCATGTTCTGGTAGATATTTGGTAGATAAAGCAGACCAGCTCACTTTAGGGGATAAGTTCCAACAGGGTCTCCTACTTCTCTGCCATCTTGCCCCCGTTTTTAGTTCTTTCTTTTGTTGTGAATTCCTCCTTAATGGTCATTTTGCCCAGAGAAGAATGGATGAATGAATAAAGAAAATAAAAAATATCAACCACAACCCATGCAAAATACACAGTGGACAAATCCAGGAGGTCAGAAACCAAAACAGAAAAGAAAAAGAAGGAAAGAGGAAAAAAAGCAACAGAGGTGGAGAGAATATAATCTCCCAGGGTGCACAAGACAGGGTGATCCAGTTGGTCCTGAATCAATTGGTCTGTGTGTTAGAAGACACTAGATCCCAAAATTTTAGAGAATTGTCTTACAGAGAGAACTTATATACATAGAAAAATAGAAATGAATACAATGAGCAGAACTGAAAATTGAAGAATAGATCTGAAAAAAGCAAATGTAAAAAATGAAAGTTAAAAAAAAAGCCTTAAAAATAACGAGTTCATAAACTAGTTGAAAAGGGAAAAGGAAAAAAATGGAAAATTTTAAACTCAAAGATAAATGCATCATGAGAAAAAAACCTCAAATTCTATATACTGTTTTCCCCTACCACTGGAGTTTTGCAATCCTGTTTCATTCATAAACTTGCCGTTCACCTTTTCTTCCAGCTGGTCCTCTGGGGGCGGGTCCTGTTGTGCTCATTGTCAGGTGTCTTCGCCTAGGCAGAGTTGCAGTACTCCCTTGCCAGTGGGCCAGTCTCAGTGTAAGCTGGTTCCCTGCATGGCTTTCATTCCCAGAAGGCATTCCATGCGTCTAGCAGGTGAAAATAAAAATGGCCCCACCCCATCTCTTGCACTGGAGCTGAAAAATTTCACTATGTGTCAAACTCTGCAGATTCCTGATCTGTGTACCCACACAGATTCTCCTGGGGAAAGGCAGAGCATTGCTGCTGGGTCACTGCCCTTTGCAGGGTCCCCAAATGGAGAGCAGTCACCAGATCAGGTATTGGTTCACAGTTTATGGTGAACTGAACTGAAAGCCCCCTGTCCAACTCAACCATAACCAGTTTCCCAGCTCCATTGCTTGGGAACTCTGCCAACTCAGGCACCTCCATTCTTCCTGTCACTCCAGGGATATTGAGCCCACCCTGTCCCATCTAGGATTCTACCCCTCTTCACCATAGCACCTTCCAGGCAGGGATGTCTCTCACTGGAGCAGATGTCTAAAGGTTCTGCTTTTTTGTGTTCAGGGGCTATATCACTTTCCAGTAGCTGGCTTTCGGAGGCTCCCTTCCCTGCCATTTGTCTTCTGATATATCCCCTCAGTTTCACTTCTCCATACTCCTACCTTGCAAAAAGTGGTTGCTTTTCTATTTGTAGGATTCCAGCAATTATTTTCTTACATTTCAGGTTGAATTAATAGGTGCTTAGAATGATTTGATAGTTATCTATCTTAATTCAGGGAACCAGATGAAACGAGGTCCCCTGCTCTTCTACTCTCTTTCCTCTTCAAGCAATACTTCCTATTTTTGAAAATGGGATAATCTGTTTAGGCCAAAATGCTTTGACAACACTATTTTTACTTTAGGATGATACTGAAATATCTTGAGTCTTAAGGTAATCAAATAAAAAAAATTGATGCCTTCTATTTTCTAATTATCTGACCTCTTTGCCTAACCTCCAATTCTGAATATTTCATTAAAATTTCTTAAGCATTGTTTGCAATGACAAGGATGGAGCTAAGAGTGTATTATGCTAAGTGAATAAGTCAGTCAGAGAAAGACAAGTATATGATTTCATTCAAATGTGGAATTTGGATGTGGAATTTGGGAAACAACAGATGAATGTGTGGGAAGGGAGAAAAAAAAGAGAAGGAAAGGGAAGGGAAACCATAAGTGACTCATAAAAATAGAGAACAAGCAAGGTTGTTGGAGGGAGGTGGATGGGGGATCAGCTAATAAGGAAGTCAGTTGTTATGATGAGCACTGTGTATTATATGTAAGTAATGAATCACTAAATTTTACTCCTGAAACCAGTACTATACTATATGTTAACTAAGTAGAATTTAAATAAAAATTTGTAAGAAAAGAATTTCCTAGGCATTACTGTAATGAATATTTTTGTAGACTTAAAGTACATTCATCTTTTTTATTTCATTTCAGGTTACTTTCAGGGGTAAAAAAGCTCTTTATATTTCAGTTGGCAGATGGGAAGGTAACTGTGAGAAACAGTATTATAGTAACTCATTTGACACATGTAAGTTATTTGTATTTATTGTAATTAATATTTAGTAAGATTTACGTGAACTGTGGTTCTCTAACATCAAAACATGTTGCAATGTTAAAATTAATTATTAAATATACTTAAGATCCAAAAGGTAAAATTAAATGCATCTTTATAGTGCTAGAGAATTCCTTAATATTTTTGTTACAGTTACATTTAGTTTCATTTTGTGTTTTCTTCTTTTTAATTCTGTCAATTCTTTATTGGGAAGCTGTATACTATAAATTTTTTGCTTATAGTACATTTATTTACCTTATATATGTTTTTTAAAAGTATAAGCCAGAATCCTGAATCCTGTAGAAATTAATGCTTACATTATTTCCTTTGAATATAGAACTATTTCTTTTCTTTTACTAAACATACTATTTAAGTCACAAAATAAATATTTTAGTGGAAGAGTATGTATATAAATGTTTATAGAAAACTTCAAATGTTTGTGGTTTGCTTCTGTTACAGAGCTGTTTACGATCAGTGCTAGAACAAATAGCAGCATATGGTCAGGTTGTGTTTCGACTTCAGGAGTTCATTGATGAAGTTATGGGGCACAGCTCCGAAGGCATGTTACCTGGAAATGGTTCTCTTCCTAAAAAGTTGACTGAAGCTCCATTTAGGACATACCAGGCTTTCATGTGGGCCCTATACAAATACTTCATTAGTTTCAAAAAGGAACTTACGGACATTGAGAAGTACATCATTAATAATGGTATTTAAATTTCCTTCCCTTTTGCTCATAAGATACATAAGTCATACTTTGAATGCCATCTACATTATTAATTGACACAGTGTTTGTAAATAACAAGTAAGTAATACTCATGATCACTGTAAATCATTTTAAATTTGTATTTTAAGCCATTCATTCTCTAAAAATCCAAATAGTACAGAAAGTTTACAGTGAAAATTATTCTTCCTATACTAGTTCTCCAGCCAAGTACTAAGTTCCTCTCCCCAGAAGCAACCAAGTCATAAGTTTCTTTTGCATCCTTCCAGAAATAATGTAAACATATGCATGCAATGCATATTCATATATAAATACCTAGTACTGTCTATTAACATTCCTCTTCAAATTATTGTCTAATTTAAATTTTGAGGATTATACCATACAAAAATGGAAAGAGCCTCCTCATTCTTTTTTACAAATTGAGTATTTAATTGTGTGAATATATCATAGACCAGTCCTCTTTTGATGAATATTTATTTCTGATCTTCAGTTGTCAATAGTGTTATAGTGATAACCACTTGCACGTAAGTAATTGTATACAGGTGCACCAAGTTATAGCATAAATTCTTTTTTCAATATATTTTTTAAATTTTGTTTTAAGTTTTATGTTTTGTTAGTCACCATACAGTACTTTATTCATTTTTGATGTAGTGTTCCATGATTCATTGTTTGCGTATAACACCAAATGCTCATTACAATATGCACCATCCTTAATACTCATCACTGGGCTATGCCATTCTCCCACCCTTCTCCCCTCTGCAACCCTCATGTTGTTTCCCAGAGTCCATAGTCTTTCATGGTTCATCTCCATGAACCATGGAATCATCTCATGATTCCCCCCCTTCTTTTTCTCTTCCCTCTCCTAATGTCCTCCATGCAGTTCTTTTGTTCCCCATATAAGTGAAACCATATTGTCTTTCTCTGCTTGACTCATTTTACTTAGCATAATCCCCTCCAGTTCCAACCATGTCGATGCACATGATGGGTATTCATTCTTTCTGATGGCTGAGTAATATTCCATTCTGTATATGTACTGCATCTTCTTTATCCATTCATCTGCTGAAGGGCATCTCAGCTCCTTCCATAGTTTGGCTATTATGGACATTGCTGCTATGAACATAGCAGGGATGAACATAGAAGGGACATTGCTGCCCCTTCTTTTCACAACATCTGTATATTTGAGGTAAATACTCAGTAGTGCAATGGCTGGGTTGTAGGATAGATCTATTTTTAACTTTTTGAGGAAACTCCACAGTGTTTTCCACAGCGACTGTACCAGCTTGCGTTCCCACCAACAGTGTAAGAGGGTTCCCCTTTCCCTCTTACACTGTTGGTGGGATTGGAAGCTGGTGCATCCACTTTGGAAAACAGTGTGGAGATTCCTCAAGAAATTAAAAATAGAGCTACCCTATGACCCTGCCATCGCACTACTGGGTATTTACCCCCAAAGAAGCAGATGCCCACTAGTGGGTATTTACCCCCAAAGAAGGGCCACATGGAACCCAATGTTCATAGCAGCAATGGCCACAATCGCCAAACTGTGAAAAGAACCAAAATGCCCTTCAACAGATGAACGGATAAAGAAGATATGGTCCATATATACAATGGAATATTATGCCTCCATTAGAAAGGCCGAATACCCAACTTTTGTATCAACATGGACGGGACTGGAAGAGATTATGCGGAGTGAAATAAGTCAAGCGGAGATAGCCGCTTGGTCTCACTTACGTGCTGAGCATAAAGAAAAACATGGAGGGCATTGTGAGAAGGAAGGGAAGAGGGAATAGAGGTAATCAGGGGGGAGATGAACCATGAGAGACTGTGGACTCTGAGCGACAAACCGAGGGTTTTGAAGGGGAGGGGGGTGGGCGAGCCTGTTGGTCGGTATTGAGGAGGGCACATATTGCATGGAGAACTGTGTGTGGTGCATGAACAATTAATCTTGTAACACTGAAAAAATAAACGTATTTGGGGGAAAAAAATAATAAAATATTTTTTTTTTAAAAAAAGGGTTCCCCTTTCTCCATATCCTCACCAACATTTCTTATTTCCTGCCCTGTAAGTTTTTGACATTCTAACTGGTCTAAAGTGGTATCTCAATGTAGTTTTGATTTGAATTTCCCTAATGGCTAATGATGTCCAACAGTTTTTCATGTGTCTGTTAGCCATTAGTATGTCTTCTTTGGAGAAGTGTCTGTTCATGTATTCTGCCCATTTCTTGACTGTATTATTTGTTTTTGAGTGTTGAATTTGAGAAGTTCTTTATAGATCTTTGATACCAGCCTGTTACCTATAGTGTCATTTGCAAAGATCTTCTCCCATTCCGTGGGTTGCCTGTTTGTTTTGTTGAGAAAACTGTTTCCTTTGCTGTGGAGAAGCTTTTTATCTTGATGAAGTCCCAAAACTTCATTTTCTCTTTTTTTCCCTTGCCTTTAGACACAGTTCTTGAAAGAAGTTGCTGTGGCCAATGTCAAAGAGGTTACTGCCATGTTCTCCTCTAGGATTTTGGTGAATCCCTATCTCACGTTGAGGTTTTTCATCCATTTAGTTTATCTCTGTATGGTGTAAGAGAATGGTCGAGTTTCATTCTTCTATACATAGCTGTCTAATTTTCCCAGCACCATTTATTGAAGAGATTGTCTTTTTTCCAATGCATATTTTTTCCTGCTTTGTCGAAGATTAGTTGACCACAGAGTTGAGGATCCACATCTGGTCTCTCTCTTCTGTTCCATTTCTATGTGTCTGTTTTTGTGCCAATACTATGCTGTTGTGGTGATCACAGCTTTGTAATACAGCTTGAAATCAGGCAACAGTTGAAACAGAGTCTCTCAGTCCATCTCTTTCTGTCTTCCTCAATTTCTTTCATAATTTTTCTGTAGTTTCTAGAGTATAGATCCTTTACCTCTTTGGTTAGGTTTATTCCCAGGTATCTTATGGATTTTGGTGCTATTGTTAATGGAATTGATTCACTGATTTCTCTTTCTATGGTTGCATTGTTAGTGTATAGAAGAGCAACTGATTTCTGTGCATTGATTTTGTAACCTGCCCCATTACTGAATTGCTGTATGAGATCTAGTAAATTGGGGCGGAGTTTTTGGGTTTTCCACATAAAGTATCATGTCATCTATGAAGAGAGAGTTTGACATCTTTGGCAATATGAATTATCGTTTATTTCTTTTTGTTGTCTGATTGCTGTTGCTAGGACTTTAGTACTATGTTGAACAATAGTGTCAAGAGTGGGCTTCCTTGTCATATTCCTGATCTTAACAGAAAGTCTCTCAGCTTTTCCCACTTGAGAATGATATTTGCCATGATTTTCATACGTGGTTTTTATGAATTTTTGGAATGTTCCCCTGTTCCTTAAATCTGAAGAGTTTTAATCAGGAAAGGATGCTGTATTTTGTCAAATGCTTTTTCTGCATCAATTGAGAGTATCATATGGTTCCTGTCTCTTCTCTTATTAATGTGTTCTTTCACAATGATTGATTTGTGAATGTTGAACCACCCTTGCATCCCAGGATTAAATCCTACTTGGTTATGGTGAATAATCCTTTTATGTACTATTGGATCCTATTGGCTAGGATCTTGTTCAGTATTTTAACATCCATGTCATCAGGGATATTAGTTTGTAATTCTCCTTTTTGATGGGTTCTTTGGGATCAAGGTAATGCTGGCCTCATAGAACAAGTTTGGAGGTTTTCCCTCTATTTTTATTTTTTGAAACAGATTCGATAGAGTAGGTATTATTTTTCTCTTTAAACATTTGGTAGAATTCCCCAGGGAATCCATCAGGTCCTGGACTCTTGTTTTTTGGGAGGTTTTTGATCACTGCTTCATTTTTGTTACTGGTTATTGGTCTATTCAGATTGTCAATTTCTACCTGTTTCCGTCTAGGTAGTTTATAGGTTTCAAGAAAGGTATCCATTTCTTCTAATTTGCTTAATTTATTGGCATATGGTTGTTGATAATAATTTCTAATAATTGTTTCTGTTTCCTTGGTGTTAGTTGTAATTTCTCCCTTTTCATTCATAATTTTATTAATTTGGTCCTTTTTCTTCTTTTGGGTAAGTCTGGCCAATGGTTCTTTCAGAGAATCTAATTCTTTCAAAGAATCAGCTTCTAGTTTCATTGATGTGTTCTACTGTATTTCTGGTTTCTAATTCATTGATCTCTCCTCTTATCGGAATTATATCTCTTCTTATGGGTGGCTTAGGCTTTGTTGTTCTTTTTCCTGTTCCTTAAGATTTAAGTTAGTTTGTTAGTTATTTTGTATTAGGGATTTTTCTATTTTTTTAGTTAGTTAGTTTGTATTTGGGATTTTTCTGTTTTTTGAGTTAGGCTTAAATGGCTATGTATTTCCCCCTTAGGACTGCCTTTGCCATATCTCATAGGTTTTGGACTGATGTGTTTTCGTTCTCATTGGTTTCCATGAATTGTTTTGAGTTCTTCTTTAATTTTCTGGTTGACCCAACATAGTTAACCACTTGTGAAGCATTGTGGTCTGAGAATATGCAGGGGATAATCTCAATCTTTTGGTATCGATTGAGACCAGATTTGTGACCCAGTATGTCGTCCCTTCTGGAGAAAGTTCCATGTGTGTTTGAGAAGAATGAATATTCTATTGTTTTGGGGTGGAATTTTCCGTATATATCTGTGAAGTCCATCTGGCCCAGTGCATTATTCAAAGTTCTTGTTTCTTGGTTGATCTTAAGCTTAGATCTGTGTATTGCTGAGAGTGGAATGTTGAGGTCTCCTACTATTAAAGTATGATTATCAATATTTTTCTTTGTTTTGGTTAACTGTTGGCTTATGTAGTTGCCTGCTCCCGTGTTGGGAGCATAGATATTTACAACTGTTAAATCTTCTTGTTGGACAGACCCTTTAAGAATGATATAGTGTCCTTCTGTATCTCTTACTACAATCTTTAGCTTAAAATCTAATTTGTCTAATATGAGAATTGCTACCTCAGCTTTCTTTGTGGTCTGTTGGCACAAAAAATGGTTCTCTATCCCTTCACTTTCAGTCTGAATGTATCTTTTGGTTCAAAACTAGTCTCTTGTCTCGAGCATATGGAGTCTGCAACCTGTGCCATTTCATGGGAGTGTTGAGGCCATTCACGTTGAGAGTAATTATTGAAAGATAGTATTTTATTGCCATCATGTTGCCTGTGAAGTCCTTGTTTCTATAGATTGTCTCTGTAAATCTGGTCTATGTTACTCTGGGGGTGGGGTCTTTTTTCTTTTCTAGAACCCCCCTTAATATTTCTTGTAGCTCCGGCTTAGTGGTCACATTCTTTCAATTTCTGCCAGTCTTGGAAGCTCCTTGTCTCTCCATCCATTCTGAGTGATAGCCTTGGTGGATAAAGTATTCTTGGCTGCATGTTCTTCTCATTTAGTACCTTGAATATGTCTTGCCAGTCCTTTCTGACTTGCAAGGTCTCTTTGGACAGGTCTGCCATTATCCTGATATTCCTCCTTCTGTACATAAGAAGTCTCTTTCCCCTAGCCACTTTCAAGATTGTTTCCTTGGATCTAAGATTTGCAAATTGTACAATTATATGTTAGGGAGTCGGTCTATTCTCATTGACCTTGGGAAGGATCCTCTCTGCTTCTTGGATAAGAATGCTTGTTTCCTTCCCCAGATTAGGGAAGTTCTCAGCTATGATTTGCTCAAATATATCTTCTAGACACCTCTCTCTCTCTCTCTCTCTGTCTCTCTCTCTTCACCCCTCAAGGATCCCAGTACTTCTGACATTGGGACAATTCATTGCATCATTTATCATTCAGTCTGATGATCTCTTAAGCTTTAATCTGGTTTTCCCATGCCTCCTTGGTTTCCTTCTTTTCTGTCATCTTATTTGCTAGCTCACTAATTCGTTTTTCTGCCTCATTTACCCTGGCAATCAGAATAACCAGTTTAGAGTGCATCTCATTCATAGCATTTTAAGTTCAGTCTGATTAGATCTCATTTCTGCCCTTAAAGATTCTATATTATCACTAATATTTTTCTCAAGGCTAGATATCGACTTCATAACTTACTCTGAAGTCTATTTCTGACATCTTGCTTATATCCATGTCCATTCGGTCTGTGGCAGAGGCCACAGTCTCTGATTCTTTTCTTTGTTGGGGGTTCCCCCTCTTAGGCATTCATTTGGGGGTGGTTGTAGGAATGTACAGACTACAAAGTATTAACCACCACACAATCAAGATGCACCTCTTTTATAGGGACCTTAGGGCTGTTGTTGTCTTATTCGTCCAGCCTGTCTTCTGGGGGAGGGGCTTGCCATACTGTTAGTCAGGCAACCCTGCTTGGGCAGAATTGCCTTACCCCCTGTTGGGGGGACAGGGGAGGGAGTCCTCAGTGAAAACCATTTTCTTGAGGGTCTTTTGTTCTCTGGTGGCATTCTTTCCAGAGCCAGAGCATAAGTGACCACATCCAAACCTCTGTCTCAGAACAGAGATATCTCAGTGTGCTGTTCACTGAGATTGCGAGGCCACACTATCTCCCTTTCAGTCTGCACTGCTAAAAACCACATACTTTCTGGTTGTGCATCCCACAGCAACACTCCCAGTGGTGGAACCCAGGTCCGGGCCCATCTCTGCCCTTTGTGCTTCTAAAACCACAGGCTACCCAGGTTTGCATGGGTGCACCCACAGCTCCTAGATCATGTCTGGGGGCCGTACTAAAGTCCTTTCCCCACCACTACTGGTCTGCAAGTCTGTGCCTGGTACACAGTACAGGAGGCTTTTGTGCTCTGGTGTTGTATCCCTCCCCCTTCTTTTTATCTTCTGATATCTACACGCAGAATCATGCCTCCCTGCTTTGTACCTTGAGACCATGGGAGATATTCTGTTTGTAGAGATCTAGATATATATTCTTACATGTGAGGCTGATTTCATGGGTGTTCAGAATCATTTGGTAGATACCAGCCAAATTCAGGGGAACAGTTGAAATCGGATCCCCTAGTCCTCCTCCATCTTTTCCCATCCCATAGCATAAATTTGTAATGGAATTCCTGTGTTATGTGATGGCATGTGATATGTATGTGTGTGATGGCATGTGTAATTTTAATAATATTGCCACATGGTTCTCCATAGAGAATAGTTGCCAGCGATGTATATGAATATCTGTTGCCTCACACTTGCCAATGAACGGTGTGTTATCAACAGTGCGTTATCAAACAGGTATAAAATGTTAACCAGTATCAGGTTCCCCCTTCCCTCTACTTTCATTTTCAAGTACTACAAAAAATAGTACTCGGAAGTCCCAGGTTCCCATTACCTAACTTCCCCTATTAATTCCCAACTTAACATAATTATATTATGTTATCCAAAATAAGAAATTGACTTTGGCACAATACATTAATTGGTCTGCAGATCTGACATGAGTTCCACCAGTTTTACAGGTACTTGCTATTTTGTGGGGAGGGGAGTGATATCTTCGTGTATAGTTCTGTGACACTTTATCACATGTATATATTTGTATATCCTCTTCCATCTTCAGGATACAGAGTTCTGCCATCCCCATGAAAAAACTTATTCTTTTTCCCCTTTGTAGTAACCACTCCCTCACTAATAAAGTAGCCCACTGAAGTCTGTTTTTTATTTGCCCAGTGTAGTTTTAATTTGTTTTCTTTTGTTATAATTGAGGATGAATCATTTTAATTTCCTTTCTCCTTAACTCTCAGTTCCTTTACACATTATTTTTCTTCTGAGCTGTTTTTTCTTTTTTTAGGGAAATTAGCTCCTTATGATATGAGATTAAAACCCACCACCCTCCATTTTGCCATGTCTTTCCATAAGTGACTTAGCATTTATATCACATTCTTAATGCAGATATTCTTCTTGCTAATGAGTTTGATTTCTTAATATTTTGCAGACACTACGATAACTCTTGCAATAGTGGTGGACAAGTTGTCACCTCGACTGGCTCAGCTCAAGGTTCTGCATAAAGTATTTAGTACTGGAGTAGCAGAAGTTCCACCTGACACTCGAAATGTTGTTCGGGCATCTCACCTGCTCAATACACTGTACAAGGCCATTCTTGAATATGACAATGTTGGAGAAGCCTCTGAGCAAACAGTATGTAAGAACTTCATCCTAAGTTGTATGACTCCATTCTGTTCAGCCAAAGGTGTGGTGGGTAGCCTATTATAGCTCTTTGTAAAAGTAGTGCTTAAATCACGCTGTGTCAGACAGCTGTTCAGAGTTTTTAAATTAGCTTCTAAATTCGAGGCTACAAGAAACCAGCTTCTTGGCTTTAATCACAGAGATCATGGGGAGGATGCAACAAGGACAAAGCAAAACATAAAAGCAAGATGTGAAAAATACCTATCTGACCTATATAGATACTTGCAATAGCTCTTTTTTCAGTAAAAATACAAATCTATAAGATAAGGTATCTAGAGTAGTCAAATTCATAGAAACAGAAAGAATGGTTCTGCCACAGACTGGGGAGAGGAGAAGAGGAAAGATGTTTAATAGGTACAGAGTTTCAATTTCTCAGCATGATGCTAGAGATCTGTTTTCACAACAATATAAATAATATATAAATATATATAAATAATATATAAATAAATATAAATATACTTAACACTACTGAATTATACACTTAAAAATGCTTAAGATAGGGCGCCTGGGTGGCTCAGTCGTTACGCGTCTGCCTTCGGCCCAGGTCAGATCCCAGGGGTCTGGGATCGAGCCCCGCATCAGGCTCCCTGCTCCGCGGGAAGCCTGCTTCTCCTGCTACCATTCCCTCTGCTTGTGCTCCCTCTCTCGCTGTGTTTCTCTCTGTCAAATAAATAAAATCTTTAAAAAAAAAAAAAAATGCTTAAGATATATATTTTTATGTTACTTTTTTTGCCACAATTTAAGAAAAGTACAAGAGAATGTAATCTAGAAAGCTACATATTTGTTTGGTACACATTTTAGGTCTTTCCTAGTTTGTTGATGTAACTTTGTTCTCTCATCATTTTGGTACTGCACTTCAGTATAAAACAGATCGATTTTTTTTCAGCTTTATATATTTTTTTCCTACTGGGAACTCTACTAGAATGAAATCATTTCTTCATTCTGTTTTTTTTCTTCTTTTTTTTTTTAAGATTTTATTTATTTGTCAGAGAGAGAGCACAAGCAGTGGGAGAGGGAGGCAGAGGGAGAAGCAGACTCTGGCTGAGCAAGGAGCCTGATATGGGACTTGATTCCAGGACCCTGAGATCTTGACTTGAGCCTAAGGCAGCCGCTTAAATGACTGAGCCACCCAGGCGTCCCTCGTTTCCTCAATTTTTTTTTTTTTTTAAGATTTTCTTTATTTATTTGAGAATGAGAGAGAGAGCATGGGAGGGGAGAAGGTCAGAGGGAGAAGCAGACTCCCTGTGGAGCTGGGAGCCTGATGCAGGACTCGATCCTGGGACTCCAGGATCATGACCTGAACTGAAAGCAGTTGCTTAACCAATGAGCCACCCAGGTGCCCTCATTTCCTCATTCTTAATGGACATTTTGCTAATAGTATATGTTAGATAGGATAGCTGTACCTGTGTTTGGATTATCCAGCTTAGAACTGTTGTCCCTCTTTAACTTTCACTCTCAAGAGAGTCCTGGTATGGACTAGACAATGTGGTCATCTCATATTTAGGTGAGTTTTCATAGGATTTTATAGGCTATGTTTTGGATTTTTAATTTTGTGTCAAAACAGAAATGCAATCATTTTTTAAAAGGTGTTTCAGAGGAGTGCCTGGGTGGCTCAGTTGGTTAAGCATCTGACTTGATTTTGGCTCAGGTCATAATCTCAGGTTTGTGAGATGAAGCCCCCACCCCCCACCCTGTCAGGCTCCATGTGCAGCAATTCTCTCTCCCTCTAGATACCTGCCCCCTCGTGCACATGCTCTTTCTTTCTCTCTTTCTCTTTAAAAAAAAAAGTGTATCAGAAATGTTTAACCTTCATTTTATCCAGAGACAAAGGAGTTCCGAGAATTGACTATGCACACTCTTTGCTTAGGTCTCACTGCTGTTCTCTCTCTGGGTGGAAACAGTGCGACCCTACCTGCAGATTGTGGATGAGTGGATCGTGCATGGGCACCTATGTGACTGCGCAAGGGAGTTCATCATCCAGAGGTCAGTTCCCACACACAGCCTTGTACCTCTTTTCCTCACACAGGAAAATCATGCACTTTTATTAGTTCAGGTAATACTGAGGGAGACCAGTGTGGGTGACAGAGCTGTGTTTTTACCATAAACAAGTTCTTTTCGAATTTTATAGGAGATGTCAGGTACCAAAAAAATATGTTTCCAAATTTTATGTAAATTCTGTTTTTTAAATGGTAATGTGTTTACGGTTGGCTGGTACTATAAAAGGCACATTGCTTTCCATAAAATGAATTTAGATGATATCAAATGGCTTCAACTAATTCCCATTATAAATTATCAATAGGGTAAAAGATACGAAAATATTACAGAATATTCCTCTAATATATTTATTTCTCCAAATTAGCTAGGGTTTTTTTTGTTAAACTTCTAAGTATAATATTTAATAAAACAATTATGGAAAATCATAATTCATTTATTATGATTTCCCCTTCAGTTAATTGATTTTTCTGAACAGAATCATACAAACTGCAATGTAGAACTCTCTTAGCTCGGTTTTCAATTATGCACTTTGTTTAGATGTATGGTTTTTATGGATAGCTATCCATTTAACTTATCAGGAAGGAGAACATTAACATTAACTAATTTATGAGCACTGCATAAACAGGGTTATCTTTTCAGAGCTCTGAAAAGATATGTTATGCAGTGTTCTGTTATGCAGTGCTCATAAATTAGCGGGCCTTCTCTAACTGAATCATGTCTGTCATTATATTATTTTTCATTGATTTTGCATGATAATTTTTGTGAAAATGGGATTCTGGTTGTTCTTAAAGGGAGGCAAGTGGGCATTGTTTCATTGTTAACAACAATTCAGTTAAGAATCTATGTGGAGGGACACCTGGGTGATTCAGCTGGTTAAGCGTCTGCCTTCGGCTCAGGTCATGATCCCAGGGTCCTGGGATGGAGTCCTGCGTCAGGCTCCCTGCTCAGCAGGGAGTCTGCTTCTCCCTCTGACTCCCTCCCCTGCTTGTGTGCACTCTCTCTCTGACAAATAAATAAATAAAAATCTTTTTTTTTTTTTAAATCTATGTTGAGGGCCACCTGGGTGGTTGAGTCAGTCAAGTATCCAACTCTTGATTTCAGCTGAGGTCTTGATCTCAGGATCGTGGAATCCAGCCCCATGTCGGGCTCCACGCTGGGTGTGGAGCTTACGTTAAAAAAAAAAAAAATCTATGTAGATAAAAAGATATAGAAGTCTGGAGATTACTTTTATAATAAATGACAAAATAGGTAAATTTTTATTCTACCTCTAAAGAGAACCAAAGTAATAATATTTTGTTTAATTCCAATTCAAGAAACTTTCTACTTAAATTTTGCCTGTGTCATTCAGAGTATTCATCCACTTCTCTGTGTTAAACTGAAGTCAAATTAAACCTCTGCACCATTTGCCTGCAAATTGCTTCATTTTACGAATAATTGATATTGCTGTGTTTTGGAATGTCTGAGGAACATGCCTCAGCTATAACAGATACATTGTTGTTTTTATGGCAGAAAAGTTGAAATTTAAAATTCTTTTGAATCTCTATAGAAATAAAAATGTTCCAGTAAATCACAGAGACTTTTGGTATGCAACTTATACACTATACAGCGTATCGGAAAAGACAGAAAATGAAGAAAAAATGAATGATAATGCTAGTGCAAGTTCTGGCAGTGACCAGGGACCCTCCAGCAGGCAACATACCATGGTGTCCTTCCTCAAACCTGTCCTTAAGCAGATAATTATGGCTGGCAAGTCAATGCAGCTGCTGAAGAACCTGCGGTGTGTGGAGAGTACCACATCCCAGGACACAGCCAGAGGTATCTGGTTCCTTCTTCCTGTATCTCTCAGCATTCACGCAACTGTTCTCTCTTTACTCTTGCCATCCTGATATAGTAATTATTTTGTAGTTTGAAAGTTATCAAAGCCTTTTATTTTTGTGGAAATTATCATCTTGATCAAATTAGTGCTCCTGATTCAAAGATTGTCCTCACTGGAAACTTTTAGCACTGTGTTTCAAAGGCAGTGATAGCAGTGATAATAAGTTCCACATACCTTTTCCTTAGTCTTGATTCCTTAGAACTGGTCCTTTAAAAGATAATTTTCTGGCATTTCTTAATGCAGTACAGCATTTAGCTGTTGAGGACCATAAATATAAACCTGGGTAGATAGGAACTTGTTGGTTTAGCAACTCAGACTTGATTGTAGATTTTGAGAAAATCTAGATATGATTTATGGCCTTTTTTTAAAGTAATATACTTCAAGTTTTATCAACTGACTAGAAAGACTTGAAAGGTATATATATGACTTTAATTGTTTATAAATCACCATAATGTTACATTACTTTGTATAATTGTATTTACATAATATTTTCACTTTGCAGAATATTTCCTTTTTGACTGAATAATAAAATGTAATGGGCTTCCAGGACCACTGCCAGAAGTGTTTTCCCCAGTGAAATTATGACTCCTGTTAGTATTATCATAGTGCCATCCATATAGTAATAACTTTTAAGCATTCTGCTTAGGTTATTACTCTGTTCAGAAAAAAATTAGCTTATATTCTGAATGTTTATGAACTTGACAGTTGTCTAGCAGGATATGAAATTACTTAGTTGTACTGTACTATAGAAGGAAAGAAACAGAGATAGACTCTCATAGGCCAAAGGAAAAATACCAGGCTATATTAAAATAAAACTACTTAATATTTCTTAATGTTACTTACCAGAACATAGTTCACTGTACATATTTCTTTATGTTTCAGATGCAGAAAGAAAAAGCTTGTATACTCTGTTTCTGGAATCTGTACAGTCACGTCTTCGACATGGAGAAGATTCTACTGCACAGGTCCTCACTGAGCAGCAGGCTACCAAAGAGAACCTAATTAAGATGCAGTCCATTGCTGAAAGGCATCTTGAACTGGATGATGTTCACGATCCACTCCTGGCAATTAACTTTGCAAGGTGATACATATCTGCAAGATTTTGGATGATTGAAATAGAATCTGTGCAGTTACTAATTAGTAACCATTTATTTCTGCCAAGTAGGGCTTTCCACCCTTAAAAATAAAAACTTCTGTAGCTTAACCTATCTAATAATGGAATGCAAGAAGACATTGAAATCAATTTGGCCTCCTTGTTTGTTAAAGTCCACATGTGCCCTATATCCGTTGGAAGTTGT
Source organism: Procyon lotor (assembly GCA_028646535.1). Classification (NCBI taxonomy): domain Eukaryota; kingdom Metazoa; phylum Chordata; class Mammalia; order Carnivora; family Procyonidae; genus Procyon; species Procyon lotor. Next base: position 21,256,919 of record CM053609.1, on the reverse strand, counting down.
CGTTACTCATACAGAAGATATTTCTGAAAGTCTGGGTCATGTGCAGACATCAGATACACACACACACACACACACACACACACACACACACACACACACGCACCCTGCTTAAAAATGCATCTTGGCCCTTAGTTGCAGTTGCTTTTAGGTGTGTAGCCTAATGAAGTAAGTGATAAATACCCACACAGCATCCTATTGTCTAATGGCCATTATTCACTGCCTGAGGCTGGGTAGCTAAAAAGACCCACTCGGTACTTGACACTTATGGAAGAAGTACCTAAAAACTGTTTTCATTGAAGGATATTTTGGGGGGAAGAGTTTCTTTCTATAACAGTTGGTAATTTTAACACTAAATGTAAAAATGGGACTCTGAAGTTTTGATTAAGGGAATTCTGTTGACAGCAGCTCATAAAAAGAGACTCACATTTTTATCTTAAAGGTTGTATTTGGAACAAAGTGATTTTCATGAGAAGTTTGCTGGTGGAGATATATGTGTGGATAGATCATCAGAATCTGTGACGTGCCAGACATTTGAGTTAACACTGAGATCTTGCCTCTATCCTCATATTGATAAGCAATATCTGGAGTGCTGTGGAAACCTCATGCGAACTCTAAAAAAAGATTACAGGTATAAGAAAGTAGTTTAACTTTGGAAGTAGTAGTTTCTTTTCCTTTAAGAACAGTTGAAATTATTTTAAAACCCATATTTCAAGTTAATTAATTTTAATAGAGTAGGAAATGGGTATTCAGTAAACAGTTTTCTTTTGAAAGAATTGAGTAACTGTCAGTGTTTCACACCATTATATTGCAAAATTTAATCCTTTGTATCTGAGACTCTGTCCTGAAAGAAATACAGAAAAAGCATGTTGCACAAAAATACCCATCGGAAAGTTTGCTGTCAGAGGGAAGAACCTGAAATTACTTAGTAATGGATGACTAGTTCTTTAAATAATGGCATATCCATGTCATGTATGAACTTTACAAAGTTCATACAAATTATGTTTATCCAGAGTTTTAAAAAATGTAAAATGTTCTTAAAGCTTAAAGAGCAGGATATGTAATATGGTGGGAACTATATGTTTTTAATGCATAGGAAAAAAGATGAGAAAGAAATACCCCAAATATTAACAGTAGAAATTCAGTATGAATAGCAGGATTTGGACTAATTTTAGTTTGTTTTACTTTTTTGACACTTCCCATCCTTCTACGATGTTATAGAAAAGTAATTTCTTTCTTTCTAATAAAGGCAACTATATACTATTTTTGTTTTAAAAGTCTTTAAAAGTTGTTAATGTTTCTGTTTTTAGCAAATGTAAATGTAAACCTCTTTCAAAATTAGTAGTGTACAAAAACTGGTACTGATCCAGAATTCTGTCTCATGAGTATAAGATCTTTCTGTCACTTATTTTTTCTCTAGATTGGTTGAGTACTTGCAGGCCATGAGGAATTTTTTCTTAATGGAAGGTGGAGATACCATGTATGACTTCTATACATCAATTTTTGATAAAATAAGAGAAAAGGAAACCTGGCAGAATGTGTCTTTTCTTAATGTCCAGCTTCAAGAAGCAGTAGGACAACGTTATCCTGAAGATAGTTCTCGGTAAAATATAGGAGGCACCTTTTTATTTTAAATAACATAAAAAGATCCATCCACAACAACTCTTCTATGAATTTTTACATATATTATTTAATCTTTTACATATATTATTTAAACTTCACACATCTTCACACTAACCCTATGAATTTTACAATATTATTTTCATATTAGAAAACTGAGGCAGAAGATAGCTAAATGACTTGCCCCACCAAGCAAAAGGAGATGATAAGGCTATATAGCCTGTCAGGGTTTCATGGCCTCCCTCACAAGACTGGAGTCAGTGCTAGCCACTGGGTGTGGCCCCTCTCTGCTCCACTGGCCTTGCCCTCCAGCTGGTTGTGCTCGCCTCCTTACATAGGAGTCTTAGGCGATGTTCTGAGACAATGGGAACAAAACCCTCAGGGCCTGCTGAGGCCTGAGCTCCAGGCTTCACAGACCTTCACTTCCACCATATGCTTTTGGTCAAACTGAGTCACAGGTCAGCCCAGGTTCAGAGGTGGGAAATAAATTCCACTGCTTAATAGACAGAGTTGCATGTTTTCAAACTGTTATGTCATCCCTAGTGGTCTAGTAGTTAGGATTTGGCTCCCTCAAGCTGTTATGTCAGCTTATGCCCCACTGTGGAGCTAATCAACCCTGTCTTCCTGTGTGTCTGCCTGCTGAACATTCAACCATCCCAGGTCTGTGGGTTGGTACCACCAAATCTTTTTGAAACAGACTCATTTTCTACACTGCTTGGCAATCCTTTTTCCTCTTCCATGTCCCTGCTCGGCTCTCTTACTTGACTCCTTTTCTCAGTTCCCTCAGTGACCCTTCAAAAATAGTAGTCATAATAATTAACATGACACGTCAGACAAAGCATTGTTTTCCTCACAGCCATGCCAGGTTACTAAGCTACTACTTAGTAGATTATTTCAATTCTTTTTATTTTTATGTCATTCTTTTTTATTACCTTTAATTTCCTCCATAAAAGCAGAATTTTGATCAGTTATGTGGTTAGTAAAAGCAGACTAACAACAGCTGGGTTCTTCTCATAAGAAGGAATTGGTGCCCAGCAACCCCCTAGGAAAAGTTTTTTTTCACTACCAGCAGAAACTCATGAATTTGTTATGTTTAATGTCATATCTGTGTATCATAGTTTTTCTTTTTTTGTTGCTTAGACTCACATTTTTACCCAGAGGGAACCCCTTCATATGACCCTAGTAATATCAGAGAGTGTCCTTACTTTCAGAACTAGTCAGATGTACAGGCTTGTTCTGTGCACCTCCTGCCTTAGGCCTGTGCACCTCTCCCAGGAGCACTGGTCCCATCTATTTGGTGGCTTAAAAAGCCTTTACCAGGTGCCAGAGTATTCATCAATATTGTATTGTCAGTACTAATGGGCTTTCTCAGTGGACAGAGAAATGAAATGTATAGGAAAAATAAATTAATCATGATTTCATATTGGTATTTCCAATTTATAAAGATTAGTTTTCATTTCTTTCCTTTATATTTCTTCTCTTTAGTGCTTATTAACACACTGACATAACTAATGTTTTTTTTTAATTCTATAATATGTAATAGTTCCAAAGTAACAATAATAACAACAAGCCCACTGAGAGTTTAAATTACTGTTTGTGATTGTTTTCTTTTCCTATACTATCAAATCATCAGAATACTCTATTTAAGGTCACTTGGAATAATTCTCCATCTTTTTCCCCCCATCACTTATTTCTTTAAAAAAACAATCCATCTTTCCTGCATTTATTTGACATGCCCCTTTATCATTAAATTTTCATATGTTCTTGAGTATCTTTCTAGATTTTTCATTCTGTTTCCCTGTTCTGTTTATTGATGTGCTAATAACATCTTATTTTAATAATAGGGCTTTCCTGGCTATTTATTTTTCCAAATGTACTTCATTGTCAACTTGTCTAGCTCCACCAAAATAAAAACTTTGATGGTATTTATATTGAGATTACATTCTATTCATAGATTAATTCAGGAGAAATGAGCCACCTCCAGGGACCCCTTCTGCTGTGGCTTCCATATGTTGTAAGCAGCTGTCTGCATCCTCAGGCTTGCTGAGTCTGGCCCTCCAGTCTCCCTCTCAATTCCTTTATCAGTGCCAATGCTGCTCCCCTGCCCTACCTAGTATCCCTGCCTTACAACCCTCCTACATCCCTATTGCTCTTTCTGTAATCTCCCTGTGGGCCTCTTTGCTTCCCACTTGCCTTTGGCACAGCTTCTCAGTGTGTAGGCTTAGTACTCCTGCCTGGGACAGTTCCAGTCCCTATTAATGGCTTTAGTGACCCCGTATGACCTGCAGATCAGTACCTTTAGCCCAGGTGGCTGCACAGATAGCAGCTTGTGGCTACAGTCAGATGTCATGTATCCCAAACTGAGCTCATCATTGTCTCATCCCAAACAATCTTTTGTTTCTTCTAGTCAAGCACCATTGTTCATCCTGGCACCCAAAGGCAGTGTGGCTCACCCTAGATTCCTTCCTCTGTCCTAGCTCCCACACTTCCCTGGTTGTTCAGTTCTGCCTTCTAGGTAATGTTTCTCCTTACTGCTCAGTGCTCACTCAAGAGCTCCTCCCTGACACCTCCTGTCTCTGTGTCTCAGCTTCACTTCCTTCCATTTGACCCCGACAGGGCCACCAGAGTGACTATAGTGATCCAGCAACTCCCTCCACCAGTTGTATTCAGGTTCCTCATTGTCTCCTTGTAACAGATGGGCTGAGCTCCTTCTCATGAGAGGGCAAGTTTTAATATCTGGTTCATTTCCCAGCCTTAATTCTAGTACATGTACAAATACAGACACATCATGTTCTCTCTCCTACCAAACTTTCCATTTCAGGAATTTGGAATATTTCTGGTTTGCTGAACAGCTGTACTCTCCCTGCTTCATAGCTTCCTCTAGTTATGTGCCCTTTTATTTGCATGGCCTGGCAACAGTCTGCTCTCCAACAAAGTCCTGCTTCGCCTGGATTGGTACAGTACCCTATGTCTGCCCTGGGATTTTCTCTGGACTATGAGCCCCTAGAAGGGGAGGGAGATTGACTTTCTTTCACCTGCTTGGCATGATGCCTGACAAATAAGGTATTCTGTAAATGCCTAAGTACACAGTGGAGGCACATAACTTACAAGTTAAAAAAAATTCTGACTAGTGCCTATGACATGGAATGAATTGGCTAATTTATAAGTAACACACTGTGCTTTCCATCTCTCGTTGTAAGGCTGCCTCCTCACCTCTGTGTTGCACTTAAACCTTCCATGGTCTTCATCCTGGTTTCATCACTTGATGCCCCTGTAATTGTGGGAGAGTTACATCATTTCCCAGTCCACTTATAGGACTATTGTGAGGATTAAATGAGTAAGGGCAGTTAAGCACTTATGTGGTGCCTGGTGCAAAGATGTTTCCATGCACATTTGTAGTTTTTTATCTATTGAGAGTCACATTCAAACCAGTGTTAGGAAAGAGTAGGTGAAGCAGTGTGTATACACCTTTGCTTTAGAGGCAGGGCCCACTGCTGTTGACGGACTTGCACACACTATCCAGGGCAAGGAGAGCAGTCTCCCTCCGCTGCCCTCAGCAGAGGGTCTATCTTTTGAGCCTATTGCCTGAATTGTATTAGAATTAAGTACCCAGCATATTACCATCATATCTTCTTCCCTGACTTCATCTTTTTTCCTAACTTACTACATATAAGAATGTCTTCTCTTTCATAGCTAAACCTATTATTAAAAAACTTTGCTCCTCTTACTTACTTCTAAAACTGAATTCCTATTCTGGAATACATGCTAGAAAACCTTTATTGCAATATTTGTATTCCTTTTATGAATTATGTCTTCTCTGAAATATGATATAAATGTTAAAATGCTGATTTTTATCCCCCAAATGTTTATTTTTTCAGTGTTACAAGATTAATTGTTCATGCATCACACTCAGTGCTCCATGCAGTACGTGCCCTCCTCAATACCCAACACCAGGCTCACCCAACTCCCCACCCCCCCCCCTTCAAAACCCTCAGTTTGTTGCTCAGAGTCCACTATCTCTAATGGTTCATCTCCCCCTCTGATTTCCCCCCATTCCCCCTTCCCTTCCTTCTCACAATGCTCTCCATGTTTTTCTGTATGCTCAGCACGTAAGTGAGACCATAAGGTAATTGGCTGTCTCCGCTTGACTTATTTCACTCCGCATAATCTCTTCCAGTCCCGTCCATGTTGATATAAAAGTTGGTATTCGTCCTTTCTAATGGAGGCATAATATTCCATTGTATATATGGACCATATCTTCTTTATCCATTCATCTGTTGAAGGGCATCTTCACATCTTCACAATCTTCCACAGTTTGATTATGGCCATTGCTGCTATGAACATTGGGGTACATGTGGCCCTTCTTTGTAATGCATCTGCTTCTTTGGGGTAAATACCCAGTAGTGCAATTGCAGGGTCATAGGGTAATTGCTGATGGTTTTTTAAAGAGTATTTTTATTTGAGCTTAGTACTTTCACAAACTAAAACAAATCTCTTTGTCTAGTCTGTCTATATCTTATGAAAATGTTGACACAACCAAGAAGAAACTCCCTGTTCATATCTTAGATGGTCTGACCCTGAGCTATAAGGTATGTGCTGATACATTTTGTAAGAATATTGTTTTCTATTAAAATTACAACATGAAAGTAATAGGTTACTTTCTACTCTAATTTTCTGTTTTTGTTTTCATAGATCCCATGGCCTGTGGATATTGTTATAAGTTTGGAATGTCAAAAAATTTATAATCAGGTGTTCCTTCTCTTATTGCAAATAAAGTGGGCAAAATATAGTCTGGATGTTTTACTATTTGGTGGTAAGATTTGGTTTCAACAGATGAATTATAATTGAATTTTAGCCCTGAAATAAAGAAATGGGTGATATTTGGTCATTTTTTATGTATACATAAGTACCTAAATGACAAGTATTTATAGAAACAGTTTTACAGTTCTCAAAATTAACTTCCCTGAATGAAATACCAGGGAATTGTACTGCAGTCTGAAATATAGCAGCTTGATGAAGAATTTAGCCAGAATAAATATTCTTAAAATATGCAAAAAAATTTAATGACAAAGTATTGGGACTTGGCATTTAGGATTTAATGACAGTGATAAGGAGAACTTTTCACTACTTTACCTTTCAGAGACACTGAAGGTAGGGTCCCTAATGTGCCTCCTGTAGAGTGCCTTTTGCACATGAGAAATTCCACCCCTGCGTAGTGGCACAGGTGTGGTTTGAGGAAATGTTCTTCCCACTTACTTTGCTCTTTCAATCTTGTACAGAACTAGCTAGTACTGCTGGAAAACCACAACTCAGAGAAGGATTTTTATGTGAACAAAACACAACTGTGCAGATTGGACCACAAAAGGAACCAATAAGACAGCAGATTCATCGTATGTTCCTCTTGAGAGTAAAGCTCATGCACTTTGTGAACAGCTTACACAACTACATCATGACCAGGGTTTGTGTGTGGATTACTTGTGATGTATTTGTAAGAACCCACAAAGTACTTGTAGACTGTAAGTGTGAAAATAGTGCATATAAATATTTGATCATAAAATAACATGAAGGTGGGAGAAAATGTTTTTTTAAACATGCCGGAGCACATGTATCCAGAGACTTCTGTCCCTCCTGTCTGGCAGCCTCATACGATGGGCATACCCAGAGCTCCTCTTCTGGAATTGCCTTCAGAACTTACAGTGTAGTCTTTTAAAATTTATCAGTGGTGACAGATCTGTCCCTGAAAAATGGCTTCAAATTTTAGTAACAGCCAAAAATCTGTCAGGCTAGTGTGATGTGTAAGGAGGAAGATGGGGCCAGATTATATATTTTTTTCTTAGAAACAAGAAGCAACTCATTACAAAGTAAGTGAAACTCTTTTCTTATACATCTTAAAACCAGGTCTAGAGGAAGTCTGAAAGAGGAGTTCAGATATTTGAACAATAGCAGAATTCTTGGAAGCCACTACTCATTTGAAATTTAAAATGGTTGCTTTAAAAAGAAAAACTTATCTGTATACAAGTTCTAAAACTCATTTTATTTGGAAGAAGTGAGCCTTTGAAGCCTGTGTTTTAGACATGATGCATATGGCAGAGATGCTTTCTGCTTACCATGCATTGTCTTTCAGAGACAGCCTTAAGCCGTTGATTATTAAGAGTATATGATAGGAGGTTACATATTTGCTTCTTGTTTTCTAGTTAAAGTATGTCTATGCTCCTTTTAAAGAAAGATCATTATAAAAACATTGGAGCTTCTAAAACCATAAAAGTTCAATTTACCTGATAATTAAAAAAAAAAATCAATGCATCTTGCACATGATTTGATGTACTTGCTCTTCCCCACCAGGAACAGTCTATTATTCCAAGGTAAGGCATTTATATACTCTGCAAATGGATTTCCTAAAGAACTGGCCTCCACCATTATTCTAGGATAAGAATATCAGCCTTTAAAAAAGGTACTTTGTAAATTTTACAAATGTAATTATTGAAGAAAGAATTTGAGATGAGTAGAAGAGATTGATAGAAAGTTTTGTGTCCAGCTTACAAGTCTTCAAAGAAGTCTGTTGATTAAACTTTTCATCTTTCTCTTCAAGATTCTTCACAGTACAGGGCTGGAGTTTCAACATCAAGTTGAGGAAGCCAAGGATTTAGATCAGTTGATTAAGATTCACTATAGATACTTGTCAACCATCCATGATCGTTGTTTGCTGAGAGAAAAGGTATGTGAGATGTCATCTGCAGACTTGGCCACTGGGACAGAAATGAAGCTGACTAAGGGAAATTGTCTCTCCACTTCAAAATTTTATACTTACTAAGGAGAATATAAGGAATGACCAAATCAAATTAAGTTACAAATTTGTGCCATATTACTAGAAATTATATCTAAGAGAAACAGATGTGAACTATTATGATCATCTGCAACCTGCACTGCACTTAGATTCAATTGGAAGATTGTGTCTGCAGTTGTGGAATAATAGTGCTTAAGTCAGGAAGTGCAACCAGCTTAGTGACAATATATGGGATTGAGTCAATTTACAGTCATTGGATTACTTGCTCCCTTTTGTTGGTGAATTTAAATGGCCATTCCAGGAAATAGTCACTTGCTCTGTTGGTCACACTCTGCTGCTAATACTCCCTATATCACAGGTGCATTAGATATGTGACCTGATTCCAAGTGCACTTATTCACACAGCTAGCAGCCTTCCATATTATATTGAAGGCTGTCATTGCATTGATGATCTTTTTCTGTGACTCATGTAGATTACATAAAAGTGTTGGTATCAGTGTGCAAGCATAGTTACAGAGTCTGTATTCTGTCTGTGGCTTTAATCTCCAGGTCAGTTTTGTGAAAGAAGCCATCATGAAGGTATTGAATTTGGCTCTCATGTTTGCAGAAGGTTGGCAAGCAGGTCTTGGGGCATGGCAGTAAGTATGTAGCTTATGGAACCTCAGTGTTCTGACCACTTCAGATTTCCTTTTAAAACTGGCTTTATGAATGACTGCTTTTCTGTGAGGGTTCACTAAAGAGTGGAGAGAACAAACTTTCAGCTCTGGGGCTAGAGAGCAGAGCACCGCCATTTTCATCCCCCGCCCCTATTGATGGTGAAAGCCTTCAGGGAGCAAAACAGCACCACAAAGTGGAATCCGGAGCCACTAACACTGAGCAAGGGAGGTGCAATTTCACCACCACAGGGCACCTGAGGATCAGCACAACAGGCTCCTCCTTGAGATGACCAACAGAAACAACCAACTAGCACCAAATTCACTGATCATACAGAACTGCAAAACTTCAGCTCTTGGGAAAAACAGTATATAACGTTTGTAGTTGTTTTATTATTCTTTAGTCTTCCATTTTTATTTTTTCTTTATTTTCTTATTTTTTCTATTCTTTTTTTAACTTTTGTATGTGTTTTTATATATATATTTACTTTCTATATGTTGTATATTTTATTTTACTTTATTTTCATACATATATATATACACACACACACACACACACACACACACGTTTTCCTTTCTTTCCTGTTTTGGAATCTTTTTTTTAATAAGCAAACCAAAATAAACCCAGGATCTAGTATTTTGTTTCATTCAATTCATTTGTGGTTTGATTTTTTTCTTATTTTGTCTTGTTTTCGTTTTCTTCTAGTTTGTTTTATTCTTTTTTTCTGTTGTTCTTATTGGTATTGTTGTCTTTTCTCTTTCTTCTATTCTTTTCTGGACGTAATGACCAGATGGAGAAATTCACCATGAAAGAAAGAACAGGGTAGTACTCAATGCCAGGGATTTAAATACTGATATAAGTAAGATGTCTGAACTAGAATTTAAAGCGATTATAAAGATACTGGCTGGGCTTGTAAAAACCCATAGAAAACACTGCAAAATCCTTTACTAGAGAAATAAAAGCTAAAATTTAATCAGGCCAAAATTAAAAATGCTATTACTGGGATGCAGTAAAAAATGGAGTCTCTAACACCAAGGTTGAATGAGGCAAAGGAGAAGTCAGTGATATAGAAAACAAAATGATGGAAAATAAAGAAGCTGAAAAGAAGAAAGACAACTACTGGATCACAAAGGGAGACTGCAAGAAATTAGCAATTCCATAAAGCAAAATAATATCCAGATAATAGGTGTCCCCAGAAATGAAGAGAGAAAGGGGTAGAAGGTTTATTTGAACAAATTATAGCTGAGAAATTCCTTAATCTGGGGAAGAAAACAAGCATTGAAGTTCAGGAACCAAACCTCACCCTCAAAATCAATAAAAATAAGTCCACCCTTTGACATATAATGGTGAAGCTTGCAAATTTCAGAAATAAAGAATCCTGAAAGCCACTCGGGACAAGAGGTTCTGAATCTGCAAGAATAGAAACAAGGCTGGCAATGCACCTGGGCACAGAGACCTGGTAGTCCAGAAAGAACTGGCATGATATAATCAACGTGCTAAATGGGAGAAATATGCAGCCAAGAATACTTGATCCAGCAAGGCTGTCATTCAGAATAGAAGGAGAAATTAAGAATATTCAAAAAAAAACAAAAAACAAAAAACAAACAAACAAAAAAAACAAAGGAATTTGTGAACACAAAACCAGCCCTGTAAGAAATATTAAAGGGAATCCTTTGAGCAAAGAGAGAGCCCAAAACTAACAAAGAGCAGAAAGTAACAGGCAATCTACAGGAACAGTGACTTTGCAAGTAATACAATGGCACTAAATTCATATCTTTGAATAATTACTCTGAATGTAAATGGACTAAATAGTCCAATCATAAGATATAGGGTATTGGGATGTATTAAAAAACAAGACTCATCAATATACTGATTTGTATACAAGAGACTCATTTTAGATCCAGCAACACCTCCAGAGAACCATTTGTCATGCTGACAGGCATTAAAAGAAAGCCAGAGTAGTCATCCTTAGACAAACTAGATTTTAAATCCAAGACTGGAATAAGATGAAGAAGGACACTATATCATAATTAAAAGGTCTATTCAACAAGATCTAACAGTTGTAAATATTTATTCCCCTAACATGGCTGCAGCCAAACATATAAACCAATTAATAACAAAATTAAAGAAACACATTGATAATAGTAATAATAGTAGGGGACTGTAACAACTCAAAGTAATAGACAGATCATCTAAGCAGATCAACAAGGAAACAAGGGCTTTGAAAGACATAATGGACCAGATGGACTTCACAGATATATTCAGAGCATTTCATCCTAAAGCAGCAGAATACACATTCTTCGCAAGTACACACGGAACATTCTCCAGAATAGATCACATACTGGGTCACAAATCAGGTCTCAGCTGGTACCAAAAGACTGAGATTATGCCATGCCTATTTCAGGCCACAATGCTTTACAACTTGAATTCAATCACCAGAGAAAATTTGGAAGGAACATAAACACTTGGAGGTTAAAGAACATCCTACTAAGGAATGAATGGGTCAACCAGGAAATAAAACAATTTAAAAAACACATGGAAGAAAATGGAAATGAAAACATGATGGTTCAAATACGCTTCAGATACAGCAAAGCTGATTGTAAGAGGGAAGTATATAGCAATACAAGCCTTCCTCAAGAAGCAAGAAAAGTCTCAAATTCAGAACCTAACCTTACACCTAAAGGATCTGGGAAGAGAATAGCAAATAAAGCATAAATCCAGCAGGAGAAGAGAAATAATAAAGCTTATAGCAGAAATCAATGACATAGAAATAAAAAAATAATGAAACAGATCAATGAAACTAGTAGCTGGTTCTTTGAAAGAGTTAATAAGATTGATAAACCACTAGCCAGATGATGAAAAAGAAAAAAGACCCAAAGCAATAAAATCATGAATGAAAGAGGAGAAATCAAAACCAGCACTCAAAACCACATAAATATAATATTGTGAACAACTATATGGCAACAAACTGGGCCCTCTGGGAGAAATGGATGCATTCCTAGAAATTTACAAACTACCAAAACTAAAACAGGAAGAAATAGAAAACCTGAACAGACCCATACCCAGCAAAGAAATTGAAGCAGTAATCAAAAAGTCTCCCAACAAACAAGAGTCCAGGGCCAGATGGCCTCCCAACAGAATTCTACCAAACATTTAAAGAATCAATAACTATTCTTCTGAAGCTGTTTGAAAAAACTGATAAGGAAGGAAAACTTCCACACTCACTCAGCATTACCTTGATCCGAAAACCAAAGACCTTACCAAAAAGAATTAAAAACCAAATCTCTGATGAAGATGGATGTAAAAATTCTCACCAAGATACTAGCTAATAAAATTCAACAATACAAATAACACATTATATGTTAATTTTAAAAATATCATAAGAAAAAATCCAACAATACATTTTAAAAATTAATTTATTTTTTATTAACATATACTGTATTATTTACCCTAGGATACATGTCTGTGAATCGTCAGGCTTACACATTGCACAGCACTTACCATAGCACATACCGTCCCCAATGTCCATAACCGAGCAACCCTATCCCTAAACCCCCCTACTTCCCAGCCACCCTTAGTTTGTTTCATAAGTTTAGGAGTCTCTTATGGTTTGTCTCCTTCCCCATCCCATCTTGTTTCATTTCTCTCCCCCACCTCCCAAGGGCCCCCCGCCCTGCTTCTCAAAATCTTCATATCAGAGAGATCATGTAATAATTATCTTTCTCTGACTGACTTATTTCGCTTAGCATAATACCCTCCAGTTCCATCCATGTCATTGCAAATAGCAAGATTTCGTTTCTCTTGATGTCTGCAAAGTATTCCATTGTATGTATATATATATTGTATGTGTGTGTGTGTATATATATATATGCCACATCTTCTTTATCCATTCATCTATTGATGGACATCTAGGTTCTTTCCATACTTTGGCTACTGTAGACGTTGGTGCATGTGCCACTTCGGATCACTGCATTTGTATCTTTAGGGTAAATACCCAGTAGTGTGATTGCTGGATCGTAGGGTAGCTCTATTTTCAACTTTTTGAGGAACCTCCATACTGTTTTCCAGAGTGGCTACACCAGCTTGCATTCCCACCAACAGTGTAGGAGGGTTTCCCTTTCCCCACATCCTCGCCAATACCTGTTGTTTCCTGACTTGCTAATTTTAGCCATTCTGACTGGTGTGAGGTGGTACCTCACTGTGGTTTTGATTTGTATTTCTCTGAAGCCGAGTGATGTTGAGCACTTTTTCATATGTCTGCTGGCCATTTGGATGTTCTCTTTGCAGAAATGTCTGTTCATATCTTAGGCCCATATCTTGATTGGATTATGTTCTTAGGGTGTTTGAGAAATTCTTTTTTTTTTTTTTTTTTAACATTTTATTTATTTATTTGACAGAGAGATCACAAGTGGCAGAGAGGCAGGTGGGGGGGAGGAGCAGCCTCCCTGCTGAGCAGAGAACCTGATGTGGGGCTCGATCCCAGGACCCTTGGATCATGACCCGAGCCAAAGGCAGAGGCTTTAACCCTCTGAGCCACCCAGGCACCCGAAGTTTGAGTAATTCTTTATAGATTTTGGATACTAGCCTTTTATCTGATATGCCATTTGTAAATATCTTCTCCCATTCTGTCAGTTGTCTTTTGGTTTTGTTGACTGTTTCCTTTGCTGTGCAAAAGCTTTTCATCTTGATGAAGTCCCAAAAGTTTATTTTCACTTTTGTTTCCGTTGCCTTTGGAGACATGTCCTGAAAGAAGTTGCTGTGGTTGATGTCGAAGAGGTTACTGCCTATGTTCTCCTCTAGAATTTTGATATATTCCTGCTTCAGGTTGAGGTCTTTTATCCATTTCGAGTTTATCTTCGTGTATGGCATAAGAGAATGGTCAAATTTCATTCTTCTACCTATAGCTGTCCAGTTTTCTGAGCACCATTTATTGAAGAGACTGTCTTTTTTCCACTGGATATTTTTTCCTGTTTTGTCAAAGATTATTTGACCATAGAGTTGCGGGTCCACATCTGGGCTCTCTATTCTGTTCCACTGGTCTGTGTGTCTGTTTTTGTGCCAGTACCATGCTGTCTCGGTGATCACTACTTTGTAGTAAAGCTTGAAATCCGGAAACCTGATGCTGCTAGCTTTGTTTTTCTTTTGCAACATTTCCTTAGCAATTCGGGGTCTTTTCTGGTTCCATACAAATTTTAGGATTGTTTGCTCCAGCCCTTTGAAAAATGCCGGTGGAATCTTGACTAGGATGGCATTGAAAGTATGGATTGTTCTGAGCAGTATAGACATTTTAACAATGTTTATTCTTCTGATCCATGAGCATGAAATGCTTTTCCACCTTTTTATGTCTTCTTCAATTTCTTTCATGAGTGTTCCGTAGTTCCTCGCATACAGATCCTTTACCTCTTTGGTTAGGTTTATTCCCAGCTATCTTATGGTTTTTGGTGCTATCATAAATGGAATAGATTCCCTAATTTCTCTTTCCACAGATTCATTGTTAGTGTATAGGAAAGCCACAGATTTCTGTGCCTTGATTTTGTATCCTGCCACATTACTGAATTGCTGTATAAGTTCAAGTAGAATATCCAACTTTTGTATCAATGTGGATGGGAATGGAAGAGATTATGCGGAGTGAAATAAGTCAAGCAGAGAGAACCAATTACCTTATGGTCTCACTTACATGCTGAGCATAAAGAAAAACATGGAAAGCATTGTGAGAAGGAAGGGAGAACTGTATGGGGGGAAACCAGAGGGGGAGATGAACCATGAGAGACTGTGGACTATGAGCAAAAAACTGAGGGTTTTGGAGGGGAGGGTGGTGCGCGTTGGGCAAGCCTGGTGGTGGATATTGAGGAGGGCACGTATTGCTTGGAGCACTGGGTATGGTACAGGAACAATAAATCTTGTAACACTGGGGAAAAAATAATTAATTAAAAAAAAAAAAGAACTTCTCAAACTCAACACCCAAAAACAGTCCAGTCAAGAAATGGGCAGAAGACATAAACAGAGATTTCTCCAAAGAAGGCAGAAATGGACAGTAGACACAGGAAAAAATGCTTAGCATCACTCGGCATCAGGGAAATAGAAATCAAAACCACAATGAGATACCACCTCACACCAGCAGAATGGCTAAAATTAACCAGTTAGGAAAGAACAGATTTTCGCAAGTATGTGGAGAAAGAGGAATCCTCTTACAATTTTGATGGGAATGCAAACTGGTGGAGACACTCTGGAAAAACAGTATGGAGGCTCCTCAAAAAGTTGAAATAGAGCTACCCTACAACCCAGCAATTGTACCACTATGTATTTATCCAAAGTATATAGACGTAGTGATTTGAAGGGGCACATGCACCCCAATGTGTATAGCAGCAATGCCCACAATAGCCAAAATATGGAAAGAGCCCAAATATCCGTTGACAGATGAATGAGCAAAGATGTGGTGTGTACACACACACACACACACACACACACACACACACACACACAGTGGTATATTTCTCAAATATCAAAAAGAATGAAGTCTTGCCATTTGCAACAACATGTGGATGGAACTAGATATCATCATGCTAAGCAGAATAAGTCAGAGAAAAACAAATATCATATGATTTCACTCCTATGTGGAATTTAAGAATCCAAACATCCCCTGTGGATGAACCTAGGGGAAGGGAAGAAAAAATAATAGAGGAAAACAGAGAGGGAGGCAAATAATAAAGAACAAGTATAAGGAACAAACAGGGTTCCTGGTAGGGAGGTGGTTTTAGGGATGGGGTAAGTGAGTGATGGGCATTAAGGAAAGAACTGGAAGTAAAGAGCAGTGGATGTTGTATGCAATTGAGGAATCACTAATTCTGCCACAGAAACTAATAATACAGGATATGTTAATTAAATTGAATTTAAATTTAAA
>CM053609.1:21221218-21240464 GCA_028646535.1 Procyon lotor | reverse complement strand
GGCCAAGCACTTTGCTCAGGTTTGCTCTTGGAGTCTTTGTTCCCTGAGCGCTTTCCATACTGCCCTGGAGGCTGGGAATGAAAATGGCGGCCTCGCAGTCCCTGACCTGGCGGAGCCGAGTGCTGGGCGCCACGATCCTCCACACGCCGTCAGAGGAAAGCCGTTATCACTCCCGTCTCCCTTGTCTGCAGTTCCGCTCTGTGCTCAGCTAGCCTGTGGCGGAGCGCCTCTATCTGTGGTGCGCGTGGCCCCGTCTGGAGTCCCCAAACTAGCAGATTCCTGCTGCGCACTCCTGCAGTGCTCCTCCTAGAGGAGGAAGGAGTGGGTGTCTCCGGAGCTGCCTCCTGTGGGGTCCCTGCTTGAAGCCCTATATGAAATATATGTCTCAGTTCCTATAGTCCAAGGTAGGCCTATGCGGCGTTGCCCGGCTCTTCTGCTGCCGACTTCTCCGTCCCAATACCTGGGAGCTCTGCCGCACTCGGGCTTCCCTGGTCCCTCGGTGACCCCATGGGTCCTGAAACCACACTGTTACCGGGAGGGTTGAACCCCTGTTAGCCTCCGGAGTGATGTCCCTCAATGGAGTGTACTAGAAGTTCTGGATTTTGTGCTCCGCGGCTCTGCTGCTGCTTGGAGCCGGCCCCTCCCCCCCGGGGTCTCTCTTCCTGTCGCTTTAAATTCACTTTTTCCACACATCCTACCTCGTGAAAGTGGTCGATTTTCTGCTCCTAGAATTGCTGTTCTTATTCTCTTCTCTCTCCTGTTGTGTTTGCCGCCTTTTAGAGTGATTTTCTGCCTCTTTAGCTGGACTTCTGGTTCCCAGGGCTCTCTGTGCCTCCTACACCTCCGCCATCTTGCCTCCTCCTCTTAATCAGCCTCTTGTTAATTGACATTGTTTTTTCATATTTGTCACTACCATAGTCAGTACTTTTGTTTATATCTTTGTGCACATACTCAAGCTTACCATTCTGGAAGTGAGTTTGGGTTAAAATAATAGTTAACATTTCCTGAGCACCCATGCTCCGGCATTGTTCTAAGCCAGGGTTATTTTTCCTGTAAAGGTCCAGATGGAGAGTATTTATGCCTTTTGGGGTCATATGGTCTTTATCACAACTACCTCATTCTATTGTAACATCAAAGCCGTATAGACAATATGTGATGAGAGTGTGGCAGTGTTTTAATAAAACTTTAGTTACAGATACAAGCAGTGTTGCTGACTCTTGTTCTGGGTATTTTACATACTAATTATTCTCACAACTATCAAAGGTAGGTGCAGTTATTGGATGAGAAAACTGACAAAGAGAAATGGAGTATATGTCTAAGAATATATGCCTGGTAAGTAGAAGAACTAGACTTTGAATCCAGTCATCTGACTCACATACTTCAGGTTAAAAATTAGAAGAATCTGCCCAAAATACCTTGCCCCATATGTTAGGCATCATGCTTGCTCAGATACAACTCCAGGAGCATTTGCCTCCTGATTGCCCAGTTTTCCCTCTCACTCTGTGACTGTGTCCTGGCTTTTGTTTTGGGTTTCACTAGCATTGCCTTACATAGAGGTCAGGTCAGTGCCTGGAAGACAGAGACTTCAGCAGGTGAGATCAAGTTGGGTCCTGGCAAGTCTTCTACTTTGATTGTTGATGTCTGTCTGCTCCAGTGTGATTATCTGAAGCCAAATGGGCACATTGCTTGGCCTGCCTTGACAAGTTTTCCTTCTTTGGTAACATGGGAAAAGTACCTCTTCGATTCTCGTGAAGATCAATTGAGACAATACAGGAAAATTCTGTAGAAGGAACAGTTACTATTAGTGCTATGTTTTCTGAAGTTTTTATATTAGGAAAATGTATTTTATTTAATTATTTTTTAAAAAGATTTTATTTATTTATTTATTTGACAGAGAGAGAGATCACAAGTAGGCAGAGAGGCAGCCAGAAAAGGGGAAGCAGGCTCCCTGCTGAGCAGAGATCATGACCTGAGCAGAAGGCTGAAGCTTTAACCTACTGAGCCACCCAGGCAGCTGGAGAAATGTACTTTATAAATTTTTAGTGTATGTGCTGCCGAAGCGAGCACAGAAATGTACTTTATAAAGACTGAGTTTTAAGTAACCTGTTTAAGCTACTTTTATTGTTTTTGCTACTAAAATTTAACCATCTCTTAGCAATCATGGGATAGTATGGATTAATTACATCTACGTAATTTAAGAACCTTATATTAGCCACTTCAATAAGGACAGAAAAAGAAAAGGCATGGAAGTTGGCAGGGAAAATGAAACTCTTATTTGCAGACAACATGATAGTCTATATAAAAATCTAAGGCATCTATAAAAATGCTATTAGGACTAGTAATTGAGATTAGCAAGATCACAAAATTCAAAGACAACAAATGTCAGTCAGTCACTCTACATACTAGCAATATATAATTAGAAAGTGAAATTTTAAAATGCTATTTTCAGTAGCTTTGAAAAAATCAAATACTTAGATATAAATCTGAAAACACAGGATATAAATCTGAAAATACAGAAAAAATTATGTACCGAAAACGACAAAATGTTGATGAGTGAAAATAAAGGTAATATACATAAATGAAGAAGCATGTTATGGTCAGGAGTTGGAACACTCAACATAGTAAAGGTGTCAGTTCTCTCTAAATTGATCTATATATTTAACACAATTCCAATCAAATATCTCAGCAAAAAAGTACTTTAAACAACTTTATTGAAGGGTAATGTATATAATTCACCTACTTTAATCATGCAGTGATTTATGGTAGGTTTACAGGGTTTTGCAGCTATCACCATAATCCAGTTTTATCTTATTTATCACCCCAGTAAGATTCTGCATGACCCAAAAGGTAATCCCCATTTCTAACCCTACTCTAGCTAATCACTAATTTATTTTCTGTCTTCTACCTTTTCTGACCATTTAACATAAAGGAAAGTATACAGTTTGTAGTATTTATGTGTGGCTTCTTTCACTGAAAATACCATTTTTGGACTTCATTTCTGTTATAGCATGTATCAGTATTTCATTCCTTTTTGGTACATTGTATTCCATTGTATGGATATATCATCTTTTGTTTATCCATTTCCTAGATGATGAACTGTTGGTTGTTTTCATTTTTTGCCTGTTATGAATATTGCTGCTGTAAAGACCCGAGTGAAAGTGTTTTTTAAAATTTTTTTAAAAGATTTTATTTATGTGAGAGAGAGAGAGAAAGAGAGCGCATCAGAGGAGAGAAGGTCAGAGGGAGAAGCAGACTCCCCAAGGAGGTGGGAGCCCAATGCGGGACTTGATCCCGGGACTCCAGGATCATGACCTGAGCAGAAGGCAGTCACTCAACCAACTGAGCCACCCAGGCGCCTCATGTGCAAGTCTTTATATGGATATATGTTTTATTGTCTTTTAGGTAGAAACCTATTAGTGTTATTGCAGGGTCATAAGAAAATGTGTTTAACTAAAAACAATTTTTTTAAAAGATTTATTTATTTACTTGAGAGAAAGAGAGCACACACAAGTCAGGTGAGGGAGAAAGAGAATCTCAAGGAGGCCCCTTGCTGAGTGTGGAGCCTGATATCGGGCTTGATCTCATGACCCATGAGATCAGGACCTGAGCTGAAATCAAGAGGTAAAGGCTCAACCGACTTAGCCACCCAGGTACCCCTATGTTTAATTTTTTAAAGAAACCTCCACAGGATGTTTTTATAAATAAAAGACAAGCTGATTTTAAACTTTATGCAAAGGGAGAAATAAACTAGAATAGCTTTAAAAATGTTTAAAAACAAAAATAAATTGGAGGAAACACCTTACTTGATTTTATTTTACTAAGAAAAATGTTAACATTCACCACGTTAACCATTTCAAGTGTACAGTTTAGGCGAATTAAGTACTCTTACATTGTTATGCAGCCATCACCACTATTCATCTCCAGAGCTTTTTCATCATCTCAAACTGAAATTCTGTGCCCATTAAACAAAACATCTCCATCTGTATTTCCCCAGCACCTGGCAACCACCATTCTACTTTCTGTGAACTTGACGATTCCAGACATCTGTAAAAACACAATTGCACATTATTTGTCCTTTTGTTTCTGGCTTATTTCATTTAGGATGTCTGCAAGTTCATCCATTTGTATCATGTATCAAAGTTTAATTATTTTTAAGGTTGAATAATATTCCATTGTATGTATATACTGTATTTTCTTGTCCATTCATTTGTTGGACATTTGGGTTGTTCCTACCTTTTGCTGTTTTAGAATGTAATGTGACTATGAACATGAGTGTGCAGATACCTTTTCAGATCCTGTTTTCTACTTTTTTTGGACATATACCCAGAAGTGGAATTGCTGGATCATATGATAATTCAGTGTTTAGTTTTTTGTTTTTTGTTTTTGTTTTTGTTTTTGTTTTAGGAATCAACATCCTGTTTTCCACAGAAGCTACACCAGCAATCCCAACAAAGTATAGGGGTTCCAGTTTGTTCACATCCTTACCAACACTTTTTTCTGGTTTGTTGGTTTTTTGGTTTTGATAAAGCCATCCTAATGGGTGTGAAATGGTATCTCATTCTGGTTTTGATTTGCATTTTCCTAATAATTAGTAATGCTGAACATCTTTTCCTGTACATATTTGCCATTTATATATCTTTGGAGAAAGACTGTCCAAGTCCTTTGTACATTTTTTAATCATGTTGTTTGTCTTTTTACTGTTAAGTTATAGGAGTTCTTTATATATTTTGGATATTAGTCTTTCATCAAATATATGATTTGCAGATATTTTTCTCCCGTTCTGCAAGTTGTCTTTTCTCTCATTGACAACATCCTTGAGTGGGTGTGCTAGTTTTTAATTTTCATGTCTAGGTTATTTTTTTCTTTGTTGCTAGTGTTTTGGTGATGTATCTAAGAAATTGTTGCTAACTCCAGAGTCATGAAGCTTTTCCTATATATTTCCTTCCAAGAGTTTTACAGATTTACCTCTTAACTTGTTATTTCAGTTAACTTTTTTTTTTTTTTAAAGATTTTATTTATTTAACAGAGAGAAACACAGCGAGAGAGGGAACACAAGCAGAGGGAATGGTAGTGGGAGAAGCAGGCTTCCTGCCGAGCAGGGAGCCCGATGCGGGGCTCGACCCCAGGATCCTGGGATCATGACCTGAGCCGAAGGCAGACGCTTAACGACTGAGCCACCCAGGCGCCCCATTTCAGTTAACTTTTGTAGATAGTGTAATGTGATGGCCCAGTTTAATTCTTTTGCATGCAAATATCCAATTTTCCCAGCACCATTTGTTAAAAAGACTGTCCTTTTCCCATGCAATGGTCTTGACACCCTTGTTGAAAATCACTTACTATATATAAGCAAGGGTTTATTTCTGGGCTCTGTTCTGTGTCATCAGTCAGTGTGTCAGTCTTTATGCCAATACCATTGTTTATTTACTGTTGCTTTATAGTTAGTTTTGAATTCAGTAAGTGTTATACCGTCAACTTTTGTTTTTCTTTTTCAAAATTCTTTTGGCTATTCTGGGCACCTTGCAATTCCATATTAACTTTGGAGCATGATTTTCTATTTTTACTAATAATACTGTTGGAATTTTGAAAGACATCACATTAAATCTGTAGATGGCTTTAGGTTATGTTGTCATCTTAGCAATATTAGGTCTTCCTGTCCAGGGATAATGAAATATATTTGTTTATGTCTTAATTACTTTCAACAGTGTTTAGTATTTTTAGTGTACAAATCTTTCACCTCTTGGTTAAATCTATTCTTAAATATATTTTTCTTTCCTGTTTTAACTTTTATTTAATTCTGGTAAAGTTGGTATCCAGTGTAGTTAGCATACAGTGTTATATTAGTTTTAGATGTACAATATAGTGATTCAACAAATCTATACATTACTCACTGCTCATCAAGTTAAGTGTACTCTTAATTTCCCTCTTCCCTCCACCCACCTCCCCTCAGTTTGTTTATAGTTAAGAGTCTCTTTTGGTTTGTCTCATTTTTTCTTTTTTCATTTATTTTGTTTCTTAAATTCCACACACGAGTGAAATCATATGGTATTCATCTTTCTCTGACTGACATATTTCAGTTAGCATTACAGATCCATCCATGTTGTTGTAAATTGCAAGATTTCATTCCTTTTTTCATGGCTGAGTAATATTGCACACATATATATATTTATTATATATTAATATATTATAATTTAATGCATATCATACCTATATATCATATATTGTGTATTTAATATACTGTATAATAATATAGTATATAACATGTAACATATATTTTAATATATCATATATTTATTTTATTTATATATTATAGTTTTACTATATATTTATATATTGTATATTTATAATATATATTCATTGTATATATTATATATATATTCCTCTTTATATATCTCTCTCTCTCTCTCACATCTTCTTACTTACCTATTGACAAACACTTGAGTTGCTTCCATAATTTGACTATTGAAAATAATGCTGCAATAAACATAAGGGTACATATATCTTTTCAAAGTAGTGTTTTACTAGTCTTTGGGTAAATACCCAGTAGTGGGATTACTGGATCATAGGGTAATTCTATTTTTAACTTTTTGAGGTGTGTCTTTGTTTTCCAGATTGGCTGCACCAGTTTGCATGCCCAGCAGCAGTGCACAAGGGTTCTTTTTTCTCCACATTCTTACCAACGCTTATTTCTTGTGTTTTTAATTTTAGCCATTCTGACTGGTGTGAGGTGATCTCGTTGTAGTTTTGATTTGCATTTCATTTTCCCATTTGTTGAGTGATGTGTCTCTTGGCCATCTGTATGTCTTCTTTAGAGAAATGTCTGCTTATGTCTTCTGCTCATCTCTTAATTGGATAATTTGGTTTTTGGGTGTTGAGTTGTATTGATTCTTTTTTTTTTTTTTTTAAGATTTTTACTTATTTGACAGCGAGAAACACAGCTAGAGAAGGAACACAAGCAGAGGGAATGGTAGCGGGAGAAGTAGGCTTCCCGCCAAGCAGGGAGCCCGAGGCGGGGCTCGATCCCATGACCCTGGAATCATGACCTGAGCCGAAGGCAGACGCCTAACGACTGAGCAACCCAGGCGCCCCTGATTCTTTACATATTTGGAATACTAACCCTTTATCAGATATGTCATTTACAAATAACTTCTCCCATACCATAGGTTGCGTTTCAGTTTCCTTGTTTCTTTTGCTATACAGAAGCTTTTTATTTTGATGTAGTCCCATAGTGTGTTTTTGCTTTTATTTCCCTTGCCTCAGGAGACCCATCTAGAAAGATATTGCTGTGTCCATTGTCAGAAAAAGTAATGCCTGTGTTCTTATCTAGGATTTTGATGGTTTCATGTCTCACATTTGGGTCTTTAATCCATTTTGAGTTTGTTTTTGTGTATGATACAAGAAAGTGGTCCAGTTTCATTCTTTTACGTGTAGCTAACCAGTTTTCCCCATACTATTTGTTGAAGAGACTGTCTTTTTCCTATTGCATATTCTTTCCTGCTTTGTCAAAGATTAGTTTACCATATAGTTGTGGGTTTACTTTTTTTTTTTCCTCCCAAATATGTTTATTTTTTCAGTGTTACAAGATTAATTGTTCATGCACCACACCCAGTGCTCCATGCAATACGTGCCCTCCTCAATACCCACTACCAGGCTCGCCCAACTCCCCCTGCCCCCCTCATTTTCTATTTTTTAGAACTGTTTGCCCCCCTCCAAAGCCCTCAGTTTGTTGCTCAGAGCCCACAATCTCTCATGGTTCATCTCCCCCTCTGACTTCCCCCCATTCCTCCTTCCCTTCCTTCTCACAATGCCCTCCATGTTTTTCCTTATGTTCCACACGTGAGACCCGTAAGATAATTAGCTTTCTCTGCTTGACTTATTTCACTCCACATAATCTCTTCCAGTCCCGTCCATGTTGATACAAAAGTTGAATATTCACCCTTTCTGATGGAGGCTTAATATTCCATTGTATATATGGACCATATCTTCTTTATCCATTCATCTGTTGAAGGACATTTTGGTTCTTTCCACAGTTTGGCGATTGTGGCCATTGCTGCTATAAACATTGGGGTACACGTGGCCCTTCTTTGTACTGTATCAGCTTCTTTGGGGTAAATACCCAGTAGTGCAATGGCAGGGTCATAGCATAGCTCTATTTTTAATTTCTTGAGGGATCTCCACACTGTTTGCCAAAGTGGCTGCACCAGCTTGCAATCTGTAGGTTTACTTCTAGGTTGTCTATTCTGTTCCACTGATCCATGTGTCTGTTTTTGTGTTGGTACCATGCTGTTTTGATTACTACAGCTTTGTAATATAATGTAAAGTCTAGAATAATGATACTTCCAGTTTTTCTTTTCTTTTCCAAAATTGTTTTGGCTCCTTGGTGACTTTTGTGGTTCTGTATAAATTTAAGGTTGTTCTAGTTTTGTGAAAAATGCTGTTGTTGTTTGGATAGGGATTGTATTAAACCTGTCCTTTGTTTTGGGTAGTATAGACATTGTAACAATAGTCTTCTAATCCATGAGCATGGAATGCCTTTCCATTTCTTTGTGTCATCTTCATTTCTTTCATTAGTGTTTTGTAGTTTTCAGGGTATAGGTCTTTCACCTCCTGGGTTAGGTTAATTCTCAGTTATCTTATTGATTTTGGTGTAAGTGTAAGTGGGATTTTTTTTTTAATTTCTCTTTCCGCTGCTTCATTGTTCACGTATAGAAATGAAACATATTTCACTGATTTTTGTATCTGGGACTTTATACTGAATTTGTTTATGAGTTATAGTAGTTTTTTGATGGAGTTTTCCAGGTCTCTATGTATACTATTATGTCATCTGCAAATAGTGTAAATTTTACTGCTTTTTTTTTTTTTTTAACCAGTTTGGATGCCTTTTATTTCTTTTTTGTTGTCTGATAGCTGTGACTAGGTCTTCTGTGTTGGAAAAAAGTGGTGAGAGTAGACATTTTCATTTTTTTCCTAATCTTCGGGGAAAGCTCTGTTTTTTCCCATTGAGTATGATGTTCACTGTGGGTTTTTCACATAAGGCCTTTATTAAGTTGAGATACATTCCCTCTAACTCTACTTTGTTGAGTTTTTATCATGAATGGGTGTTGTATTTTATCAAATGTTTTTTCTGCATTTGTTGAAAGCATCGTATGGTTTTTATCCTTTCTCTTATTGATATGATATATCACACTGATTGATTTGCAAATATTGAGCCACCTTTGCATCCTGGCAATAAGCCTTTGTAATCGTGGCGAATGATTTTTTTTATTTTTATTTCTTTTTAAATTTTATTTATTTATTTTTTTCAGTGTTCGAATGATTATTTTTAATGTATATTTGGTTGATTTGCTAATTTTTATTGACAATTTTTATTTTTATTTACTTATTACTTTGGTTTCTGGAGTAGAACTCAGTGATTCATCACTTATATACAACACCCAGTGCTCATCACAAAAAGTGACTTATTTATTATTTATTAATTAACAGGTAACATATTGTTTCAGGGGTACAGGTCTGTGAATCATCAGTCTTACACAGTTCATAGCACTCACCATAGCATATACCCTCCCCAGTGTCCATTTTCCAGCCACCCTATCCATTTCCCCTACCCCAGCACCCCTCAGTTTGTTTCCTGAGATTAAGAATCTCTTGTGGTTACAAGTACTTCTTTAATACCCATCTAGCCCACTCTACACCCTCCTCCTTCCATCAAAACTCAGTTTGTTCTCTATTGTTAAGAGTCTCTTATGGTTCTTTCCCTTTTTCCTTTTTTCTTTTCCCCCTTCCCACATTTTCATCTGTTTTCTTTCTTAAATTTAACATATGAATGAGATCATGCAATATTTGTCTTTCTCTGAATGACTTATTTCACTTAGCATAACATACTCTAGCCCCATCTGCTTTGTTGCAAATGGAAAGACTTCATTTTTCTTGATGGCTAGTAATATTCCATTGCATGCATATGTGCGTGCACACACACACACACCCCACATCTTCTTTATCCATTCACCAGTTGATGTACATTTGGGCTCTCTCCATAGTTTGGTTATTGTTGATAATGTTGGTATAAACATCTGGGTGTGTGTACCCCTTTGAATCTGTACTTTTATATCCTTTTGATAAATACCTGGTGGGGTAAGTTCTTTATATATTTTAGATACTAACTAACCCTTTATCAGATATGTTGTTTGCAGGGGTACCTGGGTAGTTCATTTGGTTGAGGTGGAGTTTTCATAAATAGCCTTTAAGATGTTGAGGTATGTTTCATCTATAATTACTTTGTTGAGGGTTCTGGTCCAGAAAGAATGCTGTATTTTGTCAAATGCTTGTTCTGCATCTCTTGAGAAGATCTCATGGTTCTTATCCTTTCTTTTATTAATGTGGTTATCATACTGGTTGATTTTTGAATATTGAACAAACTTTGTAGCCCAAAAATAAATCCCACCTGGGTGTGGTGAATAAGTCTTCTAATGTACTGTTGCATTTGCTTTGCCTTTTTTTTTTTTTTTTTTAAAGAATTTATTTGTTTATTTGACAGAGAGGAGAAAGATCACAAGTAGGCAGAGAGGCAGGCAGAGAGAGGGGGAAGCAGGCTCCCTGCTGAATAGAGACCTCCAATTCGGGGCTCAATCCCAGGACCCTGAGATCATGACCTGAGCCAAAGGCAGAGGCTTTAACTCACTGAGCCATCCAGGCGCCCCTGATTTGCTATTTTATTGAGAATTTTTGCATCCATGTTCATCAGTGATATTGGCCAGTAAGATTGGCCTATAATTCTCCTTTTTATTGGGGTATTTGCCTGGTTTTGGAACAGTGGTAATGCTGGCTTCGTAGAATGAATAGAATGAATTTGGAAGTTTTCCTTCCATTTCTATTTTTTAGAACTGTTTGAAAAGAGTGGCATCAACTCTTTCAGTGTCTTGTATAATTTCCCTGGAAAGCCATCTGGCCCAGGACTTTTGTTTGTTGGGAGAGTTTTGGTTATTGACTCAATTTCTTTGCTGGTATGGGTCTGTTCAAATTTTCTCTTTCTTCCTGTTTCAGTTTTCATAGTTTGTAAGGTTCTAGGAATTTGTCCATTTCTTCCAGGTTGCCTAGTTTGTTGGCATATAAATTTTCATCATATTCTTGTAATTTTTTATTTCTGTGGTGTTGGTTGTGATGTCTTTCACTCATAATTCTATCTATTCAAGTCTTTTTTTCTTTTTGATAACTATGGCTAGGGGCTTATCAATTTTATTAATTCTTTTGAAGAACCAGCTCAATTTCATTATTCTACTTTTCTTTTTGTCTCTACGTTGTTTATTTCTGCTGCAATTTTTATTATTTCCTTTCTTCTCCTGGCTTTAGGCTTTATTTGCTGTTCCTGTTCTAACTCTGTTAGGTGTAAAGTGAGGTTGTGCTTGAGACTTTTCTTCTTGAGGTGTGCCTGGCTTTCTTTGGAAGGAAGGAAGGAAGGAAAGAAGGAAGGAGGGAGGGAGGGAAGGAAGGAAGGAAGGAAAGGAAGGAAGGAAGGAAGGAAGGAAGGAAGGAGGGAAGGAAAGAAGCTTGACAGATGGTTCTCCATTCTTTCACTTTCAATATGAAGCTGTCTCTCTAAATTGAGTCTCTTGAGATAGCATGTAGATGGATCTTTTTAATCCATTCAGATATCCTCTATGTTTTAATTGGAGCATTTAGTCCATTTGTATTCAGAGAGGTTTTTGAAAGATGTGAATTTAGTGCCATAGTGTTACCTGTAGAGTTGGTGTTTCTGGTGATATTCTCTGGTCCTTTGTAGTCTTTGTTGCTTTTGGGTTTTTTCCTCCACTGAAGGAGTCCCTCTTCAAATTTCTTGCAGGGTTGGTTTTGTGGTCATGAACTCCTTTAGTTTTTGTTTGGGAAACTATCTCTCCTTCTATTCTGAATGACAGCCTTTTGGTAAGGAAATCTTGGGTGCATATTTTTTCTATTCAGTCCATTAAATATTTCCTACCATTCTTCTCTGTCCTGCCATGTTTCTGTGGTCGGATATGCTGTCAGCCTGATCTGTTTTCCCTTGTAGGTTAAGGACTTTCCCCTCTTGTTTCTTTCAGGATTCTTTCCTTGTCTGTGTATTTTGTGAATTTGACTATTATATACTTTAGCAATGGTTGACTTTTGTTGGATTTAGTGGGAGTTCTCTCTGCTTCTTGGATTTTGATGTCTGTGTCTTTGCCCAGATTAGGGAAGTTTTCAGCTGTTTTTCTCTCTCTTCATTTTCTGGGACTCTATAATATGAATATTTTTCTTCATATTTGTTGTTGTGTAGTTGTTTTTTTTTTCTTTTAAGATTTTATTTGTTTGAGAGAGAGAGAGAGAGGGAGGGAGAGAATGAACGTGCACATGACCAGAGCATGCGTGGAGGGGGAGGGGCAGACAGAGGGGGAGAAATATGCTCTCTGCTGAGCAGGGTTGGGGGACTTGATTCCAGGACCTTGGGATCATGACCTTAGCCAACTGAGCCACCTAGGCACACCAAGGTGGTTGCTTTTCCACATGGTAGACTTGCAGTTTTTTTTTCTCAGATCTCTGAATGATTTATTGGGTTTTCAGAATGATTTGATAACAGTCTACCTGAGTTTAAGAGAAAAGCCACATGTAGGGCCCCCTTATTCCTCTAACACTTAACTCCTGAACTGTTGAGGATTTTTGTATCTGTGTTCCAGAGATACTGTCCTATAGGGTTTTTTTAGTGGTGTCTTTATGTGCTTTTGGTATTAGGGTAATGCTGGCCTCATGGAATAAATTTGGAAGTTTTCCTTCCTCTTCTGTATTTTGGAATAGTTTGAGAAGAATAGGTATTAAGTCTTTAAATGTTTGGTAGAATTCACCTGTGAAGCTTTCTGTTCCTAGTCTTTTGTTTATTGGTTTTTTGATTACTGATTCAATTTCATTGCTGCTAATCAGTTTGTTCAAATTTTCTATTTTTCCTGCTTCAGTTTTGGAGGTTATATGTTTCTTGGAATTCATCCATTTCTTATAGGTTTTCCAGTTTGTTGACATAGTTTTTCATAGTCTCTTAAAATCATTTGTAGTGTCAGTTGTTATTTCTCCTCTTTAATTTGTGATCTTTGTTTATTTGAGTACTCTCTCTTCCTCCCTCTCACTTTTTTTTTTTTTTTTAATGAGTCTTGCTGGAAGTTTATCAGTTTTGCTGATCTTTTCAGAGAACCAGCTCCTGGTTTCGTTGATTGTGGTTTTGTTTGTTTCTTTGTTTGTTTATCATATATTTATTCTAATCTTTACTATTTTCTTCTTTCTGCTGGTTTTGGGTTTTGTTTATTGTTCTTTTGCTAGGTCTTCTAGATGTTAGGACAGGTTATTTGAGATTTTTCTTGCTTCTTAAGGCAGACCTGCATTGCTGTGAACTTCCCTCCTAGAACTGCTTTTGCAGCATCCCAAAGATTTTGGATTGTTGAGTTTTCATTTTCATTTGTCTCCAGGTATTTTTATATTTCCTCTTTGATTTCCTGATTGAACCATTCATTGTTTAGTAGCATGTTATTTAACCTCTGTGTATTTGTGCTCTCTAGATTTTTCTTTGTGGTTGATTTCTGATTTTATAGCATTGTGGTCAGAAAAGATGCATGGTATGACTTCAATCTTTTTGAATTTGTGGAGATTTGTTTTGTGGTATCATGTGATCTGTTCTGGAGAGTGTGCTGTGTGTATTTGAAAAGAATGTGTAACCTGGTGTTTTAGGATGGAATATTCTGAATATATCTGTTAAATCCATTTAGTCCAGAATGTCAAAGCCACTGTTTCCTTGTTGATTTTCTGTGTGGATGATTTGTCCATTGATGTAAGCAGGGCATTAAGGTTTTCTACTACTCTTATATTACTCTTGATTATTTCCTTTATGTTTGTTATTAATTTTTTAATGTATTTGGGTGCTTCCAAGTTGGGGGCATAAATATTACAATTGTTGGATTTGTCCCCTTTGTTATTATATAGTGTCCTTCTTTGTCTCTTGTTATATAGTCTTTGTTTTAACGGTCTGTTTTGTGCCATGTAAGTGCTGATACCTTGGTTTTCCTTTCACTTTCATTTGCGTGATAAATGCTTTTCCATCTCTTCCCTTTCAATCTGGGCATGTCTTTAGGTCTGAAATGAGTCTCTTGTTGGAACAATCTAAATGGATCTTGCTTTTTTATCTGTTCTGTTACCCTGTATCTTTTGCTTGCGGACTTAGTCCGCTTCATTTAATTATTGAAAAGTATGAGATTTGGGGGGGAAAAAGATTAAGAGATACTAAAAAAAAAAAGAAGAAGAAAAGTATGAGTCTGTTGCCATTTTGTTACTTGTTTTATGATTGTTTTTGTAGTTTTCTGTTCCTTGTCTTACTCTCTTCTCTCATGGTTTGCTGGCTTTCTTTAGACATATATTTAGATTCTTTTCTCTTTATTTTATACATATCACTTTTTTTTGATTTGTGGTTATCATTAGGTTTATATATGACATCTTAGGCATATAGCTATGTTAAGTTGATGGTTGCTTAATTTTGAACCCATTCTTTGCTCCTTTCCCCCCAACATTTTACATATGTGGTATCAACTTTACATCCTTTTGTGAATTCCTTGCCATCAGTACCATTGTATAGATATATTTAATTTTATTATGCTTCTACTTTTCTTACACCTACTTATGGTCTTTTCTTTCCACTCAGAGAGAGTCCCCATTAATATTTCTTGTAAGACTGGTTTAATGGTGATGAATTCCTTTATCTTTTGTTTGTCTAGGAAACTCTGTCTTCTTTCATGCAGGATAGAGTATTCTTGGTTGCAGGTTTTTTCTTTCAGCATTAAATACATCATGCTACAGTGTTTCTCCTGAAAAATCTACTAATAGCTTTATGAGGTTTTCCTTATATGTAATTATTTCCTTTTGCTGCATTAAGTTTTTTTCTTTATGACTACTTTTTACCATTTTAATTACTGTGCCTGTCTGTGGACCTTCTTGGGTGGTTTCGTTGGTGGCTGTCTGTGCCTCCTGTATGTAGATTTCTTCACCAGATTTAGGAAGTTTTCTGCTATTATTTCTTGAAATAAATTTTCTGTTGCCTTTTCTCTTTCTTTTCCTTCTTGGATACCTATAATGAGAATTTTATCATGCTTTATGATATTGCTGAGTTCTCTTAGTCTCTTCTCATTTTTTATTACTATTTCTCTGTTTCCTGTTCAGCTTGATTGCTGTTCATTACTGTGTCCTACAGGGTCACTGATCCATCTTTCTGTTTCCTCTAGTCTACTATTTGTTTCCTCTAGTGTATTTTTAATTTCATTTATTGAATTCTTCATCTCTGATTGATTCTCTTTTATGTTTTCTCTTTTTTGAGGGTCTCCTTGAAGTCCTCCACTTTTTTCTCTCCACTGAATATCTTTTCTTTTTTTTAAGTCCTGTATCTTTATGATCATTACCTTAATTCTCTATAAGGTATATTATTTATCTGTTTTGTTTAGGTCTCTTGCCATGATTTTTCAGTTCTTTCATTTGGGACATATTCCTTTGTCTTCTCACTTAGTCTTTCTGTGTCTGTTTCTCTATGTTAGGAAAGCTATGTTTCCTGCTCCTGAAAATAATGGCCTTATGAGAAAGAGGTCTTGAAGTGCCTTATGGTGCAATGTTTCCTGTTCACCAGAACCTGGCATTTCAGGAATGTCTTCTATGTCTATTGCGTTTGCCCTACTGTTTTGGCTGAGCTGCATTTGCTTTCAGTCCAGTCATGTGTGGTGACTCTCTTTGCCTGTTGAGGTCAAGTTTTGGTCATTTTGTTGTTAGTGGGTTAGTCTGGGGCTGTCTTGGTCTTGAGTCAGATCAGGCATTTGCCAAAATTGTAGTAGGACAGAACTGAAGGATGCTCTCCTTGTGTTGTCTCCTGAGGATCTTTCATTGGTGGGTAGGGCCTGTGGTCAGACCAAATGTCTATGCCCAGCCTACTGCTGGGGCTGCTATCTAACTGGTGTGTGTGGTTATCTTTCCCTCTCCCTGTGTAGAGTCACTTTGGAGTGGTGCTGTCCTATATTGGGGCTGCTTGTATACTTCCAGTCTTGTGGCACCTCTTTGGGTGAGCCCAGAGTGTATTGGATGGGGCAGTCCCTAGGAGAATGCGGGGATGGGGCTCCACAGTGCCTGCAGAGTCTTAGCTGGCCCAGTGCAGGACCTACTGCTGCCCAGGAAACTGCCTAGGCTGGCTGATTTGGTGGAAGTGTGCATGGGGGTGAGGTGTGCTATAAGCAAGCTAGGTGTAGAGTGTTGGTGCAGCACTGGCTCCCAAAGGTGTGTGTGGGGTAAGGAATGGCACCCACCAGTTCTTTCGTTCCTGGAGAAGTCTCCCGAAGATCCATGTCCCTCCAGCATATGCTCCAAATTAGTAAACAAATTTCCTTCCCATATACCCCAGGCATTTCAAAATGTTACTTCAGTGGGACTGTGGGACTCTTTGTTGTGCTGTCCTCTTGAAGGCTGAGGACTCAGTTTCCTATCGCCCTTAGGCTCTCTCAAAGCTGAGTTTCCTGGTTTTTAAAGTTCCTGGAGCCCCACTGATTGTAAGAACTTGTGAAGTGAGGCCCCTCTAGTCTTCAAAGCTAAATGTTATGGGCATTCATCTATGCTATGTGGGTGCATTGTACCAGGATCTGCTTCTTTCATCTTTCCATGCCCACAGTGCACCTCCCTGTGGAGGATAGTCCCTTGGGTACATTTGGCTCTCGACCATTTCTCTGCTCTTCTACCTTTTCTGTGGACTCTACTCTAATTTAGCTGTGGGAAGTCTGTTCTGCCATTCTTCAGGTCATTTTTTGGGTTATTCACACTGATGTGTCATGTAGCTGTATCCACCGGATGAGATAAACTTAGGATCCTCCTTTTTTAAAATTTTGATGCTAGGGTAAATGGAATGTTTCCTACTTTCCTCCCCCCTCCCTCCCTTCCTTCCTTTTTTAAGGTTTTATTTATTTATTTGTGAGAGAGTGAGCATGAGTTGGGGGAGGGGAAGACAGAGAGGGAAAAGCAGACTCCCCGTTCACAACAGAGCTCAACCCAGGGCTTGATCCCAATACTCTGGGATCATGACCTGAGCTGAAGGCGGCTGCTCACCTGAGCCACTGACACCCATAGAATGCTTTCTTAATACATTTTCTGGTTGTTCCACTGATTTTTATGCATTGCTTTTGAATCTTGAAGCTTTGCTGAATTCATTTCTTAGCTCTAACTTATTTTTGTAAATTCTTTGGGATATTGTGCATATAAGATTATATTCATGTATTAAAGAGCTGCATTGTTAGATGCATATGTGTTTATAATTGTGAAATCTTGCGGAGACATTGGACCTTTTATTTTTATTTTGTTTTTACTATTGATTTTTTTCAAGTCTATGTTGTTTCATTTTATCATTTCATTTATTAGTAAAGCTACTTTTGCCCACTTTTGGTTTCTCCTTATGTGGTGTATATTTATCCATGCATTTCGCTTCATCCTTTTTTAAACTTGGAATTAAAATGTGTCTCTTGTAGCATATAACTTGTTCATTTTTAAAAATTCATACTGTCAGTATCTACCTTTGGATTGTCTAGCATTTAGTATAAATACTTACATGATAGGGTTTGTATCTGCTATTTTGTTGTCTTCCTTATATCTTATGTCTGGAGGACCTTTGGCTACAAGTGGGGCCTTAGGTACAGAAACTCTGCAGGCAATAGTGGAGAACCTGGGCCATGAGTGGGGTGTAAACATGTCAGCTCTGGATTAATTTTTTAGTTTATCTAATAGGATTTCAGAACATTCTAGGGATAAGATTTGCATTTGTATAAATTTTTCCTTTTTTCCCCCAAATACTTTTATTTTATTTTATTTTTATTTTTATTTTTATTTTTATTTTTATTTTTATTTTTATTTTTATTTTCAGTGTTTCAAGATTCGTTGTTCATGTACCACGCTCAGTGCTCAGTGCAATTCATGCCCCCCCTCAATACCCACCACCAGGTTCTCCCAACCCCCCATTCCTGCCCCTATAAAACCTTTCAATTTGTTGCTAAGAGTCCACAGTTTCTCATGGTTCATCTCTTACTCTGATTTCCCCTAATTCACCCTTCCTTTCCTTCTCACAATGCCCTCCATCCTTTTCCTTATGCTCCACACATAAGTGAGACCTTATTATAATTGACTCTGTCCACTTGACTTATCTCACTAAGCATAATCTCTTCCAGTCCTGTCCAAGTTGATAGAAAAGTTGGGTATTCATTCTTTCTGATGGAGGCATAATATTCTATTGTATATATGGAGTATATCTTTTTTATCCATTCATCTGTTGAGGGGCTTCTTGGCTCTTTCCACACTTTGGTGATCATGGCCATTTGCTGCTAAGAACATTGGGGTACATGTGGCCCTTCTTTGTATGCATTTGAATCTTTGCAGGCAGTAGTGCAATTGCAGGGTCATAGGGTAGGTCTACTTTTAATTTCTTGACAAATCTCCACACTTTTCTCCAAAGTGGCTGCACCAGCTTGCAATCCCACCAACAGTGGAAGAGGGTTCCCCTTTCTCCACATCCTCTCCAACATTTGTTGTTTACTGTCCTGTTGATTTTGGCCATTCTAACTGGTGTAAGGTGGGATCTCAGTGTGCTTTTGATTTGAAACTCCCTGATGACTAAAGATGATGAACATTTTTTCATGTGTCTGTTAGCCATTTGTATGTCTTTGGCCCATTTTCTGACGTGATTATCAGTTTTGTGAATGTTGATTTTGAGGAGTTCTTTCTAGATCTTAGCTATGAGACCTTTGTCTGTAGTGTCATTTGCTTCCATTCTGTGGGTTGCCTGTTTGTTTTGTTGACTGTTTCCTTCGCTGTGCAGAAGCTTTTTATCTTGATGAAGTCCCAAAAGTTTATTTTCACTTTTGTTTCCGTTGCCTTTGGAGACATGTCCTGAAAGAAGTTGCTGTGGCTGATGTTGAAGAGGTTACTGCCTATGTTCTTCTCTAGGGTTTTGATAGATTCCTGCCTCACATTGAGGTCTTTTATCCATTTCGAGTTTATCTTCGTGTATGGCATAAGAGAATGGTCAAGTTTCATTCTTCTACATATAGCAGTCCAATTTTCCGAGCACCATTTATTAAAGAGACTGTCTTTTTTCCACTGGATATTTTTTCCTGCTTCGTCAAAGATTATTTGACCATAGAGTTGCAGGTCCACATCTGGGCTCTCTATTCTGTTCCACTGGTCTATGTGTCTGTTT
>CM053609.1:21204035-21220718 GCA_028646535.1 Procyon lotor | reverse complement strand
GAATTGCTGTATGAGTTCTAGTAGTTTGGGGGTGGAGTCTTTTGGGTTTTCCATATAGTACTCTATATGGAAGTATGGGAAGAGTCTTCCCATGTCGTCTGGGAAGAGAGTTTGACTTCTTCATTTCCAATTTGGATACCTTTTATTTCTTTTTGTTGTTTGATTGCTGTCGCTAGGACTTCTAGTACTATGTTGAACAAGAGTGGTGAGATTGGGCATCCTTGTCATGTTCCTGATCTCAAAGGGAAGGCTGTCAGCTTTTCCCCATTGAGAATGATATTTGCTGTGGGCCTTTCATAGATAGATCTTATGAAGTTAAGGAATGTTCTTTCTATCCCTATACTTTGAAGCGTTTTAATCAGGAACAGATGCTGAATTTTGTCAAATGCTTTTTGTGCATCAATTGAGAGGACCATGTGGTTCTTCTCTCTTCTTTTATTGATTTGTTCTATCACATTGATTGATTTGGGACTGTTGAACCACGCTTGCATCCCAGGGATAAATCCCACCTGGTCATGATGAATAATCTTTGAATGTGCTGTTGGATCCTGTTATCTAGGATCTTGTTGAGAATCTTGGCATCCATATTCATCAGGGATATTGGTCTGAAATTCTCCTTTTTGTTGGGGTCTTTGCCTAGTTTGGGGATCAGAGTAATGCTGGCTTCATAGAAAGTTTCTGGAAGTTTTCCTTCTGTTTCTATTTTTGAATCAGTTTCAGGAGAATAGGTATTATTTCTTCCTTGAATGTTTGGTAGAATTTCCCAGGGAATCCTTCAGGTCATGGACTCTAGTTTTTTGAGAGGTTTTTGATCACTGCCTCACTCTCATTACTAGATATTGGTCTATTCAGGTTGTCAATTTCTTCCTGTTTTAGTCTTGGAAGTGTATAGGTTTCCAGAAATGCATCCATTTCTTCTAGGTTGCCTAACTTATTGGCATATAGCTGTTCATAATTTTTTTTTAAAGATTTTATTTATTTATTTGACACAGAGATCACAAGTAGGCAAGAGGGAGGCAGAGGGAGGGGGAAGCAGGCTCCCTGCTGAGCAGAGAGCCCGATGTGGGGCTCAATCCAAGGACCCCGAGAGCATGACCTGAGCCACAGGCAGAGGCTTCAACCCACTGAGCCACCCAGGCACCCCAGCTATTGATAATTTCTGATGATTGTTTCTATTTCCTTGATGTTAGTTGTGATCTCTTCCCTTTCATTCATAATTTTATTAATTTGGGTCCTCTCTCTTTTCTTTTGGATTAGTTTGGTCAGTGGTTTATGAATCTTACTGATTCTTTCAAAAAACCCAACTTCTGGTTTCATTGAGGTGTTCTACAGTATCTAGTTTCTAACTCATTGATATCTGCTCTAGTCTTGATTATTTCCCTTCTTTTCCATAGGGTTGCTTAATTTGTTGTTGATTTTCCAGTTCTTTAAGGTATAAAGAGAGCTGGTGTATTTGGGATTTTTCAGTTTTTTTGAGTGAGGCTTGGATGGCTATGTATTTCCCCTTAGGACTGCCTTTGCCATATCCCATAACCTTTGCATCGATGTGTCTTCATTCTCATTGGTCTCCATGAATTGTTTAAGTTCTTCTTTGATTTCCTGCTTGATCCCAGCATTCTTGAGAAGGTTGGTCTTTGGCCTCTAAGTGTTTGAATTCCTTCCAACCTTTTTCTTGTAGTTGAGTTCTAGTTTCAAAGCATTGTGGTCTGAGAAAATGCAGGGAGTCATCTCAGGCTTTTGGTATCAGTTTAGTCCTGATTTCTGACCCAGTATGTGGTCTATTCTGTTGAAAGTTCCATGAGCGCTCGAGAAGAATGAGTATTCTGTGGTTTTAGGGTGGAATGTTCTGTATTTATCTATGGGGTCATCTGGTCCAATGTGTCATTCAAAGCTCTTGTTTCTTTATTGATATTCTGCTTGGATGGTCTGTCTATTACTGAGAGTGGCATGTTAAGTTCCCCTAAATTAATGTATTCTTTTCAGTATAATTTTTTATTTTGAATAACAGTTGTCTAATGTATTTGGCTGCTCCTATATTGGGGGCATAAATGTTTACAATTGTTAGATCTTGGAGGATAGGCCCTTTAAGAATGAGATTCTTCTGTATCTCTGACTCAGTATTTAGCTTAAAATCTAATTTGTCTGAAAGTCTCATATCTGAGATCTATAAAGTACTCCTCGAACTCAACACTCATAAAACAGATAATCACATCAAAAAATGGGCAGAAGACATGAATAGACACTTCTCCAAAGAAGACATACAGATGGCTAACAGGCACATGAAAAAATGTTCATCATCTTTAGCCATCAGGGAGACTCAAATCAAAACCACACTGAGATCCCACCTTACACCAGTCAGAATGGCCAAAATCAACAGGACAGTTAACAACAAATGTTGGAAAGGGTGTGGAGAAAGGGGAACCCTCTTATACTATTGGTGGGAGTGCAAGCTGGTGCAGCCACTTTGGAAAACAGTGTGGAGATTCCTCGAGAAATTAAAAATAGAGCTATGCTATGACCCTGCCATCTCACTACTGGGTATTTACCCCAAAGAAGCAGATGCAGTACAAAGAAGGGCCACATGTATCCCAGTGTTTATACCAGCAATGGCCACAATTGCCAAACTGGAAAGAACCAAAATTCCCTTCAATCGATGAATGGATAAGGAAGATATGGTCCTTATATACAATGGAATATTATGCCTCCATTAGAAAAGATGAATATCCAACTTTTGTATCAACATTGACGGGACTGGAAGAGATTATGTGGAGTGAAGTAAGTCTATTGGAGAGAGCCAATTATCTTATGGTCTCACTTACATGGTGAGCATAAGGAAAAACATGGAGGCCATTGTGAGAAGGAAGGGAAGGGTGAATGGGGGGAAATCAGAAGCGGGAGATGAACCAAGAGAGACTGTGGACTCTCAGCAACAAACTGAGGGTTTTTGAGGGTAGGAGTTTGGGGGTTGCACGAGCCTGGTGGTGGTTATTGAGGAGGGCATGTATTGCATGGAGCACTGGGTGTGGTGCATGAACAATTCATCTTGTAAGACTGAAAAAATAAAATAAACATATTTGGTGAAGAAACAATAAAGTACATAGGAATAACCCCCCCAACATAAATAAATGAGTGAATGAATGAATGAAATAACCCCCCAACATAAATGAATGAATGAAATAAATAAGGAAATAAATAAATAAAATCTATCTTGCCTGGTATGAGAAAAACAATAAAGTACATAGGAATAACCCCCCCAACACAAATAAATATATAAAAACAAACAAATAAATAAAATCTAATTTTTCTGGTATGAGAATCGCTACCGCAGCTCTCTTTTGAGGCCCGTTGGCATGAATGATGAACCTCAATCCCTTCACTTTCTGTCTGGATATATATTTAAGTTCCAAATGTGTCTCTTGTAGACAGCCTATGGATGGGTCCTGTCGTTTATCCAGTCTGTAACCCTGTGCCACTTTATGGGAGGATTTACGCTGTTCACGTTGAGAGTGATTATTGAAAGATAAAGTTTTTATTGACAACACGGTGCCTGTGAAATCCTTGTTTCTATAGATTGTAAATTTCTCTTCTGTGCCACTCATCGGTTCTTTCCTCTTTTATTGAACCCCCCCTTAATATTTCTTGTAGTGCCGGCTTGGTGGTCATGTACTCTTAAACCTTTCTGGTCTTGGAAGCTCTTTATCTCTCCATCCATTTTGAATACCAGCCTTGCTGGATAAAATATTCTTTGCTGCTTTTTCTTCTCATTTAGTGCTCTGAATATATCATGACTTGCCAGGTTTTTGTGGACAGGTCTGACATTATTCTGATGGGTCTTCCTCTGTATGTAAGGAACCTCTTCCACTTAGCTGCCCTCAGTACCTCTTGTCTAAAATTATAATTAGTGAATCTCACAATCATGTGTCTGGATGTCTTTCTAGACATTGATCTTGGGAGAGTGTCCTTTCTGCCTCTAGGTCACGAACACTTGTACCATTCCCTAGATTGGGGAAATTTTCATCCAGAATTTGTTTAGCTGTATCTTCTAGTCTTCTGTCTTTCCCCACTCCCTCAGGGATTCCAATAATTCTGTCTTTGGTATGTTTCATAGTGTCATTTATTTCCCTAATTCTGTTTTCATGGCTTCTAAGCAGTTTGTTCCAGCCGTCCTCCTGAATTTTCTTCTCTATTTTCTTGTCCTCTAGATAACTAATTCTGTCTTCTGCCTCAGTTTTGCTAGCTATTAAATTAGATTTAGATTATATTGGGTCTCATTGATAGCATTTTTTAACTTAGCCATATCTGCTCTCAGTTCCACCCTTAGAGATTCTGTGTTGTCATTAATGTTTTCTCCAAACTAGCTAGCCATTGCCTGTATAATTGTTACCCTGAATTCTGTTTCTGACATAACTGTTTATGTCCATATCCAAAAGTTCTCAAGGAGAGAGTGAGTCTCTGGGTTTTTCTTGTTTTTGGTGTTCCTCCTCCTAGTCATTCTGATGAGAAGTGGTTGAGGGGCTGTATAGCTGAATATGTCACCCACAATCCAGGCAAGGTGCATCCTGGAAAGTTTCTGAACAATCAGAATTCACCACCAAAAAGAAAGAAAGAAGAAAAACAGAGAGAGAGAAGAAAAAGAGAAAACCCAGCCAAAATGAGCCCCCAAAGTAAGATTTATAATGTATATAAATAAATATGAACAAACAAAAGATGGACAAAAGTAAATGACAAAAATAAAAGAACCCAGTCGAAATGAATCTCAAGAATAAGATTTATATAATACCAGAACAAACACAGATACACAGAAACACTGACAGAAGAATAAGATGGGAGGGTGTTTATAAATCTTGATCTGCGTGAGGTAGGTTATTTTGGATCTTCCTGGGTGTATTGTTGTATTAAGCCTCTAGTTATAATGTTAAGTAGTTTAAAAAAATTAAAAGAACTAGAATCGTGAGAGTGATTAAAAAAAACAAACATGTATCCCTGAAATTACAAGTTTTAGGGCAATACTGGGGGCTTAATATATTGTTTTCCCCTGATGTTGTGGTTTTACAGTTTTATGGGTGCCCTGTGGTTATTGTCCTCTTGCTTTTAGCTTGTCTTCTAGGGGCAGGGCCTGCTGCAGTGTTTTCCAGTCAATCTTGCTTGGGTTGAGTTGCCCTGCTGACTATCAAGGGGCTGGGCTCTGTGGAAACTCATTTTTTAGGCTTTTGCTCTCTGGAGGTTTTTGTTCTTTTGTGGCTTTTTGCAGCTTTTTGGAGGGTCCGAGCAAAGAATCTGTCTGTCCCCAGGTCCCTGGCCCAGAGAGAAGCCTCAGTCTACTCCCCTCTGGGTGGTCCCAAACACACAGACTCCTCTTCTGGAAACTCTGGTGCACACCGTAGTCTCCCCCAGGCAGTGAGCACCCCCAGCCATCGTCCCAGTCACCCAAGGCACCTGCTCATCTCTGCACCCCCGTGCCACTAAAACCGAGGGAGCTGCCATTGGCATGACTGGTCTCCGGGGTCCAGACCCACTCTGGGTGTGCTTCAACCCCGCAGGTCGCATAGGCCATGGAGGGGTTCCAAATGGGATTGCGCTGTGTTCTCTCAGGCACAGGCTGAGAGTGCTCAGACCCCATGGCAGGAGGCAGATGGCTGAGGTCCTAAAGGGACCCCCCCACCTAGCGCCCACCAGGCTCTCCTAGGCTCTTGCAGGAGTGCACCCAGACTGAGTGGTGGTGCAATCATTGGAAAGCTGCAGGATCCTGGACAACAGACTGGACTCCCCGCCGGTCTCTCTCTGACATGGGTGGTGAACCATGGTGGTGTCTTTCCTGGGAACATGGGCTTAGGCCCATGCCTGTGACCACCTGATTATACTAGTTGCCCCTTAAGATCATTTTTTCTTTTTGAATGTTTTTATCCAGACTCCAAGTTAATGCTGGTCCCCAATCACAGGGCACTTTCTCACTGGGGTATTACTTTCCTTCGGTCGCTTCTGGTGGCTCCCTCCCCCTTCTCTTTATCCTCTGATATCAGTCCAAGTGTTCCCACACTGCTTTACCTCTCCACTGCTGTCTTCTCTCCCTGTAGAGATCCAGAAGTGTATAATCTTACATCTCAGGCTGATTTCATGAGTGTTTGGAGTGTTCTGGTGGATATTTAGCTCACTTTAGGGTACTGGTTGAAACAGGGTCTCCTGCTTCTCCACCATCTTGCCCGTCCCTCCGAGATAGAGTTCTTTTTAAGCACATAAATGGTGTTGGAGTTTTGCTTTTTTTTTCTGGGTCATAAGTAGAAGTGGTTTTGCATTTTCAAGAATTTTCACTATTTTTTTTTTTTTTAAAGATTTTATTTATTTGACAGAAACATAGCGAGAGAGGGAACACAAGCAGAGGGAATGGTAGTGGGAGAAGCAGGCTTCTTGCCAAGCAAGGAGCCTGATGCAGGGCTCGATCCCAGGATGCTGGGATCATGGCCTGAGCCGAAGGCAGACGCTTAACGCCTGAGCCACCCAGGCGCCCCAAGAATTTTCACTATTTTCTATAAACTGTTTTCTTTCAGATCCTAAATACCTGAGAAGTATAAAATTATTAAGGAATTGAAACTCAAAATTTGGAGTACTTTATGTTTTTTAAACAAAGCCTAGCACTTTGCAGTGGTCTTAAGCATTTTGGTTAAAGTCCTAAAATGATCACCCCTGGGGGCTGACTTGTGTGGAAGAGCCTTTTTTTTAGGAAAAAGATTTTATTTATTAGAGAGAGAGAGAGTGCACATGGAGGAGAGAGAGAGACTGTGTGCATGCGTGCAGATGAGCAGTGGG
Organism: Procyon lotor; assembly: GCA_028646535.1. Classification (NCBI taxonomy): domain Eukaryota; kingdom Metazoa; phylum Chordata; class Mammalia; order Carnivora; family Procyonidae; genus Procyon; species Procyon lotor. The sequence goes on along the minus strand of CM053609.1, from coordinate 21,213,914 downwards.
GAGGGGCAGAGGGAGAAGAATAAGCAGACTCCCCACTGACCAGGGAGCCCAATGCAGGATTTAATCTCAGGACCCTGGGATCATGACCTGAGCCAAAGGCAGACACTTAACCGACTGAGCCACCCAGGTGCCCTGGAAGAGCCTTTTTAAAAGCTCTGCCTGAGGATGTGGGGCTTTCCAGGCCCAATTCTCCTGGAGTCTATCAGAAGCTTTCTTCCAGGAGTGTAAGACCCTGGGCAAAACCTTTCTCTTCGCAGACACAGGGATTTCCAAGATAGGTGCCATAGTTGGAATGATGCATTTTACTCTGAAGTGGATGCAGGTGTGTAAACTTGCCATGGGTCATAGCAGTGAGGAGCTACAGAAACATACCTCATTCAAGCACTATGACAGATCGGTTTTGAACATTTTTAATTCCTTTTCTGAGAACTGAGAACTGTGTATTTGAGGTCCAATAAAAAACTGCTACCATTAACCAGTTTTTAAACTTTCTGTGGATATCAACATTACTTTTAAGTTAGTGCTTGGGGATTAACTATTGCCTGAAAACTCTTTCTCAGATGGGCAGTGTTTGACTTATGGTAGTGGGTCAGCAGTTCACTGAGATGTGCGCCATGAATTAGAAACTACTTCCTTCTTTGGGCGGGGCTGGCAGAGTTCTTCTGGGTAAATTTAGAAGTGAAAGAGGAAATTCCAATAGGAAAAGGTTGAAAAAGGTCAATGTGATAAAAATTTAAAACTAAAGTTTCAAAGGAAAATGTGGCATAGAAAGAAAGGTTAATATCCTGACCTGGAAAAAATGTTTGCAGCAACTTTCACATGGCTTTAATGTCTTTAATCAGTGCTATAGTGAATGCCTTATACACTGATAAGGAAAATGCCAACATTTCAAAGGACGAAATAACAGGAAAATCAAACTGTCAAGTCACCCAAGGAAAAAGAAAAAAAAACTCTATGGGTTACTGTATAAGAATATATTCAGTCTTAATTATAATAACAGATATGCATATTAAAAGAACACTTAGATATGGTTCCACTTACTAAATTGTAAATGTGAACGTGATCTCTGGATGCTGTGCTGAGGCTCCAGTCTGTTATCTGTGGGCCCCTGTGGGAGGGCACCTCACCTGAATCTACTTGCAGCTTTTTTTAATTGAGATATAATTGACATGCAACATTATATGTACAATGTAATGATTTGTGACATACATATATTGCAAAATGATCACCACAGTAAGTGTAGGCAATATCATTCATTACTTCACATAGTTACAGAAAATTTTTTTCCTATGATGAGAACTTTTAAAGTCTACTATCTTAGGGTCCGTCAAATATGCAATACATTATTATTGTTAACTATAGTCACTGTGCTGTTTATTACAGCCTGAGGATTTATTTATTTTGTAACTGGAAGTTTGTACCTTTTGACCATCTTTACCTGTGTCATGCATGCCCCCAGTCCCTGCTTCTGGCAACCACTGATCTTTTGTGCTCTACCTTGGTACCTGTTTTTTTTTGTTTGCTTTTTTAGATTCCACACATAAGTGAGATTTTACAGTATTTGTCTTTCTCTGGTTTATTTCGCTCAGCATAATGCCCTCAGGATCCATCCGTGTTGTTGAAAATGATAAGATTTCCTTCTTTTTTTAATGGCTGAATAACATTCCATCATATATATGTACCACATCTTCATTTATCTGTCAAGGGACACCTAGGTGGCTTCTGTGTCTTGGCTGTTATGAATGATGCTGCAGTGAAGATGGGCTGCATATATCTTTTTGAGGCAGTGATTTTGTTTGCTTTGTTTCCTTCCACTCAGAAGAGGGATTCTTGGATCATCACTTGCAATATTGAAGACAATAGTTCAACGTAAGAATCTCCTCCAGGAGAATGCTCTGCTAGGAAAGAATGCTCTGCTAGGAAAATCATCTGAAAACATGTTGACTTTTCTGCCTAGACAAAATTAATTTAGGCTTTTCTTTACAAGAAAAAATGGATTAACTTAAATGGTTAACATGAAGGGTTCAAGTCCTTGGCAAGCATTTATGAGGCTGTGTACATGTGATCCAGCATGGAGGGTTCTTCGTGATTCAACCTGGGCAGGAAGAATCTAGGTCCACATTTATGGGGACTGAGGTTGAGACAGGCTAGGAGGACAGGCCTCTTTTGTGCACTCCTGGGGGCTGAAGACTAGTGTGTTTCCTTCCCAACCTTCCCAAGTTTCTTAAGTTTCTGGGCTGTTCAGGTGTTTCAGTGATGCTGGAGAAGGATTGCATGAACTCAGTCAAAGAACTGCTCTCTGCTTTGTCCCATTGAGGCTAAGAGCCAATTGACCACCTCACTATAGGAAATCTGGACAGATTTCCTGTAGTTCTGGAGAGGGCTAGGAGGGAGCCAGCTGTAAGAATCAGGATTTTGGTTTCCAGAAAGCTAGATCTCCTCCTCTGAGTTCCCTCCCAACTTACAGAGTTGTCATCTCTCTGGGAAAGCCTCTTGCCTATCCCAGAACCCCTTGAGATACCTGCTCCATGGGAACAATGGGGTCACAGTGCACAGAGGAAGACAGCAGGTTGATGTGGATACTTTCAGCCTGAATGACTTGAACAGCAATATTCTTGGTAGAAATTGGGGAGTGGGGTGTAGGTAAGGTGGTAGCCAAGGTCAGGGTCTTGACCTCAAGCTAGATGCCATTGAGGAGCTCAGAGGGTACCAGGTGGAGTCTGGCCCAGGGCCACTGCCAGTTTGAAGCCCCTAAGAGGGTGCTCCTGGAGTGGGATGTTAGTCTGCTATGGGGCTGCTCCAGAACCACTGGAGATCTTTTCAGAATCCTAGTTTGTACCCAGCTGCACCCGACAGCTAGATGGTGTTGTGGGAGGCTGGGGTCCTTGCTGGATCATGGGAGGGACAAGGAGAGAAGAAAGGGCACATTCAAGTCGTGTGGGGTGCCTGGTGAAGGTTGACCGTGCAACTTTTGTGCCTTTTGGTCTTGGTCCTGTGGTTTTCTCTGCCCTCACAGGAGAACTTAGGAAGCTGACCTAGCAATTGTAGGTAAGGCCAGGGAGAAGCAGTCCTCATGGGTTTGATCCTCATGAGATATGTTCCTGAGGTGCTCACAGGATCTGGCCCTACATGTCATGTGACAAGGGGGGGGGGTGAGTAAGGAATTGAGAAGGTTCCTAGCTAGAACAGTTCCTAGCCACAATGATGGGCACTGGTAATCCTCACCAAGTGCTTAACATAGTTAAGCCAGAGCTCGTTGTGATACTTGACTCCTGATGTGGCCCCTGGATGTGGCCCCCACCAAGAACCAGAGACTGCTACAGCAGGGTATATTCTACGAGAAGAAATGTACTCAGCCAGACATATTCTTGTCTTCCTTTGGTGTCTCTTAGATATCCACTGGATTCTATATGAAAGATGAAGGACCACCACATTCACATGAAGAAACATCCAGTAATTAATTAATAGACCATGATGTTTCTCTGGATCCCAAACCATGGAAAAAGACAAACACCCCACCAAGGAGAGTCTGCTCTCTCTTCCCCTACCCCTTTCCAAGTTTTACTGCCCAATCTGAACATGAGTCAGATGGCACTATATCAGGTTCTGTGGTGCTCACCCATGTGCCTGCATTTGGGTGGTGGGGGGGTGCATTTTTAGCATTTCTATTTTCCCAAGAGACCCACATGGGGCCATGGGAGTGGTAGAGTACAGTATGGGCATGATAGGCTGGGCTTGGGTGTTAGGATGCTGAGGAGGGGCAGCTGCAGGCTGTGAAGAGGGTCTCTGACTTTACCTCAGGGATTAAGACTTTCCTCTGGAATACTGGGCCCATTCTGCCTTTTATTGAATGATTAGTTTAGCACAAGAGTAGTTTCTTCATAAAATCTCAGGAGATGTACCTGCATATAAAATAACTAAAAGCAGGGCTGTTTTTCTTTGGTTTCATAGATAATGGTTTGAAAGCCACAGCTGTAGGTAGCACTAGCCAGTGCAAATGTGAGAAGAGTAACATGTTCAGAGTGGTACTTTGTACAGTTAAAAGAAGTGAAAAAGAGTGGCAGACATGAGTGCAGCTTTGGAGTACTCCAGACTAGAGAGGGGCTGGTCCAATATAGTGAGACAGTAACAGGAAATTGTAGAGGGGCTAGGGTGCTCGGGAAGCTGACAGACAGCTCTTGGTTTGGGAAGACCCCATGGCACTGGAGAATAGTGTCCTAGAGGGAGGAGCCCAGAGATACAAGATTCCCCAAATGGACTCCATCTCAGACTTAACCTTATTGTGATTTTCAAGCAAACTTGATTATGTTTCTCTGTCAATGCAGCAGTTCCTTTGCAGTGATTGTAAAAGAGACTAGTGCTGCTTTTGAGAATGAATTTGAAGTTATTGTGCATTAAAACAATTGAGTTTTTTCAGGACTCAAGCTTGGCTACAAAATAAGTTTGGTTTTTAATTAAGAACCTTCTGCCCGGTAATCACAGCAGCCTAGTCCCCACCCTTCCAATCTCCCCTCTTAATCTGGAGAAGTAAGTTGGATTCCATGCTAGTAGGTGATACAGAAAAGCATATTGTTTTATTTTTAGTTTTTAATTTTTTTCTTTCCAAGTTTTTATCCAGTTAACGTACTGTGTAAATTTAGTTTCAGGTATATAGTTTAGTGATTCAACACTTATATACATCATCTGGTGCTCATCACAAGTGCCCTCCTTAATCCCCATCACCTATTTAACCTATCCAACCACCCCTCTCCCCTCTAGCAACCCTCAGTTTGTTCTTTATAGTTAAGAGACTATTTCTTGGTTTGCCTCTCTTGTGTGTTTGTTTCATTTCCTAAATTCCGCATATGAGTGAAATCATATGGTATTGGTCTTTCTCTAACTGACTTATTTCACTTAGCATAATACACTCTAGCTCCATCCACATGTTGCAAATGGCAAGATTTCATTCTTTTTCATGGCTGAATAATATTCCTGTGTGTGTGTGTGTATACACACATGCTTTATTTTACATGTGAACAGATGGCACAAAAATACTGAACATTTCTATTTTTCTGGGAAGTACATTTATTTGCATATAGAAGAGGAAGAAAATCAGTGTTCATCTTAGACACGTTAGCAGAATCATTTCATAGTTTCTTATTTGGTTATGTTGTAGAGTTTGATGAGCAAAATGCTTTCCAATTTGTAAAATAAAAGTTTAGAAATACTGAGAAGACTTCACTTGGTCATGTCGACTCAGGGTAGAATCAACACATGCACAGCACTCCCGCTGTAGGTGCCCCAGGCTGGAAGCTTGAATGGACACCAGAATGATCAGTCCTGTATTTTAATGCCTGTGGTTTCACCATGTTTTGTAATCTTGGTGTTGAGCTTCCCCAACAGTTTCTTTTTTTTTTTTTTAAATTTCATTTATTCATTTGAGAGAGAGACAGAGAGAGCACAAGCAGGGGGAGAGGCAGAGGGAGAAAGAGAAGCAGACTCCCTGCTGATCTGGGAGCCCGCGGTGGGGCTCGATCCCAGAAACCAGAGATCATGACCTGAGCTGAAGGCATATGCTTAACCGTTTGAGCCACCCACGCACCCATGACAGTTTCTATTTTAAACAAAGGTTATTTTTTTTTTTTTTTAAGATTTTATTTATTGGACAGAGAGAAACACAGCGAGAGAGGGAACACAAGCAGAGGGAATGGTAGTGGGAGAAGCAGGCTTCCCACAGAGCAGAGAGCCAGATGTGGGGCTCTATCCCAGGTCCCTGGGATCTGACCTGGGTCGAAGGCAGTCGCTTAACGACTGAGCCACCCAGGAGCCCCAGCAAAGGTTATTCTTCTCAGTGCCTGTGCAGAGCCCCTGTTTGTTGGCTCTTAAATAGGATGCACCTTCACTTGGTTTGTGTCTGACACTGGGCCACAGAGGGAGGCTCTGGGTCTCAGTCTGTGCTGGACTCTGACACCATGTGTACATGTGCTTGTGCTGCCCCCCACCTCTTAACTTACCCCCGATTTCCCAGCTTCTGGCCCGAGTTGGTGTCCCAGTGCCTCATTCCTTCCTTGGTGCATCCAGTACTAGGTCTTGCTACCCATACTACTGCCTGCCTCTCCAGGGCTTTAGGGTCAATTTTTATTCCTGTCTGTGAATTGGGTTAGCTGCCACCGTATCTTACTGATAGTGAGACCCAACCCAGTCTGGTTCCTGGCCCTTGGAAGCTTAATATTTATTAATAGGCAGGTACCTAGTGTAACAGTTTTAATTTCATTTCTGTTTTTCTGGTGAGTAATTTATCTAGGTAAGAACTCGCCTTGATAAAAGTTATATATCTGTGGAATTTGTGCTGAGCTCCTTTGTGAATATGTGAAACCAACTGGAGTTAAATGTTTGATTTGCTAAAGATTTAAATTTAGGGCTGTATTAGAAACAGAAGTAACCAGAACCAGTTTGCTTACTTTTATGTTTTGTGCTATTTCTCTGTGTTTTTGAGCCATCCTTCTAAATGAGTCACCTTCTCAAGCTGATGTCCATTGTCTCTAGGTCCAACCTTTATTGGCATTTATTTCCTTTTGTTCTTCATTTTCCTTCTTTTACACTGGTAGATGAATGTCTTTCTTCCAAATATATGCAAATGATTTCACCCAAAAGTGTTTTCAGTGTTTTTTGTTTCCAGAACAGTGCTAGGGGAATGGTGATAGAACAGAAATGCAGCTCTGTAGTAATAGAAGTTATCCTCTTATCTGCTAAAACATAACGCCCCCCTCCATAGCTGCTTTCTAACACCTGCACTCACCCCTCTGAAACTCACTTTATTGACCTCTTTGTTTACCTCTGGCCTTTACTTAAGTGGACATAGTGCCTGGCGATGGAGTGGGTGATTCTGTCCCTGCTCTAGTCATGGGGCCTCTGAGCCTTGCTCTGCTCATCTGTCAAGGTGTGATGGCCCCACACACATTGAGGGTGACTGAGCAGACAACTCGTTGAGAAGACGTCAGGGTGACTCAGGCTGAGGGGCAGACATTGCCAGGTGAGGAAGAAAGGAGGTTAGCAGCTGTGGGGCCTTCAGGTTGTCGAGTAGGCACTGCCTTTCCAGAGGGCAGCTGTGAGGCCCTCCAGCCCAGTGTTGGGAACCCCAGCCTCCTGTCTACATGTAGTTGCTTGACCCCTACCTGGGGTCCCCTGGTGTTCACCTCTGTTGGCCAACTGAAGTCCACGGGGCATTATCCGTGGGCTCTAGTTCCAGGTGGGAGATGAAAGGCGGGGATACCCCTAGTTTGCTCTGTGCAGGAGCTACACTGGCAGCATTGTTGAGGCTGTGTGAGGGGGATTTATGCATTCCAGTATGGTGGTCTGTGTCACAGTGGGAGAGGGGAGCGTGCAGTTAGATGCCTCTTATGGAGGCAAATGCCAGCAAGATTTTGAAGACCCTGCCCTGCATAGACCTGAGCCTCCATTCTGCATGAGTCTGTTCCTGGTACTGAGCAACCTGTATTTTGCTTGACTCTCACCTGAGGTCCCTTGTGTCCTGGGAGAGTCTTACCTAAGGGTAGGAAGTACAGGGCTTGGGAGGAGGAAGTAGTAGTCTAGCTGGGGTCTCACTGGGCTGAGAGTATTCCAGTGTGTCACAGCATAGCCTTCCCTCCCTTCTCCTGCTCCCCTCCTTTCCAGTTCAAGCTTATATGGTCCATATGCCAGGGTCATGCGATGGACACAGCCTGGGTGGAAGAATAAGCTGGGTAAGTGGAGCACACAGCATAGTGTGCAGGGTTTCCTAATTTGGACCGCTGACCAGCTCTCACCAATGCTGGAAATGCTCCGTAGCTCTCCAGAGCATAGGTATCAGCTGAGCCAAGGGACTCCCTCTGAGTGACTCAGGAGTATTTGAACAGCCATTGGAAGAGCAAAAAAGTACATTCAATACGTCCTTTGAAATCTTATTTTAAGAATTGTTAAATTTACAAAATCAGTTGATGGTTTGTTAAAATGGCAGTTTTATAATTTGACAAGCTGTAGAGCTTGGAGACACACTTGAGGTCTGGGAACTACTGCCAGTAGAGTTTCACTCAATGGGGAAAAACCTGGCTTGACATTGTTTGATGATGTAAACCAAGGAGAGTGCCTTATTTGCAGTCAGTTTACTGTGAGAGGGTGTAGGAGCTCACACACCAGAAGTGCCTATGCTAGCTCTTTGAGAATGAGGTTCAGGCAGTCCACTGGCCTTGGTTTTACTCTTAGCCATCTGCTTTTTCTGCATGTATTGTTTCATGATCAAAAAATGCCAGCACATGGTGGATTTTAGCAGCCAGTCGGTGCAAGGGCATAAGGACCCTGTTGGTGCAAGTCTCAACTCATTCTTAGTTCTGTGTTAGTTTGCTTGGGCTGCCACAACAAATGCCACAGACCAGGTGGCTTAAGCAACAGAAATTTATTGTCTCACAGTTAATGGAGGCTGAAAGTTTGAGATCAAGGTGTCAGCAGGGTTGGTTTCTTCCAAGGTCTCTCTCCTAGGCTTGTAGCTGTCTGCCTTCTCTCTCTGCTCCCACATGCTCTTCCCTTTGTGCTTGTGATCACAAGCCATCCTGCTGTGATCAGACTCCAACTGGTGTACCTCTCTGTACATACTCATATGAGCTGAATTGGTAAAGACAGAAATGTGATGGAGTTATTAAACTGTAAATACCTATCTGGCAGCACTGGCAGGATTAAGCGTTTAATGATGATAAGTCATTTAATTGTGTTTTGGGGCATTGGCATCATGGAAACTGGTTAGAAAATCTCGTCACTCCTTCAGGTGCACTTGGAGGCTCTGCCCCACGGATCATGCAGTGGCTAGGCAGATGAGGGCCCCTTGTCTTTGGGACACAACACAGGCTTTGTGGGGGCTGGCAGCAGCATTGGCAGTAAGCAGGGAAGGGGACCAGAGGCCATGAGGCAGATTTCATGCTGGGGTAAAACCCCAGTGGGCCTGAGGGGACAGGGCAGGAAGGGGCCAGTTCCTGTGGCCAGAGTGGTTGCAGTGAGCATGCACTTTGTTTCTAGAGCAGTGTGATGCCCATGATGAGCATAGGGTTTGTTGGTGGCAGTTAGAAGTGGAGAAAAGTAAGTGGAATGAAAAGAAATCTTGGAGGTAGAATTGTGAGGTGTCAAAGAACAAATCAGGACTGAGACTTTGGAGACTTGGACCCAGAGCCGACTATCCCCAACTTCCCTTAATGTGGTTGAGGCAGAGGTCATGCAGAAACACATTTGTGGAAGAAGCACACGATGGAGAAACATGGGAGTGTTTGTGGGGCCCCGGGATTGTGTGTGTGCACATGCGTGTTCACGGCAAGTACAGGGCTCCACATGGCAGAGTATTTTAAAGATTTTATTCATTAGAGAAATAGAGAGCACATGTAAGCGAAGCAGCAGGCAGAGAGAGAAGCAAGCTGTCTGCTGAGCAGGGAGCCTGATGCGGGACTTGATCCCAGGACCCTGAGATGATGACCTGAACTGAAGGCAGCCGCTTAACCTACTGAGCCACCCAGGTGCCCCAGATTATGGGTTTTGTTTCCCTTTCCATATTTTCTGATTTATGTACAATAAATATTGGTATTTTTTTGCTCTTTATTTTTAAAAATTATAAGGTCAAATTTACCATTTTGGCCATTTTTGTTGTTTTTTATTTTTAAGATTTTATTTATTTTTTTGACAAAGAGAGATCACAAGTAGCCAGAGAAGCAGGCAGAGAGAGCAGGGGAAGCAGGCTCCCTGCTGAGCAGAGAGCCTGATGTGGGGCTCGATCCCAGGACCCCGAGATCATGACCTGAGCTGAAGGCAGAGGCTTTAACCCACTGAGCCACCCAGGCATCCCTCATGGAAGTTTTTTTTTTTTTTTTAAAGATTTTATTTATT
>CM053609.1:21130912-21203535 GCA_028646535.1 Procyon lotor | reverse complement strand
CATCATCTTGATAACTGTCATTTTGAACTCTATTTCCGACATATTACTGATGTCCGCATTTGACTAGGTCTCTAGCCATCGGTACTATCTCTTCTTTTTTTTTGTGATGAGTTTTTCTGCCTCGTCATTTTGTCAAGGTAGGAGTAGATGGGTGAGAGAGAAAGATTCTCTGGAGTTCCGCAGTTTTCACTGATTGATTAACTAGGTCTTGGCTATATAGTCTTGCTGATCTTCTGGGGGAGGGGCCCGTTGCCGTGGTTCTCAAATGTCTTTGCCCGAGACATTGGACATTGCACCAAGGGTGGGAATTGCACCGACCTTGCCTGGGGATGGGCCAAGCACTTTGCTCAGGTTTGCTCTTGCAGTCTTTGTTCCCTGAGCGCTTTCCATACTGCCCTGGAGGCCGGGAATGAAAATGGCGGCCGCCCAGTCTCTGGTCCAGAGGAGCCGAGTGCTGGGCGCCGCGAACCTCCAAATGCCATCAGAGGAAAGCCGTTATCACTCCCGTCTCCCTTGTCCGCGGTCCGTGCTCTGTGCTCAGCTAGCCCATGGCTGAGCGCCTCTATCTGTGGCGCACGCAGCTCCTTCTGGAATCCCCAAACCAGCAGATTCCTGCTGCGCACTCCCGCAGCGCTCCTCCCGGAGGAAGAAGGAGGGGCTGTCTCCAGAGCTGCCTCCCGTGGGGTCCCCGCTTGAAGTACGGCAGCCCTATATGAAGTATATGTCTCAGTCTATTGTCCAAGGTAGGCCTATGTGGTGTTGCGCGGCTCCTTCTCTGCCGTCGGCTTCTCCGCCCCAATACCTGGGAGCTCTGCCACACTCAGGCTCCCCTGGTCCCTCGGTGACCCCACGGGTCCTAATCCACACTGTTCCCGCGAGGGCTGAACCCCCGGTTAGCCTCCGGAGTGATATCCCTCAGTGGAGCGGACTAGAAGTTCCGGATTTTGTGCTCCGCAGCTCTCCGGCTTCTGGGAGCCGGCCCCTTCCCCCCGGGGTCTCTCTTCCCGTCGCTTTAAATTCACTTTTTCCACACGTCCTACCTCGTGAAAGTGGTCGATTTTCTGCTCCTAGAATTGCTGTTCTTATTCTCTTCTCTCTCCTGTTGTGTTTGCCGGCTTTTAGAGTGATTTTCTTCCTCTTTAGCTGGACTTGTGGTTCCCAGGGCTCTCTGTGCCTCCTACACCTCCGCCATCTTGCCTCCTTCCCCAAAGCTCTTGTTTATTTACTGATTTTATGTTTAGATGATCTGTCTGTTACTGAGAGTGGCGTATTAAGATCTCCTGCTATTAATGTATTCATATCAATATGAGTATTTTAATTAACAGTTGGCTTATGTAGTTGGCTGTTGCTATATTAGGGGCATAAATGTTTACAGTTGTTAGATCTTCTTGGAGGATAGACCCTTTAAGAATGATTTAATGTCCTTCTGGGTCTCTGACTATAGTCTTTAGCTGATAATCTAATTTATCTGTTAGGAGAATCTCTACCTCAGCTTTCTTTTGAGGCCCGTTGGCATGAAAGATGGTTCTCCATCCTTTCACTTTCTGTCTGGTTGTATCTTTTGGTTCCAAATGTGTGTCTTGTAGACAGCATATGGACAGGTCCTGCCACTTTATCCATTCTGCAGTCCTGTTCCGTTTTATGGGAGCATTTAGGCTGTTCACATTGAGAGTGATTATTGAAAGGTAAGTGTTTATTGACATCATGTTGCCTGTGTAGTCCTTGTTTCTATGGATTGTAAATTTCTATTTTAAGTCACCCATGGGTTCTTTATACTTTTATAGAACCCCTTTTCATATTTCTTGTAGTGCCAGCTTAGTGGTCACATACTCTTTTAATCCTTTCTGGTCTTAGAAGCTCTTTATCTGTCCATCCGTTTCAAATGTCAGCCTTGCTGGGTAAAGTATTCTTGGCTGCATATTCTTCTTGTTTGGTGCTCTGAATACATCATGCCAACCCTTTCTGGCTTGCCAGGTTTCTGTGGATAGGTCTTAGATTATTCTAATTTGTCTTCCTCTCTATGTAAGGAATCTTTTTCCCCTAGCTGCCCTTAAGACTTCTTGTCTAAAATTATAATTTGCAGATTTTACAATTATGTGTCTAGCTGTCGTACTAGACTCATTGATCTTGGCAGTTGTCCTTTCCGCCTCTAGGACATGAACATTTCCCTAGATTGGGGAAATTTTCATTCAGAATTTGGTCAGCTATATCTTCTAGTCTTCTGTCTCTCTCCAACTGCTCTGGGATTCCAATAATTCTGACATTGGAATATTTCATGGCGTCATTTATTTCCCTAAGTCTCTTCTCATGATTCCTGAGCAGTTAGCTCCAGGTCTCCTCCTGACCTTTCTTCTCTACCATTTTATCCTCTGGATCACTAATTCTATCCTTTGTTTCTGTAACTCTAGCTGTTAGACTATTTAGATTGGATTGGATCTCACTGATAGCGCTTTGTACATCAGCTATACTGGTTCTCATTTCTGCCCTTAGAGATTCTATATTGTCGTTAATGTTTTTCTCCTTCCTAGCTATTGCCTTGATAATTGTCACCCTGAATTCCCTTTCAGACATATTGATTATATTCATGTCTAATAGTTCTGAGGGAGAGGGTACAGTCTCTGGGTTTTTCCTCTGTTGGGTGTTTCTCCTCCTAATCATTTTGATGAGAAGTGGATGAGAGGATTTCTAGCTGGATATATCGTCCACGATCCAGGAAGGGTGCACCCTGGAAGTTTTAGGAACAATTGGGATTCACCACCAAAACGAAAGAATAAGGGTCAAAATGAGAGAGAAAGAGAAAAAGAAGAAATCCCAGCCAAAATGGGCCCCCAAAATAAGATTTATAAGGTATGTGAACAAACACAAACAAACATATAGACCGACTAAAGTAAATGACAAGAAAAAAAGAACCTAGTCAGAATGAACCCCATGAATAAGATTTATATAATACCAGAACAAAAGCAAATACGTAGAAACACTGACTGAAGGATAAGGTGGAGGGTGGTTAGAACTCCTCGCGGACGAGGAAGGTTAATTCATGTCTTCCTGGGTTTATTGTTGTATTAAGCCTCTAGTTGTAATGTTACATAGTTTAAAAAAAATTATTAAAATCAAGAAATGTGAAAATGCATGCATTAAAAAAATAGAAAGAAAATAAGAAGGAAAAAACTTGTATCTCTGAAATATACAGGTTTGAGGTATTATCAGGTGCTTAATATATTGATTTTTCCCTGATTTTGGGGATTTAAAATTTTATGGGGACACTGTGGTTATTGTCCTTTTGTTTTTTAACTTGTCTTCTGGGGGAGGGGTCTGCCATGTTGTTTTCCGGTTAGTCTTGCTTAAGTTGAGTCACCCTGCCCTCCAATCCAGGGGCTGAGCTCTGTGGAAACCGGTTTCTCAGTTTTTGGCCTTTTGTAGCTTTTTCACCTTTTCGGAGAGTCCAAGCAAGGAATCTGCCCGTACATACCCAGACCTCCACATCACAGAGAAGCCTCAGTCTGCTCCCCTCTGGGTGGTCCAGAACACACAGTCCCTTCTGCAAAATTTGCTCACGGCGCAGCCTGTTTGAGGTGGCGCACGCTCCCTGCCACTGTTCAGCATCTCCACTAGTGCTTTCTGAGCTCCAGGCCTGCAGAGGGTGTCCTCAGATTCCTGCCAGAGATTAGGCTAGATTCCTGCCAGAGATTAGGCTGCCTGCCTGCATTCTCTCTGGGGCCAGCCAGGAGCACCTAGACCCTGCCGCAAGCCATGAATGTCTTGTGGTCAGGTGTACAGTCCAGAGAGCGCTGCACACAGGGGAAAGCTGCAGGCTCTCCCCTGTGAAAGGGAGTCTGGTGAAACACACCAGACTCTCTTAAGGCGCTTGCAGGAGCATGCCCCACCCACAAAATGGTGCAAGAAGTGGAAAGCTGCAGGTTCAGGAACCACGGACTGTGTTATCCGCCCCTCCCCCCAATCCCCTCCACCAGTCTCTCTCTGAGGCGGGTGGTGTCCTTCCTGGGAGCGTGGGCCCAGGCCTGTGCCTGCGACCACCCCCTTCCACTAGTTGGTCCTCAGAACCTTTTGCTCTTTTTATGTGTTTTTCACCGGACAGTTAATGCTGGTCCCCAACCACAGGGCACTTTCCTTTGGGGTATTACTGTCCTTGCACCGCTTCTGGTGGCTCCCTCTCCATTTTTTTATCCTCCCATATTGGTTCGAGTGTTCTCACTTTGCTTTACCTCCCCACTGCTGTCTTCTGCTCCCTTAGAGATCCAGAAGTGAAAAATCTTGCTCCTCAGGGGGATTTCATGGGTGTTCAGCATGTCCTGGTAGATATCCAGCTCACTTTTGGGGACAGGTTGCTATAGAATCTCCTACCTCTCCGCCATCCCGCCCCCGGGATGTCATTTATTCTAATATTGTTTCACTTTATGGAATCACTTATCTCTTGAATTCTCCTCTTGTGATCCAGTAGTTACTTATCTCTCTTTTTCTTAGCTTTTTTGTTTTCCATTATTTTGTATTTTATATTAAATTCTCCCTTCTGCATTATTTATCCTAGTAGTTAGAGCCTCCATTTTCTTATTGCATCTCATTAATAGCCTTTCTGATTTCGACTTGATTAGATTTTAGGTCTTTTATTTCTCCAGAAAGGGATTCTCTAGTGTCTTCTATGCTTTTTTCCAAGCTCAGCTAGTATCTTTATAATTGTTATTCTGAGCCGTAGTTCGGATAACTTACTTATGTCCATACTGATTAAGTCCCTGGCAGTTAGTACTACCTCTTATTCTCTTTTTTGAGGTGAGTTTTTCTGTCTTGTCATCCTTGTATAAAGTTGTCACTTTTTTATTTGCAGTGTTGCAGCTATTTTTTTAGTTCTCCAGTTGAGTTCACAGGTGTTCAGAATGATTTGGTAGCTATCTAGCTGAATTCCTGGGATCAGATGAAACTAAGGTCTCCTACTCCTCTGTCATATTGTACTCTTTTTTTTTTTTTTTTAAGTTTTCTTCCTTTCTTTCTTTAGATATGTAGAGAGTGAACAAGGAAGGGCTAGAGAGAGAAGGAGAGAGAATCTCAAGCAGACTCTCTGCTGAGTGTAGAGCCTTATCCCACTGAGGCACTGAGGAGCCCGTTTAGACTTTCATAATCAGTGTAATTCCTGATGTGTTTGATATTACACACACACACACATTTTTTTTTTTTAAATAAATAGTAGAAATTTATTTCTCACAATTCTGGAGGCTTAAAAGTCTGAGATCAAGGTATCAGGGTCCCAGCATGGTCTTGTCTGGTGGGGGTCTGTGAAATTCGGATTTTTAATAAGAAATATGTATTTGATCTTTATCTGTTTCTGACAGAGAGCTCCTAAAACCCTTATAGTTTCTTAAGTGGTAATGAAGATATTGATATTCATAACAAATGCCTTTCATAATTTTTTTTTTAAGATTTTATTTATTTACTTGTCAGAGAGAGAGCGCACACAAGCAGGCAAAATGGCAGCAGAGACGAAGGGAGAAGCAGGCTCCCTGTCGAGCAAGGAGTCTGATGTGGGACTCGATCCCAGGACCCTGGGATCATGACCTGAGCCTAAGGCAGCAGCTTAACGAACTGTGCCACCCAGGGGTCCCGACAAACGCCTTTCAACTACACTTCAGTTTATGGTAATGAGGTGACTTTTGGAGAGCCCCTTAAGAAGGGTGCTGGTTGTTTGGAGATGCAGCATATGATTAGAGGGCTGGAACTTTGAATTCCACCTTCCTGACCTTGGAAGTTAAATCTTCTGCTAATTGCCAGTGATTTAATCAGTCATTCCTAGTCATGTAAGGAAGCCCACAAGGAAGGGTTCAGAGAATTTTTGGATTGATGAAATACGTGGACAGTTGGGAAGAATGTCGAGCACTCAGACAGGGCAGCACCCTTTCCCCATAACTTGCCCTATATCTGTCTTCCATCTGACTTTTCTTGAGTTACATCATTTATAATAAACTGGTAATCTAGTAAACAGAACATTTTCCTGAGTTCTGTGAGCCACTCTGGCAAATTAATTGAACCAAAGGAGGGAGTTTATGGCTGGTTGGTCAGAACCATAGGTGAGAACCCAGACTTTTGATTTGTATCTGAAGTAGAGGAGGGGGCAGTCTTGTAGGACTGAGTCCTTAACTTATGGAATCTGATGCTATCTGCAGGTAGGTAGTGTCAGAATTAAGCTTTAGGACACCCAGTTGGTATTCAAGAATTACTTGGTGGTGTGGGGGAAAAGCCACACATTGGAATTGGTCACAGAATTAGAGGACCCTTTCCTCTGTTTCAACTTCTCATTATGTCCTTAAATAGCAGAAAGAGGATCTCTATTTTTTTCATTGCTCTGCTTCCTTTTCCTGCTTTCTATTAGGTTGTCTGAACATTTTTAGTGTTTCATTATAATTTATTACGTATGATTTTTTCATAAGTTCTATTGCTTTTCATGCTTTTGTTTTGTTCTGTTTTTTTTTGGTTGCTCTGGAGATCATAAATCGCACATTTAACTTTTTGGTGTATTTCAAATCAGTATTTCACTAATTCAATTGGAATGTAGCAATCTTATACCATGTAGGTCCTTTTGCCTCCCCTCTAATGTCATAGTTCTCTTATGTATTACATTTATAGTCAGCAAAACCTTATTAGATAGTGTTTTAATTTTTGCTTTCAACCCTTAAACATTGTTTAAAGAGCTGTGGAGGAAATAGTCTATTCTTTTTCCTACCTGTTTAACCTTTGGATTGCTTTGTTTTGTTCTGTTTCCCAAGTCCTTCTGATATTACTTCCCTTTAATCTAAAAGAACTTTGTTAGCCTGTTGCCTATGAATCCTCTATTTTCCTTCATCTGAGAATATTCTTATTTCACCTTCCTACCTGAAGGATATTTCACTTGATGTAGAATTCTGTGTTGATACTTAAAAAGTGTCATTCTACTTTCTCAGGTCTCCTTAGTTTCTAAGGAGAAATCCACAGGCATTGAGATTGTTGTTCTGTAGGTAATAAAGCAATTTTCTTTGTTTCCAAGATATTTTTTCTTCTCTTTTCACCAGTTAATTTTTTAAAAAATTTTGAGTGTAATTGACATATAGTATTACACTGGTTTCAGGTGTGCAACTTAGTGATTTGGCAAGTTTTTACATTATTCTGTGTTCATTGCACGTATAACCACCATTTGTCTCAATACATCACTATTACAATATTGTTGACTATTCCTTATTCTGTGCTTTGTAGCCCTGTGATTATTCATTCAAGATATTTTTTTTATTTGCTTTAGTTTATAATAGTTTGACTATGGTCTGTGTCTGGTATGAATTTCTTTCTTTTTTTTTAAGATTTTTTTATTTGAGTGAGAGAAAGTGAGTGAGAGAGAGAGAGTACAAACAGGGGGAAGGCAAAGCAGTCTCTTTGCTGAACAGGGAGCTCCATGCAGGGCTTGATTCCAGAACCCTGGGATCATGACCTGAGCCAAAGGCAGATGTTTAACCAAATGCCAGGGGCCCTTGGTATGGATTTCTTTAGCTTTATCCTATTTAGGATCCATTCAGCTTCTTGAATTCATACACAGGTGTTCTGCCAAATGTAGGAGGTTTTTGGCCATTGTTTTCACCCACTTTCTGTACCCCTTACACTCTAATGACAAAAACATTGGGCCATTTCTCTTGTATCAAAAGTCTCTCGAGTCTCCTTATGTTTTTCCAACCTTTTTTTTGTTGTTCAGATTAGATAATTACTATTGTTCTGTTACCAAGTTCACTGAATCTTTTTTTGCCTTGAGCTTGTGTAGGAGGTTTTTAAAATTTTAGTATGGTATATTTTAGTTTTAAAATTTCTATAATTTTTATTTTTTTATATGTTATCTTTTTTTTCCTGGCTTTCAATTTTTTTCTTTCAGTTTGGGAGTATTATTGTTTGTCAGAGCATTTTCATAGTCATTACTTTAAACTCTGGTACATAATTATATCTGTGTTCTTTCATTGTCAGTATCTGTTAATCATCTTTTCCTGTAGGAGTTGAGACATTCCTGGTTTTTTGTGTGCTGAGAAGTTTGGAGTACAACTGGACATTTGGATATTATGAAATGGGACTCTAGGTCTTAAGTCCTAGGAGAATGCTGAATTTTTATTTTAGCAGGCAAACCACCTGGTTCATTTTAGGCTGTGGTTCTGACCTGCCTTCTCTGGGATATGATTTGGTGTCAGTTCTGTTCTCAGAGCCTCTGCAGTGCCATTTGGGTCTGTCCCATGAATGCCACTTATGGCCATCTGGGAGCTGGCTGTGGTCTTGGGTTGGGGTGTGAGAAGATCCGATTCATACACATACAGCTTAGGGGTGGGCCCAAAGTTCATGAGCAACTTTATGGGCTTGCTGTTCTGAGATTCTTCCTCTCCACACTGTTCCTGGGGCTTTCCAGTGCCCTGGGGTTCCCTTTTTGGTTTTTTAGCCAATAGCTGGGGGTTTAGTAAGTAGTTCCACCATGCACTTCTACACCCACACCTTGTCTGGCACCCGGTGTTGGGAGGAGCAACTGAGTGCTTCTTCCATTTGGTGTTCTCACCAGCCTACTTGCTGCTTTTTCCTTCTCATAACACATATAGCAGCCCCGCATGTACCGTCTGGGGTCAGAGCTTCTTGGCATGTTGCCTGTGGGGATGGAGCTACTACTCCCTGTATCCCATTCAGGTCAGAGCAGCATTCAGCAGAAGGCAGGCTGGTGTGCTGTTCCTCTCCCCTGGAGCTGGCACAGATGTGTTTAGATGACATCCACCTCCATTTCTGTGCTTCCCTGCACTGGCCTTGTTTGTGCTTTCAGTCCTTTGCCAACAGCCTCCTCCCTGTTTCTTGTTGACCCTTGTCACTCACCTTAGCAGTCCCTACAGGCTGTCCCTGGAAGAAGGGCTCTGACCTTTTCCATTTTTATCCTTAGTGTGTAACCTTGCTTAGAGGAACTGCCTGGGAAGTGTCTGTATGTAGGGAAGCACTGTTGCCCCCTTGGAGGCTGTGCTGGCTTCTTTGGGGCAGACATAGTATTGAAGAGGACATTCCTTCCTCTGGCTCTGTGAGGGGATTGTCAGACCCTCCCAGAAAGCCTACAAGGTACGATGGCTCCAAGGTGGGAAAGGTGACAGGAAGCAACAGTACATGTGGTGGTCCATGCGTCCTACACTTTGACAGTCCTGGAGGCCAGGAGAAGCTACATCATGACTCCTTTGTGAGCAAGCCTAGGAGAGATTGGCCATGATCACTTTAGCCATCCACACTGACCTCAAGAGAAGGATCAGGCCAGTGGGGTCTGATTTCCCCACCTTAGAATGATTGTCAGAGTATCTCCATCCTTCCTCACAGCACAGGTGGCTTTGTGTTTTGTTCTAGGCCAAGATGGCAGCCCAGGTGACACTGGAGGATGCACTCTCCAATGTAGACCTCCTGGAAGAGCTCCCTCTGCCTGACCAGCAGCCCTGCATTGAGCCCCCACCATCCTCACTGCTCTACCAGGTTTGTGCTGGGTGGTAGTGGAATGCACTGCCTACAGTGCTGACCTCCACATGATGGTTTTTCTCTTCCTTTCAGCCAAATTTCAACACTAACTTTGAAGACAGAAATGCATTTGTTACCGGTATTGCAAGATATATTGAACAGGCGACTGTCCATTCTAGCATGGTAATTCCTTCTGCATGTTTTGTTTTCCTTGGGGGAATAGCAACTGTGATGGCAAATGTATACTTTTTTGGTGTTATCCTGACATGATATGTAGTAAGGAAAAAGAAAAGAAAGTGAATGAAAATGCCTTATGTTTTTAGAGAAGGCTTTGTTTTTTTATTATAAAAATAATACATGTTCTTTCTGAAAATTGAGCATCTATGGCCCAGAGAAAACCTTTGTCAGCATTTGGAGGGAGTCCATTCTCTCTCATTATTTATACCTGTACTCATGCAAGCAGTTATACACTCAAATGTGATTCAGATTGCATAAATGAATTGCATTGTTAGTAGGTATTTTAATGATTTCACAAACTTTCCATATGTCATTAAAATGTGCCAGATAAAGTAATTTTTAATAGCTGTCTAGTCCCATTTTGTAAACATTCTCAGTTTAATTATTTTTGCATGTTTCCCTTTTTCCTTTGTAACAAAAAATGCAATAGTGAATATTGTTCCAAACACATCATTATTCCCATTGGCTAGTTTTGTAGAAGTAAAGTTACTGGGTCAAAAGTTGTAAACATTTTAAAGCTTCTTAAGAATATGATGAAATTATTATTGACGTTTAGAATCTCTCTGCACCTTTTACCATTTTTATCAAAGAAAATAATGTGACAGGAGTAGACACTAAAGCAGTTTCACAGTGATGGCAGTATTTGGATGGATACTCTCTCTGGATTTTAAGTGCTGCGGAAATACTTCCAGCTTTTTCTCCCCTGTACCACTAGGGATACAGAGTTGCCTCAGTCTTATGAGCCCAGAGGCTCTCTGTAGCTTGGTGGTAAGACCTTGAAGACCCTGTGTGCATCTGCCCTATACTGGCCCCTGTTCTCAACTTTAGGTCTACAGTGCCAGCAGGTGGTTTAGGGGTGAGTGGAGTTGAGGAATAGTGGCTGTGACAGGTGCCCTGGGCTGTGCTGGCTCCTCTCCAGCCAATGGAAGCCATGGGAGTGTTTTGGGTGGGCAATATGGCCACAGTGCTGCACTGCAGCATCACCAGCTTCTTGGCAGCTGTCTGGTGGTGTGCAGGTCTTGGTACTTGTCTGTCTCTCGAAGTGAGAGTCAGGATAGTTTATGCCTCTGAACTTTAGCAAAATGGCGTCTCCCTTTTTATGATTGTTTTCCTGCTTGCCTTTGATTTGCCCTGTGTACCCTTGCAGAATGAAATGCTGGAGGAGGGCCAAGAGTACGCGGTCATGCTGTACACCTGGAGGAGCTGCTCTCGGGCCATCCCACAGGTGTCCCCATCCCAGCCACACCTCACTCCATCCCTGCTGGCCGTGCCCCCCCACCCCGGAGACAGACAATGCTCCTACCCTGCTGGTCCCCCCATCTCAGCCAGACCTCACCCCCACTCCACCAGCCCTGCTGCCCTCCCCCACCTCGCCCCACAGAGGGCTGGGACTGCTGGCTCTGCCCTAACAAAGTCCTACCCTCTCACTTCTAGCAAAGTTGAAGCCTCTTTATATCACACTTGTTTATTCCTAGGTGAAATGTAACGAGCAGCCTAACAGAGTGGAAATTTATGAGAAAACCGTAGAGGTTCTGGAGCCTGAGGTCACAAAACTGATGAATTTTATGTACTTCCAGGTAAAACAGTGAAATAATCCTAGGACTTTAATGCAGAGGAATAGGAACCTGGTCCATTCTCAACCCATCACCATAACTTACTAAACAAAGTGCATGTGAATTAAAGCAACCATAACAACCTCTGAGACAAAAAGGAACAAAGCTTTTGTCAGTCTAAAGCTTTACTGGCCCTTCCAGAATAAACAACTCTTTTGTGTTTCACTTCTCTTGTCTTTTTGAGAGTGAATTTGTATTTCCTCCATGAAGACTTCTTTCTGTCAGTTCCAAATGTTTTTGTCATTCTGCCAGTTCATACTTTTGATTCATCTTGTTTTTCAGGTCTTTTCTTTCTCTCAACCTCTCCTGACTGTCCATTTAGTGGTCCTAGCCCTGCCTTGGCTCCTTTGGCCCATTGGTTAGGCAGAGTAGCCACAGGAAGGGGAATTGCTGGTTTTTTTAGAGAAATATTTTGGAAATGTATGAAGGCTTTTATTATAGATTCCTTTAGCAAAGGGAGAAGATAGAACTTACTAGGAGAAGAATTTTTGCTTTATCTTCAAGGTTGTCAAGAGGAAAAATTTCCCTAACCCCTGTTTTAACATCTGAATGCTAGAATGTCTGTCTGTAGACCTTCTGTTGGAGCATTTTCTCAGTAACTTTGCTTGTATAATCAACAAAATTCTTTAGGATGTAGATGGTAAAGTGGAAAATTAATGATGATTGTCACGTAGCAAAGGCATGTGAAAATTACTTGATAGAAACAAGTCTCTTTACCTGAGCTGTAAACGTCCACTCGTTTGGATGGGTATTTCATCAAAGCGTAACAGTGAACAGATAATATGCTTGAAGCTGGGCATGGAGTTAGACCATCACTGACAGTGGCCTTTTTGCCCTCTGCTCCTCTGCTCAGAGAAATGCCATTGAGCGATTCTGTGGGGAGGTGAGGCGCCTGTGCCATGCGGAGAGAAGGAAGGACTTCGTGTCTGAAGCCTACTTGATCACGCTGGGCAAGTTCATTAACATGTTTGCTGTGCTGGATGAGCTTAAGAACATGAAGTGCAGTGTGAAGAATGACCACTCAGCATACAAAAGGTGAGCTTTTGACCTTGTTCCCCCAGGACTTTTCAGAGAGTGCTCCAGCAGGCAGGGTGGTTCCTGGTTAGCTGCACGCTCTGCACACATAGTAGGTGTGCATCTGATATGTGCTAAAATAGTGCAGCTGGTTTTGTAGTGGTTGTTTGGTGGCCTCAAGACTGTTTGAATACACACTCCTAGGTATTTGAGGATAGCTGGCAGATTATGTGTGTGGTGATGTATCAAGGTGTATCCTCAGAGGTGTGTGTACATTGTGGTTTCATGAAGCTAGAGTGGGATCTCGTCATCCTCAAATGTTTGTTGAGGACCTGTGAGTGCTCACTCATATGGGTTTCCCAGCTCGTGTCGGAAGACAGAAGTACACAAGTCCCTGTTTCAGAGGCTTAGGGTTACTGTGGCATCTTGGTAAGGGCAGAGGCAGGTACTACAGCCTGAGGGCACCACTTGTGTATGTCATTTCCTGGCTACACATTTTTGGAAGGTACACGACATCACAGCAGTGGGCAGAGCTGGCTTATGGACTGTCATGGAGTCATACTTGGCTTCCAGGTCCCTGAGACTAGCTCTCTTCCAGAGCTAGAGAGATCTTCTGGAGAAGAGAATTGAAAAAGGTGGGTGTGGCATGGTAGTAGTGCGCTTCTGGAAAATTGTGAGGGGCAGATAGTGGCAGGAAGATGGAGGGTAGTTGGTCAGAGCAAAGCAAACTCTCTTCTAATAGACTTGCTTTAGGAAATCTGTGTTTGGTACTGTTGAAAGCATGAGTAGCTGGAATGAGATGCTGACTTCTGTTTCTTCCGCTTGATAGGAATCTTGGCTATGAAATTAAATTTGATGAGATTTTACTTGGCATTGGAATAGGCTGTAGTTATGTTGTATCTGAAATCATACAATTGTTGCCTTTCTTTAAAATAAAATCAACATGGGATGTGGTGCCAAACTGAGATTTAAGGATGAGGTTTCAGTGGGAGTTGGACTAAACTCCCACTTGGAGTTGGACTTAAACTTCACTCAGGGTTTAAGCTTGATCCATACGAAGTTAAATGTATATATTCATCACCTAGAATTTGTTCTGCACAGAAGCCTTGATCTTCAGAACTAGAGAAATCCTTGGAGTTGACCTCTTAACCCCTCTTGAACAGGAAAGCCTGGAGTTGACCTTATTTGATGTGTTTGGGGGTTTGTAAGTAAGCTTGACTCTGGGTGAAGCACGGAGACTTCTGAGGGTAGAGGGTAGAACCCAGCCCAGGAGAGCAGCTTCTTCTCCTGGTTATACAAGTCATTTGCCCCATGATTTTGAGCAACTGTTTCAACCTTTCTGACTTAGGAAAATAGAGGAGGTAGACAACATCAGTGGTTTTTAATTTCAAAAAAGTTTTTTTTTTCCCTTAGTAGCAGCAGCTTTATTCTGAAAGCCCAGTCTATAAAATAGTTTAAAGGTGGGACTGTTCTCTAGAAAGGTACAGGGGGCCAGCACCCCCTCCAGGAGCCACCCGGGCTCTCCTGAGCACAGAGAGGGCCTGGGGCACCCCTTCTGCCTTCCAGTGGCTTCTTCCTGTGACCTCTGTTAGGGACCTCCTATCATCTTATCCTCACTTCTCTCAGCCCTCACATACTTGCACTCGCACTTTTTATTTGCACCCAGCTAAAGCTAATCTTCTGAGTATAAATGCCAGGATAACCCATATGGTATGGTGAGTCTTGAGGAAAATAGAAAACGTTTTTGATCCCTTCATTGGTCTTAGCAACTACTCAAATCAGTAAAGTGAACATTTTAAAAAAGAATGTTATTTTCAGGGTTTGTGTTAAGTTTAACTCTAATTTTTCAAAAACCTACAGAAATAACAGTAGCTTAAACAAGGTTGTAGATCATTTTTCTCTCACCTGAAAGTCCTGAGGTAGGTGGTCTGCAGCTGGTGAGGGGATTCCACAGTCTTCACATGAGGGTTCCTGCTGTCTTGCTGCTCTACTGTCTTCATGTGTTGTCTCATGGTCCAGGATGGTGACTTGAGCTCCAGCTGTCATTTCTGCATTCCAGTCAACAGGGAGGAAGAAGGATAGAAGGAGTCAAACTATCTTTTATAAGTAAAATTCTAAGTGCCTTGCAGTGTTTTTCATTATATCTCATGGCTCAACCATCGGTCACATGGACATGAAGCACATTGCCATAGCATGGAAATTTGGGATTTATTTCTAAAGAGGCACAGAGTAAATGACTTTTGGCATAGGTTATCAGTCTTACCATGAGAATTCTTCTTCATTAAAACCCCCAAGTTTTGGGGCGCCTGGGTGGCTCAATGGGTTAAAGCCTCTGCCTTTGGCTCAGGTCAAGATCTCAGGGTCCTGAGATTGAGCCCCACATTGGCCTCTCTGCTCAGCAGGGAGCCTGCTTCCCTCCCCCCTCTGCCTGCCTCTCTGCCTATTTGTGATCTCTCTCTCTGTCAAATAAATAAATAAAATCTTTTAAACAAACCAATAACTAACTAACTAACCCCCAAGTTTTTAGGTAGCAGACATGTTCTTATGTGGCCATTTTCCATTAAACTTTTGGGGGGACCTCCCCTAGATGTGCAGAACGCTCACACCCACCTTTGCGTTGCTTTGCAAGACCCCGAGAGAGACTCATGTGTGCCCTGCAGTCTTATTGGACCTGAGTGTATAGGTAATTCTGTGTGTGTTATTCCCTTTCTCCTCACATCTGCCCTGTGAGTAGGGCAGATGGACAGTTGTTATAGAAATGAGAAGTGACGTTCAGGAGAGTTTAGAAGGTTAATCCAAGATTGAGCAGCATATTATTGGTGGAGGAAACTGGGACTCTGTCTCTGACCTTTGACACCAAAACTGTGTGTGGTCCCTGGCTTGTGAGAGGCATGGTGGCCCAGAGGATTCTTGGCAGAGAACCTGGACAGTGTTGACCATCTCCATTACCATATTGTGGGAGTCACCAAGGGAGAGGCAGTCTTTCTCAGAATTGAGAAGAGATAGCCATGGGGAGAGGCCAGCATGCTGGGACCCTTCAGGAAGGTCTGTGGTCAGCACTGTCATATCTCTGAGGAAGTCCATCAGCTGTGGACAGTGAAGTGGCGAGCTGTCCAGGCTTGCAAAAGAGTGACCTGGAGTCCAGGGTAAACAAGCTCGAGGAGGCTGAAATTACAACTAACTTCTACGACCCACATTTTTAGATAACTGTCGCCAGATAAAGTAATCTGGATTTTCTGTACTTTTTAAAAAAATCATTAAGCACATTGGTTGTTTAACTCTTTTTTTTTTTTTTCCTTTTTCTTTTTTGCTTTCAAAGGGCTGCTCAGTTTTTACGGAAAATGGCGGACCCACAGTCCATCCAGGAATCACAAAATCTATCTATGTTCCTGGCCAACCACAACAAAATCACCCAAGTAAGGCTTGCACTCTGGTTGGTCTGGCTGACAGGATGCGTTGCTGGGGTCTGGGGTCCCGGGAACAGTCCCTGGCATGGATCTCACACTCTGTGTTTCAGTCTTTGCAGCAGCAGCTTGAAGTGATTTCTGGCTATGAAGAGCTCCTCGCCGATATCGTCAATCTGTGTGTGGATTACTACGAGAATAGGATGTACCTGACACCCAGTGAGAAACACATGCTTCTCAAAGTATGTGTGTGGGCATGGCTGCTTACATAATCATGGAGAGAAGAGGCTGTGCTTTGACTGTGATCCTTTTGCCAGCCTTTTCTTACTCTCATGCTTGCCGTTTGTGTGTGTGTGTGTACACACAGTATCCTCTATGGTGCACGCACTATAGGCTCTCAACACATTCCTATGATTGTGTCTCGGGCTTGATCTTAGTGCCAGCTGGGATCATATGCCACCCTTTGGAAAATGTGCTCATGGGTAAAGAGGTCTGGGGTTAAGGGCTTCTCTCAGCATCAGCTGCTGCTGCTGCTTTTTTTTTTTTTTTTTTTTAATTTTATTTTATTTTTTCAGTGTTCCAAGATTCATAGTTCATGCACCACACCCAGTGCTCCATGCAATACGTGGCCCCTCTTATTACCCACCACCAGGCTCACCCATTCCCCACCCACCTCCCTTCCAAAACCCTCAGTTTGTTTCTCAGAGTCCACAATCTCCCATCCAGTGTCCCCCAATTCACCCTTCCTTTCCTTCTCCCAATGTCCTCTATGTTTTTCCTTATGCTCCACATGTAAGTGAAACCATATGATAATTGACTCTTTCTGCTTGACTTATTTCACTCTCCTTATAGCAGAGGTTATATCAGTTCTACTTGTTAAGGATATGATTCTTAAGAATTAAGAATACTGTGTCTCTATGATTATAGTAGACATTTTTGGGGTTAAGAACATGGCCATTCACCATATTGGGGAGGTTTTCTTTTCTTTCTTTCTTTCTTTTTTTTTTTTTCTTTTTTTAAAAATTTTACTTATTTATTTGAGTGAGAGAGAGAGATCACATGCAGGGGGGAAGGACAGAGAGAGAAGCAGTCCCTACTGAGCAGAATTCCGATGCAGGGCTTGATCCCAGGACTCTGGGATCATGACCTGAGCCAAAGGCAGATGCTTAATGAGCCCCCAGGCGCCCTGGGGAGGTTTTCAGTGACATTTCTTACTAGGAAGAGGAGAAGGCAGTTCTGCCATTGCATTTGCTCTGCTTTCCACCTTTGGGGAGGATAGCCCTGAAGGACCTTGTGCTAGGTGTCCTGTCAGCCCAAAACCTTCCCTGTAAGAGTGGGCCCAGCCCAAGGTCTCTTCCCACAGCAGAGCACTATGCTAGAGGACACTGTCTAGTGGAGCACTCCATAACAGTGGAAATTGTCTGTGCCATCTGAGCAGGAGCCTCTAGCCATGAATGTTTATGGAAATCCACATTTAGTATTGCATTTGCTTGATGAGAGGAGGAGGTGGTGTTTGTGCCTGGGGAGGACATTAAAATAACCACAAGAAATGACGTACATAGAAGCGTGAACTCTCATTTAAATTTATGCACTGTAGCAGTGCTTAGGGATAATTAAACTTGCAGGGCTGAGTTTTTTGTGCCATTTTGTGATTTTCAGGTCATGGGGTTTGGTCTATACTTGATGGATGGGAGTGTCAGCAACATCTATAAACTTGATGCCAAGAAAAGAATAAACTTATCCAAAATTGATAAGTACTTCAAGGTGGGTTACATATTTTTTAGATAAACCTTTTTATCAAGTGTGTACAGTTTGAATTTTGGGAGGTAAACTTCTGTGACCCACTTCTGGAAATTGGGCAAAGCGGTGGGGATGGGGGACATTAGTGGCTTCTGTCTGCAGAAGTGGCTACCCTCCCTCCTGTTCTGCATCAGTTTGCCTGGGTTTGAACCTTGTGTAAAGGGAATCGTGGCTATGTGTACTCTTTTGCATCTGGCTGCTTTCACTCATTTGTTAGTTTCATCCCTATGAGATCCTGCAGCTATAGATAATAGTCCTTAGGTTTTCATCATGGTGTCCATTTTATGATTACACCTCAACTTATTTATCCATTCCGTTGTGATGAACATGAGGTCATTTCTGAGTTTTGGCTGATACAAACACTACTGCCTTGATTAGGGGCCATAAGCATAAACATTTTCAGCGTTAGATAGAGCCTAACAATTTTCCACATGGCTCTGCTGATTTGCATTCCTACCAGCTGTGTGAGTGAGCCTTCTTGTTGTTCCACATCCTCACCAACACTTGGCACTCTCACTCTCACTTTTTTGGGAAAGAGCATCCTGAAGGGGGGTACATCATTGTGATATTCTGACCTTGTGTTTCCTTGTGTTTTAGTTGATATTTCCCTGGTGACTTTTCACACTATTAGTATTCTGTGTGTTCTCTTGTGAAGTATCATTTCACCTTTTCTTCAAGGTGAAGAAAAGTTTCTTGCCCCCCCCCCCATTGATTTATAGTTCTATTCTGGGTACATGTCCTTTGTTGGGTCCATATTTTCTAAAATACATGCATTCTCTGCTATGTGGCTCTTCTTTTCACTTCCTTCCCCCCCCCTTTTGTTTTTAAGATTTTATTTACTTATTTGACAGAGAGAGAGAAAGATCACAAGTAGGCGGAGAGGCAGGCAGAGAGAGAGGGGGAAGCAGGCTCCCCGCTGAGCAGAGAGCCTGATGCAGGGCTCCATCCCAGGACCCTGAGATCATGACCTGAGCTGAAGGCAGAGTCTCTAACCCACTGAGCCACCCAGGCACCCCTCCTTTTCACTTTCTTAAAGGTGTCATTAAGTGAACAAAAGTTCTTAATTTTATTGTAGTCTAGTAAATCAGTCTTTAATATCCACTTTTTTAAAAGATTTTAGTTTAGAGAGTGAGCACGTGAGAGCAGAAGGAGGGGCAGAGAGAGGAGACAAGCAGGCTTCCTGCTGAGTAGGGAGCCCAGGGTGGCACTTGGCCCTACAAACATGACCTGAGCCAAAACCAAGAGTCAGATGCTTGACTGACTGAGCCACCCAGATACCCCTTTAATATCCACTTTTAGATAGGGCAGGCTATAGGGTAGGCTTATGAGAATTTCCTTCTTGTTACCTTCTAGAAACAGCACCATTTCCTTTTCTGTCTGGATCTATACTGTTCCTTGACCTGGCCTCTATGTATGATATGAGGAAGGGAGTTGACATTTTTAGATTTTTTCTTTTCCCCATTATGGGCATCCAGTTGACTTAATCCATTTGTTGCAAAGGCCATCTTTTCTCCCACCACTGTGCAGTGTTGCCTGGGTCATAAAGCAGGTGTCTGTATGTCTGTTGTCAGGTTTGAATTGGCGGTAGAGGTCAGGTTTGAATCGGTGGTGGAAAAGAGGAGCCAGGCAAGTAGAATAGAGGCAAGCTTTAATGGATGTGCTCTCGGGTGAGGTTCTGCGGCTCCCAAGGGAGTGAGGCTGGGAAGTCGTGCCCAGGAACATGGTAGGCCGATATTTATGGGGGAGTAAGAGGGGCTCAGGTAATCACCATATAAGGGTGGACTTTGGGGTTGGACAATGCCACATAAGGGCAGGTTTTTATGGGTCTTTGTTCCTTTGTGTACCAAGGAAGAAAGGCCTCATGGCGGGGAGGTTTCAGGGTGAAGATTTCAAGATGGAGGATCGGCAGTCATTTTATTGAGTCTCCTACACTCCCCAGGACTGCCATCCCAAAATCTATGACTCTGTCTTATGTTCTCTGTCCTGCTCCACTCCTCTCCATTTATGCTTCAGGGCCACGCTGTCTTAGTTGATGTAGCTTTCCAACAGAACAGATCTGCTTATCAGGAAGGCTTCAAGTTACTTTCTTCAAGATTGTCTTGGGTGTCATCCTGTTACCATTCAAAATAAATTGGCTTGCTGATTTCCATACACACACACACACACACACACACACACACACACACCACACACATACACACACACACACATATGCACTACCCATATACCATTTTTCTTCTTGGAATATTGTTTAGGTTTCCATAGATCAATTCCATAGATCAATTTGGGAGTAGAAATACCAAGTCTTCCAATCCATGAACCTGATATATTTCTCCATTCACTTAGAACTTTAAAACTTTGTCTAGAATTTTTGGTAGTATTTTTGTTTAGAGGTCTTGGCCATATTAGATTTATTTATATGTATTTTAATTTTTTTATTTTATTCTATTACAGATTGTTTCTCTTTTTTTTTAAAGGATTATTTATTTATTTGAGAAAGAGAGAGAAGGAGCAGGGGGAAGGTGCAGAGGGAGAAGCAAACTTCCCACTGAGCAGGGACTTGGGCTTGATCCTAGGACTCTGGGATCAGGACCTGAGCCAAAGGCACCCGCTTAACTGACTGAGCCACCCAGGTGGTGAGGCTTGTTTCTCTTTAGATTTTCATTTTCTATTTGTTACTAGTATATAGAAATGCACTTTGATTTTTTTTATGGCCGTGGATCTAGCAACAAGGTAGGTTAATTTTAATATTTGAATTGGTTTTATGAGTATTGGTTCTACAATTGTATTTTGTCCTTCTTAAAGTGAACATGTGAGTTCCTTAAAATTTTTTTTCTAGTAAATGATTTACAGAGATAGTATTCAGCCCATAGTAATTACCAGCATTTTTCATTCTTGTGATTATATTTGGTGACTAAACATACATAGTGACCTTATTTTTTTTGTTCTTTGAATATAGCAGCTCCAGGTGGTTCCACTGTTCGGGGACATGCAAATAGAACTGGCAAGATACATCAAGACCAGTGCCCACTATGAGGAAAATAAATCTCGGTAGGAGGAGAGTGAGCTGTCTAGTTGGAACATTCTGCAGTGTTCTCATTGTGACTTTATAACACTTATTTATCTAGAGAGAACACCTTTGACATTTTTAGTCATCTGGAACCAAATGACCCATATGGTAGACTTTGTCACTTCTGACTGCTTACATTTAAATTCATTTAAAAAAATTTATTTTCTTGGTTAGAACATCCACATTTCAAATGTTCGGTAGTGGCTACTGTGTTGGGCAGCACAGATAGAGAGGTTGAGAATATACAAGCTTAAACAAATGGGATGCTGGTAAATGCTTAACAACTAGCCCTGCTGGGCAGGGAGATATTTGCATTTATATCACAGAGATTGTAAAACTATCACCTAAGGGCCAAATCCAGCCTAGGGCTGTTTTTGTAAGATCTTAGTTGCTTTGAATGGTGTTTACATTTTTAAAGGGCTTTAAAAAAACAAAAAGAAGCTGACAATGGCTGTGTGACAAAGACAGTGTAGCCCCCCAAATTTTGAAGTATTTACTTTCTGGCCCTGTAAAGAGAAAGTTGGCCAGTCATTGGCATCAAGAATCCGTGGCTCACAATTACAGATGATAAAAAACACCACATTTTTTTTGTAGATTCCACATAGCCAGTTGAGTCTTGCAGGATGCTTTTGTTGACCTTTGCCAAACACATGTACCTATAGTCAACCGACAGTTGCATTTCAGCCATGATTTTGAAAAATGCAATTACATCCCGGCCTGCCTACTCAGATGTCAGCCAACTTTTTTTTTTTAAATAAAGTGTGAATTGTAAACACTTTAAGCCTTTGCAGGCCACCTATGGTATCTGTCATATAGTCTTCTTGGTTGTTGTGATTTTTGTTTTTTTTAAATGATACAAATGTAAGTACCATTTTGTATGACTCTAGGGCCATGTGAACACAGGTTGTTTTTGGCCTTTGCTGTAGTTTGCTGAGCTTTGTCCTAGCTTATTTCTTAATAAGTCTGCCATTAAATTTGATACGCCTTCCAGTTAGGTGACTTCTCATTTTCCTCTAAGTTACATTCATTTAACTGAAACCTCTTTCTTCTTCAGCACCAATTTCCATGGTGTAAATATCCCCTCCATGACTGACTTCAAGCTAACAATGTGACAACTGTAGTAGCATGTCCTTACACAGTGCTTCTCTGCTAACACAGATGAGCTCTAGATGATAGGTAATGGTAAAACCAGTAAGAGACTCAGGAAGCAGTGTGTTTTGCATACTTATTTGGATGTTTTTGATATGATTTATTGTGAGTCAATAGCATTTAATGATGGTAATGGGTATGTTTAACAGCCACCTTGGGACATGCCTGAGCACGTAACAGTCAGCTTTGAGATCCCGGCCCAGCAGCCTTGCACCAGCATCTGAGTCCAGAAAGGGTGGTCAGAGGGTGCGGTGTCAGCAGTCAGGTTCTGGGCTCCAGGGTTTTGCCTGAGGTAGACATGCTTTTTGGGCCTGCAACGGAGGTAGGTATATGGATGGCGGAATCGGTATAGAGCCTGGGCCTCAGGTGCTCATTGTGGACTCGGAGCCACCTTGGATGATGCTACATAATCATTGCATCATCCTACAGTGGAATCAGAAAGTAAGAAAGGGCTGCTGCTTGAGACAGTGTACCCATTATTTTGAAAAAGGGTAACCTACGTCCCTTCCTTTCAAGCAAAGAGGACCAGCTCATTAATAACATGGCGAGAGTGTCAGTGTTGAGTGTGAAGGAGCAGTGGTCAGAGCCCCAGAGCCCATGCTTTCTGTCCGAGACCTCCAGCAGCTTTAATTGTTAATAAGCTTCTTTTCTACTAAATTAACTATCTGTTTGCTGCTGAAATGGTGTGTTGTACACATAAGAAGTTATGGCAACACTGTCTAACTTCCAAGTAATGTCAGTTTTCAATTCCCAGTAAGGATAACTTTTGTTTCTGAGTCTTTGGTGGACTTGTTTTTTGCTGTAGTTTATGTTTTCATATGTGAGTAATAAAGATAGGAGTTAAGGGGCCCTTGCAAGGGTAATGCAGCAATAGCCCTCAGCTTTTTTGAAAGGAGTTGGCTGATTAAGGAGAAATTATGATTCCCTTTCTAAAACACAGATGTGAGAAGGTAGGACAGTGGCCCTGACACAGGGGGATGGGGCTGGCCCAGCTGTTTCTTTGCTGGGAATTCATGTTCTCTCCAAGCCTCTGTGACCTCACCAGCATGCAGGACCAGTGGGCCATCCTGTGTGCCTGCTGTGCCTGTGTCCCCAGCCACCCCACATTGTGAAGCATAGATCTTCTGCAGGCACCTCTTCAGGTAACATACATTTCCCCTTCATTGCCAGATGGACGTGCACATCGTCCAGCAGCAGCCCGCAGTACAACATCTGTGAGCAGATGATCCAGATCCGGGAAGACCACATGCGCTTCATCTCCGAGCTGGCGCGCTACAGTAACAGCGAGGTAAGTGGGCCTTTGGAGCCCACCTGTGCCGGTACCTAAGGCCAAAGGTGTGCAGGAACCTTTGGCTGGATGGGAGGGTATGTCCTAGGTGTCCATAGGAGGGCCTGGAGTTGAGGGTAGGAAGAAGCACTGTCCTTCAGCTATGGGTCTTTTTAACTCCTTCCAGCTTGGCAACCGGGTTTTCTGTGTCCTTGTTAGGGCTGGTCATATTCTCCCCACCTGCCAAGCACAGCTCCAGGCCAGCCCTGACGGTGTGTGGGGTGGACAGGAGGGGGGAGCTATGGGAATGTCATTTCTCACATGTGAGCAGGCAGGGCAGTGAGGTCAGGGATGTGGCAGTGGTCCATGGTATGAATGCTACACAGAATCTTAGAGGGACCTGGGGACTTGAGACCACATACATACCTCTGGTCTTTGAGACACCAGTACCTCATGGTTCTCAGGAGGCTCATTAGTATTTGGAGGGAACAGTTCTGTGTGTTGGCCCTATCCATTGCAGGGTGATGAGCTCCCCTGTCACCCACCCAGCAAACACTAGCCATCATGTAACCGGAATGACTTAAAGACACCTCAAATAGTTCAGAGCATATGCTGGTGCCAACTCTCCCAGGAGGTGCTGTCTCACTGTCTCCCCCGGTTGCCAGCACAGCCCATGGGGTATAGAGACAGAGTCAGGGGCTGTGCTGATGTAATTGAAAACTGAATTTGTGGGAAGCTCTCAGACGACATGTAGGTTGATTTCCACCCTTAAAATAGGTGTGTCTGACAGCATGTATGGGTCCTGTCTGTTTTCCTTCTGATGTCTGCTATAGTACTTTTGTAATTAAGATGATAGTTTTAATAAGAAAAAAGAAATCTATCTTTGAATGCCCTGTTCTGTTTACTTTTAAATAGCTTTATGGAGATTTAATCCACATACTATACAATTCACTCACTTAAAATGTATAATTTAAAGGTTTTTGTTTGTTCACTGAATTGTTTAACTACCACCACAGTCCATTATTGGAACATATTCATTACCCCCAAAAGCAATTCTACCCATGTGCTTCTGATCTCTGTATAGAGGTTCCAACCACCCTTTTGTTTGGGTTTCCCATGTGTCTTATAGAGATCAGGGCTCTTTTTAAACATGACTGTAATACCATTATCATACCTAAAAAAAAATTCAAATATTCCTTAATACTAGAGTCATTGTTCAGTTTCCTCTATTGACTCACAGATGGTTTTCTTTTTCCAACTTGATTTGCCTCAGGAGCCACATGAGTATTATGCACCATAGTTCATTGGTGTATCTGAAGATGTGTCCCTTCTCCATCTTTCTTGCTCCCTGTGGGGTCCTTTGGTATGACTTTTGTCCTCTGTGATTAGATCTGGAGGCCTGATCACACTCCACTTCCATCCTCTCAGTGCAGCTGGTCCTTCGTGGGCAGTGCTGCAGACTACTAGAGTGTCTGGCTGTCTCTCTCTGGAGTGTGGACCGCCCTTGTCCATTGCCAAATGTGTGAATTCATTAGGGCTGCAACATGATGGTCTTCTAGTCCTTTCACTCCTCAACTCCTCCTCTAACAGGCAAGCCTTGTTCTGCCATATGATTCCTTCAGGTGAGAGAGTCAGAGCTGGATTTCTTTGCTGTATGTATCAGTTTTTCAAATAATTGATTCTCTAGCATCATCTAAGGTAAACTTTTTGGAATACTGTTTTGAAGTTTGTCTACTTTAGTTTCCATCGTTTTCCCCCCCTTTCATGCTGAGAATCCTGGTTCCTAATGACTGGAGCATATTTGCTCAGACATTGATTTGATGTCTTAGTATAATACACTTAGCAGTCTTAAAATGGCAATACCAACACTAATAACGACCTAATTACTAGAAACAATATAACTATATATTGTAATATTAACATTATAGTAGTATGATGACAATATAATTACTAAAAATTGTTTTTCGATTTATTTTGTAATTTAATTTTGCCCTTAGATTTTCTCCCTCTAGGGATAGAGATCAAATCATTGGTTCCTTTTTTCTTTCTTCCTTTTCTTTCTTTCTTTTAAATCATTGTTTTTCAAAGTCACTTGAAGTGGTTTTGTTTTGTGTTGGTCTCAGCCTATTGATAGTGATGCCTGAAGGACTCACCTATTTTCGGCAGCTCCCATAGACATTTCCCTAAGTGTAGCCAATATTGTGGCCAGATTGGCCCTTGTGGTTTTTATTAGGCTTGCAAGGTATACCTCGGCAACAACCATCAGGGAATTTCAGGAAAAAGAAGGGTTATTACAAATTCTGGAAGGCACATGGCATGCCTAGAGCCCCAAAGCGAAGTGATGGTAGAGAAGGCTTGTTGATCTGGGACTCTGCCTTTAATGGGGCCCATGGTGTTGTACCTAGGATTTCATAGGCTTACTCTTCACTGGCAAATTTCAAACGTAAGAGCAGGAATTAGGGCACTAAAGTGGGGTCACTCAAGTGATAAGTTATCTAGGTCACCCAGAGCTTTTAAGAGGCGAGCTTCATAGATGGGGCTGCCTGGCTATCTATTTGTATAGCTGGTACTGTGTTTTTTCTAGACGGGTGTCCTTGAAATGGATGCCTCAGCAATCAAAAGCTTAATGCTAGGCA
The DNA here is from genome assembly GCA_028646535.1 of Procyon lotor. Classification (NCBI taxonomy): domain Eukaryota; kingdom Metazoa; phylum Chordata; class Mammalia; order Carnivora; family Procyonidae; genus Procyon; species Procyon lotor. The sequence continues at coordinate 21,177,868 of CM053609.1, read as the reverse complement.
CTTAAACTAATCAAAAAAGCTTATTGTTAGATACCTGTACTATGCTGTTCCTCAGTGCAGTCATGAATCCAATTCAGTACACACTTCAGTTCATGCTTTCATTTATTTTTGAGTTCTAGGGATTGCTTGTGTCCCATAATTTAATTTTATATCATAATTACATTAAATATGTGATTCCAAAGTCATGTACAAAAGGAGGTATATTCAAAGAAGTCTGCTTTCCTCTCCACCCTACACCTTCCTGCCCTTTAGGTAACCATTCTTAAATATAAGTTTTCAGTTTTTGATATGCACATGATATGGCATGTTTTCTTTTATTAGCTAAGTAGAAGCATAACTATGCACATGGTTCTCAACACCATGTACTAGAGATCTCTCCAGCACAGTCTGCAGAGACATTCTCTTCTTGGAGAGTTGCAGAATGTCCATTGTCAGGACTCTGCTCTTGCCAGCCTTTTGCTGTGGAAAAGGCTCCTATGCCCCCATCATTTCATAATTTTGGAAATGCACCTTTCTTCTAGATTTCTGGTGGATTTGTTAGGTCATAGGGTTAATGCCTAACTGGTTTTTCTAGGTATAGGGTGACTTCTTGATGCTCCTCTGGTCCTCTAGGTTGTCACAGGATCGGGCCGCCAGGAGACTCAGAAGACAGACACTGAGTACCGGAAGCTGTTTGACCTGGCACTTCAGGGCCTGCAACTGCTGTCACAGTGGAGTGCTCATGTGATGGAAGTGGTAGGCACTCTACTTGTTTTTATTTGGAAATGCTGACATCTGAAAGAACGTCACCCCTCGTTAGTTAGAAGTGCTTTTCTTCCCAAAATCATCCAAGAAATTGATATTTTTTCCGCATTAACTTTGGTCTTTGGATCAAGAAATTGGCTTTTTTATCTTTGATCCTAGGAATAAAAATCTGTGTCACTATAAATGTTTCTTAGGTGGCTCAAAGTGCATTTCATTTATGTGTGTTACAAATAAAGGGCCTCCCTTCGGCTCAGGTCATGATCCCAGGGTCCTGGGATCGAGCCCCACATCGGGCTCCCTGCTCGGCAGGAAGCCTGCTTCTACCGCTACCATTCCCTCTGCTTGTGTTCCCTCTCTCGCTGTGTTTCTCACTGTCAAATAAATAAAATCTTTAAAAAAAACAAACAAACAAAAAACAAATAAAGGGCCTCATCTTTTAAAATATATAGCTAGAATTTGTACCATTATGATGATTTTTAATTCTCATTTTTTAAGAAATATTTTCTCTGTAGAGTTCCAGCCATTGGCTTCTTTTGTTTAGCATTAGTAAAATAGTTTCTTGGAGGTTTGGATACCTGTAAGTCATAGAAGATTTTTTCTTTTGTTGTTTAATTTGACCAGATAAAAAGTACTAAGTTGGTTGAGTATGTGATCATTTGAAAGGCTGATTTCTTTTTAATGAAATAAATACCTAGTCTTCAGATATTCAACACAAAATATCCAGGACGTTTTACCTTATGTATTTCTTTTTTTTTTTTTTTTAATGATTTTATTTATTTATTTGACACAGAGAGAGAGATCACAAGTAGGCAGAGAGACAGGCAGAGAGAGAGGCGGGAGCAGGCTCCCAGCTGAGCAGAGAGCCTTTTGCAGGGCTCGATCCCAGGACCCTGAGATCATGAACTGAGCCGAAGGCAGAGGGTTTAATTCACTGAGCCACCCAGGTGCCCCGAACTTTATGTATTTCTTAAACCAGAAGTCACAGGGCCAGAATGTCTTGCAGTTTTGTGGAGATGGACTTTGTGAGTATATGTGTATGTAATGTATGTGTGAGCATGCATGTATGTGTGTGATTTTCAGATGCAGCTAATATTAGAAGGCTAAGCTTTGGTCTCTTCAGTGATAGTCATGTCAGTATGACCACAATAGAAGCATTTTGCATTCAGTGTGCATGTCTCCCCCTTTCTGACCACAACAGTATTCATGGAAACTTGTGCACCCAACGGACAAGTACTCCAACAAAGACTGTCCCGACAATGCTGAAGAGTATGAGCGTGCCACCCGCTACAATTACACCAGCGAGGAGAAGTTTGCCCTGGTGGAGGTACGGTTTGCTTTATTTTCCTCCTTTTGCTCTGGCCTTAGACTGTTTTCCCATTCAAAGCAAAGGCAAAAACTTTGTAAAATTCAATGCACAGTTTCATCTTGTCACTTCTATGTAGGGCAGACCTCTGTGTCTTTCTTAGTTGTCAGCAGAACAATGAAACAGAATGTGTATTCTTGGTCTCTGTACTGATCACTCCCTGGGTAGATGAGGGGTTCGCTCACGAGTGTGTGGGAGTGGAGCATACCTTCTTGTTTGGGGGTAAGAAGAACAAGATGCAACCTTGGTACCCTGGGAAAGAGGAGCCCCCATATTTCCAACCGTTGTCACCAAGCTCTGCTCTCACATATGTTGGCTCTGGCTCCCTCAGCTCTGCACTGTCTTCCTGAGCCTTTTTTATGAATAGATAATTTCCATGCCATTGAGTTTCTTTTCTTTGTGTAGTTGCACTTTTTTTGTCTTGTTTAAGAAAACTTTGCATACCCTAAGGTTACAAGATGTTCTTCTCCACTGCCTTCTGGATGTTTTATTCTGGCTTTCACATTTAGATCTGAAGTGCACCTGACGTTAGTTTTTCTTTTTCTTTTCTTTAAGTTTGTTTATTTATTTAAGTCATCTCTACACCCAACGTGGGGCTTGAACTCATGACCCCAAGATCAAGAATCATGCCCTCTTCTAACCAAGCCATCCATGTATCCTTGAAGTTAGTTTTTAAAACCACTTCTACCTCCACTGCTCTATCTCACCTTTGTTGTCAATTAAGTGACCATTCATGTATGGGTGTGTTTTTCTCACTGTTCTAATCTGTTGGTCAGTTGGTCGGTCCTTGTTTTCATGACCCTCTGTCTTAATTACTGTAGCTGATTCTGTGTCTGGTAAAGCAAGCTTTTTTTGTCTTCAAGAATTCCCTCGTTATTCTTGCTATTCATATTTTCATATAAATTTTAGAATCATTTTTTCATATCTCACAGTGAAACCTGTTGAAATTTTTTATGGGGATATGAATAAATGTATGGTCATTTTAGTGAGAATTGATAAATTTAGAATATTAAGCCCTTTATGAACATGGTTTATCCCTCCATTTATTTAGATTCTCTTTAATTTCTCCTTTATAATCTATAAAACTCTTACACATCTTTTGTTAGCTTTATTTCTAGGTGTTTGGTATTAGATGATACATTTTAAGCTTTTTCTAAATGTCATTGGTATTTAGAATGAAAATTATTTTTTGGATTTTTTTTCTTATATCTACCAACCTGACTAAACTCATTTGTTAATTATAACAAATTATCCATTGGATGTTTTACCAATATAATCATCATCTGAAAATGATGGCAGTTTTATTTGTACCAACCTTCCATTTTTATTTATTTTTTTAATCACGAGGGGTCGGACCCCTACTTGTTAAATAGGAGGCACCAATCATCCTTGTTTCATTCTTCATCTCAAAGGGAAAGCTTTCAAAGCTTCACTATATAATGTGTTTGCTGTAGGTTTCTTTTCTTTTTTTTTATTTGAGAGACAGAGCACAAGCAGGGGGAGGGACAGAAGAGGGAGAGGGAAAAGCAGACACCCCGCTAAGCAGGGAGATCCTGTTGCAGGACTTGATCCCAGGACTCCAGGATCATGACCTGAGCCAAAGGCAGACGTTTCACAGACTCAACCACCTCGGCACCCGCTATAGGTTTCTTATAGCCAACCTTCATCAGATGAAGGAACTTGCCTTCCATTCCTTGTTTGCTAAGAGATTTTATTATGAGTTGATTTAATTCTATTAAACACTTTTCTCCACTGAAGTACTTCTGTGATTTTTCTCTTTTATTCCATTAATGTGGTGAATTTACACTGATTGTGGGTTTTCTCCCCCCCCCATGTTTTTTTTTAATCAGGTTTGATGTTAAGGTAGGTAGCCTTGCATTTCTGGTATAAACTCAATTCAGTCATGACAGATTATCCTCTTTAGATATTGTTGGATATAGTTTGCTAGTATTTTGCTTAGGATTTTTATATCGAACTTGGTGAATGAGAGTGTTACTTTTACTGTCACTTTGTAAATAAACCTTTTAAAATATTTTTAGATTTACAGAAAAATTGCAATGATGATACAGTGAATTCCTATATATCCCACACCCATTTTTCTTAACATCTCACATTAGTATTGTTATAATTAATAAACCAGTGTTGTATATTATTAACCAAAGTCCATACTTTATTCAAATTTCCTCAGTCTTTCCCTAATGTCTTATTTCTGATCTAAGATCCCACATTACATTAAGTCATCGTATCTCCTTACGCTCCTCTGGGTAGTGAGTTTTGCAGACTTCCTTTGTTTTGGGTGACCTTGGACAGTTTTCAGGAGCACTGGTCAGGTATTTTGTCAAGTGTTTCTCAGTTGGTGTTCATGTGACTTTTTTTTTTTCATAATTAGACTGGAGTTACAGGTTTGGGGAAGTTGGACCACAGAGGTGAAGCATCATTTCCATCACATCACATCAAGGATACATACTGTTAACAAACTCATCACAGTTGGTATCAGCCTTGCTCACCTGGCCAGGAAGTATTATCAAGTTTCTCTACTAGGAAGTTACCCTACATCTTCCCTTCACCCCTGCTTTTCCCTTTTCATAGTGTACTTTAGAGAAGGAAGTTACTGCACACAGCCCACACCAATGTAGTGAGTAACATTAATTTTTTTTTTAACTTCTATTTGCTATTTATTTTTGTTTAAGTATAATTAACATACAGTGTCATTAGTTATAACCTTCCATCCAGTTTTCTGGATGCTGGCTTCATAAAACAATTCATAGGAAGCTCTCTTCTTTTTGTATTGTCGGAAGTTTGTGTAAGGTTCATGTTACTTCTTTCAGTGTTTGCTAGCATTTACTGGTAAAGCTTTCCCTTTATGAGATGGTTTTTGAAACACTCAGTTTCTTTACCATGTGCATTTTCTGTTTCTATTTATATCAGTTTTGTTAAATTGTATTTTTAGGGAATTTTCAAAGAATCTTTTAAAATTTTCTAATATTTCTCATCAAGTTTTTCATAATAAATTCTCATCTTATTTTGGTAACAGGTTTTTTTTCTACATAGTATACAATTCACCTGTTTGAAGTATAAAAATTCAGTGCCTTTTTAAAATATATATTCACAGAGGTGTACAGTCACAATCAAATTTAGGACATTTTTGTTATTTCACAAAGAAACTTCACTCCCATTAGCATTCACCCCCAGTTCTCCCTTCCCTACAGCCCGAGGCAGCCACCAATTTGCTTTGTGACTGTAGATGCTTATTCTGAACACCTCATATAAATGAAATCATACAGTATGTGGCTAATTGTGATTGGCTTCTTTCACTGAACATCATGTTTTCAAGGTTCACACATGTATCAGTATTTTATTCTTTCCATTGCTGAATCCCATTCCATTGAATGGATGTATCACATTTTATTTATGTTTTATCTGATTTTTTAGTTTGTTTCTACCTTTTTGCTATTAAGACCAATGCTGCTATTGACTTTTGTGTACTAGTTTTTTATGGACGCATGTTTTCATTTCTTTTCAGGATGCATCTATGAGTTTTCATTTCCTTTCAGGATGCTGGGTTATATGGTAACTCTATTTAACATTTTGAGAAACTACCAGATGGATTTTCCCAAGTGGCAGCACTATTTTATATTTTTACCAACAGTGTATGAGGCTTCTACTTTCTCTGAATCCTTAGCAACACTTGTTATGGTCTGTCTGTTTGATTCTAGCCAACGTACTGTATATGAAATGTATCTCATTATGATTTTGATTTGCATTTTCCTAACAACTAATGATGCTGAGCATATTTTCATATGGTTATTGGCGATTTATATATCTTCTTTGGAGAAATATTTATTCAGATTCTTTGTCCATTTTTTAATCGGATTATTTATCTTCTTACTGAGTTCTTTATATATTCTAGATAAGAGTTCCTTCTCAGACATATGATTTATATTCTTTTCTTCCATTCTGTGGTTGTCTTCTTACTTTCTAAATGGGGTCCTTTGAAGCATAAAAAGTCTTTAATTTTTGTAAAGTTCAGTTTACCTGTTTTTTTCTTTTGCTGCTTGTGCTTCTGGTATTTTGGCTAAGAAACCATTTCCCAACCTAAGTTGTGAAGATTTACTCTTATGTTTTCTTCTTAGAATTTTGTATTTTTCCTCTTCAATTTAACTGTGTGATGCATTCTGAGTTAATTTTTTAGTATGGTGTGAGGAATGGGCTATGTTAGAGATTCCCAAAATCTGCTCTCAGGCTTGATTTGCTAGAGAGACTCACAGAACTGAGTAGCTGTTCTACTCAAGGTTATAATTTATTATGGTGAAAGGAGACAGATTTAAATCAGCAAAAGGCACATGGACAAAGTCCAGGAAAAAGCAGGTGCAAATTTCTGGGAATCCCCTACTGCTGCACTTGTGCAGGCTGTGCTTAATTTTTCTGGCAGAGATGGGTGACATGTGGCAAGTGTTGCCAAGTAGAGAAGCTTACCCAAGATCCTAGTGTCCAGGTTTTTTATTGGAGGTTAGTCGGCATGTAGCACACTTTCGTGGTTGACCTCGGCTACTCAGACTCCAGACTCCCAGTGCAGACATACGTGTTCACCGTAAATTACACTATTGTCATTAACACTGGTACTGCAGTGGTCCAGAGCCTTGGGTGTACACAGACACTCTTTTCAGGCAGAATATTCCCAGGATTGAGAGCTCAGTTCCTTGGAGTTGGCCAAGGACCAGTCCTGATAACAGACCTTTCCTGGGTATATGGAGGGTTTGATCAACCCAAGCCTCACCAGTTAACTCTGTCCTGCACAGACCAACTTCATTATTTGCATGTGGATACTGTTTGTTGAAAAGACGGTATTTCCCTGTTGAATTGTTTTCACACAGTTGTTGAAAATCAGTTGACTGTAAATGTCTATTTCTATTCCATTGATCTATATGTTTATCCTATGCTGATCTGTAAACTCTGTGATAATTGCCCCCCTTTTTATTCTTAATGCTTGTAGTCTGTACCTTTGTGTTTTTCTTGATTAGTCCTGCAGGAAAGTTGTCAATTCTTTTTTTTTTTTTTTTTTTTTTAAAGATTTTATTTATTTGACAGAGAGAAACACAGCGAGAGAGGGAACACAAGCAGAGGGAATGGTAGTGGGAGAAGCAGGCTTCCTACAGAGCAGAGAACCCGATGCGGGGCTCGATCCCAGGCCTCTGGGATCTGACCTGGGCCGAAGGCAGACACTTAACGACTGAGCCACCCAGGCGCCCCGAAAGTTGTCAATTCTATTATTTATTTACTTCTTTTTTTAAACAGCTTTATCTTTGTTGATCACCTTCTATGATATGCCTGTTTTCTGTTTTGTTAATTATTACTTGTCATTGTTTATTTCCCTCTAGTTTGAGGAAGGTTATTTTCCTATTCTTTTTACAGATTTATGATGAATGTTAGATTATTATTGTCAGACTTTTTGTTTCTTAATGTATGCCTCTAGAGCTCAAAATTTACTTTTTAGCACACCTTTTCTTACATCCCATAAATTTGAATATGTAGTATTTTCATTTTCATTCAAGTTGATTTGAATTCAGTTCAATTTGAATTTAAATTGTAGTATTTGCTTTTTTTTTTTTTTTTATAGAAATTGCCTTTTTTTTTTTTTTTCCTCATTAGAGAACTACCTAACAAATCCCTAAAGCAAACGAATAGAACACATGAGTGTGCCTTGAGGACATTAATGTGTCTGTGATGCTATCACAGAGATGAACTTTAAGCATTTTAGTACATTTTCTTCTAGGCCTTTATATGCCTATTAATTCAGCATGCTGTTACCGTTTAATGGATGGGATTTGGGCTACCAACTCTTAAAACTTCTTTTTTCTTTTCCAGCTAATAACATATTTGCTTTCATGAATCTTATTTTTTTTCTTTTCCTTTAAGTCCTTCACAGGGATATGCCCTTATGCATTTGGGAGTATTCCGAGTGAGTTACCAAACGCCCCTGTTAGCTCCATCCTATGTCAAGCAGATCCATCCCTGTCCTTAAGGCACTCATGGTCTAATGGAGTCAGACCTAGGCACATGGACAGCTGTTGATATAGAGTTAAGCTCATGGCTCTTGGGGAGAGTTACAGACAGCAGCTTCTGAGCAGAAACACAGGAGGCCAGGGAGCGGTGCTGTGTATGAGAGGCAGCTTCCAGGTGCAACTAGGCGTCACCCAAGAAGGAGCCATCTCCTGTCACCATCTACCACACTGAAAGCCGTGTGTCCCCCTGCAGGTGATTGCCATGATCAAAGGTCTGCAGGTGCTGATGGGCAGGATGGAGAGTGTGTTCAACCATGCCATCCGGCACACCGTCTATGCTGCACTGCAGGACTTTTCCCAGGTTACCCTCCGGGAACCACTCAGGCAGGCCATCAAGAAGAAGAAGAATGTCATCCAGAGGTCAGACTCAGTGTATACCTCCCTGTGAGCTCAGAGTCCGAAGTTGTAGAATCAGCTTAGGATTAAACAACTTTATAGTTAGATTTTTATAAGTATGCTCAGTGCATTTGTCTTCAACCTCCAGTTGCCCTTCTGGTGAATTTCCTCTAAATATGATGCGAGAGGTCCAATTATTCACCTGAGCAGCGTATAATAAATCGATTATAGAATGTCTGAGCAGTGAGGATGTAGAGATAAGAGTGTGTTTATCTTGGGGCAGGAGAGTGTCTCAAAATCTGTTTAATGATTCTGATCACCAGGCTTATGGGGACAGGAAGCCCAGCATCACACTTCCCATCTCAAAGTGTGTCGTCTTCAGTATTTTTGCTTCTGTTCCTTTTGGCCTGTCCTAAAATTAGTCAGAGACTAACACAGATATTGCAGAGATCCTGTAGTAATCTGGATCTAGTTTTCTCTTAATATATATAGCCTTTTACAAAATAAGTCAATTAGAGAAAGACAATTATCATATGATCTTAGTGATATGAGGAATTTGAGAAACAAGGCAGAGGATCATAAGGAAAAGGAGGGAAAAATGAAATAAGACGAAACCAGAGAGGGAGACAAACCCTAAGGGACTCTTAATGTCAGGAAACAAACAGAGGGTTGCTGGAGGGGAGAGAGTGGGAGGAATGGGGTGTCTGGGGGGTGGACATCGGGGAGGGTATGTGCTATGGTGAGAGCTGTGAATTGTGTAAGACTGATGAATCACAGACTTGTACCCCTGAAACAAATAATACATTATATGTTAACAAAAAATATATAGCCTTTTAAAGTTGTCTTTCAGAGACATCTTTGTAAAATGAAGCTTACTAGTGCCCACAAGTATATTGATTTCATTTTGTTGCTTTATAATTGATATGTTTGACTCCTGGCTTGGTACAACTTTTAGCATTAATAAAAACTGATACTGTAACTCTTCCCATTCAGCTCGTGTTTGCCATAATGGGAGGCTCACCACATGGAAAATGTGAAGTATAGTCTAAGAGTAATTCAGGTTTTAGCCAGAGCTTTCTCCACAAGGTGATAGGATAGACATATGGGTACATCTACCCAGTGTGGTCCCTATGGTGTTGGTGGTGGGGCTCTCCATATGGTGGAACCCTGTTGGGAATGGGAACATGTTCCAAATATGTCTGAGACATAGGCCCAGCACCTACAGTTGTGTTGGTGACATGTTCCTGTTAGAAATCAGGGAATCAGCTGAGGGAAGTTAAGTTTCAGCTCACTAGATGGATATTTGTGGTCTGTCCGCTGCTGCCTTTGGCATGGCTCAGAGTTCAGGAAATAAAACATCACTTCCAGGTTAATCAGAGCAAACTGCAGCTAAGTCAGATCTTCTTGGGCTAGTGATATCCCCCAGGAAACGATCTATTCAAAATTTCACTTTGAACTGGTCCATTACCACGTCCCCTACCTCCCTCAAAGGAAATCACATGTGAGAGTTGGCTGTCCTGGGAGCTATGTGTTAGGTGAGGTGATGCTGTGATTTTAAAAGTGCTGAGGGTGTCAGTGCTCTGTGCCTCACTGACGACTTGATGGGACTGTTTAGTGTCCTGCAGGCCATCAGGAAGACTGTGTGTGACTGGGAGACTGGGCATGAGCCCTTCAACGACCCAGCCCTGCGGGGCGAGAAGGATCCCAAGAGCGGCTTTGACATCAAAGTACCCCGGCGTGCCGTAGGACCCTCCAGCACTCAGGTTCTCATCCTCCCTGCTCCCCTGTTCCATCTGTTCCCCTGAGTGGTCTAACCCTGAGCTGAGGGTTGATAAGCAAGGCCAGCAGTAAAAGGACATAACCACTGTCTGCTCAAGATGATCAAATATTGCCTGTGCCTTTTCTGCTCCTCTGTTCCGTGCTCAGTTGAATCTGGAGCATTAGCCAAGACATTCTTGTTCAGATTTGATCATTTGCACACAGAATTTAATTTGCCTGCATCGACTCCCATTGCCAAAATGTGGGTGAAAGTCTATGTGTCCATATTTACACTGTGTTTCCTGGTAGGCATTTAAATGTATAGTTATACTTTCTATGTTAGGACTAAAAATGATTGTTTCTGAAGATAAAACTTTTAGAAATTTAAGAATATAGCTTTTTTGTGTCCCTGGTCGTAAACCACCACTGTTATTTTCTCTCCTGGCATGCTCAACCCTCTGACCTCCAAAAGCAGCTTTCTTCTGACTCTCATACCTGATTTAATACATCCTTCTACTTTTCTCTTCCCATTTTGGGACTTAGTACTTCTTAATCATTGTTCTTCTGTTGGGAGCTTCTATGATCTCTTCTGCCAGTCTTTCAGAGAACTGCCAGCAAAGCACATTGTTGGCTCTATATGAAACCTCTCAAATATCTGGGAGGAAGGCGTTTGGCCCACTTAGGAGGATGCTTGTCCTGGGTCTGTCCACTGTGCATGCAGCCTCCCCACCCTCTGTTCCCATGTGTGTCTCCTCATCCCATGGTGTGTGTGTCCTGTGACTAACGGCTCTCTCCCACCTCTCCCCCCATCTGTCCGTGTCTAGCTCTACCTGGTGCGCACCATGGCGGAGTCCTTGAGCTCTGCCGAGCTGCTGAGGCAGCTCAAGTCTTTGGGCATGGAAAGACTCTTGCATGTGGTAAACGCGTTTCTGAGGCAGTCCTACACCTATCCACCTCTTTTAACGTTTGGTGGTAAGACATCATTTGTTTTTCTTGTTGATGTTTATGGAACAGAGGTGAACTGCTCCACTACAAATTCTTTCTCCCAAGCAGCACCAACTTGACTACTTAAATGGGTGCCCAGACCCACTTTGAGGAGCTGGTGTAGTGGTAGGCTTACCGCTCCAGCCTGGCTCTGGTTAGGGCATAGCAGAGTAGTCTTCCTCTTGTGGTTTATCTAAGTTTGGTGTAACTAATATACCATGTATATTTTCTCCCCCGCAAATGTTTCCTTGGATAATGCAGCTTTACATGGTGAGAACCATGCTAGAGTCCCTCATTGCAGACAAAAGTGGTTCCAAGAAAACCTTGAGAAGTAGCCTTGAGGGGCCCACCATATTGGACATAGAAAAATTTCATCGAGAGTCATTCTTCTACACTCACTTGATAAATTTCAGTGGTAAGAGATAAGTGCTGACCAGTGTCTGGCCCAGCATGTTCTAACACTGCTAACACCGTCTAGAATGCTTCTGCTGACCCTCCCCTGCTGTGATCCCCTCACAGACCCAGACGGTGACCTGTGTTGTAACGTTCATGATATTCCCTCACCTGTTGCTTTAAATGCATGGTCAGCCAGGGGTCCCTTCCATGTGATGTGGCCCTTAGAAGGATGAGGGCCATGGGCCTGTGGCTGGCTCTGTGACTTGAATGCAGTCTTTGTAACCCATATGAGGTCAGAAATACAGACGAGTGTAATCTGTCACCTGGTTTGAGAACAAGATATTGATAAATATCAGAAACAGCCCCCATGAGTAGTGACATGTGGAAGGTGGCAGTCACCTTGACCAGGATGCTGGGTGGATACTTTTTGTCATTGTGGAATCCCTGTTTACTGTGGTGCTAAAGCAGCTTGCTCAGAGCAGGAATCCTCTGTCTTGGCTGTGAGTGCTACAGGTTTAGAGTAAAGAGCAAGGCTTTTGTTTTTCACTTGTCAAATGATAGACACTTTTTTTTTTCATTTGTTTTTCTATTTTATGTTAGATAAACTTTACTGAATATGCATGTAATGGTGTATCTTTATCCTAAGTAAAATAAAATAACATGGTTTTTATTTCTCCTTTTAAAAAGGATATTTTCCCCCCTCCCAGTCCCTCAGAGAAGCTCACAGGTTGACAAGTTCCCATTGACTGGTGGTCCTGTCCGTGCTGGACCAGCAGGGGCCAGATGCTGACTCTGCTCTTTTTGTGAGCGAGAATGTGCACGGTCTAGGGTGGCTTTGCTTGTAGCCACATCATGGTTGTCTCATCTCTAGTGTGCGGTGCTGTGTCACCCCTCCCTGCTCACGTCTACTCCTGCATGGCTCAGGGCTGAGATTGAAGGAACTGGCACCTCGCACATGCCCCTCCCTGTCCTAGATTATTCTGCCAACTGCTTTCTGCTTGCAGAAGATTAACATGATATCATTTAAATCCTTCAAGAAACACTCCAGCAGTGCTGTGACCTTTCACAGTTGTGGTTCCGAGAGTTCTTTCTGGAACTGACAATGGGCAGGAGGATCCAGTTCCCCATTGAGATGTCCATGCCCTGGATCCTGACAGACCACATCCTGGAGACCAAGGAGGCATCGATGATGGAGTGAGTACCCTTTTGCGCCTCTCTTAGCTCTGTGTAGGCCAGGGTCCTTGGTGGCATTTGGGCACTAGGAGATGGAGGAGGAGGCTGGGCTGTTTTCAGCACTTCATTTGAAGCTATCATACTTGGAGTAAGACTTCAGAGATTAATACAGATAATGGGTTTCTTGGCTTTAGACTAAAATCAAGAACTCAGGCAGCAGAAGTCACCAAGTCCCACTGTGTCAGGTGCTTGTGAGGCCCTGTCAGCAAGAATGGAGGCAGTCTGGCCTCTCATGTGGCACAGCCTCTGAGCCAGATGAATTTGGGAGAGGAAGTGGTTAATTGAATAGCTTTCTTTTGAGGTCAGGGCTCAAGGCCAGGGTAGGGGGTTGGAGACTTTCAAAATAGGAGGTCTATGGAGGTAAAGTAATAGGAGAGGGAGAAGTCTTGTGAACAGACTGGGAACTGAGCCAGCAGGTTCTTTGGCACACAGCAAATGTATAGGACCTTGTCTTTTTCTGTGCATGTCAGTTCTTAGGTGGTGGTCGGGAGGATGGCTTTCCACTTTCTCTGGAGTGGCCGTAACATTTGTTCTGTAGCACCAGAGGGGGAGGAGGAGCATGGAGATTTAACGCTGAGGGCTTGGCATGCCTCTGTGGTGTGTCTTTAGAGTTGAGCTTGGCCCCAGTCCTCACACAACCTTCCTGCTGTGAGGTGGAAGTGGCCTGGCGCCCTGAGAGGGACCTTACTACTGGCGACTGTTGGCTGCTGCTTTTTGTCCAGATACAGGGCTAGGTAGGGGAGAGGGGCTTTTGGCCATGCTGGACATGGTGGTGGTCAGCTGCAGACCCAGGATCTTCATATGTTTTTCTTAATACATCTGACAGTTCATTCTTAGAAATAAGAAAATAACTTGTTTTTGTGGTTATAAAAAAATACTATATTCTGTGGTGAAAAGTTTTGAAACAAATAAGTGAGACGATGCCATTACAGGAGGCCCTTGTGGACCCACCAGGAATCTGGGCATGGCCCAAGTAAGTGTATCCCATCTGTGGGATTGTCTGCCTTGGTCGATTAGGGCCTTTGGCAGGAACCCCATTTGGTGTCTGAAGAGATTGTTTTTCCTTATTTGAGAGGTCAACAATGAATGTTAAATTTCACCTGGAGTGTGGGATGTGAGAGCCGAAAGGCCCTATGTGGAAGGTGGGACTGACCATTTGCCTCTTCTGCAGGTATGTCCTCTACTCTCTGGACCTGTACAATGACAGTGCACACTATGCCCTCACCAGGTTCAACAAGCAGTTTCTCTACGACGAAATTGAGGCAGAGGTGAGGGCCCAGACACTTAGCAAACTTTAATTTCCCTTTTCTCTGAGTATTAGAGGAAGCAAATTTTCTTTATAAACAAGGAGATTTAAACAATAGAGGGGCACCTGGGTGGCTCAGTGGGTTAAAGCCTCTGCCTTCAGCTCAGGTCATGATCTCAGGGTCCTGGGATCGAGCCCCACATGGGGATCTCTGCTCAACGGGGAGCCTGCTTCCCCCTCTCTCTGCCTGCCTCTCTGCCTACTTGTGATCTCTCTCTCTTTCCCTCTCTCTCAGTCTGTGTCAAATAAATAAAATTAAAAAAAAAAAAACAACAATAGAGTCATTTTGGAGTAAACCCTTCTATCTGTACTTTTCTCTCCGCATCTACACATGTGATATTAAAACATAATACTTGATCGCATAAGCGCCTCTGTATCCTCACTTGTCTTCTGTAATGAACACAGTTTAAACCAATCCCTATTTTAGTTCTTTCATTTTAGCTTATTTTTTGCATATTGTAAGTAATGCTTTGAAGAACTTCCTTGCACCTAATATTTAGCTGTGTTCAATTATTTTTTGAGGACAAATTCCTATAAGTGGAATTATTATGTAGCTAAGGAGATAAATCTTATTTTGTACCTGATGATTTAAGAGCACTTAACCTCAACAAATTGCATTGCATATCTAGATGTCCTCCTCTGCTTCCTCACAGAGACACTAGAAAGTGCTTCTTCAGGGAGATGTCATAGGCTCTTGGGCCTTGTAGGGTAGACATATAGCAGAGACCTGCAGGCCCTGAGGATTGGCTTCCCTTTGAGCACGTGGTATCCTTATCACGTGTTCTGGGTCTGGGGAGGCTAACCCTATTTGCAAAGGAAGATACAGTTTGTGGGGTGGAGTCACAAAGCTATGTCCATCCTATGCCTCCTCCCCGACCTCAGTGCCCAGAACAGTGGGCCATGTTCCAGGGGAGACCACATGTGGCTCCTGGGATATACAGCCTGGTGGCAGGTTTGGAACCCAAATGCGGTGCACATTAACCACTGAACACATGACGAAAGGAGACTTCAGTATTCCTTTGCCTTTAAGAGACAGGAAGCATTTTTCTCCATTAGTTAAGAGGGGTTCTGATACAATTTTCAGTGGCTATGTAGTGGTCACTCCTGGCCATACTGTGATATATTTAATCTGTTGTTTCTGGACAGTGAGGTTGTTTCTTTTCTTTCCTAGTAAGAGAGCCTTTGTTAGTTTCCTTAACAAAAAATTTCTTTTAACTTTATATTCCCAGAACTTACTCATTTTATAACTGGAAGTTTGTATCTTTTGACCACTCTTACCCACTTTGTTCATCCTTACCCCTGCCTCTGGAACCACCAGTCTATTCTCTATGCATTCATTTGTTTGTTTTTAAGATTCCATATATAATTGACATTGTATTGTATTTGTCTTAGTCAGACTTAGTTCAATGAGCATAATGTCCTCAGGGCCCATCCATGCAGTGGCAAGTGGCAGGATTTCCTTTTTTATGACTGAATAGTATTCCTCAGGGGTGTGTGTGTGTGTGTGTGTGTGTGTGTGTGTGTGTGTGTATCACAATTCTTTATATGCTCATCCATCAGTGGACACTTCAGCTGCTATAGTAAATAATGTTGTAAACATAGGGGTGCATATATCTTTTCAAGTTAGTATTTTCAGTGTTTTTGATTAAATACTTAGAAATGGAATTTTCTGGGTCAGGTTTGTTGTTTTGTTTTTTTTTTTAAGTTGTTTATTTGATCTTTAGGAAATAAAAATCTAATATATGCTTTCTTTTTCTTCAGGTGAATCTGTGCTTTGACCAATTTGTTTATAAGCTGGCAGATCAGATATTTGCATATTATAAGGTTATGGCAGGAAGGTGAGTATATGGTTTATGTTTTGGACAAGAAATCTAGGGTAACTTGATCTGACATTTCCATTAAAATTCACAGAATTTGAGAAATATCTTCTCTTCCTCCATACTAGTTTGCTTCTTGATAAACGTTTACGATCAGAATGCAAGAATCAGGGGGCAACGATCCATCTTCCACCGTCTAACCGCTATGAGACCCTGCTTAAGCAGAGGCACGTGCAGGTGAGTCAGACCTTTTGGGGCATGGTGAGACAGGGAGCTGGCACTGGAATGGTGAGGTTTTCTTAGAGCTCACTAGGTTTTACTGGATGTCATTATGTTCTGTGACCGTGGCCATATCCTTATAAAGTGTTGAGATTTTAAAGACAGTTTCTTTTGGATACCCTGAAACCCAAGGGGAGGCTTGCAGCACTCAGTGCCCTGCTCTGCTATGGCTCCCAGAGGAAGGCATGACCCAGAGGGCTTGGGTCTTCTCCAAAAACCCAAAGTTAGAACTTTGTAAAAGAATGAAGGTAAAAAACACTTGTCAGCTGAGTGTTAGGGAGGAGATTTTTCTTGGCCAGCACAAAGAATAAAAAATACAGTGCTTATTTTTTGTTTCCTTACAAATATGTGTGTGTGTATGTGTATATGCACACAAACATATATAATGTGTGTCATAAATTAGGAAAATACAGAAAACTGTAGGGAAAGTTCCATTTAATTCTGCGGATAATCACCATTCACATTTTGAGACATTTCCACCAGGATTTTGTCCATATTTTTGTTACTGAAATGATATTGAGGTACAGATACATTGTTAGGACTCTGAAATAGAGAGGAATAATTTTCTCCTACTCATTGTTGTAACACTGCGGAGGTTCAGCAAGTCAGACTGCTGCCTGCTGGCAGATGGTCCTGAACAGCAGCATGAGGGTGTCCTCACTGCAAACCCAGATTCTCCAGGATGTTTGGTAGAAGTTGGGGTTTCTGTCCATGATGTAAGTGTAAGTTCAATGCAAAGGATGATAATACAAAAGTCCTTTATGGTTTTGACTTGCAGAATTTCAGTTCCAGGAAAGTAGGGTATTTGATCATGACACCTATATATATATCATTTGATCTAAAATGTTTACATTTTGTATATTTTTTGTTTGTTGTATCTTTGGGAATTGGATTCTGGGAGAATATATATGTTTTTTGTTTTTTTTGTTTTGTTTTGTTTTGTTTTTTTTGAGAATTTATTTATTTATTTGAGAGAAAGAGCAGGAGCCAGGAGAGGGGCAGAGAAGCAGACTCCCCTTAGCAGGGAGCTCACCATGGGACTCAATCCCAGAATTCTGGGATCGTGACCTGAGCTGAAGGCAGACACTTAACCAAAACTGAGCCTCCCAGGTGCCTTTGTTTTTTATTGTTTGTTCTTTTTAACTTTTTTCATCTTCCAGCTCCTAGGCAGATCCATTGACCTTAATCGCCTGATTACTCAGCGTGTCTCAGCAGCCATGTATAAGTCTCTGGAACTGGCTATTGGACGATTTGAAAGTGAAGATCTGACATCAATAGTTGTAAGTGCTCTCCCTTTTGTCAGGTTCAGCAGATATGTGGAAAACTGGTTACAAGGATTGGAGCTAAGTTTAGTTTTGTACTTACTGATGAATTGAACAAATAGTAGATTGGGTTTTTGCATAGGAATCGAAAGGGATGCACTGATCAAATGTGGCCTATCCAATAGCTTTTTTAGTGTCTGCTCTTCGTAGTCACAATTCTAAATTAACTTCAAAGAACAAGTAGTCTTAACCTTGAATAAGTTACACCTAACTGGCAAGAGAATGAAAGAAGGAAAATTGTAAAAATCAAAAAGCAGCGAACACAGAAAAAATATTTGAAAGAAAATGATACGGAAGATAGACAAGGAAGATCTAACATACATATAGGGAACATATATATTGTAGAGAAAACCCAAAGCAACAGGATGGAATAAATATTAAAAGTCGTATTTGAAGAAAACATTGATAGAATTTAAGACATGTGCTGTTATCAACAATAGCCGAACTATGGAGAGAACCCAAATGTCCATTGACTGATGAATGGATAAAGAAGAGTATAAAGTGTATACACACTGTATACACTCAGCCATCAAAGGAAAAAGAAATCATGTCATTTGCAGTGATGTGGGTGGAGCTAGAGTATATTATGCTAAGTGAAATAAGTCAGAGAAAGACAAATGCCATATGTTTGCACTCATATGTGGAATTTAAAGCAGAAAACAGATGAACCTATGGGAAGTGGGGAAAGAAAAAAGAAGAGAGGGAAACAAACTGTAAGAGTGTGAATGATAGAGAACAAACTGAGGGTTAATGGAGGGAGGTGGGTGAGGGTTGTGCTGGATAGGTGATGTGTATTAAAGAGGGCCTTTGTTAGGATGAGCACTGGGCGTTGTATGTAAGTGATGAACCACTGAATTCTGTTCCAGAACCCAATATTGCACTGTTTGTTAACCACCTAAAATTTGAATGAAAAAAATTTATATATTAACAAAATTAAGACATGCTATAAAATACATATTAAAAGCCTATGGCATGTTCCTGGGAAAACTGACTCAAAGTGGCCAACACCAAAGAATATTGCAGTAAAAGTATTAGACTTTAAAGGAAAAGAAAAAAAATTCTCTGGATATCTGAGCAGAGTGATCAGAGAAAGAAAATTTGTCCTCTGTGCTTTGCCCCTAGCAATTCCTGCCAGAACCCAAGAAAAGGAAATATGAATTAAGGATTTTGTGCAAAGCCAAATAGATCTTCCAAGAATGAAGTCTGTAGACATGTGGTAGTGAAGGTATAAGAACTCAGGGAAGATTGTTCATTTCTAGAGATGCTGCTCTGGGTAGACCAAGAGAGGCCTCAGTGAGCGGTGGGCATGAGCAACTCAGGTTCAAGCATCTCCACCTAGGATGAGCAGTGCTCCTCATATTCTTCCACAGAATTAAAATATTATTGACATGGATATCTTACATTCTTTGTCTTCATACTTGATTTTTTAAATCTAGTGTGTAACTCATATGCTCGGTGCTCTTCAGTTTGGACCAGCCACATTCTCATTGCCATCTGTAGCCAGTGGCTGCTGCAGTGGATAGCACAGACCTAGGCATGTTTATGAGCAAACTCTGAAAGCTTGGAAGGCCACCTGTGAATGTGCTTGCTGACTCTGCTACACAGCTGTGCCTTTGAATAATTCAAGGCACATTAGGTTGACTCAGGCTGATGCTTGAGAACTCAGTGCTCCAGCAAGGGTGGGGGTGGACACATTCCAGTGGTCTGTGCCCTGTAGGTGGTTGGAGGCCAATGGGGGGCAATGTGGATGTGACATCAGTGGAGAAAGAATGATGGCCCCGTGGGTGTGACCACAGTAAGGAAGTGTGTTTCAAAGGCAATGGAGAGGACATAATGAATTTAGGTGTAAGAAGCAAGCTCCTGTGACCTACTAGACCCCACTATGTGTATTCTTGGCCTAGCTCACCAGCCTCACCTCTGTGTGTCCTGCTGTCTTCTGCCCATTCTGCCCTGCCCCCAGCCATGGCACTGCCCATCAAGGCCACTGTACTGGGCCCATTTCTGTCCTCACACCCCATCTTTCTGGTACTATAGGAGTTGGATGGCCTTTTGGAAATCAACCGCATGACCCACAAGTTGCTAAGCAGGTACCTGACACTGGACAGCTTTGATGCCATGTTCCGGGAGGCCAACCACAATGTGTCTGCACCCTATGGGAGAATCACCCTCCATGTCTTCTGGGAGCTCAACTATGACTTCCTGCCCAACTACTGCTACAATGGCTCCACCAACCGGTGAGCATGCCACTTCATGGATATTTCTGGATGTCTTTGCCAAAGGGTTCCTAAATGGGATGATCTCAGGGCCTCCACGTTGTCCACTAGGTTGCTGTCTCCTCCCCTGTTCCCTATCATTTCTCATGTCCAGGTATTCAGGCCCTCCCAGTCTCCTCTTTTTGCAAGTGTAGCCCTAGGCCAGCCCCTAGGCATGTCTTACAGCTTTCCATGTGGAGACTGCACAGCAGGCTGGGATTCCCACCTGGGGCACTTGCTTGTAGCTCAGGGCTTCATCTCATGGTGCATGTGGACAGCAGCTACAGGGTTTGTACCTGATATTGGGATATAGTCACTGAGTCTACTTCTCATCCATTCTGGGATGTTGGGGTATATAAAGATCTGTCAGCCACCCTCTCACCCACCTACCCTTTGCTACTATGTTGAACAACACAGAGTGGCCAGTTAGGTGAGTGGCATGGTTGACAGCAGCAGTTCCCTGTGGTTCAGCCTCATGATATGGCCCAAATCCTGGGACAGTCCTGTCTTGGCCTCTGTGCACTGGATAGCCGCCTATCTGGGGTTTGTTCCATGTGCCCTTAGCTCAGCTCCTGCTCCCTGTGAGCACATGTCAGGGGCATGTATGTATGTGCGTGTGTGCCTGTGTGTGTTATGACCACTTTTTAAAAATCATTGTCTTTGGCTTTGCTGCTGTATCTGAGCATCCAATCATGTATTGTCTAAATTGTTGCTGACTTTCAAGCCCAGAGCTCTATGTCTCGAGGGGGTGCTGAGCTCTAGAACTGAGGACAGAAGGGAGGCCTTCCTATAGTCTGACTTCCTGCTCTTGCCATTATCTGTTCAGGACCCCAAGGTTGGATTTCCTTGTGGGGAGGCAGGCCTGTTCCCAGGTGCATGGGGCTGTGCCATCAGACTGGTCCCAGGTGGCTGACACCCATCCCCAGCAACAGTGGAGACGTGGCTGTGGCTTCCAGAGCCATAGGTGGAGGAGCCCCGCCGACCTCCTCTGGTGAACGGCGTTCTGGGCCTGGCTGGGCACAGTCTACCAGAACCAGACTTTACAGACTACTCATCCCTATTTAATTTCCTTAAGATGCCCAGTTTCCTGAAGTAGATATCTATATTTCTTTTTCTTTTTTTTTTTTTTTTTTTAAGATTTTATTTATTTGACAGAGAGAAACACAGCGAGAGAGGGAACACAAGCAGAGGGACTGGTAGCGGGAGAAGCAGGCTTCCTGCAGAGCAGAGAGCCCGATGCGGGGCTCGATCCCAGGCCCCTGGGATCTGACCTGGGCCGAAGGCAGACGCCCCAATGACTGAGCCACCCAGGCGCCCCTATATTTCTTTTTCTTTTTTCTTTTTCTTTTCTTTTCTTTTCTTTTTTCTTTTCTTTCCTTTTCTTTTTTCTTTTTTCTTTTCTTTCCTTTTCTTTCTCTGTCTCTTTCTTTCTTTCTTTTTTTAAAGATTTTTATTTATTTATTTGACAGAGAGACAGTGAGAGGCAACACACAGCAGGAATAGTGGGAGAAGGGAGCTGAGATGCGGGTCTCAATCCCAGCACCCTGGGATCATGACCCGAACCAAAGGCAGGCTCTTAATGACTCAGCCACCCAGAGGCATCCTAAAGTAGATACCTTCTCCATACTTGAGGGTTTTCTAAGAGCTACTTGAGTGAAACCAGAACTTCATTTGTTCTTGGCGTATCTACTGATTTTGCTCCTTCTTTTTGATTAGAAATTTTGCCTGGTGGCTCTGGGAAGTGGTTTAGGGTGACATGTGACTTACATTTAACCTATACAGCCAATAATTGTGTGAAAACGCTATTGCTCTGGAAATAGGCCAACAATTGGGATCAGAGTTAAGCCTTAAGCCTCAGAGGGAGGAAAGCCACAGAGGAAGCAGTGTGTCTTCTGCAGCGTACCATGAAGCAAAGGGCATTACTTTGTTCCATTACTGGTGATGATAACTTCTGCCCCTTTGTTAAGATGGTGGCTACCAGGTTTCTCTACTGGCATGTTACCATCTGTCATCATTATGGTGGTTGAACAAATGATGATTCTCAAACTTCATCATTCCATGTATATATAATAGTTGGCCTTCTGCTGTATGTGTTAGTATTTATTTATTTGTTTATTATAAGTAAGGACTTGGGGATTCTAACTCAGCATTAAAATATATTACTGTCATAATTTAGGTTTTGTGGCTCAAGTTGGCCTAATTTTGGCCAGCAAGAGCCCCTTCTGCCTGACTTCTGTGTCCTGTTGGCTGTCCCCATCATTTTGAAGCACTTCCTACACCTCAAGCAGTTCCAGGTTCATCTTATCTTATAATTCTCAGGCTCTATCCTTCCAACTTGTCATTTCCACAGAATTCTTTTTAGTAGAGAATATTTAGAACTAGGCTTAATATTTAAAAGTAAGTCTGGGTATGCTCATTGTTACTGGGATATCATTGTTTCTAGACCCTTTTGATGTTCAGAGCTAGGAAGTACAGTCAGGTACTTTCTCTAACAAATTATCACAAACCTTAGGGCTTCAAACAACAAAAATTTATTCTCTCACAATTCTGGAAGCTAGACGTCCAAAATCAGGGTGTCAGCATGGCTGCGCTGCTTCCTCTGAGACTCTGGGTAGAATCTTCTTTGCTTCTTCCCAGGTTCAGGTGGTGGCCAGCAATTCTTGGCCTTCCTTGTGTGCAGCTGTATCATTCCAGTCTCTGTTTCTTTATACATGTGGTGTTTTCCCTGTGTGTGTCTGTCCTCTTAGAAGGACATGAGTCATATTGACTCATTAAGGGCCCGCTCTAAGATTATGGCTCATCTTAACTAATTACATCTGCAATGGCCCTGTTTCTGAATAAGATCACATTCTAAGGTACTGATAATTAAGACTTCAAATTATCTTTCTGGGGATACAAACCTATAAAGCATGTGTGTGCATGGCTTCTCTGTAGCTGTCTACATATTTTATCTATGAGTGCACACTGGTATCTTCAGTTCCAGTTCAGCACTGGGGCTCTCATTCTTGTTTTCTCCCTCCCTTTCCATTTTTGAAACTCCCTTCTACACTGAGAATCTGTTTCATTATTCTTAGTATATTTACTCACTTGCTCAGTTCTAGAAAATGCAGAAAATAGTTTCAAAATTACTAATCCTTCCCACTATGAAACACAAGCCTACTAACTGGAATTAAATATTTGTTTCCAGTGTTTTTGTCTACATTGAGAATATATGTGTGTGGATATATGGTGTTTAAAAGTTGTTTGGGATAATGAAGTAACAGGGTTTGGATTTACTCTTTCGCCTTAAACAAGTGAAAAATTAGACAAAATTTATGAAACTACTGTTCTCAGACTTTGCGTTTCTCTGAGGGAAAGGAAACAAAAGGAGGTGAGCCCTTTGACTTCCCTGCTTTCTGCCTGGAAGCACTTTCTGGGCCTCATTGTGAAGGGGGATATCCCAAGTACAGCTTGGCAGTCTTATTTGGTGGAGGAAACAGATTCGAAACTGAGGAAGCCGAGACAGCTGGGATTTGCAGGGCAGATCTGAAGTATGGGAGAGGAGAGAACTACATAGTGAAATAGCTCCTGAAACCAACCTCGGGGCCCTTTAGTCTTTGCTTGAATATTAAGCTGTGTGTGCATTGGGAGGAACTCCACCAGGATAGCCACAGAACGACTTTTTGGTAGCTGTGAGCCCAATAATTCCCAGAGCTGACACAGAGCTAGTAGCCATTTGACCTCCTGCCAGCAAGATTGGGGAAACCTCCCTAAATACCCACACATTCGACAGAATTGCCAGCGGGCCTGCCTTAGTGTGCCTAGAGGACCCTGATTATGTGTGCCACCCTAATTATGAAAGATTCCAGCTGATTTGAAAGCAATTTAACAGCCTGCCCAAAATAACTCAGCACTTTAATGGATAACAAACAAAATCCAGACACTTGATGCTGCAGACCACTGGCCTCCTCTCAGATGTTCATGTTCATTTCATGCACTGGTGCTATTTTGCCAATTAGATCCCCTTCTATTTATTAAAGTATAATATGTGTTAATCACGTTCTTCAAATGTAATAATTAACAAATCCATATACTTTTCTTAATGTTGCTTTTTATTAAAGTTTTATATTTTAGGGGCACCAGGGTGGCTCAGTCAGTTAAGCATCTATCTGCTTCTGCTCAGGTCATTCTCCTGGGGTTCTGGAATCATCCCCACATTGGGCTCCTTGCTCAGTAGGGAGAATGCTTCTTCTGCCCCTCCTCCCTGTTTGTGCTCTCTCTGTCTCTGTCAAATGAATAAGTAAAATCTTTAAAAAAAAGAAGTTTCATATATTTAAATGAACCCTTCTGTTTGAAAGTTAGCCCACTTTGACGTTGGCTTCAATTTGATTTTCAGTGTCTCCCTAATCCTTTATCAAGCCATAGTCTAATGGTTCTGTGAGTGTGATTATAAGCACTTAGGTTGCTCATTCTTCTCACTAGCTTGTAACTAGTGATTTGAGTTACTGGACATGACTGATTGTATCTGCCTTCCCACTCCTAAGCCTGAGGTCATTGCCATGGCCACATGCTCAACAAGGCCTGAGTACTTGGTCATTACCATTTGTCAAAGGACTGTACTGGGCATGAAATAGTCCTGGGGCCAATAAACCAGATGGTCTCCTGGAGTTTGGAGACTGCTTATGTGGTGGAAAGACCCAGGGATTCTCATTCTGTTGATGAACTCTGGATACAAGTATTATATTTGGGAGTGTTTATATCTCATGGTATTTGATTTCTTAGAATTTTCCTATATGGTGATTAGATCAATTAGCTGGGAGAAGATATAACTGATGGGTAATGGAAAAGTTCTGAATTTTAAAGAACTACCGTTAAATTTTTTTTCTTTTTTCTTTTTATCCTTTCTGTTTAGATTCGTTCGGACAGTATTACCATTTTCTCAAGAATTTCAAAGAGATAAACAGCCTAATGCACAACCCCAGTATTTGCATGGATCAAAAGTAGGTTCTTTTGTGTTTGTGTTATGATTTTTTTAAGTTCACAATGAAGCATATTTTTAAATTTAGTTTAAATCAGGTGAGTTGCAATGATTTAAATATATCATGCCATGTGTGAAATGTTATTGTCTTCTTCCATTAGCACCTTCCTGAAAAGGAATATAGTGTCAGGGTTCCCCCTCTGGCCATGTGTTGGGTGTCAGGCTAGGCTGGGCCTCATTCCTGGCCCTAAAATAAGTGAAATTGTAAGCAGAGTTAAAGGTTTAAAAATATCAAACAAGGAAAGGGTGTGGAATAGGCTCAGAGGCTCATCTATGATAGAGGGGTCAGAATATCTTGTCCAGGTGTGATGCCGCGAAAGGAGGGGTGAGGTGGGAAGGAGCATGCAGAAGAGAATTAATATCCAGAAACCACAGGCAAGCAGGCAAAAGTCACAGAACACTGCTATCTGTCTAGTAAGGTGAGACAAGTGTCCAGGCTGAGGGTGGGTAGATTTGCAATAAGAGTATAATTAAAAGCTAGTATTGTTAATATTTAAAGCACTCTTACAGTTTCATAAGAAATAAACACTCTGTAGTAAAAAGGAGACATGTAATGAGCAGGTATTTCCCAAAATGTAATAAAAAATAGAAATAGATATCTAGCCTCACCAGTAATGAAGAAAAATAAATGAGTGCACATGGGACTGTATGATTCTGGGGGACCATCCGAAATGTTTCTAACATTCAAATGTTTTTAGGGTACTAATCAAGAAAAATATGCAGCCAAGAATACTTTATCCAGCTAGGCTGTCATTGAAAATAGAAGGAGTGATAAAAAGCTTCTAGGACAAACAAACTAAAAGAATTTGTGATCATCAAACCAGCCCTACAAAAGATATCGAAAGAGGTCTTCTAAGCAAAGTGAGAACCCAAAAGTAACATAGACCAGAAAGGAACAGAGACAATATACAGTACAATATATAGTAACAGTCACCTTACAGACAGTACAATGGCACTAAATTCATATCTTTCAGTAGTGACCTTGAATGTAAATGGGCTAAAATGCCCCAGTCAAAAGACACAGGGTATCAGATTGAATAAAAAAACAAGACTCATCGATATGTTGTCTGCAAGAGATTCCTTTTAGACCCAAAGACACCTCCAGATTTAAAGTGAGGGGGTGGAAAACCATTTATCATGCTAATTGACATCAAAAGAAAGCTGGGTTGGCAATCCTTATATCAGACAAATTAGATTTTAAGCCAAACATTGTAATAAGAGATGAGGAAGAATGCTATATCATACTTAAAAGGTCTATCCAATAAGAGGATCTAACAGTTGTAAATATTTATGCCCGTAACATGGGAACAGCCAATTATATAAGCCAATTAATAACAAAAAGAAACACATCAGCAATTATACAGTAATGGAGCACCTGGGTGGCTCGGTGGGTTAGGGCCTCTGCCTTCGACTCAGGTCAGGTCTCTGGGTCCTGGGATTGAGCCCCACATTGGGCTCTCTGCTCAGCAGGGAGCCTGCTTCCCCCTCTCTCTGCCTACTTGTGATCTCTCTGTGTCAAATAAATAAATAAAATCTTTAAAAAAAAACCCAACAAACAAAAACAATTTTACAGGAATAGTAGGGGACTTCAAATGACATACTGGACCACATAGACTTCACAGATACATTCAGAACTTTCTATCCCAAAGCTACAGAATACACATTCTTCTTGAGTGCATTTGGGACATTCTCCAGAATATTAACATACAGGATCACAAATCAGTTCTCAACCAGTACCAAAAGATTGGGATTATTCCCTGCATATTTTCGGACCACAATTCTTTGAAACTGGAACTTAATCACAAGAGTAAAGTTGGAAAGAATTCAAATACATGGAGGCTGAAGAGCATCTTACTAAAGAATGAATGGATCAACCAGGAAATTAAAGAAGAATTTAAAAAATTCATGGAAACAAATGAAAATGAAAACACAACTGTTCAAAACTTTTGGGATGCAGCAAAGGCAGTCCTAAGAGGCAAGTATATAGCAATACAAGCCATTCTCAAGAAACAAGAAAGGGGGGCGCCTGGGTGGCTCAGTCGTTAAGCGTCTGCCTTCGGCTCAGGTCGTGATCCCAGGGTCCTGGGATCGAGCCCCGCATCGGGCTCCCTGCTCTGCAGGAAGCCTGCTTCTCCCGCTACCATTCCCTCTGCTTGTGTTCCCTCTCTCACTGTGTTTCTCTCTGTCAAATAAATAAAAAATCTGGAAGGAAAAAAAAAAAAAAAGAAGAAAGGTCTCAAATACACAACCTAACCCTACATGGAAAGGAGCTAGAGAAGGAAGAGCAAATGAACCAAAACACAGCAGAAAAGAAATAATAAAGATCAGAGTAGTAATCAATGAAATAGAAATGAAAAGAATAATAGAACAGATCAACAAAACTAGGAGCTGGTTCTTTGAAAGAATTAATAAGATTGATAAACTCCTGGCCAGACTTAACCAAAAAGAAAAGAGAAAGGACCCAAATAAATCATGAGTGAAAGAGGAGATATCACAACCCAACACCAAAGAAATACAATTATAAGAACAAATTATGAGCAACTGTATGCCAAGAAATTAGACAATCAGGAAGAAATGGATACATTCCTAGAGATGTATAAACTACCAACACTGAACTAGGAAGAAATAGAAAACCTGAACAGACTCATAATCAGTGAGGAAATTGAAGCAGTCATCAAAAATCTTCAAACAAACAGGAACCCAAGGCCAGTTGGCTTCCTAGGGGAATTCTACCAACCATTTTAAAGAAGAAATCTATTCTCCTGAAACTGTTCTAAAAAATAGAAATGAAAACTTCCAAACTCATTTTATGAGGCCAGCATTACCTTGATCCCAACACTAGACAAAGACGCCATTAAAAGGAGAATTACAGGGGCGCCTGAGTGGCTCAGTCAGTTAAGCGACTACCTTCGGCTCAGGTCATGATCCCAGGGTCCTGGGATCGCGAGCCCCACATCGGGTTCCCTGCTCAGTGGAGAGCCTGCTTCTCCCTCTCTCTCTGCCTGCCTCTCTGACTACTTGTGCTCTATCTCTCTGTCAAATAAATAAATTTTTAAAAAAAAATTTTTTAAAATTTTTTTAATTTTTAAAAATTTTTAAAAATTTTTAAAAATTTTTAAAAAAAATTAAAAAAAAAAAAGAATTACAGATCAATATTCCTGATGAACATGGATGCAAAAATTCTCACTAAGATACGAGCCAACAGGACCCAACAGTACAATAAAAGGATTATTCGCCTCGACCAAGTGGGATTTATTCCTGGGCTGCAGGTTTGGTTCAGTATTCCCAAATCAATCAGTGTGATAAGCTACAATAATACAAGAAAGGACAAGAACCATATGATACTCTCAATAGATGTGGAAAAAGCATTTGACAAAGTACAGCATCCTTTCTTGATCAAAACTTCACAGTGTAGGGATAGAGGGTGCATACCACAATATCATAAAAGCTATTTATGAATAACCCACTGTGAATATCATTCTCAATGGGGAAAAACAGAGCTTTTCCTCTAAGGTCAGGTACATGGCAGGACTGTTCACCATCACCACTGCTGTTCAGAATATTACTAGAAGTCCTAGCCTCAGCAGTCAGGCAATGAAAAGGCATCCGAATCGGCAAAGAAGAAGTAAAACTCTTACTCTTTGCAGATGATACGATACTTTATGTGGAAAACCCAAAAGACTCCATCCCCAAACTGTTAGAACTCATACAGGAATTCAGTAAAATGGCAGGATATAAAATCAATGCAAGAAATCCGTGCATTTGCCTATACCAACAATGAGACAGAGGAAAAAGAAATTAAGGAGTTGATCCCATTTACAAATGGGATCATTTTACGAAAACCCACAAGATACTTAGGAATAAGTCTAACCAAAGAGGCAAAGGATTTGTACTCAGAAAACTATAGAATACTCATGAAAGTTTTAAGGAAGACACAAAGAAATGGAAAAACATTCCATGCTCATGGATTAGAAGAGCAAATACTGTGAAAATGTCTGTGCTACCTAGAGCAATCTATAAATTCAAGCTTTTTTCGCAGAAATGGAACAAATAACCCTAAAATTTGTATGGAACCAGAAAAGACCTCAAATAGCCAGAGCAATGTTGAAAAAGAAAACCAAAGCTGATGGCATCACAATTCCAGACTTCAAGCTCTATTACAAAGCTGTAATCATCAAGACAGTATGGCACTGGCACAAAACAAACACAGAGATCAATGGAACAGATTAGAAAATCTGGAAATGGACCCTCGACTCTATGGTCAACAACTCTTTGAGAAAGCAGGAAAGAATGTCCATTGGAAAAAAGACAGTCTCTTCAACAAATGATGTTGAGAAAATTGGACATCCACATGCAGAAGAATGAAACTGGACCATTTCCTTACTCCATACACAAAACCGCAAAATGGATGAAAGACTTTCGTGTGAAATAGGAATCCATCAAAGTCTTAGAGGAGAACACAGGCAGTAACCTTTCCAACCTCAACCGCAGCAACTTCTTCCTAGACACATCATCAAAGGCAAGGGAAGCAAGGGCAAAAATGAACAATTGGGACTTCATCAGATAAAAAGCTTCTTTCTGCACAGCAAAGGAAACAGTCGACAAAACCAAAAGACAGCCGACACAATGGGAAAAGATATTTGCAAATGGCATATCAGATAAAGGGCTAGTTTCCAAAACCTATAAAGAACTTATCAAACTCAACACCCAAGGGACAAATAATCCAATCAAGAAAAATGGTAGAAGACATGAAGAGACATTTCTCCAAAGAAGACAACCAAACGGCCAACAGACACATGAAAAAGTGCTCAACATCACCTGGCATCAGGGAAATAAAAATCAAAACCTCAGTGAGATACTACCTCACACCAGTCAGAATAGCTAAAATTAACAAGTCAGAAAATGACATGTTGGCAAGGATGCAGAGAAAGGCGAACCCTCCTACACTGTTGGTGGGAATGCAAAGTTTTGCAGCCACTCTCAAAAATAGTATGGAGGATCCTCAAAAGTTGAAAATAGAACTACCCTACAACCCAGCAATTTGCACTACTGGGTATTTACCGCAAAGATACAAATGTAGTAATCCAAAAGGGCATCTGTACCCTAGTGTTTATAGCAGCAATGTCCACAACAGTGAAACTCTGGGAAGAGCCCATATGTCCATCGACAGATGAATGGATTATATATATATTATATATGTATATGTATAATTATATATATAATTGTTGATAATTTATATTTGATATTATAATTATATATATAATTATATATATATATTGGAATATTATGCAGTCATCAAAACATATCTTGGAGTGCCTGGGTGGCTCAGTGGGTTAAGCCTCTGCCTTCGGCTCAGGTCATAATCTCAGGGTCCTGGGATAGAGCCCCACATCGGGCTCTCTTTGGTGGGGAGCCTGCTTCCCCCTCTCTCTCTGCCTGCCTCTCTGCCTACTTGTGGTCTCTCTCTGTCAAATAAATAAATAAAATCTTTAAACAAAATGAAATCTTCCATTTGCAATGACGATGTAGGTAGAACTAGAGGGTATTATGCTAAGCAAAATTGAATCAGAAAGTTATCATGATCTCACTGATATGTAGAATTTGAGAAACAAGGCAGAACATCCTATGGGAAGAGAGGAAAAATGAAAGACACCAGAGAGCTCCGGAGACAAACCATAAGAGATTATTAATCTCAGGAAACAAACTGAGGGTTGCTGGAGTGGAAGAGGGTGGGAGGGATGGAATGGCTGAGTGATGGACATTGGGGAGGGTATGTGCTATGGTAAGTGCTGTGAATTGTATAAGACTGATGAATCACAGGGGCGCCTGGGTGACTCAGTCGTTAAGCATCTGCCTTCAGCTCAGGTCATGATCCCAGGGTCCTGGGATCAAGCCCCGCATCAGGCTTCCTGCTCGGCAGGAGGCCTGCTTCTCCCACTACCATTCCCTCTGCTTGTGTTCCCTCGTTCCCTCTCTCGCTGTGTTTCTCTCTGTCAAATAAATAAAATCTTAAAAAAAAAAAAAAAAAAAGACTGATGAATCACAGACTGAAACAAATAATACATTATATGTTAATAGTAATGTTTAAAAAAGAAAGAAAAAAGAAAAAATATTTAAATGTTCTCACTTCTAGGAAGCTGGACAGCTAAGGACTAAATCAGACAAGTATAAAGTAAGGTCTGTTATGGGGGTGGTCATACAACATTGTGATAAAAAATATGGAAGCAGCTTAACAAACCATCAAGAATATTAGAATATCTTATTGTTCAGTGGAATGCAATATACTCATTACAAAAAATTACTTAAATCTTGTGGCAGCTTGTGGGACTGTATTTTATTAAATTAAAAAAAAAAAACAAACTCCAAATAGAATGACTCTAAGTATAAAAAGGTATCTGTGGAGCAAAGATTATTGGAATGCTAAACAGTGGCTGTCTCTGGGAGTCTTGAGGCTGAGAAGGGTTTTCCTTTTCTATACTCTACGACATGTTTGCACTGTTCTCACTAGAGTTTTAAGCTGGTCCCTCTGATGTTGGTGTCAGTCTCAGACTTCACACGGCCCAGCCTGTGGACTGTGTAGGGAAGTGGGGCCTCAGCTCCTTCCCCAGGTACAGACACTAGGCCCTGTGGCCCCTGAGCCTTTAGCACTGAGCTGCTGCTGCTCATTCTGCTCTGATGCTCTGAGGGGCTGAGGTTTGGGCAGTATCTTCTCTGTATTTTCTGAACATTATTCTCACAGGTGCAGAAATGAGCCTATTAACATAATTACATAAAAGAACTACCTTCAGATCCCTTGTGGTGGCTATCAGAAGGGTGTCAGCATGTCAGTTTTCTCTGATGACAGGTATTTAAAGAGACAGGTCCTTTTCTCATTCTCCTTCTCTCCTCTAACTTCTCTAGGCTGGCGATGTTATCTCCCTTTAGCCTCTCACTTCTGTCTTAATCACAACATCACAACACTTTGCAAACTAATGTGTCCATTTAAAGTTTTCAGCCTGTCAGCCAAGAAGAAAATGATAGATGTCTTAGTGGGACTAGCCAGAGAGTTAGGTAGAGGATACATTTGGGAAGAAGGGGAAACCTGTGTTGGCAGAAACAGAAGCTACCTGTGTTTTGCAAAGGTATGTGGAATTGCAAGCTGAAATTGATGCTCTCTCTGTTTTCTGCATTTGGGTTGTACCATGTGGTCTGCATGTCCCTGGGAAGGGGGATGGGCCTATCCCTGTGAGAAGATATGCTCCTAGGATGTTGTGACAGAGCTTTGGCTGGTTTTTGGAGAGGTCTTGCTCTAAAAAAGTCTGGATGCTGAGGAGGAACCAACCCTGTAGGGGGCCCTGAGGACCAAGGCTCTGTCATGAGGTAGGGGTGGGTAGGGGTGTATGGCAGGCTGCTTGAGGCCAAGGTTGGGGGAGGTAGTCAGGAAGCAGATGGAGGATGATGGCTGGTGGAGAGATGTAACCCTAGTCCGAGCAGGAGCTGGTGCCTTGGACTAAGTGGCATTGACAGAGGTGAAGAGAAGTAGATTGGGTTCAGGGGATGTTTTGGAAGTGGACTTGATGGTTCTAGCTGATGACCCGAAGGTGGAGGGTGAGAGAAAAGGAAGACCCAAAGATGTTTCCTAAGTTTCTGGCAGTTGGTGAGTGGAGGTGTCAGTTTTTAAAGTCAGAGAGGGCTAGATTTAGGGAGGTTAAAGGGAAGAGGCCTTTATCCCTAGGGCCTGTGTCCATCCTCTTCCTAGGTCTGTTTGTGCCACATGTCACAGACCTTGCTGTGAGTGGGAAGAATGCTGCCCTGCTGAGTGTTCTGGCCACAGCCAGGCTGGCTTCAAACATTACTCAGTGGGGCAATGTTTGGGGGAGTTGAGAGGGTGTTGAGGGGGTGGGTTGGAGGATCAGGTTGCCCTATTGGTTAGGGTCAGGATGTTCGCTGCATTATTTTAAGCTTCGTGATGATGATCAGGAGTGAAGACCAGGTGTCATTGTTCAGTTTCCTGTGTTGTAGAACTGAGTGTCATTTTTAAAAATATTAAGTAATGTATTTTTTTCCTACAGATAATGAGTTGCAGTCATAGTCTCAGGGGTCACTCAGCAAGTGTTTCCTATGCATGTGCTGTGACCTGGGCTATGCCTGGCCTCAGTGAAGGAGCAAGGTTCTTGGTGCAGCAGGATATGAGTGTAGGCCTTGCTCCATAGAGGCCTGAAGGTGTTAGCTGGGCAGTGGGGTGCCAAGGGAAGGGCACCCCAGCAGGTTTGGGAGCATGACAGTGAGGCATGAAGGATAGCAAGGAGGCTGAGCCTGTTGAGACACAGGCAGGTAGCCTCAGCCCCTTGCCCTCTTCCCTCCTTCCACTTGGCCAAAGATTTCTCACCTGCAGAGGGGCTCCTGGTGGCACTAGTGTCAGAGAAGGGAGGTGGGAGGTGAAAGCACCTAGCTCAGTTACTGCCATTAGGATGCCCATCAGCTCAGACAGGTGATACTTGTGGTGGGACATGAGGCCCAGGTAGTTAATAGACTCTGCCTCATCCTTGCACCCAGCTGACACCCACACACTGTGGACCCTGAGGGAAACCTGTTCTCATGTTCTGGAAGCTGCTGGTTGACTGAAGCAGGCCACAGGTATAAACCAGCTTGCCTTTTAATCTCAGGGCAGTTGAGGCCAAGACACAGGTCAGGAGCCAAGGGCTGCCTACACGGGGGCACCTTCTAATGCTTCTAACCCATTCTTTCCTAATTCTCTCTTCTTTAGAGTGTGAACCTTCCATTTCTGTCTTCTTGCTTGTCTTCGTTTGTCTCAGTACAGATGGCAGCTTGAACTTGACCACGGTAGGAAAATGGGCACACGCCGTGATTCTGGCTGGTGTATGGGTGCAGGCTGCCCACTTCCTCCACCCTTCCAAAAAGGTACAATGGGCAATTTATTTTTGAGGGGGTGGAGGAGGGGCAGAGGGAGAGAGAGACTCTCTCTCTGAGCATAAAGCCCAACGTGGGGTTCAGTCTCATAACCCTGAGATCATGACCTGATCCGAAATCAAGAGTCGGACACTTAACTGACTGAGCCACCCAGGCACCCCAAGGTGGATAATTTTTAAAAGAATTAGAATAAATAGAGGAACCTGGGTGGCTCAGTCAGTAAAGCCTCTGACAGGTTCAGGTCATGATATCAGGGTCCTGGGATTTAGCCACTTTGTTGCAAATGACAAGATTTCATTCTTTCTCTTTTTATTTAAATTCTGGTTAGTTAACATACAGCATAATATAAGTTTCATGTGTACAATTTAGTGATTCAACACTTCCATATATCACTGTGTGTTCATCACACACAAGAGCTCTGCTTAATCCTTATCACCTATTTAAACCCCGCCCCCCTACTCACTTCCCTTCCAGTAACCCTCAGTTTGTTCACTATAGTTAAGAGTCTTGTTTTCTGGCTTGCTTCTCTCTTCTTTTTGCACCCTATATGCATCTGTTTTATTAAATCCCACATATGAGTGAAACCAAATACCACTGTATTTGTCTTTCTCTGGTATTTTCGCTTAGCATAATATTCTCTAGTTTCATCCAAGTTGTTGCAAATGGCAAGATTTCATTCTTTTTTATGGCTGAGTGATATGCCTGTGTGTGTGTGTGTGTGTGTGTGTGTGTGTACATATATACAACACATCTTTATCCATTCATTAGTCGATGGACATTTGGGCCCTTTCCCTAGTTTGGCTATTGTTGATAATGCTGTTATAAACATCAGGGTACATGTATCCCTTTGGCACAGAATTTTTGTAACCTTGGGTAAATAAATACCTTGTAATCCAATTGCTGGATCTATTTTTAACTTTTGAGCAACCTCCATACTGTTTTCCACAGTGGCTGTACCAGTTTGCACTCCCACCAACAGTTTAAGAAGATTCTCCTTTCTGCACATCCTCACCAATATCTGTTGTTTCCTTTGTTGTTTATTTTAGCCATTTTGACAGTTGTGAGGTGGTGTCTCACTGAATTTTGATTTGTATTTCCCTGATGCCGAGTGATGTTGAGCATCTTTTCATTTGTCTGTAGCCATCTGTGTGTCTTCTTTGGAGAATTGTCTGTTTATGTTTTCTGTCCATTTTTTTAGCTGGATTATTTGTTTTTTTGGGTGTAGAGTTTTATATATTTTGAGAGTTATATATTTTAGATATTAACCCTTTATCAGATATGTCATTTACAAATATCTCCTCCAATTCCAAAGCTGCTTTTATACTACATATTTACCCCAAAGATACAGATGTGAAAAGAAGGGCCATATATACCCCAATATTCATAGGAACAATGTCCACAATCACCAAACTGTGGAAAGAGCCAGGATGCCCTTCAATAGACGAAAGGATAAAGAAGATGTGGTCCATAGGTACAATGGAATATTATGCCTCCATTAGAAAGGATGAATATGCAACTTTTGTAACAACATGAATGGGACTGGAGGAGATTATGCTGAGTGAAATAAGTTAGAGAAAGTCAATTATCATATGATTTCACTTACTTGTAGAACATAAGGAATAACATGGAGGACATTAGGAGAAGGAAAGGAAAAGTGAATTGGGGGAGTCAGAGGGGGAGACAAAGCATGAGAGACTGTGGACTCTGAGAAACAAACTGAGGGTTTTGGAGGGGAGGGGTGGGGGATGGGTGAGCCTGGTGGTGGGTATAAAGGAGGGCATGTGTTACATGGAGCACTGGGTGTGGTGCATAAACAATGAATCTTGGAACACTGAAAAAAATTAAATTAAGATGTTAAAAAAAAAAAAAGGTGACTTTTAGTTTTGTGGATTGTTTTCTTCACTGTGCAGAAGATTTTTGTCTTGATGAAGTCCCAGTAGTTTATTTTTGCATTTGTTTCCCTTGCCTCAGGAAGGAGAGTTGCTAGTAAGTAAGAAGTTGCTAGAAGTTGTAAGAAGTTGCTAGTAAGAAGTTGCTAGAGCTGAGGTCAGTGAGGTTTCTGCCTGTGTTCTCTGGGATTTTGATGATTTCCTGTCTTAACAGTTAGGTCTTTTAATCATTTTGAGTTTATTTTTGTGTGTGGTGTAAGTTTGTAAGGTGTGTAAGTGTGTAAGGTGTGTAAGGTGGTCCAGTTTCATTCTTCTGCATGTGCTGTCCATTTTCCCCAACACCATTTGTTGAAGAGACTGTCTTTTTTCCACTGGATATTCTTTCCTGCTTTGTCGAAGATTAGTTGACCATTGAGTTGTGGGTCCATTTCTAGGTTTTCTTTTCTGTTCCATTGATCTATGTGTCTGTTTTTGTGCCAGTATCATAATGTCTGAATTATAAAGCTTTGTATCACACCTTGAAGTCCAGAATTGTGATGCCTCTAGCTTGCTTTTCTTTTTTAAGATTTCTTTGGCTCTTTGGGGTCTTTTGTGGTTCCACAGGTCCATATTCATGGTAAATATTTCTCTTTCCCCTCATTTCGATCTGCAGATGTCTTTAGGTCTAAAATGAGTCTCATAAGAAAATAATAGTATATGTCTTTCAATTGAAACATTTAGTCCATTTATATTCAGAGTAATTATTTTTTTTCCCCAACAGAGTAATTATTTTTTTAAAGATTTTATTTATTTGAGAGTGAGAGAAAGCACTAGAAGGGGAAGGGTCAGAGAGAGAAGCAGACTCTTTGCTGAGCAGGGAGCCCGATATGGGACTCGATCCCAGGACTCTAGGTTCATGACCTGAGCCAAAGGCAGTTGCTTAACCAACTGAGCCACCCAGGCGCCCTGTTGACAGTAATTACTGATAGATATGTATTTAGTACCTTGTTTTTACTTGTTTTGTCATTGTTTTTGGAGATTTTTTTCCCCGTTCCTTTCTAGTCTGTTGCTTTTTGTCTTTCCTTCCCACTCACAGAGTCTCTCGTAACATTTCTTTCAGGGCTGGATTAGTGGTCTCAAACTCCTTCAGTTTTTGTTTCCTGGGAAACTCATCTCCTTCTATTCTGAATGCTAGCCTAACTGGGTAGAGTATTATTGGCTGCAGATTTTTCCCACTCAGCACATTGAATTTATCATGCCAGTCCCTTCTGGCTTGCCACATTTTTATAAAGAAATTTGCTGCTAACTTTATGGGTCTTCTTTGTAAGTTAGAGACTTCCTTTGTCTTGCCATTTTTAGGATTTTTTTTCTTTATCACTATATTTGGAAAATTTAACTATAACTTGATGTTGGCCTGCTTTTATTGATTTTGATGCAGCTCCTCTTTTTTTTAAAGATTTTATTTATTTGACACAGAGAGATCACAAGTAGGCAGAGAGGCAGGCAGATAGAGAGGGGGAAGCAGGCTCCCCACTGAGCAGAGAGCCCGATGTGGGGCTCGATCCCAGGACCCTGAGATCATGACCTGAGCTGAAGGCAGAGGCTTTAACCCACTGAGCCACCCAGGCGCCCCTAGCTCCTCTGGTTTTTAAATCCAAAAGTATGGAGATTATTCCTCCCTGCGTGAGCTCCCTGGTGTAAGGCCCTGTTTCTCTGGCCTCTTTGGATACACAGCTCCCTCCTCTTGTGGGATGCCTCCCCCTGCCTTTCTGACCTTCCTAATATTTCAGATGTAGCTTCTTCTCTATATTTCATTATGGAATTTGTTCTCCCAGGATTCAGATTGCTCTCCATCTTATTGACTTGGAGGTGGATGATATCTTGGAGATAGGACGGGGGTAAGCTCAGGGTCCTCCTCCTCCAGCATCTTCCCAAGCTCCTGAGGCCATCAAATATCACTAATGTTTCTCATTTGAAACATTAGAATTTTTTATCAAGCAAAAACCTCACACCGAATCCTTGCATTTAAATTCACATTGTGCTTTAAGGAGCAGTTGGGAAGAGGAAAGTATACCTAAGTTGTTGATCAAAATATCCCCCCTTTCAAGTGGGTTTGTGGTTGTAGGCAGGGGTTGTAGGCTTGGGCTCAGGATGGGCACTTGGCAGAACTTCCAACTCTTCCAATTGTTGTGTTTGGTAATTGTTTAGTCCCATAATTTCTGTTTTTGGGTTCTAGGACCACCCATACATTTTGATTGTCCAGAAGGACTCACAGACTCAGTTATACTCACAGCCATAGTTCCTTATTGCAAAAGGATGCAAAGCAGGACCAGTAAGGGAAAAAGATGCATCAGGTGGTGATTGAACCAGGCACAGGCTACCAACTTTGTCCTTCATGGGAATTGCATGGGACGTGCAGTTTTTCTGCCCAGAGGATAGAAGCCCACTCAACTGCTCAGGTCCAAGGTTTTCACTAGGGCTGGGTACATAGGCACATGCCTCCTGTCTTGACTGTTTACGGCTACTAAAACTCCAGAACCCCCAGATGGAAAGCAGCTCCCATAAATTACTATTTGTACATCCAGCCTAGACAAGTTGTATAGCATGTTTAAGTGTAGTAGAAAACAATCTTATCAGTTGGTAACATTCTAAGGGCTGAATTTCCAGGAGTTGCAAGCAGGCCTCCTGAAGATAGTCCGGAGCTGAGCGACCAGGCCTGCTGTGCTGATTCTTTAGAATCAGCTTTCTGATATGGTTTTCAGTTTATGTGGATGAAATATTTAAGAAAATGGTAAAGGGGGCAGGGGGAGGATTCAGGGAACCTCATGGAAGTGAGGTTGATACATTTCAATCAAAGTGGTAAAATGTTGATAACAGTGGACAGTGATAACTCATATCACATAAGACCTAGAACAGCCACTAACACATCTGTGTGAAGAGATACTCTTAAAATTACTATAGATCATTCACAGTGGAATTCTAGCAAATGTTTAAGTGACCCAGAAGAACTCAGGAAGAATGAAACAGACCCTACCTAGGTATCAATAATAACATTATGTGTAATTACTAAATATGAATGTACTAAATGTAAGTGGTCTAAAGATAGTTAAAACACTGAGGTTTGGCAGAGTGAATTTAAAAAAACATGATTGAACAAGAAATACAGTTCAAATAAATTATATTGGTGGGTTGAAAGTAAAAGGATGGATAAAGATATGTCATGCAAATGTTAATCAGAAGAAAGGAGTGACTATAGTAATATAACATAAAGTAGATTTTGAAGCAAAGACAGAGACCAAGAGGGATATTATATAGTAGGGTCAAGCCACTAAAAAAATATGGCAGTCCTAAATGTTTGTGTACCAAATAACAGAACTTCAAAATACTTGAAGCAAATACTGATATAAGTGAAATGAGCAGTGAACAAGGCCACAATTATATTTGGGGAATTCAGCATTCTTCTTAGTCATCAGTAAAGTCAGTAGATAGAAAATCAACAACAATAAAGACCTAAAAAGCATCAAAGGATATTATTGACATGTCTAGAACACCCAACAACAGCAGAACATACATTGTTTTTAAGAGCTCATGGAGCATTCCTCCAGGTAGAGAGTTGAAGTCATACAGAGTGTGCTCTCAGACCATAGTGAACTCAAACTAGAAGTCAGTAATAAAAAGATGACAAGAAAAATCTCCAAAGACTTGGAAATTAATATATTCTCAAGGGAAATTTTTAAAAAGACACCTAACGAAATGAAATGAAAATCTATCACAATTTGTGGGATGCAGCTGAAGAAGTGTTGACAGGGAAACACACAGCACTGAATGTTTGTTAGGGGTCGTCCTGCTGAGTGTGCACCATGTCCTTAGACAAGCTTGGAGGCCCGCCTCCTACAGGAAACAACTCTGATTGCCTTTGTTGCCTGCTTGCCCTGTGGGGGCTGCTGTCTCCAGCTCCCTGTGTGTCCCTGAGAAGACAGTTTCCACTGCTCTGTCTTTCTCTTTCCCCTGGAGACTGGGAGCAGCTCTGAGGTGGCAGCAGTGAGGATGTGCTTGTCCCTTATTCCAGGACCTGAAAATGGCTTCTGTAGAACTGACATTTTGATAAATCTTTGAGATTGGTTTTCTTTTTTCTGTTTTAACAAGCTTACTTGTCATGTCTTTATGTTGAAGACATAAACACCAGTAAGGGCAAGTCTAACAAATTCCCTGGTGTTCTCCACCTTAAGTGCACATACAGAGACTGCATCTTGAGTGCAGCAGTTCTTCATCTCGTGTGCACAGTAAGCATGTGGAGAACTCTGGAGATTTCATGAAGCACTTACATTCTTTATCCCCCAGGCTTTGAACTTGGCATACTCTAGCATTTATGGCAGCTACCGGAACTTTGTGGGGCCTCCTCACTTCCAGGTCATCTGCCGGCTGCTTGGCTACCAGGGCATTGCCGTGGTCATGGAGGAGCTGCTGAAGGTCGTGAAGAGCCTGGTATGTTTCCCTCCGTGGACTTCCTTTACATGGTGAAGGGTTCTGCACCCAAGTGTCATGTAGGGAGGGGAGTAAAGGATTCAGACGCTCCACTGAGCGATTCTTGGATACCAGCTGGGTGTCCTGCAGTTCAACTCAATTCTAGCTCTGTCTACTGGATGTAGTTTCAGATCCTGCAGTTCAAGAGCTTTCACCAATACTGCCCCATCCCCACCCCCACTCAATCTCAAATTTAATTTGTCATCTGTGCCTTTGACCCACTGGTTATACATCAGAGGTTTTTGCAGCCCCCTCCTTGGGTTCAGTTATCTGCTAGGGCAGCTCACAAAACTCAAGAGACCCAGTTTACTGACTAGATTACCAGTTTGTTACAAAGGATACGAATCAACAGCCAGGTGAAGAGCAACCTAGCTAGAGGTCCCAAAGGAACTTTTTCCTCGTGCAGTTTGGGGCCCCTCATGGTGACCTATGGAACTGTTCGGGTTCCCCAACTTGTAGGTTCCCCAAACCCCACCCTATTAGGTTTTTAAGGGGGTTTCACGACATAGGCAGGACAGATTAACTCATTGGCCTTTGGTGACTGAATGAACCTCTAGCCCCTTTCCTCTCCCCAGGTCTGGGGGTTGGACTAAGAGTCCAAACCTTACCACGGGGTTGGTTCTCCTGGCAACCAGCCCTTTTGTTAGGTGCTTTCCAAAACTCACCTCATTCATAACAATAGACACCTTTAAGACACTCTCTTAGGATAATTTGAAGGGTTTTAGGAGCTCTGTCCCAGGAACAGGTACAAGACCATATATGTATTTTTTATTATAAAAAAATGGTATCTCACACAGGCTTGAATTCACTGGGGTGGAAAACCCAGGTCCATGTTATTTTAAGTAATTCATAGAGTTAAGTGCCAAAATACAGATTTCCTTATAAGAAAATGTGGCCTTGGGGCGCCTGGGTAGCTCACTGGGTTAAAGCCTCTGCCTTCAGCTCAGGTCATGATCTCAGGGTCCTGGGATCGAGCCCCACATTGGGCTCTCTGCTCAGCAGGGAGCCTGCTTCCTCCTCTCTCTCTGCCTGCTTCTCTGTCTACTTGTGATCTCTCTCTGTCAAATAAATAAATAAAATCTTTAAAAAAAAAAAAAAAGATTCTTCAGGTCTTTACCATCCTTAAAGCTGAATTTATGACCACATAGAGTGGCAGTCCTCAAGAAGATGATATGATTATTAACAATGCAAAGCAAAAGCTTACATATAAAAGTTGGTTGGGTCTTTTGACACAGCCATGACTACATGACCCCTCAGTCCCTGTTAGGACACTTAGCTAGAGGCTCTGCCCCAAAACGCATAAATTGGAAGGTGTTAAGCGCATGATGTGACAAGAGTCCAGTGTTGGAGCTGCACCAAATCCATCCAAGGAATACAGACATCACCCTGTGAGGATGTTGCTTCCCCAAAGCCACTGTGCTCACCAAAGTTGGATGCAACTCAAGACCCTCGCCCTCCTGCTTTCCTAGCTCAGACCATTTGCCTCCTGAAAGGGGAATTATGTCTTAGAACATGCCTTTAGTTAGTCTTGTTAAGTCACCCTGGCAGGGGGTTTTGTTCTGTGGATAGGATTGCCCTTCCCAGCCAAAGTGATTTTTGGTCCTGCTCATTGCTATGTGTTCTACAAACTCCTTTTTAGAAGCCCCATGCACCACTCACAACCTCTGGGACAGTGACTCCAGTGGCTGATGCAGCCTCTTTCTCCTGCAGCTGCAAGGCACAATCCTGCAGTACGTGAAGACACTGATGGAGGTGATGCCCAAGATCTGCCGCCTGCCCCGGCATGAGTATGGCTCTCCTGGTGAGTGCAGCACCTCCGAGGGGGTGCAGCGTGGAGGTGACAGCATGAGTGGTCAAACCACAGTGTAGGAAATCAAGTCAGACTTTACTGATGAAGATAGGATCTGCTTTCCTTGGGGTGGGAGGAGGCCAGGAATCTAATCAAAGTCTGATTGGTTCCAGGAGAACAAACAAACCAGCTGGGAGCAGGTACGTGTGGGAAGGTGTGTTGGAATCACCACATTTGAGGGAGGAAGCTGGTAGTGGGGAGGCAGCACCCCTTAGTTGCCAATAGGTGACAGGGCTCTGAACACTGTGAGGCCCTGACTCCTGGACTTTGAAGATTACCAACCAGGAAGAGTCAGGGAACTCACCTGCTAGGTCAACTGCCCTGAAACTCCTTATGAAATGGCAGTCGGGACCTGGCATGTTGGCCTGAGGAGTTTGAAACCTGTTAAGTCTCTAACTTTGTTCTTCTTAGAGTTGTTTTGGCTATTCTAGGTCTTCTGCATGACCACATAAATTCTGGAGTCAGTTTGTGGATTTTTGACTGGGCCTATATTTGAATGTATAGATCAAATTATGGAATATTAACTTTCTTTCCAGTTTTTATGCCTGGTCTTTTTGTGCTCTTTACAA
Organism: Procyon lotor; assembly: GCA_028646535.1. NCBI lineage: Eukaryota > Metazoa > Chordata > Mammalia > Carnivora > Procyonidae > Procyon > Procyon lotor. The sequence goes on along the minus strand of CM053609.1, from coordinate 21,135,279 downwards.
TGTGCAGGATCTCCAGGACAGTGATGAAAAGGGAGAAATTATGCAGGCTTTACACAGAGTATGACCTTAGCTGCAGGTTTTTTATAGATGTCTTTTATCAGATTATGTTCCCTTCTATACCTGTGAAGGGATACTGAATTTTTCAAAACCCTTTCTGTTTTTGCTGGAGATGTAGTCTTTCTCCTTTATTCTTACGATGTGGTGCTTCCTCAGAAGATACAGGGCTGGGGCGCCTGGGTGGCTCAGTCGTTAAGCGTCTGCCTTCGGCTCGGGTCATGATCCCGGGGTCCTGGGATGGAGCCCCGCATCAGGCTCCCTGCTCAGCGGGAAGCCTGCTTCTCCCGCTACCGTTCCCCCTGCTTCTGTTCCCTCTCTCGCTGTTTCTCTCTGTCAAAGAAAAGAAGAAAAAAAAAATTAAAAAAAAAAAAAGAAGATACAGGGCTGATGGAGATAGAGGCTTTGGAGGCCCAAGGCCCAGGTGATGGACAAACAAGAAAGATGTTGGGGTCAAGGGACGTGTGGCCATCTTCATAGCAGGCACAATGGCAGTGTCCAAGGATGTTCCATGGCCAATACCAGTGCTCCCAGCCATAGACCCCAGGCTGTGCCTGCAGTCTCCCTAGTTCCCCTACTCACTCTCTACCACAGGCATCCTAGAGTTCTTCCACCACCAGCTGAAGGACATTGTTGAGTATGCGGAGCTGAAGACAGTGTGCTTCCAGAACCTGCGGGAAGTGGGTAATGCTGTCCTCTTCTGCCTGCTCATCGAGCAAAGCCTGGTGAGTACTCAGCCTAGCTAAGCCCCAAGCCACACAGAGTCATTCCCCACAGGTGACTGAAAAAAGCATTTTTTAGAGGCCTGATTTATTAGGGTTATTTAATGAGAGTAAAGCACCATTTTTGTGTGTGTGTGTGACTATTTAGACTTTAATTTGAATTTGTTTCCTATATCTAAAAAACAAAAATGCAAGATAATTCATCATTTAAGAATGTTTTACTAAAAAAAAAAAAAAAAAAAGTTTTACTTTGTGAACACTGTGGAATATTTTATGATGTCATATTTGCTCCATCTAAAAAACATATGTGACATATAGCTCTAACATGAGTCTTGATACCTGACAGGACATGTTCCCTTACCATATTCTTCAAGGATATGTTGTGTCTTCATATATCTTTGCTCTGCTCTGAAAGTATCAGCTTACCACATGTATTGAAGAAGCATACTGGCATTTCAGTGTTAATTGGTTATTTCTCTAAACCTATTTGGGGAGATCTTTTGTCGTGTCGCTTCTTAAAGCAGACTCCTTTCTTCAGGGCCCTGGGAGCTTGGCCGGGGCAGGGTCATGTTTTGCAGTGACAGCGACCATGGTTCCTGTATGCATTTCAGGACATGGCATTCAGACTGCCAGTGGATGGGCCATCTTACATGCAATTACAAAAAAAAATATGTTGTCAGGTAGTCCAAGGCTGGATGTGGAAACCTCTGGGAGCTGATGGTCTCCTCCTGTCTGGACCTGCATCTTTTGGCTTTCCCCTTGGTTGCTGTGTTCCTGGGTAGACCCTTTCCACGTGGTGACAAAAAGAGGGAACCCTAGGCCATCTGCAAGTCAGCATGAACTCTGAGTGAGCATCCCCTCATGTGCCACCCTCTCCCACAGCAGGAGTGACAACATGAGGTGGAGGACCCCCCAGAGTCACAGGGTGGGCTTAGGCAGCCCTGCAAAGAGCAGGCAGGCTGGCTGGAGGGCCAACAAGCAGCCGACATCTAGGGCAGCTTTGCTCCAGTAACATTAGGGAGAACTGAATCTTCCATGAAAATTTTTTTTTTTAAGATTTGTTTATTTTAGAGAGAGAGAGCACATGTGACTAGGTGGAGGGACAGAAAAAGAGAGAGAGAAGCACACCTCATGTTGAGAGCAGAGCCGAACACAGGGCTCAGTCCCATGGCCCTGAGATGACCTGAACCAAAACCAAGACATGGACATTTAACCAACTGAGCCAGCCAGGTGCCCCAATATTGGTGAATTCTTAACAACCAGATAAGTTTGGAAGAATTACTTTATTATTTTTTTTAAATTTTATTTATTTATTTGAGAGGGAGAGCAATAGAGCATGAGCAGGGTGGAGGGGCAGAGGGAGAGGGAGAAGCAGATTCTCCACTGAGCAGGGAGCCCAACTTGGGGCTTGATCCCAGGACTCAAGGATATTGACCTTTGCTGAAGGCAGACACTTAACTGACTGAGCCATCCAACCACCCCAGGAAGAATTACTTTAAATAATAATCTCTTATCATGAATTTTAAATATTTAATATAGGAAGATTCCCTTCATGTATTGACTATTCCTGAGCACAAAACATAAAGTGCAATTTTTCTTCTCCACGTGTGTCTAAGCCTGAAGGTACCTTTTGGTCCCTGGCTTTGGGTTATGGCAGGGAGCCCCAAGTTTGCTGAGGGGCTTTACTGGCTCATGGAATTAACTTAGTGGCAAGAAACCATAGAAGGCTGGTTTTTCCTCTGGTTTAGCTGTGCTTTTAGAAAATAAACTATCAAAAGCTTTTCTTCACCTACAAAATAGAAGATGTCGGGGATCCTTGTAAGGACATAAAAGAACCATAGAACCATAGGGGTTCAATGCTGGAAAGGCAGAACTCATCTCTTATCAGCTCAGAGGAACAGTTTACACCCATTGTCAAGTCAACAATTGGACACTCATTGGCTTTTGAATGGAGTGTGATGCTGTATTAGAAACTTAGTAAGAGATATCTGAAACCAATGTGATCCTTGCTGCCTGGGTCCTTCAATTATGCCTGTTGCATATCACTCAAGACAAGCAAATCCCTTGTGAGAGTTGTGCAGTACTCTTAAAGACCTCACCACAATCCAGTGGGAATTGGTACCATAACAGTGGAGGGATCCTCTAGGCCTCGGGGGCCTGGTGAGTGCTGGGTCTCTAGCACTCAGTTGACACAGATCCCCCTCATCTTCTCCCTTCTGGGACCAGGCTTGTGTCTTGGTCATGTATACTCTTGTACTTAGCTCCTTTGAGTAGCAAGCACAGTACTGGGCACCTAGGAAAAATGTTATAAATGGTTGACAGTTGATTTGAAAGCAAACTTTGGCTTACAAGTGTATGAATATTTCTGAAACAATGGATGGAAAGAGCATCATCTACATCTGAGTTGAGTGCAGCAGATTCCAGGGCCCGACCCTGAGGCATAATGAGCAGCATGCATTGCTCTCTTATGGAAACAGTGGCCCTGCCCTGCAGGGATGCCTGTCACCACCCTACCTCACACCCTCTGCTCATTGTCACCCCTTTGCTTCTTCCTTCTCTGGATTCCCTTGTCCATGCACCTTGTGCAAGTGCTGAGAAGCCAAACTTTCTGTGTTGGGCAGGTCTGCCTGCCAGATCTGGCCCCAGATTGGAATTCTGTGGTGTTGCTTTTGTCCTTTTGGAAGTAGGAGGTGCTATTTCCTATAGGTCCATCAGTGTGAAACTCTCCAAGGTTGAAGATGGCATGGCTATTCTCACTCCATCTTAGGTGGTTATGTCCAAATCCCGTCAAACCCAAGGACAGTTTTGAAGACTCCAGACACTGATCTGTTATTGGTGCTTATTTTGGACTCTCAGGAAGGTGGGTTCCCACTCTTATGACTGGAGATATTGAGGGTAAATCAGATTGTCACTTTAGAAAAGTGAGGTAACTGTGACCCAGTTGCCAGGGCACCAAGCATGTGGGTGGGGCCCAAGGGCTTGACCATGCTGCCATGCAGTAGTGGCCCCCTCCAGTGCCAGGATTGGATTCAGTAGCCAAAAATGTTGATCTTACTGAATCTGTGCATTGCATAGATACATTTAACTTTCTGAAGAAATTTATTTCATTTGCTTTTCAAATTCTGCTCCTTAAAAACCTAGCCTGATATAAAAAAGATCACTCACACACACACACACACACACACACACACACACACACAGAGGAATATTATGCAGCCATCAAAAAGAATGAAATCTGGGGTGCCTGTTTGGCTCAGTGGGTTAAAAGCTCTCAGATCTCAGCTTTTTACCATTGAGAATGATACTCACTGTGGGTTTTTCATAGATGGCTTTTATGATATTGAGGAATGTACCCTCTATGCCTACACTGTGAAGAGTTTTGATCAAGAAGGAATGCTGTAGGGGCGCCTGGGTGGCTCAGTCGTTAAGCGTCTGCCTTCGGCCCAGGTCAGATCCCAGCGTCCTGGGATCGAGCCCCGCATCGGGCTCCCTGCTCCGCGAGAAGCCTGCTTCTCCCGCTACCATTCCCTCTGCTTGTGTCCCCTCTCTCGCTGTGTTTCTCGCTGTCAAATAAATAAAATCTTTAAAAAA
>CM053609.1:21048137-21130412 GCA_028646535.1 Procyon lotor | reverse complement strand
GCTTAGAGGACCCCTTTCAATATTTCCTGCAGGGCTGGTTTGGTGTTTGCAAATTCTTTTAATTTTTGTTTGTCCTGGAAGCTTTTTATCTCTCTCTCTATTTTCATTGACAGCCTAGCTGGATATAGTATTCTTGGCTGCTTATTTTTCTCATTTAGTGAAAAATGCCCTGTTCTGGACCACATTTGGGTTTTTGGTAAGTTTTTAGGAGTTCTGCAACCCCTTTGGTATCAGAGATAAATTTTCCCTCAACACTCCAGCAATATTCTGGAGAATGGGTCTTCTGCACGGTTTTTATTATCTCTTTAGAAGTGTTGTGATCTAAAAGCATCTTCAGAGTGCCTGCTTAGAACTTTGTTTGCGTATAAGGGTATTGCTCCTTTTCCTTCTGCATTTTGTGCTGTTCACAGAGGAATTACTCTTCCTCCTGTCCATGTCTTGTTATAAACTGTGTTATAACTAAGTTATAAGTTTTTAAGAGGCTGGTAGCAAATTAGCAGATTAAGGCTGCTATACTGGTAAATCCTGGAAAACAAACGCCATTTTTTCAGTATTCAAGGCTGGTTTTTACTCATGTCTGTATTTAAATTAGTTAAAAGTAAATGCAATTTAAATTCAGTTATTCAGGTATACTAGCCACATGTGGCTGGTAATTATGTCAGTGTATAGCACAAACAGAAAACATTTCCATCATCCCAGAGAGTTCTACTGCACAGTGCTCTTTATTTTTATTTTTATTTTTAATTGCTTTTTTTTTAGCAGTGTGTCTGGTACAACAGCCTCATGAGATATAGCCTAGAAGCATATTTGTATTTGTTTTGCACTAAATGGCAAAGATAGAACTTTTTTTCAGCACAACTTTTCTGTCTTTGGGTGAGGTAAATGTCATAATGCAATCCTTTTCTTTTACTCTAGTCTTTAGAAGAAGTGTGTGACCTCTTGCATGCAGCCCCATTTCAAAACATCTTGCCGAGAGTCCATGTGAAAGGTGAGTCTGTGTGTCTCTTACCAGGGAGTCCAGACTGCCCTTTGCAGTGGTGACATTTGGTCCTTGTGACCAGAGAACTTAGTGACAGTTTTGTTTGAGTTTTGGTGTCTATTCAGTCATAAGTGGAGGTAATTGGTAATGTAACATGGTTAGATTAATATTGAATAATTGAAGTATTAAAGGCTGAAATGATATGTCTTCAATGTGCTTCAAAATGGCTACTATGCTATTGTTTCATAAAGGTTGACTATCTATGAAACAGGAGTTTCATGAGTTGATACTCATGCAGCAGATGGGTACAGAGGGTTTTGTACTATTCTCTAATTTTGATAACATTTGGAATTTTGTGTTTCAAAAAAAAAGAATATTGAACAAAAAGCCAATTCTGTCATTTTGAATTAAAATACCAAAGAAGCCAGTTCTGTAATATTTATAGAGAATCCATAATGTTAACTTAAGAAATCTTTCAGTTGTTTCTTTGACAAAATTAAACTTCAGCAATAATTTTTCATGCAAAGGATCAGAAATTAAAATACTTTTTCCACTACAGAGGGAGAGAGACTTGATGCCAAAATGAAAAGACTGGAATCAAAGTATGCACCACTGCATCTTGTCCCTCTGATTGAAAGACTGGGGACCCCTCAGGTAATGCATACTGTGACAGCTGTCACTGTTGGAACTTTGGTGTCCACATCAGTCTTGGAACTGGGGCTTCAGAATACAGGTTCTGGGCAGCCCACCATAGAAGGCATCATGAAGTTTGGTGGGCCTTCTTGGGTCTCAGTGTCTCCAGTGGGGTTCATAACAGGACCTTGTCACAGTGTGGTTGGAAAGTTTGAATGAGCTAACATGCACAAAGGGCTATCTACCACATTATCTAGCATAAGAGATGTACACAGTAGATGTTACTTGTTTATTTTGTCTATCTTTCCATGAACAAGACTTTTTTCATAGTTTTTAATAACGGAAAAAAGTAGGAGTCTCATACAGGAGGCAAGATGTCAGGGTACAGTTCCATGATTTTATATCAACTTAAGCTAGATCAGGGTTTCTCAGTTGCAGTACTGTCCTCAGTTTGGACCAGATCATTTTTTATTGTAGGGATTGTCCTATGAATTATAGGATGTTTAGCAGTGTGTCTGGTACAACAGCCTCATGAGATATAGCCTAGAAGCAGCAGTTTGAAAAACGCCTGGGGCAAATGAAAGGGAGAGTAGTTTACTTATTTCAGAATGTGTCCTGGCGGAACAGAGAAATCCTTGAGAGACTTCTCCAGGAACAAAGGAGCAGCTGGTACCATTTCCATCCCTTGCCCCCCAGCATAAACACATGGTTTCCTGCAGTAACCAGCACCATGCTGATACTCACTACCTAACTTAACACTGCTGCCCCACTCCCTTGTGCTGTGCTGCACCAGATATGCATCCTCCAAACAGGTCTGCCTCCTGGCTCAGCAGGAAACCCCCTGCAGAGGGGGCAGAGGATTGGTGTTGCACAACACCTTCCTAACACCACCATACCATGGTCCCCCACTCCTCACCATTGCAGCTCCGCCCCGCAGTACACTCTTGGCTAGAGCTCATCTAAGGGGGTCCCACAGCCTGGCAGTGTGCAAGCACCTTGACAGGGTCCAGCACCACTTCCAAGTGACTCTTACCCTGAAGAGAGAGAAAGATCACCACACACAACAGTTAGACAGAGGTCCCAGCAGTGGGCTGGGGGCAGACAACTGGTCTGCCTGCAAGCCTTGCCCACCAAAAAAGTTTCAGGGGAGAACACAGGGAAAGCACACTTTAGTTTGGTGTTACTGCATCTCTGGCAAACACCTAGTCTGACTCAACTCAAGCCATAGGTGGCATGAGACTAGCCCACTAACATCACAGGGACCAAGCACTCCCCACAACAGACAGAGAGAGCCAATGAAGATGCCTAGACTGAAGGAAAAAGCAGCTCAGCCACAACAGCAGGACATGCAAACACATTTAGGAGATACCCTTGAAGTGCCAGGTTCTGGTGAACAGGGGACGCAGTATGGCAGAGACCTTTTTTTTTTTTTTTAAGATTTTTTTATTTATTTGACAGAGGGAAACACAGCGAGAGAGGGAACACAAACAAAGGGAATGGTAGTGGGAGAAGCAGGCTCCCTGCTGAGCAGAGAGCCTGGTGTGGGGCTTGATCCCAGGACCCTGGGATCATGACCTGAGCCGAAGGCAGACCCTTAATGACTGAGCCACACAGGCGCCCCATAGAGACCTCTTTTTCATTTGGTCACTACTTTCAAGAACAGGAGACATAGTTGAATTTCCCAGCACATAGAAACAGACACAGAGAGTTAAAGAAAATGAAGAGAGAGGAATATGTCCCAAATGAAAGAACAGAAAAAAAAAAAAAACAACACAAGAGAGCTAAGATAATGAAAATCAGTAATATTCCTGATAGAGAATTTAGAGTAACCTTATAAAGATACTCATTGAATTTAAGAAAAGAGTGGAAGACATCAATGAGACCATTAACAACAACAATACCAAAGAGAACCAATCAGAGATGAAGAACACAATAGATAAAAGCAAAATAAATAAATAATAAAAAATTAAAATTTAATTAAAAATTTACAATTATTTCATCTTTAAAAATAAAAACAAAACAAATAAAATTAATACACTAGCTGGAACAAATAGGAGTCTAGAAAAAGCAAAAGAATGAATCAGTGACCTGGAGGACAGAGAAATAGAAAATAGTCAAGCTGAGCAAGTGAAAAAAATAAAATTATGCAAGATGAGATTAGATGTCGGGAACTCAGCAGCATGATCAAGTATAACAGCATTTGTATTATAGGGATCCCAGAAGAAGGGAGAGAAGGGGGCAGAAAATTTATTTGAAGAAATAATAGATGAAACTTAAAAATCTGGGAAAGGGGGGCACCTGGGTGGCTCAGTCGTTAAGCGTCTGCCTTCGGCCCAGGTCAGATCCCAGGGGCCTGGGATCAAGGCCTGCATCAGGCTCTCTGCTCTGCAGGAAGCCTGCTTCTCCCACTACCATTCCCTCTGCTTGTGTTCCCTCTCTCGCTGTGTTTCTCTCTGTCAAATAAATAAAATCTTTAAAAAAAAAATCTGGGAAAGGAAAGAGAATTCGAGATCCAAGAGGCACAGAGAGCCACCAACGAAATCAGTCCAAGGAGGTCCACACCAAGACACAGTAATTAAAATGGAAAAAGTAGGGATAGAGAATTTTAAAAACAGAAAGAAAATCTCTTATCTACAAGGGAAACCAAATAAAGCTATCAAGATTCTTCAGCAGAAACTCTGTAGACCAGAAAGGAGTGGCATGATCTATAGATTCAACATGCTGAAAAGAAAAAATCAGCCAAGAATAACCTATCGAGTAAGACTGTCATTCAGAATAGAAGGAGACATAAAGTTTTTCACACAAACACAAGAAAGGAATTCATGACCACTAAACCAGCCCTACAAGAAATGCTAAAATGTGGAAAGGGAAATTAGAGAATTGATTCCATTTACTGTAGCACCAACAACCATAAGATACCTGGCAATAAACTTAACCAAGGAGGTAAAGGATCTGTACCTGAGGAAATACAGAACACTCATGAAAGAAATTGAAGAAGACACAAAAAGATGGAAAAGCATTCCATGCTCATGGATCAGAAGAATAAACATTGTTAAAATGTCTATACTGCCCAGAGCAATCTATACTTTCAATGCCATCCTGATTAAAATTCCACTGGTTTTCTTCAAAGGGCTGGAAAAAACAATCTTAAAATTTGTATGGAACCAGAAAAGACCCCGAATTGCTAAGGAAATGCTGAAAAAGAAAAACCAAGCTGGGGGCATCAGATTGCCTGATTTCAAGCTTTACTACAAAGAGGTGATCACCAAGACAGCATGGTACTGGCACAAAAACAGACACATAGACCAGTGGAACAGAATAGAGAACCCAGATATGGACCTGTAACTCTATGGTCAAATAGTCTTTGACAAAACAAGAAAAAATATCCAGTGGATAAAAGACAGTCTCTTCAATAAATGGTGCTGGGAAAATTGGACAGCTCTATATGAAAGAATGAAACTTGACCATTCTCTTACACCATACACGAAGATAAACTCGAAATGGATAAAAGACCTCAACGTGAGGCAAGACTCTATCAAAACCCTAGAGAAGAACATAGGCAGTAACCTCTTCAACTTCAGCCACAGCAACTTCTTTCAGGACATGTCTCCAAAGGCAAAGGAAACAAAAGTGAAAATGAACTTTTGGGAGTTCATCCAAGATAAAACGCTTCTGCACAGTGAAGGAAACTGTCAACCAAACAAACAGGCAACCCACAGAATGGGAGAAGATATTTGCAAATGACACCACAGACAAAGGTCTGATATCTAAGATCTATAAAGAACTCCTCAAACTCAACACTCACAAAAATGATAATCACATCAAAAAATGGTCAGAAGACATGAACAGACACTTCTCCAAAGAAGATGTACAAATGGCTAACAGACACACACAAAAAATATTCATCATCTTTAGCCATCAGGGAGACTCAAATCAAAACCACACTGAGATACCACCTTACACCAGTTAGAATGGCCAAAATCAACAAGACAGTAAACAACAAATGTTGGAGAGGATGTAGAGAAAGGGGAACCCTCTTCCATTGTTGGTGGGAATTCAAGTGGGTGCAGCCACCTTGGAAAACAGTGTAGAGATTCCTCAAGAAATTAAAAATAGAGCTACCCTATGACCCAGCCATCGCACTACTGGGCATTTACCCCAAAGAAGCAGATGCAGTACAAAGAAGGGCCACATGTACCCTAATGTTCATAGCGGTAATCACCACAGTCGCCAAATTGTAGAAAGATCCAAAATGCCCTTCAATAGATGAATGGATAAAGAAGATACGGTACATATATACAACGGAATATTATGCCTCCATCAGAAAGGATGAATATCCAACTTTTGTGTCAACATGGGCAGGACTGGAAGAGATTATGCTGAGTGAAATAAGTCAAGCGGAGAGAGTTAATTATCGTATGGTGTCACTTATGTGTGGAGCATAAGGAAAAACATGGAAGACCTTGTGAGAGGAAAGGGAGTGGTGCATTGGAGGGAATTAGATGGGGGATGAACCATGAGAGACTGTAGACTCTGAGCAACAGACTGAGGGTTTTGGAGGGGAAGAGGTTGGTGGTTGGGCAAGCCTGGTGGTGGGTATTAAGGAAGGCATGTATTGCAGGGAGCACTGGGTGTAGTACATGAACAATGAATCCTGTAACACAGAAAAAATAAAAGTATTTGGGGAAAAAATAAAAAAGAAAAGAAAGAGAAAAAGGAAAAATAAATTACATGGTAACAAATGAAAATGGAAACAAAATAGTTCAAAGTCTTAGGCATGTAACAAGGGTGGTTATGAGAGGGACATTTATAGCAATGTAAGCTTACCTCAAGAAATACAATCTCAGACAACCTAACCTTACATCTAAAGGAACTAGAAAAAGAACAGCTATCAAAACCCAATTCCAGCAGAAGAAAGGAAATAATGAATATTAGAGCAGAAATAAATAATATAGAACCTAAAAAATACACAATGGAATACATAATGAAACCAGGAGTTGGTTCTTTGAAAAAATCAAAATTCATAAACCTTTAGCCTGACTCATTTTAAAAAAGAAGAGAGGGAAAACTCAAAAGTCAGAAATGAGAGCGGAGAAATCACAACCAATACTACAGAAAGACAGTTTTAAGAGAATATTATGTAAAATTATATGCCAACACATTGGACAATCTTGAAGAAATACATAAATTGCTAGAAACATTTAACTTCCCAAACCTGAAGCAGGAAGAAATAGAAAATTTGAACAGACAATTTCACAGGTAAATTTTACCAAACATATAAAGAAGAGTTAATATCTATATTCTTCTCAAACTATTCCAAAAAGAAAGCTTCCAAATTTATTGCATGAGGGTAGCATCATCCTGATACCAAAACTAGATAAGGACACCACCAAAAAAAGGGAATTATAGGCCAATATCTCTGATGAACATAGATACAAAAGTCCTCAATAAAATACTAGCAAACGAAATCCAACAAATACATTAGAAGTCATTCAGGGATTCATTCCTGGGATACAAGGGTGTTTCACTATTCACAGATCAGTCAGTGTGATACATCGAAAAGAGAAAGGATAAAAATCATAAGATCATTGGGGCACCTTGGGTGGCTTAGTCCATGACGCATTGATTCTTGATTTCAGTTCAGGTCATGATCTTAGTGTTGTGAGATCAAGCCCCGTGTCAGGCAGGCTCCATACTGCTTGGGGCCTGCTTAAGACTCTCTCTCCTTCTCCCTCTGCCCACCCGCCCCCAAAAAAAGAAAAATTAAAAAAAAAAAAATAATTGTTTGAATAGATGCAGAAAAAGGATTCGATAAAGTACAACATCCATTCATGATAAAAACCTTCAACAAAGTAGGTTTAGAGGGAACATACCTCAATATAATAGAGGCCTTACATGAAAAACCCACAATGAACATCATACTCAATAGTAAAAAACAGAGCTTTTCCCCTAAGGTCAGAAATAAGATAGGATGTCCATTCTCATCACTTTTATTCAACATAGTTACTGTCAGTCCTAGACACAGCACTCAAAACAACAAAAAGAAATAAAAGAAATCCAGATTGATAAGAAGTGAAATTTTCACTGTTTGCAGAGAACATGATAACTATGTATGCAAAACCTGAAAGACCCACACCAAAAAACTACTGGCACTGATAAATGAATTAAGTATAGTTCCAGGATACAAAACCAATGTACAGAAATCCATTACATTCTCTACATTAATAAGCGGCAGAAAGAGAAATTTAGACAACAGTCCCATTTATAATTGTACCAAAAAATGTAATGTATCTAGTAGTAAACTTAACCAAGGAGGTGAAAGACCTATACTTTGAGAACTATAAAATATTGCTGAAAGAAATTGAAGATAGAGATAGGTATTTCATGCTCATAGATTGGGAGAATAAATATTGTTAAATATCCTTTTACCCAAAGCAATCTACAGATTTAATGCAATCTCTGTCAAAGTACCAAGAACATTTTTCACAGAACTAGAACAAACAACCCTAAAATCCATTTGTATGGGATCACAAAAAAACCCCAAGTTGCCAAAGCAATCTTGAGAAAGCAAAACCAAGTTGGAGGTGTAATCTAGAATTCTAGATTACAAATTATGCTGTAAAACTGTACTAATCAAGGCAGAAAAATGGTGGTTGGTGGAACCAAGGTGGAAGACCAGAAAGAATCCCACAATTATGTGGTTAATTAATCTTTGACAAAAGAGGAAAGAATGTGAAATGGGAAAAAGTCTCTTCAACAAATGGTGTTGGGAAAACTTGACAACTACATGCAAACACAGAGACCTCAACGTGAGACTTCAGTCCATAAAAAATCCTAGAAGAGAACACAGCAATTTCTCTGATGTTGTCAGTAACAACATCTTTTTAGATATGTCTTTTGAAACAAGGAAAACAAAACAATTAGGACCTCATCAAAGTAAAAACTTCAACATAATAGAGGATACAACCAACAAAACAACAACAACAACAACAACAAAAACCTGTTAAATTGGAGGAGATATTTGCAAGTGACATCTGATAAAGGCTTAGTATCCAATATATATAACTTGTACAACTCAACTCCAAAAAACAATCCAATTAAAATTGGGCAGAAGACACGAAGAGACATTTCTCTATAGAAAACATCCAGATGGACAATAGACACATGAAAAGATGCTCAACATCACTCATCATCAGGGAAATTCAAATCAAAACTATAATCAGATATCATCTTACACCTCTCAGAATAGCTAAAAGTCCAAATACAAGAAACAAGTGTTCCTGAGGGTGCCCAGGAAAAGAAACACTTGTCAACTGTTGGTAGGAATGCATACTGGTAGATCCACTCTGGAAAACAGTATGGAGGTTCGTCAATAAATTAAAAATAGAATTATATGATCCAGTAATTGTACTACTGGATATTTACCCAAAGAATACAAAACACTAATTCGAAAGGTTATATGCACCCCTGTGTTTATTGCAACATTATTTATAAAAGGTAGTTTATGGAAACAGCCCATATGTGCATTAATAAATGAATGGATAAAGAAAATGTGGTGTATATATGTGCATATACACACACACACAAAATAGAATATTATTCAGTCATAAAAAATGAAATCTTGCCATTTGCAACAATATGGTGGGACTAGAGAGTATAATGCTAAGCGAAATAAGACAGAAAGGCAAATACCATATGATTTCACTCATATGTGGAATTTAAGCAACAAATGTACCCTTTGTTCAAACAAAAAAACCTTTTGTTCAAACAAAAAAAGAAATCAAAAAACAGACTCTAACTACAGTGAACAAATGGATGATTCTAGAGGGGAGGTGGGTAGGGTAAAATAGGTAAAGGCTATTAAGAGTGTACTTTTCTTGATGAGCACTGAGTAATACATGGAATTTTGGGATTACTGTATTGTACACCTGAAACTAATATAACACTGAATGTTAACTATACTGGAATTAAAATTTAAGAAAAATTTTTGAAAAAACATAATATCCCTGGCCTCTACCAACTTGATGCCTCTCACCTGACCCCACGCTGTGACAACCAAAAATGTCTCCACACATTACCACATGTCCTCTGGAGGCAAAAGCACTCTCAGTTAAGAATAGCTGTATTAGACAGTTGTTCTTGACTGAAATATATTTAATCTACAAAGACCTATATGTAATAGCTGACATATTTATGTTGTTGATGCTTATTTCTAAAAATCATCTTCTGCAAATTAAGATAGCTTTCCAGTAAGTCAGAAACAAATCTGGGTAGTTTGGTTTCAGTGGTCTACTGCCTTCCTGGTCTACTGCCTTCCTGCCCTGGCTCATGATGTTCTCTCCTTTGTGCAGCAAATTGCAATAGCAAGAGAGGGAGACTTGCTGACAAAGGAGCGTCTCTGCTGTGGCCTGTCTATGTTTGAAGTCATTCTGACTCGGATCCGGACCTTTCTGGATGACCCTATCTGGCGTGGGCCTCTGCCCAGCAATGGAGTCATGCATGTGGATGAGTGTGTTGAGTTTCACAGACTGTGGAGTGCCATGCAATTTGTCTATTGTATTCCTGTGGGAACACACGAGTTTACAGTCGAGTAAGTATGTGTTCAGTGGATGGGGAAGTAGGAGCAGGCTGACACGGAAGACTGCATTCCTGTGGAAGTTAACTAGAAGTTTGCTGAGCTGCTTCACAGCCATTTAAGTAGAGGTTCTTCATGCTCAGGAGGTGACTCAGGGTGAAGTTTCTAGGTGTTCTCTGAACCCATGGAAACTTAAGCAAGTTGGGTATGCATTTTTCTGGGTGGGGGGAGTGGGGAGTGTCCACAGCTTCCCAGAGTCATTCTTCTTTAAGAGTCCGTGATCTAAAAGGTTAAGAAGCAGCATGCCAGATGAACCCAAAAGAGATGTTTACCAAAAAGAAGGACACCATCTCCTACTGCCCCGTGTTCCCTTGCTGGCCTGTTCCAAGTAGATTCCTTGGTCATTGACATCTGGACACAAAGATTATGATTTTTTGTTGATTGCTCATTGTACTTGTTGCTTCTTATTTCTAGGCAGTGCTTTGGTGACGGGCTCCACTGGGCTGGCTGTATGATTATTGTACTTCTTGGGCAACAGCGGCGCTTTGCTGTCCTGGATTTCTGCTACCATCTACTTAAAGTCCAGAAACATGATGGCAAAGATGAGATTATCAAAAACGTGGTATGTTGAAGAGACTTCCACTATATGTGGAAGTTTCACAAAATAATCACTTTGTACTTATTAAAAGGCCTTTCTTGGGGAATTTGGGGAATGCTTTCCATCCCAGTACATAAGCTGACACCAACTGAAGAAGCTTTCTTTTCATTTCCAAAATGAATCTAAATATACTTGGTAAGTAAAGCAGTCAGGCAGTTTAAGTGCTAATTTTTCCATTTTCTTTCTCTTTGTAGGGTACTTAGATCCACTTCATATTATACAGCCTTATAAGATCTGCCTTTTCAGATTATTGGCATATTATTCCAGTCTTCTGGCTTCTTTTTTTGTGGCCAGTGTGTGGTTTGTTTTGTTTGATTTGTTGGTTTTATTTGCTTGTTTTGGGTGCCCTTAAGATCTTTTTCCCTTTGTTCATTTTATGGACTCTTTGTAATTGAATTCTAAAAATACTCAGCCATTATCTTTTCAAATATTTTATTCTTTTTTTTTTTTAAAGATTTTATTTATTTGACAGAGAGAAACACAGCGAGAGAGGGAACACAAGCAGAGGGAATGGTAGCGGGAGAAGCAGGCTTCCGGCCAAGCAAGCCCAGTGCGGGGCTCTATCCCAGGCCCCTGGGATCTGACCTGGGCCGAAGGCAGACGCTTAACAACTGAGCCACCCAGGCACCCCACAAATATTTTATTCTTTTCTTCCTTCTTTCTCTTCTCCTGTGTTAGGACTGCAGTTATGTACTTGTTAGAGATTCTTCTGGTTCCTATATCCCTTACTGTGTTAGTTTTCAAATTATTTTCCTAATCCATAACAGATTGCCAGAGACTTAGCAGTTTAAAACGACACCCATTCTCTCAGTTCTGTCGGTCCAAAATCCGGGTACAGCATTACTCATCTTGGTCCTTTATCATCTCAAGGCCAAAATTAGTGTATCTACAGGGCTATGTTCCTTTCTGGAGCCTCTTAGGATGTATCTGCTTCCAGGCTCATTCAGGTGGTTGGCTGGACACAGTCCCTTGCAGTTGGAGGACTGAGATCCCCATTTCCTTGCTGGCCATTGGCCCACACCTGAAGTCCCTCCCATGCTTCCAGTTTTTTAACTTGCTTTTCTGCCATATCTCCTTTGTCCATATTTCCTCTTCCTAGAGTAAGTTCTTTTCTCATATTATTAGATTGGGCTCACCTGGAAAATCCAGGGTACATTCCCCATTTTAAAGTCTATAATCTTTTTTTTTTTTTTAAGGATTTTATTTATTTATTTGACACAGAGAGAAAGATCACAAGTAGGCAGAGAGGCAGGCAGAGGGGTGGGGGAAGCAGACTCCCCACTGAGCAGAGAGCCTGACATGGGACTCGATCCCAGGACCCCAAGATCATGGCCCGAGCCAAAGGCAGAGGCTTTAACCACTGAGCCACCCAGGCGCCCCTAAAGTCTATATTCTTAACTATATTCTCAAATTGTCTTTTGCCTTGGAAGGTGACATGTCCATAGGTTCTGGGGATTGGGGGATGGATGTCTTTGAGGGGCCATTTTACCCCCCCCCCCATATCTTCATTTTCTTATCTCCGTGGGCTGTTCCCAGAGTACTCTATTATTCAGTTAACTGATTCACTTCAGCTGTAATCTGTTTTTAATTTTGAATAATATGAGTTTATATTTAAAAGTTTGATTTGGTTCTTCAAATCTTGGTGGTAATGGATAATTTTGTCTTCTTCGATGAATTTTTTTTTTTTACAAGTTTTATGTATATCTTGTAATTCTAGTATCTGAAGCCTCAAAGTGTATCTAAAACTAATTTTTTGTGTTCATTTGCCAGCTTTTGTCCAATTGAACTTTAGATTGCTTTCCTTTTCTTTTTTTAAGATTTATTTATTTGAGGGAGAGGGAAATTCAAGCAGATCCCACAGTGAGTGTGGAGCCTGACATGGGGCTCGATCTCATGACCTTGAGATCACAATCTGAGCCAAAACCAACACTCGACCCATTTCACCACCCAGGCTATTTGCTTCTCATCATGGACTGTTAACCAAATTGGAGTCACCTTGGAGGGTCCTAACTTTATTGGGAGTTTTTAGGTGTAGTCCCTCTTGCTTATAGTCCAGGATAGCTCCTCATTTCACTCCTGCCGGTAGCATCTTTCCCTTAGGAGGTCCTGGTTTCTGCTTTACCTCTTGCATAGACAAAGCCTGCAAAGCTTTTTAAAGTGTCTTCCTATGTAGGTGTGTGTGTACATGCATGTGTTCTTTATCCAGTTCTGTTGTACCAGCAGTCTTAAAAGTATCTTGTCCTCGGGCACCTAGGTGGTTCAGTCGGTAAGCGTCTGCCTTCGGCTCAGGTCATGATCCTAGGGTCCTGGGATCTAACCCCGCATCGGGCTGCCTGCTCGGCAGGAAGCCTGCTTCTCCCGCTACCATTCCCTTTGCTTGTGTTCCCTCTCTCGATGTGTTTCTGTCAAATAAATAAAATCTTTAAAAAAAAAAAAAAAAGTATCTTGTCCTCAAGAACTGGAATCGAAGACTTACACTGGTATTTTTCCACTGACCATATAATTTTCTTCTTTACATTCCCAGTATCTAGTACACAGCAGCTTAATACCTGTGTGTTGAATGAATAGGTCTATCAGTTGTACAGGTAAACCTATAGTCAGTGGCATGAAACCAACAGAAAGATTTGTTTAAAATGCAAAATACATTCATTGTTCCAATAGGTATGTTATGTTAAAGAGGTATGTGTGCTAGTAGTTTGCTGTAATTTTTATAAGAAAATGTGAAAACCCTGCCATTTTGAAACATGAATAAAGGTACATTTTGATAATAAAACATCCTAATTTTAATTGTTGCAGCCGTTGAAGAAGATGGTAGAGAGAATTCGCAAGTTCCAGATTCTAAATGATGAAATAATTACAATCTTGGACAAGTACTTAAAGTCTGGTGATGGAGAAAGCACCCCCGTGGAGCATGTTCGTTGCTTTCAGCCACCGATCCACCAGTCCCTGGCCAGCAGCTGAGGACATGTACATCATGTTTTTGAAGAGTCTCAGTACTGACTGCATTTAATAACTTCAAGGGCATGTTTTTCTTTCCATAAACTATTTAGCAAGATTTTTAGGGACTATTTTTCTTTATTTCTGTGCCTGTTAAAGGGGGTACTTTTCAATTTAAAAGCTTAATTTTATAAAATTGACTTATTTTTCTAGACTAAAATTGTATATGCTTTTGGTAATTAGAAAGTCTGAGAATACTGGCTGCTGATTGTTGCCATCATGTTCTTACAAAATAACTTTCCATTTTTTTTTATGGAATGTTCCAACAGCTAGCTATGTCAAAGTGCTGCTGAGTTCATCCATTTATTCCTTAGCAAAGATCAATAATGTTTGGGGGAAAGACTTAAGGACTTAAGAAACTTACTATCAGCTTACTGCAATAAAATGCACTACCAATTAGAATTTAACTTAATGATTATTTAGCTTTTGTTTGGGGATTTTTCCTGATGGTCTTTTATGAGTAACCTTTTCGAAGTCATTGCTCCCTTCCCTTTTTTGTGTCAGTGTTTCAGAAAATAGTGAACTTGATTCCTCTGCTTCTACTAAATCCAGTTGTGACAAAATCTAATTTGTAGGGTATGATTTAAAGGTTACAGAAATAAAACTAATAAAACTTATTTGTGTTTATTCATTTAATGTTGTGACCCTGTGCCCTGGTTTGGGCAAGATATGATACTTATCTGCACAGACCTGGCCGAGGAGATCTAGTCTAGATCACCAGCCACCTTGCAAGAAGGGACAAGGTCATGATAGGGAGTAATTCCCACATGGCTTTGGAAACAGAACACTAAAATCCACCATACATGCTACTGAAAATAAAGTCTGTGAACTATCCCACTGAACTCTTTAACCTTGAATTACTATGAAATAGAACTAACTGTTCTTTACCAAGTTACTAAAAATGTTGTTTTTGGTTATGTGAATAAGCTGGGGCCAGCATATGCCAGACTGAGGTAGTATCTGCTCACCCTATACTGAAGTATAGACTATGAGGAATTATAATGGCTAAAATTGATTCATATTATTAAGTTCTCTAAGCCTGTTATAAGCCAAATAATATGTAATAAACATTTATGTACAGTTTTAAGTGCTATAAGATGTTGAATTAAGGATTTATTAATCATCCTGAGTGCTATATCACACCCATGGAGGTGAAAATTGGTTCTTACTCTAGTAGGTACAAAGTACAGATATATAGTACATAAAGTACATCTGTAATATTAAGATTACATGGAGGAGGCAATTAGAAAAAATGTCTAGGGGCGCCTGGGTGGCTCCGTCTTTGGGCGTCTGCCTTCGGCTCAGGTCATGATCCCGGAGTCCTGGGATCGAGCCCCACATCGGGCTCCTTGCTCGGCAGGAAGCCTGCTTCTCCCGCTACCATTCCCTCTGCTTGTGTTCCCTCTCTCGCTGTGTTTCTCTCTGTCAAATAAAATCTAAAAAAGAAAAAAAAGAAAAGAAAATGTCTACAAAAGCTCCTTAGAGGATTAAAAAATGTTGGGGAAAGGGAATTTACTTTGTGAAACTTGGAGACCATTAACTAACTCTGTCCTAATAAAGCCAGTTGAGAGCTGTGTGGTGGGACACCATTACTACAATGAGGCTCCGGCAACCCTCAGGCAAGGACAGTGAGGCACCAGTGGTGACTGGATACACAGTAGGGATCAAGCTGTATGACCCTGAGCAGGAGCAGGACAGTGGGAGCAAGCCCCTGTTTTTCCTACTACCTAAGTGGAAATGGTCTACTTTTTTAAGCCCAATTAATTGCTACAATAGGGTCTGAAGCTGGATGGAGTTCATTATAATGAACTATTCTACCTTTTTTGTGTACATTTGAAATTTTCCATAAACGTTTTTTCATGGACATTTTTAGAAGACCAAAATACACAATGGTCTGAACAAATGCTAAAGCAAAGTAAAATAATGGGTACAAAGAAACCGTATTTTACAAACATCTTGTTTGTTCTAAGCATTCAGACTTAGAAAAGAACTGTTTCAATTTGTCTTTTTATTATAACATGAGCTAAATTTAAGAAATTAGTCTTTTGACTTTATTTCCCAGAGTTGTTAGAAGGTCTAAATGGATAATATTGAAAATATTATGAAAATATACTGAAAAGTATAAGAACTGATGTAAAATGGTAAATCAAGATTCCAGGTATCAAAGGATTAGAGTAAGTAAAGAATGAAACCAGTCAGGCTGCAGCCTGACAAATGCAGGATACGCTGATTTAGCAAGGTGCCTTCAAGGAATAGGAGGACCATCAAATGTGTGATGGTAAGTCACAGTGTGAGAAACATCTCCCATCGGGTAAGTTCCTACCCTTTTTTGTTTGGTTAATTTAATATCTTCATTTAATAACTCAGAATTCTCTTACACTAACATTTCAAAATTTAAAAAATTCAAACAAAAGTCATTCTTATAGAATCACAGGGTAAGATATTAGGAAAATTTTGTTCCTTTTTAAATCAAAAAGACTTCAAGTGGTCAGGGATTGATGGAGTGGGGATAACAAAAGTACATTTCAGATTTTAATCACCAATGAAAAAATAAAGCATTTTACAGACTTAAAACTGTCAGTGCATTTAGATTGTGGTGAAGGAAAAATTTAAAATACCACTATAATAATACAATGTTAATAGCCATGTACTGAGGTCATTTTAGTGAGCTACCATCATGTAAATATAAGAAAGTAATTTCTTAGTCCTAATCAAAACTTTAAAAAAGATTGTCTCTAGAGAACATTTTTTGAGAACAATGCTTTTTCAAACACATTCTGATATTCAAATTCACTTTTTAACACAATTATTGATTAACCTTTTAATTACATTTTTCTTAAAAAGCTGTGAGATTTCCATTTCTTCGGGAGATATTTTCACCACTGTGTTGTTCAATTCCACAGCTTAAGCTTTCTTCATTATTATTAAGAACTTCATACATGTTAGAGAGATTGCCATTCATTGCTTTTTCATCTTTTCGAAAAGACACAGGGAGACTTGCTAGACTAAAGCTGACGTCTTTAAAGGCATGCAACAAGAATATTCCCACAATGATTGTAAAGAAGCCACTCAAAGTACCAATGACATCATCAACAGGCATATCTTGCCATTCCTTAAAAAGAATAGCTGAACAAGTTAAAACTGATGTTGTAAAGAATACATAATATATTGGAGTCACAATGGAAGTGTTGAATATATCCAGGGCCCTGTTCAGGTAATTAATCTGTGTGCTCACACAGACTATAAGGCTCAGCAGCAGAATCCAGGCCAGGGGATGTCTCAGCACAGGTTTTCCAGCAAACAGCTCTTTGATAGCAATGCCCAGGCCCTTAACACAGGAGACTGAAAATGCTCCAATTACAGAGCAGATTGTTATGTACACAAGAATGTTTGTCTGTCCATGGCGAGGTCCCACCACGAAGATTAGTATCAATGACACAATGACCACAAGTGTTGCGAAGACCACAAAACCTAGAGGAGTCAAAGAAAAGTTGTATTTAGTCAAATGAGTAAGTACTTAAAAAACCCCTGAGAATCCAAAACAAATTATTAACTCAACAGGAAGGAGAAAAGGTGTGGCCTTTAAATATTAGCTTTCCTTTGCTGCGCCAGCAAAAGTACACTCAATAAAAATTTAGTTAGATGTATATACTGTAAGATTACACTATGCTTCATATTCATAAACTTGTTACATCACATTTTTAACATAGCATCTTAGGGCTCATGAGATAATTAGATCACAGAAGGGTGCCTTCTGTGCACCCTAAAAAATTAGATCACAGAAAACGGACATCAGGCTGATTTGCAGCCATCTACTCTAGAATATCTCACTACTTCCCACTCACTAGAATGCTCTAACTCCAAGAATGGAAACAATCAGAAACTAATGGAGAGAAATCACGAGATGACCTTCAACACTCAACAATTTATAAATGCTAAAATGAACAGTAGTTAAAAATCAAGTTTGTCCTAAAAGGAGTACATTTTTCAAATATTTAGAGACAACCACTGGGGTAAATAGCAAATCAATAAGAGATTCAAAAATATTGTCAGGGTTCTGGTTGAATGTAGAAAACTGAACCCAGCATGGTAATAGCTAACAACTGTAGCACCATGGCCCAGCCACTTTTCTCACTGATTAACTCATTTAATCCTCACATCCACCCCATAATATATATACTATCATCTGCATTTTAAGATGAGGAAACTGAGTCACAGAAGTCACATGAATTTACTTTGTTCACTCCTTAAACTCTGCCAATAAAATAAATAGTAATAGGACTCTTAAAGAGGCAAACATACAAGAACAAGAACAGGTAAAGGAGGTGATAGTAACAATATATGGAAGCCAGAAAGCAGAAGATAAACTTTTAATAGTACAACACATCCAAGAAAGCTGAATCCCACATCAACATGATGAAAGATGGGAATGTAACTCAATGTGCAGCACAGAGCACTCCAAAGATACAATGTATCTCTGGAGGCAGGGTAAAGGAGAGACAAAAAAACAGGAGACCTGGCTTAAAGTCTATTAAAGAAGCATGAAGACCCCATGAACCCTGCTCAGTTCTGAACATCTGAGGGACTGTAATTCGTGCCACAGCAAACTGGAGTACTCTGGCCAGTTAGGTGTGTAGGTACCACACTAAAACGGGTTTGGGGTAAGGTCTATGTTAATGTCCTCCATTCCCACTCAACTCCTAGGACTCAGGCAGGAGACTGCTGGGGATCTGACCAGCCTGATTTCAGAAGGCAGCCAAGGATTACCAGGAAGGGCATCAAAACAAACAGAAAAACACAAAGCCTTTGTTTGCTCAGTGTAGACAGAGGAAAACTTCGGAACACATAAATCACCATACCACAAAAACAATAAAAACTACTATTAATAAATCTTCAGAGAGACACTGATGAAATACCAGAGCAATAAAAGCAGCTGAAACTTGAAAGGTGAAAATCTGGAGAAAAAGATAAGGTCAACACTCACTTCTGCTTTCTCTGCTGTGATGACTGCCAATTCTAGAGCAGGGAATAAGGACAGGCATAAAGTCCAGCAGAAAGTGGTGACCTGAAGCTTGTGAAAATTTCAGTAGACTAGATAAAAATAAAAACTTGGAATTTTGGGCTGCCTAAGCAGCTGGGACACAGGGGCCAAGATTCCAGAAAGGATGGAACTGAAGTGAAGTTGAGCCCAAATTTCTGTGTGCAACTCCCCTTAAGGCATTTGTGGGCAAAGAAGCTGTACATGCCTAGGTCTGAGAAACCAAGTAGCCTGGTAAAAATGCCAGAGCGCTGAGTGAAGATACCTACAGTCTTGGAATGCTGACATAGACACTATCATTAAAAGTTCACCCAGGTGGAGGGTCCAAGTAAACATCCCAGGATATCATTTGAGAGTCTATGATTAAAAATACAGGCAAAAAAGGGGTGCCCGGGTGGCTCAGTCATTGAACGTCTGCCTTTGGCTCAGGTCATGATCCCAGGGTCCTGTGATCCAGCCCCATGTCAGGCTCCCTGCTCAGCAGGAAGCCTGCTTCTCCCTCTCCCAATCCCCCTGCTTGTGTTCCCTCTCTTGCTGTCTGTCAAATAAATAAATAAAACCTTAAAAAAACGTATACAGGCAAAATGGAAAGAAATCAGCCTCAACAAAGAGTGAAGCAACACTTCAAGTTAAAGGTGATCTGCTGTACTGGTTGGTATATGTCTGACAAAAGAAATTTAGGTTCTGAAGGAATAAAACATCATTTAGAGCCTTTACACTTTTTAATATTCTATGTCCAGCATTTAATCAAAACTGCCTAAAGACAAAACTAAATGACTAAAAACAGAAGAAAAAAACAGCTCACAAACAATCCTGATACTGAAGTTTACAGAAATATTTTTAAATAACCAGGACTCTGGAGACTTGCTGGACAACACAACACATGTGGTTAACAACAGTGTACCGTACATCTGCAAAATGTTGAAGGTGAATTTCATGTTACTTTTTTTTTTCACATATAACCAAAGAGCAAAAGCAGGTTCTTCGAAATTAAAAATGTAATAGCTGAAATAAAAACTCAAACACACACAACCAAAGAGCAAAAGCAGGTTCTTCGAAATTAAAAATGTAATAGCAGAAATAAAAATTCAAAAGAAAGTCTAGAAAGACAAAACTGAGGAAATCTCCCAAAAGGCAGAGCTAAAAGGAAAAATGAGTAAAAACAGGAGTTTAAAAAAAAAAAAAAAATATATATATATATATATATATATGAAAAGTCATTGTATATTGTATATTTCAGGAGGTCCAGTCAACAGAAGAGTAAGAAGAATTTCACAAAGAGAAAACAAAGAATATCAAAGAACAAATTTGATTTCCTAGAATAAGATAAACATTTCCAATTTTTAAAAAATCCATCAAGTACCTAGCACAATGGATAAAACTAGCCCACATCTAGGTACCTCAGTGGAAAATTTCAGATCATGAGGGCAAAGAGGACATCCTAAAAGTTGCTAAAGACAAAATATGGGCCACGTATAAAAGATAAAGAATCAACTGTGATTTCTTAGCAACACTGGAAGTGAGAAGACAATGAGGTCACATAGATTGAAGACATTTTTATATATACAAGGTCTAAAAAAAAGTTTCATCTCTTCTGTGTCTTTCTTGTCTCCTACAATAGTGGCTCCAACCAAAATGAAGGAGCAAACCTAGGATTTAGAGCCAAGAAAAAAGAGAAAGTTAAGGGGATCCCTCCAGGACGGTGATGAAGAAAAGTCCACAATGACAAATGTGCCCTCAAGATACCAGTCTGGACTAAGGCCAAATAAGACTCTGGGAGAAATTTCCAGAAGACATGAAACTGCAGAATACCTAATGTGTTTGAAATTACTGAGGGTAGAATTAAAACCACTGGAGGAGAGTTTTAGGATAGATTGATAAATTCACAGAAAAGTGATCAAAAAAGATTATCAGTTAAGAAAGAACATAAACAAGGAAGGAAAAGTAGTTGTATCCTATATCTAAGCTGGAATAAAAGTTATATAGTGATTATAATGTAAACAAATCATTTAAAAAAAACCCAGGTAGATATGGTAGGTAGTAGACACAAAAGATGATGCCTAAAATCAAAGAGAGTAGTAGCGTAGCAGCATTTTAAGCATGTTATTCAGAGACACAGAGTTAAAGAACAAAATAAACAAGGCGTCTGGGGCTGGTGAGAGACGAAAATGACCATTATTTTTCATAATAAGCCATGTAGAACAATTTACCTCTTTATATGCACATAAAATTTTGGTTAAAATAAAAACTAAATTAAAAGTAAAATAGACTGATAAAGCTTTTCTTGTTTCTTACCTGGATCGCCCAGCTTGTGAGACATTTCATTTAAAGTCTCGATCTCTTCTTCCTTTGGAGCATGAATGACCATAACTGTAGATCCTAGAATACTTAGCAAACATCCAATTTTCCCATGAAGATTAAGTCTTTCATTTAGAAAGTATGAAGAAAGAATGGCACTAAAATGGGGAAGGGGGGTGGAGAACATTAAAATAATCAACGATTTTTCTAATTTTTAAAAATCAACACAACACAAAATTTAAATTATTAAAAAACTAAAACACTATGAACGTGTAAAGATTCTTTGGCTTTCAGGCAAGGTAAAGAAAAGGCACATTCAATCATAAAATGAAAGTTTCCAGCAAAACAATGGTTTCTTCATATACTAAATCAGTATAGTTACCATATTTCTGCTGTAGAAAATCAGTATGAAATTCAAAACAAATGGAGCTGCAGTACAAAGTTATAAACTAAGAATCTAAGTTATAATCTAAGAATTTATGTCCAAACCACTGCTTAAAATTTGCTCAACTTTAATTTATCCATAATGGTTGATGAATCCTTTCTATGTGTTCGTGTAATTCTATATAATTTCCCTATTAAATTATCAAGTTTTAATACTTAAAAGCCAGTTTTAAACAAATCTAAAAAACATATAATGTAAACCTATAAATATGACATAACATATAGAAAATTAAGGGTAAAAGACATGTACCACAATATATCTTTATATACTACAGATTATATAGTATCCTGAAAAATTATGTAACTTAAATATATTGACTTATACACACACAAACTATCTTGGGGGGGAAACAAAGTTTTAAAAAAAAACCTATCAAAAACTTTGAGAATAGTAACCAATATGGTCTTAGTTGTTTGGGCTAATCATTAAAATAACAGAAAAAGGACTAGTCTTAGACTGCTCCTTCCAAAGGAGTACCCCAGAGCAATCTTCAGAGGTACATAAATTTGCACCAATTATTGATTTTCTGTAGGTATAGAAACTGATTTATCACCAACCACCATTTACCAAACTGTCTATGTCTCAAATGGTAAGTGCTGTGACAAGCTGAACTTGAAATTTTAAAAAACTGTAGTAAAAGCAGAACTATCCCTGGGTCTGAATATAAGCAAGACAAAGCATAGAAGCATTTTCTCCTACAAACTGACAGCATGCCTGTGCACAAAAGAGAACCCTTTAAAAGCAATTACTACACAGTTTAAAAAAAAAGTTAAGATTGTTTAAATGTAAATTATGCTGAGCATGTGTAATTAGAAGGTACTGAATGCTTTATGGACTAATAATATACTGACTACTGTTCCTACACACGAAACATAGCATCCTTACCTTACTAGGACACTGAGAGCTCCTAATGGAGTCACTAGGGTGGCTGGTGCAAAGGCATATGCAGCAAAGTTGGCCACCTCACCTGCTCCCACTTGGAGACAGACAACAAAAGAAAACTCTCAGAACAAATTACACAAAATGGAAATGCCTGTATTTTATTTTCATATACAATTGACCCTTGAACTTACCAGGAGTTTAAACTTAAAGCATCCACTTAAGTGAATTTTTAACAGCACTGGAAGTGCATTTTGTACGATTTTCTTTCCTATGGTTTAATATTTAGAATACAGTATATAATACATATAACATACAAAGTATGTGTTAACAGAAGCCTTCGTTAAGGCTTCTGGTCAACAGTATGCTAACAGTAAAGCTTTTGAGGAGTCAAAAGATATATGCAGATTTTTAACTGCACAGAGCATTAGTGCCCCTAACTCCCATGTTGTTTATGGGTTAAAGGTACATATATATTTTTTATATGCCATTTCAGTTGTATTTAGCAATTTATTTTCTCCCATCTACTCATAAGGGTTCTCCTGTAAATTATCAACATTAGAATAGAATCCAAACCAATTAGAAACAATAATCTGTAATTTTAATCGAAGAGATCCAATTTATCTTACATATAATTTTTTTTCAAAATTTTAATACTTACATTCTATCACAACAAACACAAATCAATTAAAAGCAGCTAAAACTGTGTGAAAGCACCTCTCCCAAGCCTTTTTCACTATTTTTTTTTTTTTACCCCAACTCTTATATTCAAAACACATCCTTAGGTACCTACAATGTGCCAGATGCTGTTCTAGGATCAGGAAACAAAGCAGTGAACAAAACAAAACAATACTGTTCTCCTGGGCACCTGGGTGGCTCAGCCAGTTAGGCATCTGCCTTTGGCCGAGGTCATGATCCCACAGTCCTGGGATGGAGTCCCACATCCATGTTCCCTGCTCAGTGGGGAGTCTGCTTGTCCCTCTTCCTCTCCCCCTCCCCTCTGCTTCTGCGCTCTCTCTCATGCTCTCTCAAATAAATAAAAATATAAAAAAGAAAATAAAATACTGTTCTCCTAAAAACTTACATTTTAGTGAGGGAAAATGGCAAAGTACATGTCAAGTGATCAACCAAGTAGTGTAGAAAGAAATGGAATGTTGGTGAAGGCAGGATCACAGTGCCAGGCAAGAGCACTCTGACAGAAATCTTTTGAGCAGACTGGTATGAAGTTAAGTATTTATTTGCAGCTATCTGGGGGAAGAATATCCTAATTAGGAAGAACAGCAAATACAAAACCTTGACAAGACATACAAGGTCTGGCATGTCTGAACATCAAGGAAGACAAGGATGGCTCCAGGAGAATGAGCAAGGGGAAGAGCAGTGGTGGAGTCAGAGGTAGTCAGGGCCACATGGTACACAACATTTGTGAATCCTGATACATATTTGAACTGAGTAGAAAAGCCACTGGGGAATCTTATGCAGGGGAGGTGATCTTACAGAAAGATCACTTATGGCTACTGTATTTTCCAAATGGTTATACTAAATTTCACTTAGCCAAGTTTGAGAGCTCCCTTTGTCCCACATGGTACTATCAGATTTAAAAGTTTACTAATCTGTTAATGGGAAATGGGATTATTTTATTATTCTTTCAATTTGCATTTCCCCTTTTCATGTGTTCATTGCCCAAGTGAAATCTCTTAGTGAAGCAGCTGGTCAACCTTTTTTTTCTGTTGGGCTTTTTTTTTTTTTTTTTTTTTAAAGATTTTTTATTTTATTTATTTGACAGAAACACAGCGAGAGAGGGAACACAAGCAGAGAGGGAATGGTAGTGGGAGAAGCAGGCTTCCCGATGAGCAGGGAGCCCGATGCGGGGCTCGATCCCAGGACCCTGGGATCATGACCTGGGCCGAAGGCAGACGCCCAACGACTGAGCCACCCAGGCGCCCCTCTGTTGGGCTTTAAGCTATTTGTTTTCTCTTACTGATTTGAGGTAATTCTTTATATATTTTGGACATAAACTTCTGTGGGTTAAAAACATTAGTCTTTTTTTTTTCCATTCTGTAATTTGCCTTTTCATTCTTTTATGCTCTTGACCAAAAGTTCTTAATTTTAAAATATTTTCCTTTGTGGTTGGTGCTTCATACAAATTGTATGAGAAATCCTTTTTATTTATTTTTAATTTTAATTCCAGTTTAGTTAATATACAGTGCTATTAGTTTCAGTGTACAATATAGTGATTTGACAATTCTATACATTATTCAGTGCTTAAGTGTACTCTTAAGCCCCTATCTTACCATTTCTTATATGAGAGTTCTTTCTCGAAATTCTTTCTAAATTCTTTAGTGTTCTACCTTTCACATTTAAGCTTATGAACCACCTGGAGTTGATCTTTATGTATGGAGTACAGCAGAAATAAAATTTTAATTTTTCCATATGAATTATTACTGCAATATTTATTAAAAAGCACATTTCCCTATTTCAATACCACCTTTGCAATAAACAGACTGTGGGTTAGGGTTTTCCATTCTATTCTACTGGTTTATGTATTTTGGCACAGTACCATACTGACTTAATTAGTGCAGTTTCATAATAAAACTAGATACCCAGTATAGCAAATACTTTCACCTCTTACGAATATCTTTGCTTATTAGGGAAACAAAAACAAAAATGAACTTTTAGGACCTCATCAAGATAAAAAGCTTCTGCACAGCAAAGAAAACAATCACAAAACAAAAGGCAGCCCACAGAATGGTAAAAGATTTTGTAAATGACATACTGATGAAGAGTTAGTACCCAAAATCTATAAGGAACATACCAAACTCAACACCCAAAAACCGAATAATCTATTTAACAAATGGGCAGAAGACACGAATAAACACTTTTCCAAAGAAGACATCCAGATGGCTAAGAAACATATGAAAAGATACTCAACATTACTCATCATCAGGGAAATACAAATCAAAACCATGATAAAATCCCACTCAAACCTATCCAAATGGCTAATATTAACAAGAAACAAGAGATGCTAGTGAGGATGTGGAGAAAGGGGAACCTTTTTGCACTGTTGGTAGGAAAGTAAACTGGTGCAGCTACTCTGGAGAACAGTTGAGGTTCTTCAAAAAGTTAAAAAGAGAACCATCCTACAATCCAGCAATTGCACTCCTAGGTATTTACCCAAAGGATACAAAAATACAGATTCAAAGGGGTACATACACCCCTTTGTTTACTATAGAATTATCAACAATAGCCAATCTATGAAGAGAATCCAAATGTCCCAAATCCATCATCTGATGAATGGATAAAGAAGATGTGGTATACATATACAATGGAATATTATTTTCAGCCATCAAAAAGAATAAAATCTTGCCATTTGCAATAACATGGATAGAGCAAGAGTGCATTATGATAACTGAAATAAATCAAAGAAAGACAAATACCTTATCTCACTCATATGTGGAATTTAAGAAAGAAAACAGATGAGCATAGGGGAAGGAGGGAAAGAAAAAAAGGATAGCAGCTTAACAGTAGAGAACTGAGGGCTGATCAAGGAAGGTAGGCGCGGAATGAGCTAGATGCGAGATGGGTATTAAAGAGGGCACTTGTGGGACGTCTGGGTGGCTCAGTCGTTGGGCGTCTGCCTTCAGCTCAGGTCATGATCCCAGAGTCCTGGGATCGAGCCCCGCATTGGGCTCCTTGCTCTGCAGAAAGCCTGCTTCTCCCGCTACCATTCCCTCTGCTTGTGTTCCCTCTCTCGCTGTGTTTCTCTCTGTCAAATAAATAAAAATCTTTAAAAAAAAAAAAAAAGAGGGCACTTGTGATGAGGACTGGGTGTTGTATGTAAGTGATGAATCACTAAATTTTACTCCTGAAACCAATATTGCACTGCATGTTAACTATCAAAATTTAAATTAAAAAAAAAAAAAAGAATATCTTCGCTTTACTCAGATTTCTGTATTACCATACAAATTTTACTTATTTTTTAAAAACATGTTTTGAATTTTTAGGGTACAGTTATTTTTTTTCCATTTTATTTGAGAAAGAGTGAGAGAGAGCATGAGCGGAGAGGAGGAGTATAGGGAGAAGAAAAAGCAGAGTCCCTGCAGAGCAGGACTCAATCCCAGGACCCCAGGATCATGACCTGAACCAAAGGCAGAGGCTTAACTGAGCCACCTCGGTGCCCTACCATACAAATTTTAAATCAACTTACCATGCACATGACCACCTACAGTTTTTTTTTTTTTTTTTTTTTCCACCTACAGTTTTAAATGGAATAGCATTTAACCTGTCATTATGGAAACGATAACTTTCCAATAATGAATATTTCAACTCATGAAAATAATACATCCCTCTATTTGTCTTCTTTTTCTCAGTAATGATTTCATCTTCTCCATAGGTATCTTTCTCATCTTTTGTTACATTTATAGTTAAATAATTCGTTTTTAAAAAATATATGCAAAAAAAAAAAAATATATGCAAATGGTGCCATTTTAACATTTTCTTTTGTTAGAATATATTGTTTATTTATTTGAGAGAGAGAGAGGGAGTGCAGAGAGGGAGAATGAGAGAAGCAGGCTTCCCCCTGAGCAGGGAGCACAATGTGGGGCTGGATCTCAGAACCTTGGGATCATGACCCAAGCTGAAGGCAGACGCTTAACGGAATGAGCCACCCAGGTGCCCCATGCAGCTTAGTTTTATATGTTGACTTTATATCCAACATTTTGCTAAATCTTAGTAATTTATCTGTATATTCTTTGAAATTTTTATAACCACAATCATATAATCAGTAAATAACAAGTTTACATATTTCTTTTTAATTGTATTTCCACCACCTTGCCTTACTGCATTGGTTAGAAATTCTTTCAAAATACTGAAGGAATAACAAGATAGGGGACTTGATCCCAAGACCCTAGAATCATGGCCTGAGCCAAAGGCAGATGCTTAACCAACTAAGCCACCCAGGTATCCCCCAAATGTTGGTTTTGTTAGAGAGAGAGAGAGAGCGCGCCCAGGCAGGCAGCATGGCAGGCAGAGGGAGAGGGAGAAGCAGACTCCCTACTGAGCAGGGAGCACGACACTGGGCATGATCCCAGGACTCTGGGATCATGACTTGAGCCGAAGGCTGACGCTTAACCGGCTGAGCCACCCAGGTGCCCCTCAAATGTTGGTTTTAATGCCTTTTGTTTTCTATTTAATTATAGCTCTTCTTTTTACTTCCTTCTACAGTACTGGGTTTACTTTGCCACTCTTTTTCTTTTTTCTTGCACTAGATGCCTCCCCTTTCTTATTTTCAATTATATTTATTTAAAACTGTGAGCTTTAATGGGCGCCTGGGTGGCACAGTTAGGTGTCCAACTCTGGGCTTCAGCTTAGGTCCTGATCTTAGAGTCATGAGATCAAGCCGCACCCTCTCCCGAGGCTCCTCACACTCGTGCTCTCTAAAATAAATAAATCTTTTTTAAAAAACTGTGAACTTTAATTATTTCAGCAATATGTTTACAAGTTATTATATTTTGTATTTAACACATATTATTTTCTAATTTAAAAATATTTTTAAAATATTTTCTAGTTTATCATACTGACTTCTTTGAACCATGGATACATAAGTGTATTTCTAAATTTTCAACATGGGGATTTTTATGTAACCTTTCTATTACTGATTTCTAGTGTAGTTGTAATGAATCTGTGAAAATACTTCATTACATTTAAGACTGGCTTTACGGTCTAGCAAATAGTCCATTATATAAATATTCCATATGCCTTTGAAAACAATGTAGATCACTGACATAAGTCCAACAGGTGAAGTTGGCTCAATTTGCTCCTCAAATATTCTATAGCCTTAACCATTTTACTTTGCTTCCCCTATACTGAGTGTTACATTAATATTTCACCATATGATTTTGGATTTGTCTATTTCTCCTGTTGCTCTGTCATCTACTGCTTTGAATATTTCAAGGACATATTATAAATAAGATAAGAGCTGTTAAAGCTTCCTCATGAATTGAACCTTTTATCTTTATGAAATAATCCTCTACTTCCAGTATTGGTTCTTGCTTTGAAGTGTATTTTCTAGTATACTCAGCAATCTCAACTTTCTTCAGGTGTGCTTTTCCATCTTTCTCTTCCAGCCATTCTATATCCTTGTTTTCTATGGGCATCTTGTAAAAGACATGTAGTTAGTTTTTGTTATTTGTTTTTATAATTCCAATACAATAATCTTGTACTGGTTCCCATTCTTAGCAGCACCTGATTCTGACTCTTATTAGCCCAGTTCAAAAGCTCACTGTGTCTCTCAACTCCCTGCTCTGAAGTCTACAATTACCTCTAGGGCAGAAGTGTCTCCAGCTTATCCTTCTGAGCGCTATGCCCTTCTCTGATCTTGGTTAGGTAATTTATTTTATTTATTTTTTCTTTTAAAGATTTTACTTATTTATTTGACAGAGAGGGAGAGATCACAAGTAGGCAGAGAAGCAGGCAGAGAGAGAGGAGGAGGCAGGCTCCCTGCTGAGCAGAGAGCCTGATGCAGGGCTCGATCCTAGGACCCTGAGATCATGACCTGAGCGGAAGGCAGAGGCTTTAACCTGCTGAGCCACCCAGGCGCCCCCTGGTTAGGTAATTTATTACATACTGGCTCACTGGTGGTTTTAAGAGATTCTTTTTTTATATTCTATCCAGCCTTTTAACTTGTTTTCAGCAAATCTTATCAGTTCTACTTTCAAAACACATCCAGAATTCTACCACTTATTAACACACTGACTACAACTACCCTGAGTCCATGTCATCACCACCTCTTATCTGATTACTATAATAGCCTCTCACCTGGTGTTTCTACTTCCGCTCCTATGTTGTCTGTGCCTCAACAAAGCAGCCTGAGAGATCTTATTAAAACCTAAATCAAATCACGTCACCCCTTTATTAAAAAGTGTCCAATTGGGGCACCTGGGTGGCTCAGTCGTTAAGCGTCTGCCTTCGCGGCTCAGGTCATGATCCCAGGGTCCTGGGATCGAGCCCCGCATCGGGCTCTCTGCGCAGCGGGGAGCCTGGTTCTCCAGCTGTCATTCCCTCTGCTTGTGTTCCCTCTCTTGCTGTGTTTCTCTCTGTCAAATAAATAAAATCTTTAAAAAAAAAAAAAAAGTGTCCAATGACTTCCCACACATAAAGTCCTTTCTGTGACCTAGACATGGTCTAGGCCCTTATAACTTCTCTGAATTTATCCCCTGCTACTTTCCCCACATTCACTCCCTTACTATTCTTGCCTCTTCAACATCACCTTCAGGCTTTAATAATCCAGTGCTATATTTAAAATAAAACACTCCAAAATTTAGCACCTTAAAACAAAAGCCTATTTTCTGTTGGTCAAGTCTTCAAGGTTTCTCATAGGTTCTGTTGGTCAAGACTTCAGAAAGAGATCATTAGGTATTTCTCACTGAGTTTTTTAGGAGGTCTGCAGTCAGATATGTTAGGGTTGCAGTCATTTGAAGGTTGGACTGGACACAACCAAGGTAGCTTAGTCATATGACTGACAAGTTGGTACTGGTTATAGCCTGGGGACCTGGCTGCCTGCATGTCCTAACACCACCACAGCTGGTTTTCCTCAGAGTAAGCAATCCAAGCAATCAAGGTAAAGCCACAATGTTTCTGGTGACTTAGCCTTAGAAGTCACACATTATCACTTCTTTTTTTTTTTTAAGATTTTATTTATTTGACATGGGGGAGATGGGGAGAACAAGCACAAACAGGGGGAGTTGCAGGCAGAGGGAAAAGCAGGCTTCCTGCTAAGCACAAAGTGGGGCTCGGATCCCAGGACCCAGGACCAGAGCCAAAGATAGCCCCTTAACCAACTAAGCCACCAAGGTGCCCCATCATCACTTTTTTTACATTCTTATAATCACACCAGGCCAGCATTAATTCAATGTGAAAGGGGATTATACAAAGGTGTGAATGCCAGGGGGCAAGAATTCTTGTGGGCTATCTTGGAAGTAACCTGTCACATTTCAACAGGGTAGGCATGGTCTGCCTCACAGTCACATTTACTGTTTCCTCCTGCTAAAAATTTCCCTCCCTTAAATATCCATATGGCTAACTCCCTCACTTTACATCTTTTAATCAAATACTGAGTAAGATCTGCCCTGGTCTCCCTTTCTAAAATATAAGAAACTGTCCTAGCCTCCCATCTAGAAGGTAAATCTATCTATCCTTCACATTACGTCCCTTCCCTACTTTATTCCTAGCAAATTTTAGTATTTATTGCTAACACACATACATTTTAACGTATTTATCTTGTTTATTGCTTGCTTCCATTTAGAATGTTAAGTTTCATGTGGTAAGGATTTTTCTGTTTGAATAGTTTTATCTCCATCACCTAGAATGACACCTGGCATACCAGAAATGTTCAATAAATATTTCCCAAATGAATAGTCAAATCAGTCTCTTCATTATTTCAACTGCTCTTAAGCTTATAAAGAACATTTGAAGGCCTGGTGTCTTAAGAATCATTTTTCTATGTACCTTTTTAAAGGTAATCATCAAAATAGCACAGACTCTCTTATCAAATGCTTACCTCCTTCCTTAAAAAAAAAAAAAAAAAAAAAAAAGATTTTATTTATTTCTTTCTTCAAGAGAGGGTACAAGCAGGGGAACAGCAGAGGGAGAAGCAAGCTCCCTACTGAGCAGGGAATCTGATGAGGGGCATGGAGCAGGGAGGGCAGGACCCTGGGATCACAACCTGAGCCAAAGGCAGACGCTTAACCAACTGAGCCAACCAGGTGCCCTCATTACCTCCTTTCCAATTTGGAATGAAAATCAATGAAGGGGGAGGAATCAAAAACAGGATATTTTACTATCAAAGTTAACTCTTAAACTGAGAATCTTAAAAAAACACATAGGTATATCAGACATATTTTAATCAGACAGATAAAAGAAAGTCTTCTCATTTAAATTAAATAAACTATTAAACTGCTAAATGACTTTCACTGGCTTAAATTTTATATATTTTGAGTACTATTCATTAAAAAATCAAGGATTTATTTTAAAAGTGCTAGGGACACCTGGGTGGCCCAGTTGGTTAAGCAGCAGACTCTTGACTTTGGCTCAGGTTGTGATCTTGGGGTGCTGGGATCCAGCCCAGCGTCAGGCTCTGTGCTCAGCAGGTAGTCTGCTTCAGGATTCTCTGCCCCTCCTTCCCCCTCATTTGCTGTGTCTCTCTCTCTAGAATAGATAAATTAAAAAAAAAAATTAAATAAACAAGTAACAATTTGCTAATGAGACTATATTAGTATATGCAAATATTTTAATATACAACTATAATATTTCCTTGAAATGTTCTCTATACATACTTGATAGCAATCCAGCCCACCACAACCATTCTTTAAGATATGCATGGCCACCTTGACCTGCAAATGAAAAAATATTTCACTTTTTTTGAAGATTATCAGGCTCTTTTACTTTATGACAATTATTAGTAATTATAGATTTTTAAATATCTTGTTTGTTTATTATTCTGAAAAAGGTTCCACTATGATTGTGTAAGGGGATTTCTGAAATAATCTTTTTATGATTATCTTAGAAAAGGGGATGAGGATCATGATGTTAAAATTTTTAGGTCTGCACTATACTGCTGAGTGAAGGAATTAAATCAATCCTTATATTTGGTCTATATGTCATTCTTTTGTTTTGTGAACTCAGCTTCAATAAACAAAGAAAATGAACCAGTAAGAAGTAACCCAACTTCAAATAAATTAGTCTGAATGTGGATAAGCCATATAGGTATGGGTTAGTCCCACTTATGAGGCAGTAACCTTGGAGGAGTTTTATATTGACGATACACAAAAAGACTGAGCATTCATCACAGTCTGGGGCTGCCAGGATGCTCATCTTCCTACTTGACTTTCCTCCCCCCAAAATTAATAAAATAGATATGCAATTGGTACTTAAGCCATTGTCCAAAATGCAAATTTTGCATGTCCAATGCAAACGAACCCTTTGACAAGCGTATCTATCATGGACAATGAGAGTACCTGCCCTAAGATAAGAATGAGGAATATACTTGTTCAAGCAGTGTATGCTAATACTTTCTCCTCTGCCCACTAACAGAGGCTACTATTTTAAGATTGATTATCTCTGGCCATAAAGATGGCAAAGGAAAGAGGAAGAAGTTGATTTTTTTTTTTTTTAACTGCCTGAGCAGGTCTTTCTGTGAGGTCAGAATCAGTTCTAGAACTAAAGCAGAGGCTGAATGATAGAACATGATCAGAAAGCAACATAATGCTTTCGTGAATGCACCAAATAAAGTCAGAGTGGGATTTAATCATATTGAGTATCTCTCAAGGTCCCGTGACTTGTCAGCAGTTTCTGGGGAAATAACTTATACCACCCTTCAGAAAAATCACTGAACAGAGTACTCTTTAACCATAGAAAGCCTTCTCTTTCCTTTCTGCCAATCTGAGACCATCAGGTAAAATGTCTTAAGGTAAAAGTAAAACTTCAGTATCTTGGACAAAAAACCCTAGTCTTCAGTCACATTCTGATTCTATTCATAAATCTTTATCTCCTTCACTGCAGACATATCAAAATTTAAAGATAAGGCTGGATGCTAATTGGGCCTTGGTCCCTATTTCCACTTTGATAAAAACTACAGAAGTTAACAACTTATTTTGACATTGTCTCACTTCTAATTTTTCTCATTACAAAACTGATGATTGATTCTCTATAAACATTTACAAGACTTGCATAGTTCAAAGTTTCAGATATACTAATTAGGATTAAAGATATGGTTGTCTACCACCAAAGAACCTGAGTACACAAGCACACACTGATGTCACTTCACAGTCACATAGGGCACAGCTTACCTGCTCTCATGGAGCCTTTCCTGGCAAGTCGCAGAAGACCTTTTTTTTTCAAAATGAAACTCCCACCAATGAAAATACTGGAGCTCATTGCCAATCCCAGACCAATGTAAAAGTCATATTTTCCACGCCCCTGGATCATTTCGTTTGTTACTAAAGAAGTTCCTGTGAATCACATTGATCACAAAACAGAGAAACCACTGGTGCTAGATGTAGGACTATGCAATCTTCAAATCTAAAAAATTCAAAACAAAACAAAATGCAATTTTTTAACAGAATGATGATATGCAATTCAAAATTTTACTCCTCACAAAGGAATATTTTCATTACTACCATTGATAATATATTTACTATTTATAATTTACCACTGATGTAAGACTATATTTCTTAGAGTTATGGCAAAAGATGGGATTGTGATTTAAGGCCATACTTAAAAACCAAACTCACAGAATCAGAGAACAGACTGGTTGCAGAGGTAGAGGGGTGACAAAAATGGGTGACAGGGGTAGAGAGGTGACAGAAATGGGTGACGGGTAGAGAGGTGACAGAAACGGGTGACAGGGGTAGAGAGGTGACAGAAATGGGTGAAGGTGGAGAAAAGATAGAGTTAAAAATAAGTTTGGGGATATAATGTACAGCATGGTGACTACAGTTAACAATACGGTATTACATATTTGAAAGTGGCTAAGAGAGATCTTAAAAGTTCTCATTACAATAAATTTGTAATGTGTGATGTTAACTGAACTTATTGTGGTGATCATTTTACAATATATACATATATATAATCACTATGTTGCATGCCTTCAGATAATACAATGTTATATGTCAAGAATAACTCAATAAAACAAAAAAATAAAAATAAGACTATTTTTATATGCCAATACGAAATTTAAAATTTAAATTGGTTTTATCGCTTCTCGGCCTTTTGGCTAAGATCAAGTGTAGTATCTGTTCTCAGATCATAAAATTTAAATTGGTTTTATAAATTCTAGTTTCATATTTAAACGTTTCCAGTCTTAGTTGACAGTCCCTGGTAACAAAACTTTGCTGTTAAGAAAAAAGTTTCCACAGAATGAAAATCAGGCATGAAAATATACAAATCTAGCTTATAAATACATTTATCAATTTCATGTACCCTTTTTGAATAATCTATACAGAGAAGCTCAGAGTTTTCTCATGCATACATCTTCTTAGAAATCTATTTAGACAAACTCCTATGCAGCCAGTATTACCCTGATCCTAAAACAAGACCCCATCAAAAAGGAGAATTACAGACAGATAGCCCTGATGAACATGGATGCCAAAATACTCAACAAGATCCTAATCAATAGGACCCAACAGTACATTAAAAGGATTATTCACCACGACCAAGCTGGATTTATTCCTGGCATGTAAGGATGGTTCAACATTCACAAATCAATCAACATGACAGAGCGCATTAATAAAAGACAAGAACCATATGATTCAATTGATGCAGAAAAAGCATTTGACAAATACAACATCCTTTCCTGATTAAAACTCTTCAGAGTGTATTTTATTGAATATAAGAGTGTCAGTAAAGGGGTGCTATTTAACAAAAACAAAAACAAAACTCTTCAGAGTGTACAGATAGAGGGAACATTCCTCAATTTCATAAAAACCATCTATGAAAGCCCACAGCAAATATCATTCTCAATGGGTAAAAGCCCTCTGTCTCAGCTTTTCCCTTAAGGTCCAGAACATGACAGGGATGCCCACTCTCACCACTATGGTTCAACATAGTACTAAAGTCCTAACAACAGCAATCAGACAACAAAAAGAAATAAAACACATCCAAATTGCCATAGAAGTCAAACTCTCTCTTCGCAGAGGACATTCTTTTGTTTTGTGAACTCAGCTTCAATAAGCAAAGGAAATGAAAATGAAGTAACCTGTCACATTTCAACAGGCTAGGCATGGTCTGCCTCATGGTCACACATTAATCACTTAAAACGCATCCAAATTGCCAAAGAAGTCAAACTCTCCCTTCACAGATGACATGATACTTTACATGGAAAACCCAAAAGATTCCACCGCCAAATTACTAGAACTTATACAGCAATTCAGTAATGTGGCAGGATACAAAATCAATGCACAGAAATGAGTTGCTTTACTACACACTAACAATGTAACTATAGAAAGAGAAATTAAGAAATTAAGAGAAATTAAGGAATCAATTCCATTTACAGTAGCAACAAAAACCATAAGACACCTAGGAATAAATATAATCAAAGAGGTAAATATACTCTAGAATAACTGCAGAACACTTACAAAGAAATTGAGGTAAACACGATTTTGGATGGAATCCAAAGATGGAAAAACATTCCATGCTTATGGATTAGAAGAATAAACATTGTGAAAATGTCTATCCTGCCCAGAGAAATCTACACTTTCAATGGCATCCCTGTTAAAATACCATTAGCATTTTTCAAGGAGCTGGAACAAACAATTCTAAAATTTGTATGGAACCAGAAAAGACCCAGAATCACCAAGAGAATGTTGAAAAAGAAAACCAAAGCTGGGGGCATCATGCTGCTTGACTTCAAGCTATATTACGTTATTACAAAGCTGTGAGCACCAAGACAGCATGGCATTGGCACAAAAACAGACATATATATCAATGGAACAGAACAGAGAGCCCATAAATGGAATCTTTGACAAATCAGGAAAAAATATCCAATGGAAAAAAGACAGTCTCTTCAATAACCATGCCGGGAAAACAGCTACACACAAAAAAATGAAACTGGACCATTCTCTTACACTATACATAAAGATAAATTCTAAATGGATGAAAGACCTCAATGTGAGACAGGAATCCATCAAAATCCTAGAGAACATAGGCAGTAACCTTCTCAACATCAGCCACAGCAAGTTCTTTTAAGACATGTCTCCAAAGGCAAGAG
The DNA here is from genome assembly GCA_028646535.1 of Procyon lotor. Lineage (NCBI taxonomy): Eukaryota > Metazoa > Chordata > Mammalia > Carnivora > Procyonidae > Procyon > Procyon lotor. Next base: position 21,094,151 of record CM053609.1, on the reverse strand, counting down.
AAACAAAAGCAAAAATGAACTTTTGGGACTCCGTTAAGATAAAAAGCTCCTGCACAGCAAAGGAAACAGTCAACAAAACTAAGAGGCAACCCATGGAATGGGAGAAGATATTTGCAAATCCCATTACATACACACAAAGGGCTGATATCCAAGATCTAAAGAACTTCTCAAACTCAACACTCAAAAAACAAATAACCCAGTCAAAAAATGGGCAGAAGACATGAACAGACACTTCTCCAAAAAAGACATACAAATGGCTAACAGACACATTTACAAATGTTCAACATCACTTGCCATCAGGGAAATACAAATCAAAACCATCATGAGATTCCACCTTACACCAGTTACAATGGCAAAAATTGACAAAACAGGAAACAACAAATGTTGGTAAGGATGTAGAGAAAAGGGATCCCTCTGACACTCTTGGTGGGAAGGCAAGCTGGTACAGCCAGCCACTCTGGAGAACAGCAGGGAGGTTTCTCAAGATGTTAAAAATAGAGCTACCCTACAAACCAACAATTGCACTACTAGGTATATACCCCAAAGATACAGATGCAGTGACAAGAAGGGGCACATGTACCTCAATGTTTATAGCAGCAATGTCCACAATAGCCAAACTGTGGAAAGAGCCTAGATGCCCTTCAACAGATGAATAAAGAAGCTGTGGTACATATGTACATACAATGGAATATTATTCAGCCATCAGAAAGGATGAATACCCATCATTTGCATCGACATGGATGGAACTGATGGGGATTATACTAAGGTAAGTAAGTCAAGCAGAGAAAAACAATTATCATATGGTTTCACTCATATGTGGAACACATGGAATAGCACGGAGGACCATAGAGGAAGGGATGGAAAACTGAAGGGGGAGAAATCAGAAGGAGACAAACCATGACAGACTATGGACCCTGGGATTTACCCTCTGAGGATTTCAGAGGGGTGGAGCATGGCAGGATAGCTAACAGGGTGATGGGTATTGAGGAGGGGGCATGGGTCATGAGCACTGGATACAACTAATGAATCACTGAACAGTCTATCAAAAACTAACTGAACATAATTTAAAAAATAAAAAATTCTTTCATGCATTAAAAAAAAACCTATGTAGATAAAAGCAAATGGTAATTTATTTCTTATTTAGCCTATTTGGGGGTGTGCAGATTTATCATTTGTCATTATCATTCTGTTAGCAGAGGATGATGATTCTAGCAGACAGATGTTTGCCACGGTACAAGTGGTACAAGTGTGATACTGGTGAACTTTACAGAGAACCTGAGGACTATGGACCTAGAAGGCTCAAGCCACAAGACCAGATAGGAAGCAGAGGTTTACCAAAGACTGCACATTTTTTTTTTCAAATGGCCAACTCATGAACACTGCTAACAAATGAATTAAAGCAAAGTGTAGAAAGCAGAGGAAAAAAACATTACTCAGCAACAAGGTTTATGATTGGTTATAACTAATTGCCAGCCCAACTTTCTAGTATTTTTAGTACCATAATTTAACTACTAAGTTCCAGAACTAATCTGCAACTCAGTAGGCTCTTCACACATTAACCCTTGCCGACTAGACGAGTTTTCTGTTCTTCAGGTTATGAGATTCTGGCCTTTAGCTAAAGCAACTTCCTATTCACCTAGCCCCTCAATTACGTTATCCATTTACTCAAACAGTATTTACCAAACAAATGTTGTGTGCACTAAACATGCTAAGCTCTATGGATAAAATAGTGATACTAAATTTTAGTTTTCAGTGGGGAGACAGACAAAAGGTAGTTAAATAATGGGTGATAATGTTCTGTAATAATGGAAAAAGTATTCACACTGAGATGACACTGACAATGGGGCCAGTGTTTAGTTTTGCCTGTTGATTCACGTTATGGTTTCTGTAACACTTCATTAGAAGTCCTTCCCACCCACAGATTTGGGGTGTGGCCCTGTGGCTTACTTTGGCCAACAGGAGGTAGGTGTGACAGGTTTTTAGATTTCAAAACCCAGTTTTGAGTGTACATCTAAAGAGAACTTTTATATTTTTGCTTGCCCCTTGGCACTCTTCCATCAAACGCAGAGCAAAACACAGTCATCCCCACTGACCTGAAGACCTGTGAATGCAATCGTAAATGCTTATGGCTAAATGCCACTGGGATAGCTAACTTACATACCTGAACAGGCTTATTATAGGGTAAATGTAAAATTCCCACCAGATTTGAAAAGCCAAAACTTGTCTACAGAAATGGAGATCAGTGGTAAAGATAGGTGGTAGGCACCCTAGGATTCATTGTATTATTCTCTCTACTACATGTACTATGTACGCTTGGACATTTCCGTATCAAGGTTTTTAAAACACGTGCTGCAGTTCCCAGGAGTTGCAGGGAACTGTCAGGCCAGAACCCATTAACAAGGGGAACCTGTGTGGCTCAGTCCATTGGGTTGCCAACTCTTGGTTTCAGCTCAGGTCTGATCAAGAGTTCAGGCCCTCTATTGGTGTAGAACCTACAGGATGGGAGGGGGGAGGGAGGAAAGAAAAAAGAAACCCTAACAATTCGAAAAGCAAAGTCACCTCACAATCTAGAACAAGATAATACCGAAACATGAAAAGAACTCAAGTCAGGGAGGTGCTCTGAGCTTTTCTAAGTATCAGTCACATACAATATGGATGAAGATTGGCTGTCTACTTGACATCTTTCCAGAACTGATCTCTCTTACAAGATATCTTACAAAGTATCCCTAGTCTTTTTTTTTTTTTTAATTTTTTAATTTACTTATTTGACAGGGAGAGAGAGAGAGATCACAAGCAGGCAGAGAGAGAAGGGGATACAGGCTCCCCACTAAGCAGAGAGCCCAATGTGGGGCTCAATCCCAGGACCCTGAGATCATGACCTGAGCCGAAGGCAGAGGCTTTAACCCACTGAGCCACTCAGGTGCCCCTCCCCAGTCTTTTTAATGCCACTCCTAAAACAAGAATATGTATTCAGGAAAGTCATAGGTGGGGAATTTGGAGACTCAGTCCTGCCTCTAGCTGGGTGTATGACCTTGGATGAGTCACAACCTTAACATACACACTAACAAAAGAAACTAAACAATCTATAAAGTTACTACTGATTTTTAAATTTAAAATAAAATAAACTATGGTCTCTTTATGTGCCAAGTATTGGTAACTTCAAGCCTCAATTTCAGCTTGCCTCTGGAATAATTCTGGACTGTGATAATCAGTATGTATGGAGACATAAACATGCAGGGTCAGCGGGAGACAGAAAATTTGTGAACAAAATGGTTAGCGGCAATAATTACTTCTATAGATTATAAAGACTATTACAACAAAAACAAAGTGTGTTTACAGCGTTCCCACTACACTCTAAATGACTGGTTTAACAGTGTTTATGACCCAGTCCCCCTCACTAGACAGCCAGCCCCTAGGCTCCTATGAGTCACCTTTCTAATCCTGTGCACCTAGCTATCTGGCAGTCTCAAAAATATATCTTAATTTATGTTTTCTGGGTTAATACAGATAAATGGTACACTTATAACTAGCCCTAAAAGTAAAGCTGCATCATTTGGATCAGCATCCTAAGATGTAACAATTTTTTTATAGCCTATAAACCTTAAAACTGTAAAAAGTTGTTAAAGTACGCTGGGAAGTGATAGCATTATAGTGAAAATGCAAAGGTAATAGTAATAAAATCTAGGAAAATGGGAGTAAAACCCAGCTACCAAACACTTCAGCCCACTCTTTATTCCAATGACAATGGGTTACCAAAGATTCTTGAAAGCACCATCCCTTAATGTAAAATCGCCTCCTTTAACTATTATCATCATCAAGCAATGTTAATTATCATGTGAATTCTACTGAGGAAGTGACTACCACTTAAAGTTCTATAAAACTCCCCTTTTGAAGGTCTGAAGAAAATGAGCTGAAGTGTAGTCTGAATATTCTGGAATCAATAAAATGTAACTTTATTATCTGCAAAAATGATATCCAGAAACAAGTTTATCTACAATTCAATCCCAGTTTAACGATAGCCTCACAAATCCAAATTTAGACTGCACTTACACAAACCTGATTTCCAAATACCAAATGTGTAACTATTAATTTAGTAATATTCACTTAATTTATTAAGAGTAAATGTTAACTTTCACAAAGTACAAATTATGTACATGCTGTTTAAGGTCTAAAATTAAGACTCAAGCTCCTGGCAGGGTCAGTCAGCAGAGCATGCCACTCTTTTTTTTTTAATTAAAGATTGATTTCATTCATTCATTCATTCATTTGCCAGAGAGAGAGAGAGAGAGAGAGATCACAAGTACACAGAGAGCAGGCAGAGAGAGAGGGGGAAGCCAGCTCTCCACTGAGCAGAGAGCCCGATGCAGGGATTTATCCCAGGACCCTGAGATCATGACCTGAGCTGAAGGCAGAGGCTTTAACCCACTGAAGCCAGCTCCCCACTGAGCAGAGAGCCCAATGCAGGGATTTATCCCAGGACCCTGAGATCATGACCTGAGCTGAAGGCAGAGGCTTTAACCCACTGAGCCACCCAGGCACCCCATGAGCATTCCACTCTTGATCTTAGGGTTTTGAATTCAAGCCCTACATTAGGTGTGGAACCTACTTAAAATAAATAAATCACTTCCTTTAAAAAAATAAATAAAAGATCCAATATTATGTGCTGCCTTGACATCTGGTAAAATGGGGAGGGCTTCCAATGGCCTAACCATAAGGTCCCCTCCCCATTCTGCTCCTGTGGATAAGGTCAAAGTCAAATAACCTTCCCTGGGGTCCCTGGGTAGCTCAGTCAGTAGGGCCTATGACTCTTGCTCTTGGAGTTGTGAGTTTGAGCTCCACTCTGGGTACAGAGATTACTTTTAAAAAGGTCAAATAACCCTTCTTATCATGGAGACCTGGGACATTTCTGGCTTATACCCAAGTAGTAGGCTTCACTGCCCTCCCAGACTGTAGAATGTTTTTTTTTTTGAAGATTTTATTTATTTGACAGAGAGAAACACAGTGAGAGAGGGAACACAAACAGAGGGAATGGTAGCGGGAGAAGCAGGCTTCCTGCTGAGCAGAGAGCCCGATGCAGGGCTCTATCCCATGACTCTGGGATCACGACCTGGGCCAAAGGCAGACGCTTAACGACTGAGCCACCCAGGCGCCCCATGTAGAATTATTTTAAAGCAAGCCAATCACATTCTCCTGCAGGAACCAGGGGGCGCACCTCAAACACTCTTTACTCAAAGCCTACATTCCACAGCAACTCATTCTTCACTCTGTAGCCAACCCCCACCCTTTGTGGCCCTGTGCAGTGTACCGTGTCCTTCTGCCTGGGCTGAGATTAATAAACCACCTCACTCTCATGTACCCAGTGTCACATGCCATGGGGAGGGAATTCTAGCCCTATGAACAAGGTGAAAAAGAGGTGATTAAAATAATACATTATAATAGAATCTTATTCATTTTATCTTAAAGTTACTGAAAATTCATTATTAACTTTTTTATGCCTATATATATTAATTTTCTCCATATTTATTTTACAGATAATTTCATGATGCTATTTAAAATCTATTTTCTTCTTTTTATCTATTTATTACAGAAATTTTTGAACACACAAAAATAGAAAGCCTTTTTGACAGGTTGGTCAGTTATGCAAATGGTTTTGAAGAGTTGCAACCCTCTCGCTCACTCCATTTTCCAACACAGTAACAAAGCTCCCTTCAGACAAGTGTCTTCATTACCCAGATACATCACAGTCCTCCAGTCCTCCTACCCAATACTTAACACCTGCTCTTCACTCAACACCAGTTCACACTTCAAGCTGTGCTACAAAAACTTCTTCAATAGCCCAAAGGCATTTCTTTCCTTTGCACTTATTTTTAGTCAGCCTTATAAAATTAAACTCTCAATTACGGTCCTATCTTTGAAGATAAAAGGTACTTAAAGACAATGACTTTGGCTCTTTGTGCTGGTTTTCCCACCCCACAAAAGGCACTCATTTATAGTGGCAAATCTGATTTACAAGCCTTTATATAATTAAAGTTATCTATTTGTTCACTTGTGGAACTATACCAGTGTGGTGGTGGGCAGAAGTGGGTAGGGGGTAGGGACAAACAGAACCTACAAACCCTCAAATTATAAAGCAGTCTTCACCACTAAACTAATTTTCTTATTTGTTTGAAAATAGGACATCAATGTGAATATCTTAAAAGGAATGAGTTTGCTTCACTTTTCTCAGATCTGCTCCCACTCTGTAACTATCACAGCTGGGAGAGCCTAAAACAGATCTTTTATTCTTTTATTCTTAAGGATTAACTGTGAAGTAGGGCCAGGTTTAAGGGCAGCTAAACAAGAAAACTTGCTAAGTTTCACTCCAACAATTTTCCTAAACCAGAGAGGATAAGCTCCAAATGGTAACCGGCCCATCTTACCTCTCAGGGAGACATAGGTGGAAGGACCCACTCCACACTCCTCCCCTTCAGGCTGTTATTATTACTTATATGTGGCCATCTGTTCAATAAGCATATACAGGACAGCTCTAATATGCCAAACTTTGTAGTCATAAAGATGATCCCAAGTCCCTGGTCCTCAAGGATTCCACAGCTGAGTGAACTGAAAATTCTGAAAATGACCCATTTTAATTTTAAACACACTTTTAAAGACCCTTAGCATTTTGAGCTTGTTCTTTCTAAATTTTAATGTAGTTCTCACAGTTTATTTTACTAATATTTATGAATATTTATGTTAACTTTCATTAAATACAAGTTACATTGAAAATGAAATAAATAAATCTTAAAATAAAATTCTGAAATTGGCCCACTTCTTTCTAAAACACAGAGAACACATAACTTAAGGAACAGGAAAAAATAAACTAGTATTCTAACATCCATAAGATAAACTGAAATTAAGATTTGCTTTGCAAAATGACTAACAGTAGGCAACACAATTACCAAAGTTAGATAATTTTCAAGAATATGCCAACAGAAATACATTTACAGCTTTAAACTTGTCACAGCATTTTTACCATTTCATTTTCACAAAAACTTGAAAGATATGTGGTGAGGGCCCCATGATGAGAAGATGAGAAGTTTTGCACAAAGACGTTAAGCAACTTCTCCAGCAGCTGGTAGGTATTAGGACAGGGCTAGAATCCAGGTCTCCTTATTCTCAGTCTTTTGCCTTTCCCACTGGAGTCTCCATTTAGTGTCAGAGGTGGAACACAATCAAGTGGCAGCTCCAACCAGGCTCTCAGTGTAGGTCATCATCTTCTTTCCCAATCTGTTACTCTTTGTATTGTGACCATGGCTTCTCCATCCTCATTACCCAAACTGGATACAAGGGCCAAGAGTGCCTGATGGAGTCTACCTTTGTGAGATACAGCCTTGCACCTCTGTGTCTTTCCCTGTGTCATCCAGCTTCAATACATGATGCTGTCACATTGCTCTATAAAACACATCTGTGCCATCTCATTCTCTGGCTACTCTTTGTTTAAGGAAAGAAACTTAAAAAAATTCTGTAATCCACTAAGACCTTTAACTATTTGTTTCAAACCTAACTTTTGAATCTTATTTCCCAATACTATATTTCACATACCTTGTGTTCTACCCGAGGTCAACACACCACTGCCATTCTTTTTTATTCCTTTTTGTCCTCCATATCCTTGTTTATATTACCCCTTTCATCTTTAAGGAGCCAATTCAAAAGGCACCTCCACAATGAAGACCTGCATGAATTCCGTATGCCAGAGTAACCAATCTTTTCTGAATTTCCTGGCCTTTAACCTACACTTCTCTTCGGATACTTTTCTAACCTGTATTACAGTTACTTATATATGACTTATACCCCCTTCACTGTGGACATGTGTTTATTTCATTTACTCAACCAACAAACATTTACATGAATACATACTATGAGCTAGGAATGGGGATACAGCAGTGAATAAAAAACCAAATCACTGCCTTCATGGAATTTACCTTGTGTTGGAGGTAGGGCAAGACAATAAAAATAAATGAGAACATTATTTTGGAAGGTGATAAATCCTATGGTTAAGGGCACTGGAGAGTTGGGTTAGGGGACTTCTATTTTAACTAGGTTGGTTAAGAGGCCTAGTGGAGAAGGTAACATTGAGCAAAGGCTTCAAAGAGATAGGAAAAAGAACAAAGCAGAGAAAAAAATGCAAAGGCAGAGTGGTATGAACTGGTATGCGGTTTTCTAGGAAAAGAAAGGCCACTGTACTGCAGGGTTTTTTTTATATAAAGTAAATATCCAAAAAACAAGTGTAATTCTTTTTTATTATTTCTAATAGTAATAGCTATCACTTACTGCACACCTGTGAAGCACTGTTCCACACACAATGAGAAGAAGGTATCATTATCCCTACCTTACAACTAAAGGAACCAAACCTCCAAGGGGTTAAAACCTGTGCAGAGGATGACAGAGAAAGTTACACAGCCTGAAATATAATCTAAATGTCCACTGGACTCTATTTCTACATGGGCTGCCCACACTGAATGAAAACTTCAGAGCTCTTAATCTTTACTTCTGCTTGGTTTCCACTACTTTAATTTTTTTCCAATCTCTTATTTAGCTTTAATTAAGCAGTATTTATAAATACTACAGAACCTAAATCTCCAACCCTAATTTAGCAATATTAGTTATAAATTAAAATTTTAACTTACATGTAAGTTTAATATGGTCTCTTTTATGAAAAAAAGTCTGGAAGCAGTCAGAGATGACTTATTCACTTTCATTTCCTTGTAAATAATACTCTTTATTCTCATTAAAAGTTTTAAACCCTGACAGAGTAGCTCCAGCCTAGAAAGAAGAAAATACAGAAGTAGGCAAAAGGACTGCATAGCTACTAAATACTTCAAAAATTTGGCTACTAGCCTCCATACTCGTTTTACTCACCAACATGAAACCTACTCAACCAAGGACAACAATACTGCTTCAACAGCTTACTGCAATGAAACAAAGATCTCTATTCTCATTTGTCCTTCTATTACTTTTAACATTACTTTTATTACTAACTAGGCATATGGCATATAGAGTTTCTAGAAATATAAAACATAATCCTGTATTTAACGAACTGAAAAACCTAGTAAAGAAACTAGAGACACAAATGCAAAACTAACAGTTTTGTACAGTTGTAGGGAGAGCAAGACAGGATTAAGTGACTTTATAAAAGTTAGGAAATTAAAACAGTCATGTTCAAAACATTACGGCCGACTGACTCCTAAGTCAGTATCTCCGCAATAGTTGAAACAATCTAAAACTCACCACAACAAAACGAAACTATTTGAATGAGCTTAATGAACACACGCCGACACGGCCAAGCCAGGCTTCCATGGGATTTAACAGCAATCCAATTCACGGTGGGACTACTCGATGAGGAAAAGCCCTTCCATTTCTGAACACACGTGTCCCCAGGGCTGAGAAAAGCGCCCCTGAAGGGCCCCTACCAAACCAAGATCGGCTGAGTCGCCCAGTTAAGCCCCTTCGCGCTTGCCTGAAAGAAAGAAAGAGTGGCGACCTCACCCCAGCTGGAGGCCGGCCATGCGGCTTCCCCTCCTCTATTTGGCCCTGGTCACCTCCGGTTACACGCCCACACAGGCCGCACGGGCCGCCGCCTCTTGAGCTCGCGCGGCCAGCGCTTTCGTCGTGGTACAGAAGGAGGTGAGATCATCCGGGGCTGCAGCCGCGCGCGCCGCCTCCTCCATGGGGGAGCGCCAAGGAGAACCTGCCCCGGACGACCTGCGACCCCCACCCGCGGTCTCGCCGTCGGGGAGAGCCTAGGCGCGGCCAAATGACGCAGAGACAGGGCGCACGCGCAGTATAGCGCAGCGAAGGCCCGCCCCCGGGGCTCCTTCCTGTGAATTTCCGGTTTTAGTTGGCCTTGCAGAGTGGAGAGCAAAAAGAGGAGGGTGGAGGGCGGGCAAGGGAGAAGAACTGGAGGCTGTATTTTGCAAAGCCAGGTTTGCTGACGAGGTGATCAAAATCGAAGCAACTGCTGCTCTCTTAAAATGCGAATTCCCACGTGCATTTAGCATGTGAGCTGCATTTTAAGCAGTCCCTAGCGATCCCCTAAAGGAAGGGTGCTCCGAAAGGGGCAAGCAGTGGGCTAAAGCTGGGCCTGAAGGCTGGGAGTGGGTCGGGAACGTGGAGTGGCGAGGCTCAGTGTAGGGCACTTTCTTAACTTACCGAAACCCGGAAAGATGCGTTCCTTGGGCGAGTTACATGGTTTGGTAAAAGTGGGTCTGGAGATACTTGAAGCAGAGATGTAGTTTTCATGAGATACATAGGAAACCTACTGTTAGGCTATCCCGCCTTGGCTTCTCCAGTGGAAAACTTCCCTAGGGCCCACCATCATGGTTTTCTCTAAAGATTTATTTTAGAGACAGAGAGAGAGCATGCCCACGCATGCCAGATCGGGCAGAAGGGTAGGTAAAGAGAAAATCTGAAGCGCTGAGCTGGTAGCCTGTCCTGGGGCTCAGTTTCAGGCTCCTGAGATCATGACGTGAGCTGAAATAACAGTCTGAAGCCTAACTGACTGAGCCTCCCAGGCACCCCGGTTTTTTCTAAAATGGACAAAGACAGGGGTGCCTGGGTGCCTCAGTCGGTTGAGACTCCAACTCTTGATTTCTACTCAGGTCATGATCTTAGGGTCCTGCGATCCTTCCCACCGTTGGGCTTTGCACTCAGCTGGGAGTCTGCTTGAGAATTCTCTCCCTCTGCCACTCCTGCAACTGGCTTGCTCTCTCTCTCTCAAAATAAGTAAATAAATCTTTTTAAAAAGCAATAAAATGGACAAAGAGGGTTCATTTTTAAGAAAGGGGGTGGGGAACAAGCCAGATCAGGGGTGAGACTTGTTAATATCTTAGTTAAAGGTGCCAAGGTCCTTTGGGTATGTTGTTCCAGTTTCTGAATAGATACAAAAACTCTAGCATTGGAAATGTAAATCATGTTGGGTGGGAATATTTTTTAAGTGAATGCTTGTTGAACCAGAAAATAGCAAATATAGTTTGCTCTTTTCAGACTAATTGGATTAGCCACAACCTCTGGTTTCATTATAGGTGACTGTGCAGCTACTTATTTATTGCAGCTAATTTAAAAGCTTTTACCCCTCTATGAGCTTGGTAACCAGCCAACCTTGCATTTAGAACTGGCTCAGTGGACTTTTTTTGCTTAATTCTTTGGTCTCAGCCAAATTCTAGCTAGATTACAGAGTCAAATAAGGAATTACATTAAATACTGAAAGGTGGTTGGCATGTTGGTCTCTGATAATATAATAGATTGATGAAAATGGCTTCATTTCTCTACCCGTCCATGTGCCCACACATCTTGCAGAGTGACTTTGCAGTTCCACTCCATCCTGATTCTGCCTTGGCTTTGGAACTGTTTTTGGCCAAGAAAATGTGGTGGTTCCCGGCCTAAATTATGCTAAGAAACCTGGACTAGTTTGCTGGAGAAGGATACCTCGTAGAACACTGCAAAGCTACCCAGATGAACCATACTATGTCTGGACACCAGAGATTGAGCCAACAACAGACTGATTTGATTGGTTGAGGTCCACAAATGTGCACTGTTGATCCACAGACATATGAAAAAGATTAAATGATTGTTGTTCTAAGCCACCAGTTTTGATAGAGATGGTATGTAGCAATAACTAACAAGTGCCATCAGATACCTGTAGAAGGCAGATGATTACAATGAAAATAGTTTGTATGAACAAGAATGCTTAGAAATTGGGCGCTTGGGTGGCTCAATTGGTTAAGCGTCTGCCTTTGGCTTGGATCATGATGGGGTTCTGGGATGGAGCCCCGTGTCGGGCTCTCTGCTCAGCAGGGAGCCTGCTTCTCCCTCTCTCAAATAGATAAGACTCTTAAAAAAAAAAAAATGTTTACAAATTATGTTAACCTAAGGAATCTGCTTGCAGGTCTTTCTGCCAGTATTCTAATCATCCCGGCAAAGCCTTGCCTCATCTAATCAGCTTTCTTTGTTGCAGCTCCCAGACTCCTCTCACATTTGTTTGGACCTCCCACCTGACACTAAGAGTCACATTACACAGTACATTGTTTTTATAAGTGTATATAATATGCCTAACATTATACACACTCCTTCAATGTCCAGACCACTTCTCCAGCACATGATGTTATACAACTTATAGAATGTTCAAGCATTGATCATAAATATTTAAAAAATTTTTAAAAATCCATCTCCTTTTCATATATTGCTGTTGAGGTTATAAAACAGTATAGCTTCCTTGGAAAACAGTTTGGCAGTTCCTTAAATAGTTAAACATATATCAACCATATGACTCAGCTTTTCTACTCCTGTTTACTTAAGAGAAATGAAAGCATATATCCATTAAAAGACTTGTAAATGAACATTCAAAAGCAGCTTTTTTTGTAATGTCTAAAAAAATGGAAATTCAAATGTCCAATAACAAAGCAACTGTGGTATATCCATATAATAGAATACCACTGAACAATAAAAGGGAATGAACTACTGATACATGCTATAAATGGCTAATTCTCAAAATAATTTTGGTAAGTGAAAGAAGCCAGGCCAAAAATATACAATAAACAATTATATGTTTATATAAAATTCTAGGCAATGGAAGGTAATATATAGCAACAGAAAGTAGATGGTTGGGAGTAAAGGAGACAATAAGGGCAGAGGGATTACAATGGAGCAAAAAGAAACTTTGAGGTGATGGATATGTTCACTGTTTTACTTGTGGTGATGCTTTCATCCTATAACATCATATGACATATATCAAAACCTACCAAATGTATATTTTACATATGTGGAGTTAAGAGTATGTTGATTACACCTCAATAAAGCTGTGAAAATCTCTGTTATAGAAGTATAAGCAAGACTTCTTTAATAAACAGTGTTTTTAAAAATCATGTATCAGTAAATCAAATAGTTTCTCATGCATAAATTGTTCTTTAGTTGCTCTTCTATGTTTTGGTTTTGTTACCACAGAGGCCAGCCCGGAGCATGAGAATGGCAAAACAGATGATTATTTTTTCTTTAGCTCAATCCTTTTCACTAAATTTGCCTTTTGTCTTTCCAAAGTGGATAATGGCATTTTATTTATTTGTTTGTTTGTTTGTTTATTTATTCTTAAAAGTTTTTATTCAAATTCCAGTTAGTTAACATACAGTGTAATATTAGTTTCAGGTATACAAGGTCTTAATTCAACACTTGGTCTCAGTGTTTTATAGATATCACTGGGTGTTCATCACAATCAGAGGCCTCCTTAATTCCCATCCTCTATTTAACCCATCCTCTCCCCCCCGCCCCCGCCCACTTCCCCTCTGGTATCTCTAGTATTTTAAAAGGTTAATATTAGATAAATGTTTTCCAATTAGTATTATTAAGTTTACTCAGGACCATAGATGACGAACAAATTTAGTAGGGCATTTTCCAAAACATTTGTTGGAAGGAGAGAGGAGATTTCTATGAAAAAGACAGTGATAACTTGAAGTAAATTTAGGTCGAGTACTAGGATGCTCATTAAAAGCCAGGAGTTGGCTTTTAATAATTATCTCATTTGACAAAATGGTAGGCAGATATGGTAGGCAGAATTATGCCCCCCCCCCAAAGATGTCCACAGTCCTAACCTTCAGAACGTGTGACTGTTACCTTAGAGGCAAAAGGAACTTTGTAGGTGTCATTAAATTAAGGGTCTTGAGATGGGGAGATAATCCTTGATGTCTAAGTGGATCCAAAATAATCACAAGGGTCTTGTAAGAAGGCAGAAGTGTCACAGTCAGAGAATGAGATATGAACAGAAGAAGAGTCAGAGAGGTGCAACATTGCTGGCTTTAAAGATGGAGAAAAGAGAATGAACCAAAGAATGTGCAAGGCCTCTACTAAAAAAGGCAGAGAACAGATTCTCACCGAGAGCCTCCAGGAGGAATATAATCTTCCCCACACTTTGGTTTTAGCCCAGTTAAATTTGTGTTGGATTTCTGACCTCTGGAACTGTAAGATAATAAATTTGTGTTGTTTGAAGCCAAAAAGTTGGTGGTAATTTGTTAGACCAGCAATAGAAAACCAATACAGTGAATAAGCACATCAAATTAGAGTGATGAGGACACTAAGATCCCCAAACATCATCATTAAAAATAAAAGGATTCCATTTTATAGACAGGTAACCCTAGTGTTCCTTTATCTCGGTTATTTTATATGGATTTGTTGTGTTACTTGATTGGTATCCCTCCTATCCAAGCATCCATGCTGTGGTGCATGTGCACCAAGCACCTGCACATGCTGTGGTGCAATTCCAATCCCAACTGTGATGCAATTCCAATCCCAACTTTCAAATGTTCTCAGCTGGAATTACTCCTTCCCCTTCTCTTTTTAACTGCTAATACAGATAGAAATATCTTTTTACTTATTTCTTGACTGTGCCTCAGCTCTCCAACACAAAAATCTTTTATGAAACTACTGCATGAGGTTGGAAATACGGTGTACCAGTGTGATTACCATTACAACAAAGATGCCAAAAAATATCATGCCTAGGGTCATCAGACAGGGACATGATTTAGCAATAGAGGAACTAGAGCATAAGCTCTTTGGAGGGCAGGGAGCATGCCTGATTTTATGTAACCCTCAGAACTAGGTGCAGAGCTACTAGCTACTACTGTGCTTGTTTAGAAGCTAGAACTAACAGTTCTGTGCTAGTAACCAGCCAGAGCAAGTCTTTGTAGAATTTGGCACTTATTCATTTCACAACCCCAAAAACCTGTGTGGAAAGGGGTATCCATAGGAAGATTTGGTGGTTTTTAAAAATGTTTTTTTCCCAATTTCTGTATAGTTATACTTTGGTCAAAATATAAGTAATTAGGGGCACCTAGATGGCTCAGTCGTTAAGCGTCTGCCTTCGGCCTAGGTCATGATCCCAGGGTCCTGGGATCAAGCCCCACATCGGGCTCTCTGCTCAGCAGGGAGCCTGCTTCTCCCACTACCATTCCCTCTGCTTGTGTTCCTTCTCTCGCTGTGTTTCTCTCTGTCAAATAAAATAAAAAATCTTTAAAAAAAATATATAATTAGAGGTGCCTGTCTGGCTCAGCTGGTGGTGTATGCAACTCTTGTTCTTAGGAGTGCAAGTTGGAGCCCTACGTTGAGTGTAGAGATTATGTAAAAATAAAATCTGTTTTTTAAAATGTGAGGAATTAAATCCTTTTGGACAGAGCCTCAAAAATACATATTTATGCTCAAATAAAATTTTTTTCTTTTTTTTATTTTAAAAAGAGAGAGAATTAAGCAGATTCCACACCCAGTGTGGAGCTGACATGAAACTCGATCTCAAGACCCTGAGATCGTGACTTGAGCCGAAATTAAGAATTGGATGCCTAACAAACTGAGCCACCCAGGTGTCAATATTTTTCCACTTAATAAAATGACTTACAGGACACTAATAAAGACTAATGACAAGATTTCTGATGACTCTTGTAGTTTAAAATATGTTATGATTCTGATTTTCCATATAATAAAATGTCATGTTCTACACTCCCAAACATGTAAAAGGTATTAACATGTTGAAATATAGCTGGTTTTCTTTAATACCATCATTTCATTGTATCAGAAGGTAACCACTAGATGATAAATTCCTTCACATATCATGGATTTGCTCCCTAAGATATGCACAGGTGGACATTTTCTATATCATGATGGGGACCTGGGCTATTTGTTTCTACAAAGACAATGGGAAACATTTAATTGAGGAATTCATTAGGATGATATGGAACCTGAGACTACATGAACATTTCAAGTAGTGGGTAAAAAGAAAGTAACGAGTGTTCAGCTAGAAATAAGTTATTTTATTTTAAAACACATACAGATTAATAAATATTATTGGAAAACTTAATAAATAGCCTTTTATATTTACATAAGGCAATTACAACATGCTATGACTACTTCTATAAAGCAAAATATAAGCAAGTCTTAGCCATTGACAAATGTGTGTATGTATGCTAATTGGAAGCTCCCCGATACATTTACAGGAAAAAAACTTATGCAGTCAATCAACATGTTACATTTTTTTAAATCTAGTCATCATCTCCTTCACGATTATATTCCATTTTACAAGAAAGAAATATTTATCATTTAAAAAGGCAAAAACACTCAGGAATGCTACGAAAAACAGTACCCTTAAATTATTTCAAAGTGCAAAAACACTGACATGGGAATAGGGGTCAAATTATTATATTTTGACAAATAAAATAGTCTAAATTTTTCAACCTGACCTTTTGGCACTAGTGGTTTGGGAGCTCCTGACATTTACCTGGTATCAGGTAGTTCATGGTCAGGGTTGAGCTGCTTGGAAGCAGGACGTTCAGCATCATTCATTACAAATCTAACACAACAGAACTGATCTGGTTCACAGCTCATTGAATCTTCTGCGGAACATAAACCTATGCAGAATGTCAGAAAATCTCATCACACCATTAGAATATGATCTTTCAGTGCAGCTTTTTAAAGTCCCTGTTTAATTTCCATATTTTATAATAGACTATATAAAACCTTTCCTTTTAAAACAAAAAAAGGAAAATTAAAGCTTCATGGAATCGTGCAAACTTTACACCCAGCACTTCCTTTGCTTACTCAGTGCTTGAAGCTGCATGTCAGTAGCAGAGTCTTGAGCAGACAGGATGCCCAGTGCAAGCTGAGCTTCCACTGCATCACTCCAGAGCAATCCTGCACAGAACACTCTTGTCTGAGGCTATCAGCACACGCTGAAAGTGCGAGCGCTCTAAAACAGGTGATTTGGAGAACCATCTCACCCCTTTAGAGGTAGAGAAACTGAGGCACAGAAAGGTTAAGTGACTCACCTAGAGTTGCACAATTCAAGGAAAAATAGAGAAAAGAACAAATAAATCCTTCTCCCTGGCTCATGCTCTGGGCCCTAGACTATGCTTTTTATCACATTGGGTACATTTGAAATAGATTTATTTACATAATCATTGTTCTACTGAGTATCAATTTTTACTAGACAACATTTTTTGATGTAACATAAAGTTACATTTTCTTAAAATATAATTCTCTTGTTGCATTTAATAGCATGTGAGAAATGTGTATGAAATTAAACAAGTAGTGATACTGGGCCAAATTCTCCTTCTCATTCCTCTAATTCTTAATCTTTTCAAGTATATGATGGAGGTATAAGAATCTGGCCAGATGTGAAAAATCACCTCAGAGCTAAAGGATAGACCCTTAAAATTCATCACCAGTACAACTGTGAGGTGGAAATAAGGAATACAGAAAATTGAGGTATTTTATATGATAAACAGTTTTATGGTGTGTGACTGGTGTGTAACTTGATCTTTTCTCTTTCCAACTCAAGTTAACAGACCTCTAGCTATGAGTATGAGTAAAACATATGAAAACTAACACGGACATGTCCTTGGGAAGAAGGTTGATGTTAAGTTGTTAATGTTACATTTTTGGTCCCTGAGAAGGCAGAACACCAAGATTCCATCTAATCCTGCTTGATGGGTGAACTACTTCCTTGGTGTATCAAACACAGTGAGAAGGACAACTCCTTCAGAGCACTGGAACCAATCAGACAGTTGTGAACAGATCTAAACTAAAGCATTTTTCTCCTTCTGGTTTCCTACTCAGTATAAAAGGCCTAAATCAGGATCAAGTAGGCATCAGAAAAGAGCAATGGGCATGGCTCTGTAGATAATCGGAGCACTTTCTCCACTCTTCTAGATTAGTTAAGCAGCTTGGAAAAGAGAGTTATCATCTTCCAACAAGAACTAGGCAGCACATCAACACCTTGATCTCCATGGACGAAAGTGTTTGTCCACACCTAGAATACACTGCATCTCAGTGCTTTAAAAATGTGTAGGAACTAGCTTCTAGAAGTGAGCACAGCATTTACAAAGAGAGGAGCTGTCAAGGAAGAAGGAGGATGAGGGGTGACTACACATGTTAATAGTGTTCTCTTCTATCAGACATGAAACCCAAAGAAAAAGAATAAAAACCAACCTACTACAGCTGGAATGAACTTCTGGAAATAAAATTGATTATAACAAATTGGCTTGAAAAGTAGGAATTGAAAGAATATTTCTTATTGCTGAACCAAGAGCAGCAAAGTATATTTCACTAACATTCTAATATGAGAATACCATAGTGACATTCTTGCTCTATGTGTGGCAAGGAGGAGACTGCCCTTCCTCTCATGAACCTTCTCTCTCATGAACACACATGGAATGGTCCTCCAGAAGAGCAAAATGCCCAGGGTGGTCTCAGTGCTAGACCCCAATGAGCAAATATGAAAGCAATCTTTTTAAATGTAAAGATTCAGATAAGGAAACAAGGCATTGACTAAATAGTAGAGGAGAGAAATAGCTTATTTAAGTAACTATCCGGAGTAAATTTGCAAATTGTGATAAGAAACATAAGATTTTAGAGAAGGCTTGAAAACAAATAGTATTTTTTCTTAATTCATCAGAGATAAAACCCAAGGAATAGTATAATAATGAAAATGTTTCATTTGTATTTACTTTTGGAGAGACCAGTGAGACCTATTCCTATTCCAGGCCCTCCCCTAAAACTCTCACTTTGAGGCTTTTTTCTTTGCAATTCCAAACGAATTATGAAAACATGAATTTGTAAAAAAACAAAAACTAGGGCGCCTGAGTGGCTCAGTCGTTACGCGTCTGCCTTCGGCTCAGGTCATGATCCCAGGGTCCTGGGATCGAGCCCCACATCGGGCTCCCTGCTCGGCAGGAAGTCTGCTTCTCCCGCTACCATTCCCTCTGCTTGTGTTCCCTCTCTCGCTGTGTTTCTCTCTATCAAATAAATAAAATCTTAAAAAAACAAAACAAAACAAAACACTACATTAATAATAATATCAAATCAAATTATATGCTCTATATAACTCAAACTTGAAAATTAGGTTATTAGACTGCTGGTCGTGTCAATTATTTGAGGCTAGAGTCACACACTTGAAATACAATCATAGAAACTTTGTTTACTGGAAGCAAAGCCATGCATCCTACCAAAAAAATCTGCAAAGCCTGGGAGAGTCTAACTGTTCCAGAACAAGTCACCCTGAAGAAGAGACCAGCTATTACTACTTTCAGATTTTGTTTTACTCTAAAAAATCATAGGAGTAATCATCCAGAAAATATCACCTCTGAATATCCATGGTATAATTGTGAATATGAATTTAAATTAATCTTCACCTGTAAATTATACCAAAATAAATAAAATAATTTCCATAAGACACATGAATTTCCTCAGTATACTTGTGTTATCACATGTATTCTTTTAATATCTCAAACTCCTTATCTAGGAAACTATTTTTATGCCTAAAACTATACTGATACAACTACATGACATTTTCAAAAGTTCAGTTCAATAAATTAAGGCTTGCATTCCTAAAAATACCACATAATAAAAAAACAAACCTTCAAGAGCTGATAAAAAGAGTGAGGGATTTTTAAATATTTATTAACTATCAGTGAATATAAGATTTAAAAAAATTTTAAATAATTTTGTTGCTGCTCTTAGTTCATGAAGCCCTGACAACCCACAATCAACAGATGTACCTTTAATTCATAAAGGTGTTCTTCACTCTATGTTAAACTATCCTCATTTCATTTAGCTTCTTTGTTCAACATTCTAGGGAACAATTTCTTTGGTCTTTAGAAATGTTCTTTTTGCCGGAAAAAAATATTTTTCTCCTTACTAACTTCAATTGGGTATTACTAAATTTGATATTCTAGTTCACCAAATCTACCTTACCCAATCCCATTTCCAACTTGACACAGTTCCTTATTTAGATAAAACAGTGCACATGAAGTACATGATATCTTAATGAAATAATTTGCATCACTTTGTGCTTTGCTCCCATTTAATATACACAGAAGGTTACTATAAACAGACAAATGATCTGTTTGACCCAAATAGTAGCATAGTTAGTGGCTATTTTGCATTTCAGAAGCTTAATGAGAGGTTGGGTGAGGAATTATAGGGTGCTCTGCCATCTCCAACAATAGGGAGAGGGATATGTTAGTTGTTTTCATTTTTGCTAGAAATTCTTTTGAAAACTTACTAAATGTGTTTCAATTTGCAGAAACTAGCCTGAGCTTGACTGTGTCCTTTAATCTGTTTCTGTATTATAGGGAACTTGATATATGTGCTATTAAATAGTTACTCTCTCATCTAACAGCATTATTATCAAGTTAAATAATTTATTTCTTGAGTGGCCACAATGCTCACTGAAAGAGAACACGGATGTTTTTGATACTGAGTCCCAGGTACATAGACTGAATGCAAATAAAATACCTTATGCTATTTAAGTCAATTGTCTTTAATTGGATAATAACTACATGCTAAAAGGGTCAATTTGCTCTTATGTGTCTTTCACCTTGACTTTCTTCCAACAAATGAATATACTGTTATTTCTAAATGCTTTACATATTTATATTTTGAATAGTGAAATATTAAAGTATAATCAAAGAGTTATTCTAATCTAAGAAAACATACACATAGTAATCGTCAAATTAAGTGAAGACTTCAAGTGATAAAGGCACTGAAATTGATTTGAGCTATTGAAAGTCATCCTGTAAATGGAACTCTGCATTATGTCGTCCACCTATTCTCTCTCTATTTTCAATTAAAATGTCTTGGAGTAGAGGGTGGGAGAGTCAGCTCATTAGAGGATTAAAAACAATTAAATGTATATACTTCTTATTTGGATGAGGTACCTGAATGTTATACATGCTTAATGCAAAATAACCCAACTATGGACACATTTACTGTATAGTCAGACTTCAAGACAACAATTTCTCCCATTTCCAAAGTAATCTTCTAAATAAGAATATCTGTTCCCTGCAAAGACTAATCAGAAAGAGCCCATCTTTATTTTCTATTAAATAATGTTAAAATATTTTAAAAGGAAAGAGTATTCATGAAAGCTTCCAGGTTAATGGTAATGAACATGAGATTCCTCTCATCAGAGAGAGATGATGCCCAGGCAACCATTTAGCAACTTCAGACTGCAAAGGGCTGGGCCCCCACACTGGTGGTGAGTGATGCTCCCCACTGTCCACCAGACCACCCATTAATATGCAAGCAACTTTAATACCATTGATTAGGGTCTCTTCTACTTCACATTAAATTAGAGCCAGAAACCACATTCGTTTCCTATTCCTTGAGCTACCCAACCCCCTGCTGCATCCTAGTCTGTTTTCATATTAGATTTGTTCATCTCTCCAAGGTTGAAATTGAACTCTTTGAACACTTGTATAAGGACAATCCCAACAGAGACGGTGGTGAACCCACAGGCCATACCCAAGAAGTCCACCAGGCCCACGTTGCTCCACTCCCGAAAGAGGATGGCCGAGGCTAGCAGGACAAGGGTGGTGAACACGACGTAGTAGATGGCCCCAAACACAGAGGAGTCGAAGCACTCAAGCGCCTTGTTGATGTACCTGAACTGGACAATGATGCTGCAACCAAGCACGGCCAGAAGCACCAGGCACAAGCAGAGGGCCCGCTGACTGGATGGGTTGTTGTGGAAGATGTCTTGGGCCGCCAGCCCGATGCCCTTGGTGGAAGGCACGGTGAAACTCCCTAGCAAGGAGCAGATACTGATGTAGACCATAATGTTGGTGGGCCCATGGGCTGGTGCAATCCAAAAGATGAGCAGCAGCAGCATAAGCAGCACGATGCACAGATAGCCCACAAACACTGGAAAACAGATTTTTTTACTTTAGAGTCAATTCAACAAAACCTAGGCAGATGGTGCTCCTGTGTATGTGTGGCCAGAGTGGGAGGTTTCTTAAGGAACATGTGGAAAAACTGTAGGGGTATTTGTGGCTGTTGTAGGGATCAAAGGCTACATACAGAAGGCCAAGGCCATAGGACCTAGGATGTGGAGATAGTTCCACACAATCAAAAATCATCCCATTCTCCTCACAACTTCCGACTGTCTCCTTGGACTTGTAAGTGAAAAATATGCTTATAATTACCACAGCCTCGAACCCAGTTTATGTATAAGACAAAATAGTTTTTGCATATATTTTTAAAGCACTGCATTTTTCAGAACTTCATCAAGAGTTATTCTCCATTTCAGAGTATTCCACTGCTGATGGCAATATCCCGAGTGTTTCAATTAACAGCATTACACCCTCTGTGAGTCTGTATTTGCAGCTGCCAGGGTCTCAGCAATTCCACATGGCATGGGGTCTGCTGGCTTTAGTATGTCTTCTATATTCCTACCTGAGCATTCTATTCTCTGTCAATTAAGCATCTAACTCTCTCTTTCAGCTCAGGTCATGATCTCAGGGTTGTGAGATCAAACCCTGAGTCAGGCTCCAGGCTCAGTGGGGAATCTGCTTGAGATTCTCTCTCTCCTTCTCCCTCTGCAGCCTGCTCTCAAACAAAACAAAACAAAACAAAACAAGATACATTGTTGTGAAAATTACATAAAGTAAATTCTGATGGACATTCATATCCAGTTTTCTGATTTTTTTTCATGTATTTGTACTCTCATTTCTCACAGTTTTGGAAATATTTTGGTTTTTACAGGATAAAATAAACAAAATAGTACTAAATATTTAGGGATAAAAAATTACAGAAAAATAGTCTTGGCTAATTTCATTATGAATCCCTTTTCAAATTTTACAGACATTTCTGCTGCAATGTCAATCATGGCCAGTTGAGAGCTGTAAAAGAATGATCAGATGTTTTGTGGCCCAGAGATGTCTGTGTTTGGGATATTCATATGGATGTAGTTTTGTGCTGCTACCTGTCTAAATTTGTTGGTAAGCAACATTAAGATGGTCTGCTGGGAATAATTTAGAAGATTCTATACAAAATTCTATAATTATGTAGACTGTAGTTTTTTTTTTTAATAGCATTTGTCAAGAAATACATAGTATGTCAAAAATACATAGAAAAAACAGAGATTTCGATGGGAGATCCGAAGATAAATCAAACTGGCTCTCGGCTCTCAGTTTCCCATCAGAGGAAAGTGCAGAGGCTTGGACACACAGTGGACATGAGGGGAGTATGACCCAGGGCAGACCCCAGCAGGACTAACACCAAGAAGCAGTGACAGCAGGAATGTGGGAAGGAGGTGAGGTAGGAAAACTGGGAGGTGGGGAGGAGTGAGAGGCTGTAGGGGGAGACATGTGGGGAATGTGAGTCATGGCAGGTACAGGAATGGGAAGGCATGGTAAGCAGGAGTTGGATGGGAGTGGAAGGGACGCTGGCATGGATAAGAATGTTGTAGAGAGGGCCAGATGATGCAGGCACCCATGCACTAGGTCTAGAATGTTGAGAAGAAAGCAGAAGAGGTCCTGAACATGATGGAGCATGTATGCAAGGTCGGGAACACAGGGACCACCAGGCCTTTTCCCACACTTGGGGAAGCAGGAATGAGAGATGCTATTGCCTGTGGGCACAGTGAGGGCCACTCACAGGCAAAGTCGAACAGAGGGTCTAGGAGAACAGACGGTAAGCCAACTCCAGCCTGTGCCTGGAAGGATCATACTGACAGGCAGGCTCCCTTACAGCTTTGCCAGAAAGGAGTTACCTGGATTAGTCAGCTTCTCCTCCAGCTCAGCCTGAGTGGTCACACTCTCAGATTTTGGGGAGTGGATAATCAGCACAACAGAACCTGCACAGCTTAGCAGACACCCCAACTTGCCCAAGATGTTGAGCTTTTCCTTCAGAAGATAAGAAGCTAAAATGGACCTTTGTTTAAAAAAAGAGAGAAATCATTAAAATTTAAACCATATTTTTGATCTGTATCTACTGATTATAAGTATTTTGTACCAGCTATATTTTCTTTGAAGCCATATATGTTTTTAATATAGTTTTTAAGAGTAGACAAGATTAGGAATTTATTTAAATTTATTTAAATGAAAAAGGATTTTCATACCAATTCCAGGCAGTCAATATATAGTTAATGACTCTTAATTAATACTGCTATATATTATTTCAATATGAAATATACCAGAATAGAAAAGTAAGTTTATCATTCATAAAAATGAAGTTTTATGATTAAAAATACTGTTTCCTAATTTTTATTTTTACTTATTTTTATTTTTTTATTAACATATAATGTATTATTTGTTTCAAGGGTATAGGTCTGTGATTCATCAGTCAGTTTTACACAATTCACAACACTCACCATAGCACATATCACCCCCAATGTCCATCACCTAGACACCCCATCTCTCCCATTCCTCTCCCCTACAGCAACCCTCAGTTTGTTTCTTGAGATTAAGAGTCTCTTATGGTTTATCTCCTGCTCTGGTTTCATCGTGTTTCATTTTCCTCTCCTTCCCCTAGGATCCTCTGTCTTGTTTCTCAAATTCCTCAAATCAGAGAGATCATATGATAATGGTCTTTCTCTGATTGACTTGTTTTGCTTAGCAAAATACCCACAACGTTGCAAATGGCAAGATTTTGGGGTTTTGATAATATTCCATGGTATGTATATACCACATCGTCTTTATCCATTCATCCATTGATGGACATCTAGGTTCTTTCCATAGTTTGGCTATTGTGGACATTGCTGCTATAAACATTGGGGTGCAATGTGCCCTCTCATTTGTATCTTTAAGGTAAATAAATATCCAGTAGCGTAACTGCTGGATCATAGAGTAGCTCTATTTTCACCTTTTTGAGGAACTTCCATACTGTTTTCCAGAGTGGTTGCACCACCTTGCATTCCCACCAACAGTGTGGAAATGTTCCCCTTCTCGAGATCCTTGCCAAAACCTGTCGTTTCTTGACTTATTAATTTGAGCCATTCTGACTGCTGTGAGGTGGTATCTCACTGTAGTTTTTATTTGTATTTCCCTGATGCAGTGATGTTGAGCACTTCTTTATGTGTCTGTTAGCCATCTGGATGTCTTCTTTGTGGAAATGTCTGTTCAAGTCTTCTGCCCATATCTTGATTGGATTATTTGTTCTTTTGGTATTGAGTCTGATAAGTTTTATAGATTTTGAACACTAGCCCTTTATTTGATATTTCATTCGCAAATATTTTCTCCCATTCTGTTGGTTGTTTTTTGGTTTTGTTGACTATTTCCTTTGCTGGGCAAAAGCTTTTGATCTTTTTTCCCCCCCAAATATGTTTATTTTATTTTTTTCAGTGTTACAAGATTTATTGTTCATGCACCACACCCAGTGCTCCATGCAATACGTGCCCTCCTCAATACCCACCACCAGGCTCGCCCAACCCCCCACCCCCCTCCCCTCCAAAACCCTCAGTTTGTTGCTCAGAGTCCATAGTCTCTCATGGTTCATCTCTCCCTCTGATTTCCCCCCATTCCCCCTTCCCTTCCTTCTCACAATGCCCTCCATGTTTTTCATTATGCTCAGCACGTAAGTGAGACCATAAGGTAATTGGCTCTCTCTGCTTGACTTATTTCACTCCCCATAATCTCTTCCATGTTGATACAAAAGATGGATATTCGTCCTTTCTAATGGAGGCATAATATTCCATTCCATATATGTACCCTATCTTCTTTATCCATTCATCTATTGAAGGGCATCTTGGTTCTTTCCACAGTTTGGCGATTGTGGCCATTGTTGCTATGAACATTGGTTACATGTGGCCCTTCTTTGTAATGCATCTGCTTCTTTGGGGTAAATACCCAGTAGTGCGATGGCAGGATCATAGGGTAGCTCTATTTTTAATTTCTCGAGGAATCTCCACACTGTTTTCCAAAGTGGCTGCACCAGCTTGCAATCCCACCAACAGTGTAAGAGGGTTCCCCTTTCTCCACACCCTCTCCAACATTTGTTGTTTACTGTCCTATTGATTTTGACACATTGGATCAGATAGACCTCATAGATATATACAGAACATTCCACCATAAAAAAATGGAATACTCATTTTTCTCAAGTGCAAAAGCTTTTGATCTTGATAAAGTCTCAACAGTTCATTTTTGCCTTTGTTTCCCTTACCCTTGGTGATGTGTCCAGGAAGAAGTTGCTGTAGCTGAGGTCGAAGAGGTCATTGCCTGTGTTCTCCTCAAGAATTTTGATGGATTCCTGTCTCACACTGAGGTCTTCCATCCATTTTGAGTCTATTTTTGGTGTGTGGTGTAAGGAAATGGTCCAGTTTCATTCTTCTGCATGTGGCTGTCCGATTTTTCCAACACCATCTGTTGAAGAGACTGTCTTTCCTTCATTGGGCATTCTTTCCTGCTTTGTCAAAGATTAGCTGACCATAGAGTTGAGGGTCCATTTTTGGGCTTTCTATTCTGTTCCACTGATCTTTGTGTTTGTTTTTATGCCAGTAGTATTCTGCCTTGATGATTACAGCTTTGTAATAGAGCTTGAAATCTGGAATTGTAATGCCACCAGCTTTGGTTTTCTTTTTCAACATTCCTCTAGCTATGTGGGGGCTTTTCTGGTTCCATATAAATTTTAGGATTATTTGTTCCATTTCTTTGAAATAAATTGATGGTATTTTGAAAGGGATTGAATTAAATGTGTAGATTGCTCTAGGCAGTATAGCCATTTTCACAATATTTGTTCTTCTGATCAATGAGCATGGAACATTTTTACATTTCTTTGTCTTCCTCAATTTCTTTCATGAGTATTCTATAGTTTTTTGAGTACAGATTTTTTGCCTCTTTGGTAAGATTCATTCCTAGGTTTATTCCTATGGTTTTGGGTGTAAAGAGGATTGACTCCTTAATTTCTCTTTCTTCTGTCTTGTTGTTGGTGTGTAGAAAGGCAACTGATTTCTCTGTATTGATTTTATATCCTGACACTTTACTGAATTTCTATGTGAGTTCTAGCAGTTTTGGGATGGAGACTTTTGAGTTTTCCACATAAAGTATCATATCATCTGTAAAGAGTAAGAGTTTGACTTCTTTGCTGACTCAGATGCCTTTTATTTCTTTTTGTTGCCTGATTGCTGAGGCTAGGACTTCTAGTACTATGATGAACACCAGTGGTGATAGTGGACATTACTGTCAGGTTTCTGATCTTAGGGGAAAAGCTCTCAGTTATTCACCCACTGAGAATGATATTCTCTGTGGGTTTTTCATAGATGGCTTTTATGATATTGAGTTACATACCCGCTATCCCTACACTGAAGAATTTTATTCAAGAAAGGATACTTTCTTGTTCTTTGTCAATGCTTTTTCAGCATCTATTAAGAGTATCATATATTCTTGTTCTTTCTTTTATTACTCAGTTGTATCACATAAGATTGTTTTGTGGATGTTGAACCAACCCTACAACCCAGGAATAAATCCCATGACCTTTTAATGTACTGTTGCATCCTATAAGGCTAGTATTTTGGCAAGAATTTTTCATCCATGTTCATCAGGGATATTAGTCTGTAATTCTACTTGTTAATGGGGTCTTACTCCAGAGTAAGGGATCAAAGTAATGCTGGCCTCATAAAATGAGTTTGGGAGTTTTCCATCCATTTCTATTTTTTGGAACAGTTTCAGGAGAATAGGTATTAATTCTTCTTTAAATGTTTGGTATAATTCCCCTGGGAAGCCATCTGGCCCTGAGCTCTTGTTTTTTGGGAGACTTTTGATAACTGCTTCAACTTCCCCGCTGGTTATGGATCTGTTTAGGTTTTCTATTTCTTCCTGGTTCGGTTTTTTTAGTTTATATGTCTCTAGGAATGCATCCATTTCTTCCAGATTATCAAATTGGCTGGCGTATACTTGCCTATAATATGTTCTTATAATTGTTTGACTTTTCTTGGTGTTGGTTGTGATCTCTCCTCTTGCATTCATGATTTTATTAATTTGGGTCCTTTTTCTTTTCCTTTTCATAGTCTGGCTAGGGTTTTATCAATCTTATTAATTCTTTTTGTTGATCTGTTCTACTGTTCTTTTGGTTCTTACTGAATTGATTATTGCTCTGATCTTTATTAATTCTCTTCCTCTGCTGGGTTAATTCTTCTTCCTCTGCTGGGTTTGCTGTTCTTTCTCCAGCTCCTTTCAGTGTAGGGTTAGGTTATGTATTTGAGACTTTTCTTGTTTCTTGAGAAAGCCTTGTATTGCTATATACTTCCCTCTTAGGACTGCCTTTCTTGCATCCCAAAGATTTTGAACAGTTGTGTTTTCATTTTCATTTGTTTCCTTGAATTTTTTATTTTTTTTAAAGATTTTATTTTTATTTATTTGACAGAGAGAGAGAGAGAGAGAGAGAGAGAGATCACAAGTAGGCAGAGAGGCAGGTGGGGGGGGGGTGAAGACGGCCAACGTGGGGCTTGATCCCAGGACCTTTAGATCATGACCTGAGCTGAAAGCAGAGGCTTTAACCCAGGCACCCAGAGCCACCCAGGCACCCCTCCATAATTTTTTTAAATTCTTCTTTCCTTTCTTGGTTGACCCATTCATTCTTTAGTAGGATGCTCTTTAGCCTCCATGTATTTGGGTTCCTTCCAACTTCCTCTTGTGGTTGAGTTCTAGTTGCAAAGCATTGTGGTCTGAAAATATTCAGGGAATGATCCCAATCTTTTGGTACCGGTTAAGACCTTATTTGTGACCCAGGATGTGATCTATTCTGCAGAATGTTCCATGTGCACTAGAGAAGAATGTGTATTCTGTTGCTTTAGGATAGAATGTTCTGAATATATCTGTGATGTCCATCTGGTCAAATGTGTCATTTAAAGCCCTTATTTCCTTGTTGATCTTTTGCTTAGATGATCTGTCCATTTCAGTGAGGGGGGTGTTAAAGTCTCCTACCATTATTGTATTATTTTTGATGTGTTTCTTTGATTTTGTTATTAATTGGGTTATATAATTGACTGCTCTCATGTTAGGGACAGAGATATTTAAAATTGTTAGATCCTCTTGTTGGACAGACCCTTTAAGTATGATAAAGTGTCCTTCTTCATCTCTTATTATAGTTTTTGGCTTAAAAGCTAATTTGTCTGATACAAGGATTGCCAACCCAGCTTTCTTTTGGTCTCCATTAGCATGGTAAGTAGTTTTCCACCTCCTCACTTTAAATCTGGAGGTGTCTTTGGGTCTAAATGAGTATCCTGCAGACAGCATATTGATGGGTCTTGTTTTTTATCCATTCTGATACCCCGTGTCTTTTGATTGGGGCATTTAGCTCATTTACATTCAGGGTAACCATTGAAAGATATGAATTTAGGCAATGAAATTAGGCAATGAAAGATATGAATATAGGCAATACAGTGAATGCCACTGTATTGCCTATAAGGTGACCGTTACTGTATATTGTCTCTGTTCCTTTCTGGTCTGTTACTTTTAGGCTCTCTCTTTGCTTAGAGGACCACTTTCAATATTTTCTGTAGGGCTGATAGTTATATTGTATCCCTTCATTGTATTTATATATGCTTAGGCTGTTGAATGAATAGGACAGAGCCACATGCTTGATGCTTGTTTTGGGTGTATTTTGGTCTGTTCGAAGAAACTCCCTACCAAAATTTTAATGAAAGAAAAACTTACATATACACAAAAATAAGGTAAACATGATGAAGGGATGGATTAGGACTATAAAGATGAAAATTTAAAAAGATTCCTTTTTGGAATTGATAAGATAAGAAGTTGGTTGAAAAAAGAAAAAAAAAGGAGAGAATGTGATTAGAGTGGAGACTAGAACAAAACCATATGCTAGATTTAGAGTATATTTTGGTCTGTTAGAAGAAACTGTATCCCAAAATTTTAAAGAAAGAAAAACCTATATGTATAGAAAAAATAAAGTTAAATACAATGAAGGGATACAATATGACTATAAAAATGAAAATGAAAAAAGATTTTTAAAAAGGTATTGATAAGATAGTTAAAATGGGTTAAAATATGAAGGAGGAAAAATTTTAAAAAATAGAAAAATAAGAAAAATAACGAAAATTTAAAAAAATTAACTTTGAAAGACTGAAGAATCATGGGGAAAAAAACATGAATTCTATGTGCTGTATTTCCCTAGCATTTGTGTTCTGCAGTTCTCATTAATCAGTAAACTTGGTCTTGGCTGGATGTTCTTGATGATCTTTTGGAGAAGGGGCCTCTTGCAGTGATTCTCAAGTGTCTTCGCTGAGGTGGAACTGCACCACCCTTGCCAGGGTCCAGGCTAAGTAATCTGCTCGGGTTTACTCTCGGTAGCTTTTGTTCCCTGAACACTTTCGGTACAGCTTTGGAAGACAAGAATGAAAATGGTGGCCTCCCAATCTCCAGCCCCGGAGGAGCCGAGAGCTCAGGGCCCCCCTCTTCAGTGAGCCCTGAGAGAAAGGCAGTCAATCAGGCCTTTCTCCCTGGTCTCTGGTTGCATTCCTGCATTCCATGCTCAACTGGCCTGTTACTGAGCACTTCTATCTCCGGCACATGGCCCCATCTGGAGTCTCCAAACCCAGCAGATTCCTGCAGCACACTCCCACACCACTCCTCCTGGTGGAGGAAGAGGGCTTTCCCCATATCTGCCACTTGTGGGGTCATTGATCAAAGAGCAGTGGCCCGACTGTGCCGAGGTTCACAGTTTATGGCAACCCCGAGCTGAGAGTCCACTTCTTAGTTCTGTCTTTGCAGCTGGCTCCCCTGCTCTGATAGTGGGAGCTCTGCCACATTCAGGCACCCTCGGTCTCTCTGTGACCCCAAGGGACCTGAGTCCACAGTGTTCCAGCAAGGGCGCCACCCCCTTCAAGGCTTCTGGAGCTATGTCCCTCAATGGAGCAGAGTTCTGATTTTGTGCTCTGCTGCTCTATCACTTGCTGAAAGCTGGCTGATATAGGCTCCCTCCCCACCGTAGTCTATCTTCCTGTATATCATCTCAGAGTCACTTCTCCAAATGTCCTACCTTCCAGAAAATGGTTGCTTTTCTGTTCATAGAATTGC
This sequence comes from Procyon lotor, assembly GCA_028646535.1. Lineage (NCBI taxonomy): Eukaryota > Metazoa > Chordata > Mammalia > Carnivora > Procyonidae > Procyon > Procyon lotor. The sequence continues at coordinate 21,063,333 of CM053609.1, read as the reverse complement.
TGCTATTCTTTTCTTCAATCTCCTGTTGAATTCAGAATGGTTTGGTAACTATCTACCTGAATTCCTGGGACCAGATGCAATTTAGGTCTCCTACTCCTCCACCATCTTGCTCCAATCTGCCCTTCCTTATTTTTAAAAGCAAACAGTTGGGATGCCTGGCTGGCTCAGCTGGTTAAGCATCTAAGTTTTGACTCAGGTCATGATCTCAGGGTTGTGAGATCAAGCCCTGCCTCAGGCTCCCCATTCAGTGCAGTCTTGTTGAGATTCTCTCTCCCTCTGCTCCTCCCCCTGCTCTCCTGCTCTCTCTCAAATAAATAAAATATTTTTTAAACAAATAAATAAAAGCAAACAATGTTAAGTGGGAAAGTAGATATGAAAACTTAAAATCATTACAAGTTATTCATGCTAAAACCTTTTAAATTAAAATAGAGAAAATGCACAAAAAAGGAAAAAACCAAAATGCAAATAGATTGCATTATGCAGTATGAGTCATTGGTTATTTTTCTCTTCTATAATAACTCCAAACATTTTTTTAAGAGAGAGGTGGGGGTGGGGGGACAGAAGGGGAAAAGGGAGAGGAAAAGGAAGGAGAGAGGGAGAGAGAGAGAGAAAGATAGAGAGAGAGAGAGAATCTTAAGCAGGCTCCACATCCAGCACAGAGCCCACCTCGGGGCTTGATCTCACAATGCTGAGATCATGACCTGAGCCAAAATCAAGCATTGGACACTTAACTGACTGAGTCACCCAGGTGCCCCCAAACTTTTAAAATGTGGTCACATTACTTTTAAAATGCAAAAAAATAGTATTCCTTTTAAAACTTCTATAATCTTAAGGTTTGTAATATGTTTCTTATTTCCCCATGTAACGTTGGTATTCAATATGAATTGGAAAATCTTGGCTTTTAACAATCATGGGACTACTAATTGTCACTTTGTTGTTGTCTATGCCAAAGGCACTCCGGGAACACAAATATCAACCAGGAGGGCACACTAGATATATGGGATTATTTCCGTTTTAATCCTCATTTTACAGGTAAAGAGACAGCCTCAGAAGGGATAAGCACTGAACCCAAAGAGATGAAATCATGGCGATGATACACCATAAAGCCAAATCTCTTTCTCCTTATACCACTTTGTGTCTGTCTCTAGATAGCCTGGTCCTCAAGGAAACCTTACTAATGTACTTGGAGAAATAAACAACATCCCTAAAAGAACCAACAAAAGATATCAAAATACATAACTGGGTATTAATTTGAGGGGTTACACATAGCTGCACATAGGTGGAAACCAGAGGAAAGGGAGGCTCTCTGAGCAAGAGGTGAGCCTGGGATGATGGGCAGGCTATGCCAAAGTGGTCACTGGCTGCCATGGGTGAAAGAAGAGAGGCAAGAATGTTGAAAAAGAAAATCAAAGGCGGAAGCATCAAAAATCCAGACTTCAAGTTGTATTACAAAGCTATAATCATAAAAAACAGTATGGTGCTGGCACAAAAACAGACATATAGATCAGTGGAACAGAATAGAAAACCCAGAAATGAGCCCTCAACTCTATGGTCAACTTATCTTCAACAATGGAGGAAAGACTATCCAGTGGAAACAAGACAGTCTCTTCAACAAATGGTGTTGGGAAAATTGACAGCCACAGGTAGAAGAATGAAACTGGACTACTCTCTCACACCACACACAAAAATAAACTCAAAATGGATGAAAGACATAAATGTGAGACAAGCATACTTCAAAGCAGTAGAGGAGAACATAGGCAGCAACCTCTTTGACCTCAGCTGTAGCAATGTCTTGCAAGATACATCTTCAAAGGCAAGGGAAACAAAAGCAAAAATGAACAATTGGGATTCCATCAAGATAAAAAGCTTTTGCATAGCAAAGGAACAGTTGACAAAACTAAAAGGAACCTTCAAAATGGGAGAAGATATTTGTAAGTGTCTTCTTAGATAAAGGACTAATATCCAAAGTCTATAATTTACCAACCTCCACATGCAAAAAACCAGAAAATTCGGGGAAGAAATGGGCAGAAGACATGAAAATACATTTCTCCAAAATGTGTTTTGGAGATCAAATGGTTAATAGATACAGGAAATTTGACCAAATGGTCAATAGATACAGGAAAAAATGCTCAACATCACTTAGCATCAAGGAAATACAAATCAAAACCACAATGAGATACCGCCTCACACTAGTCAGCATGGCTAATATTAACAACTCAGGAAATAATGGATGTTGATGACGATGTAGAGAAAGGGGAACCCTCTCAAACTGTTGGTGGGAATGCAAACTGGTGCAGCCACTCTGGAAAACAGTATGGAGGTTCCTCAAAAAGTTAAAAATACTACCCTACTACTCAGCAATTGCACTGCTAGATATTTATCCAAAGGATACAAACAGTGATTTGAAGGAGCACATGCTCCCCAATATTTACAGCAGCAATGTCCACAACTGCCAAAATATGGGAAGAGACCAGTTGTCCATGTCCATCAATAGATGAGTGGATAAAGAAGATGTGGTACACACACACACACACACATATACATATATACACACACATACACATATGTATACACACACACACACACTGGAATTGTATTAGGCATCAAAAAGACTGAAATCTTGCCATTTGCAATAATGTGGGTGGAACTAGAAGTTATGCTAAGTGAAATAAGAGAAAGGCAAGTATCAGATGATTTCACTCATATATGGAATTTAAGGAACAAAAAAGATGTACAGAGGGGAAGGGAAGGAAAAATAAAATAAGACAAAATCAGAAAGGGACCAAAAGAGACTCTTAACTATAGGAAACAAACTGAAGGTTGCTGGAGGGTAGGCAGGTGGAGGGATGGGGTAACTGGGTAATGGGCATTAAGGAAGGCACTTGTAATGAGCACTGGGTGTTACATGCAAGTGATGAATCACTGAACTCTACCTCTGAAACTAATAGTACACTTTATGTTATTTAACTGATTTTAAATTTTTAAAAAAGACAAGAAATAGTGTTTGTAAAGAGAAAGGGGAACTCTCATGCACTTTGGTGAATTGTAAATTGGTGCAGTCACTATGGAAAACTGTATGGACGTTCCTCAAAAATGAGAAATAGAACTATCTTATGATTCAATAATTCCACTGCTTGGTATTCACCCAAATAAAATGAAAACACATATGAGTACTTTAATGTTTTCTGCAGAATTATTTTTAACTGTCAAGATATAGGAGGAACCTAAGTCCTTATGGGTAGATGAATGGATAAAGAAGGAATGGTATGTGTGTGTACACATACACACACACCAATAGAATATTACCCAGCCATAGGAGGAACAAAATCTTGCCATTTGTGACAACATGGATATACCTAGAGAGTACTATACCAAGTGAAAAAGCCAGACAAAGAAAGACAAATACTGTATGATGTCATTTACATGTGGAATCTAAATCACAAAATGAACAAACAACAAAGCACACAAATCCCTGAAGGCTCATAAATACAGAGAACAATCTGGTAGTTGCCAGAGGAGCAAGGCTGTGGGGAGATGGGTGAAATAGATGAAGGGGATTAAGAGGTACAAACTTCCAGTTATAAAATAAACCATTGGGTTGAAACGTAGAGCACAGGAAATACGGTCAGCAAGACTGTAATAACTATACAGTTAAAGATGGTAACTACATTTATTTTGATGAGCACTGTGTAATTTATAGAAATGTTGAATCATTTATGTTGTGTACTTGAAACTAATGTAACATTGCAGGTCAATTGGGTGGCCCAGTCATTAAGCGGCTGCCTTCGGCTCAGGTCATGATCGGGCTCCCTGCTCGGCAGGAAGCCTGCTTCTCCTGCTACCATCCCCTCTGCTTGTGTTCCCTCTCTAGCTGTGTTTCTCGCTGTCAAATAAATAAAATCTTTAAAAAAAAAAAAATTATTGGGATGCCTGGGTGACTCAGTCAGTTAAGCACCTGCCTTCGGCTTGGTCATGACCCCACTGTTCTGGGATCAAGTCTAATATCAGGCTCCTTGCTCAGTAGGAAGCCTGCTTCTCCTTCTGCCTTCCACTCACCCTGCTTGTGTTCTCTCCCTCTTTGACAAACAAACAAATAATCTTTAAAAAATTCTTGTAGCTTTCAGTATACACATCACCTCCTTGATTAAATTGATTCCTCAGTATTTTATTGATGTTACTGTGAACAGAATTGTTTTTATTTGTTTTTCAGGTATTTTGTTGTTAATGTAGAGAAACACAACTCATTTCTATATCCTGAAACTTTACTGAATTTTTAAAATCTGTTCTAACAGTGTTTTGGTGGAGTCTTTAGGATTTTCTATTTATAAGATCATGTCATGTACAAAGAAAATTTTAATTATTTTCTAATTCAGATGCCTTTTCTTTCTTTTTCTTACCTAAGTCCACTGACTAGGACTTCTAGTACTATGTTTAATAGGAGTGGTGAGAGTGAGCACACTTGTCTTTTCCTGATCTTAGAGAAAAGTTTTCAAACACTCACTGCTGATTATGTTAGCTGTGAGCTTGTCATATATGGCCCTTATTATGTTAAGGGATGTTACCTCTATACCCAGTTTGTTAAGAGCTTTTTATCATGAAAGGATGTTGACTTTTATCAAGATTTTTTGCATCTACTGAAATGACCATTTAATTTTGATCTTTGTATTAGTGTGGTATATGACATGTATTAGTATTCATATGTTGAACCATGCTTGCATCACGCAGATAAATCCAACCTGATGATGATGTATGATCCTTTTAGTATACTACTAAATTTGGCTTGCTAATATTTTGCTGAGAATTTTTATGAATCCAGAATAAATGCACCAGGGATATTGGTAGTTAGTTTTCTTTTCTTGTAGTGGCTTTATCTGGCCTTGGTATCAGGGTAATGCTCTCCTCTTCAGTTTTTTGGAAGAGTTTGAATATTTGGCAGAGTTCACCCATGAAGCCATCTGGTCCTGGCCTTTTCTTTATTGGGAGATTTTTTTTTATTACTGATTCCATCTCCTTACTTATTATTGGTTTATTCTGATTTTCTGTTTCTTCATTATTCAGTCTTTGGTAGGATGTATATTTCTAGAAATTTATCCATTTCTTCTAGGCTGTTCAATTTGTTGCCATATAATTGTTCAGAGTAGTGCTTTATAATCCTTTGAATTTCTGTAGTATCACTTGTAAGGTCTCCACTTTCATTCCTAATTTTGAGTCTTCTTCCCTTTTTCTTAACCTAACTAAAGCCATGTCCATGTTCTTTTTAAAAAGCTGCTCCTAGTTTCATTAATCTTCTCTATTGTTTTTCTGGTCTCTATTTCTGATCTTTCTTATTTCCTACCTTTTATCTATACTGGATTTAGTTTGTTCTTTTTCTTCATTCCTTGAGGTATAAAGTTAGGTTTAGATAATTTTTTCTTAAAACACACATTTATCGCTATAAACTTCCCTTTCAGAATTGCTTTTGCAGGACCCCATAGGTTTTAATATGTTGAATTTCCATATTCATTTGTTTCAAGATCATTTTATTTCTTTTTAGATTTCTTCTTTGGCCCTTGGCTGTTTAGGTGCTGTTTCATCTTCAAATATTTGTGAATTTTCCTGCACCTTTCCTGTTACTGATTTCGAATTCAATATCATTACAGTGAGATATTTGGCATGATCTCAACCTTCTTAAATTTGCTAAGACTTCTTCAGTGACCTATAACTTTATCTATCCTGGGGAATGTTCCATGTGCAGTTGAGAAGAATGTGTACTCTGCTGCTGTTGGATAGAATGTTCTGTGTATGTCTCTTAGGTCCATTTGGTCTAAAGCATGTTTCAAGTCTCATGTTTCCTTTTTGATTTTACGCTTGAATAATCTATCCATTACTGAAAGTTTGACATTGAAGTCCTCTACTATTACTGTATTGCTGTCTTGTCTCCGATCATATGTTAGTATCCGCTTAATATACTTAGGTACTCTTATGCTGGGTGCATATATACTTATGATTGTTATATCTTCTCAATGGATTAAGTCTTTAAGTCATTAAGTCTTTGCCCTTCATTACCATATTTCACTTGAAGTCTATTTTGTCCTTTATTGCCATATTTCACTTAAAGTCTATTTTGTCTAAGTACAGCTATCCCTTCTCCCTTGTGGTTTCTACTTGCTTTTCTACCTCTTTGCTTTGAGCCTATGTGTGTCCTTAGAGATGAATTGAGTTTTTTGTAGGCAATATATTGTAGGGTCCTGTTTTTTTATCCATCCAGCTGATTTATGTCTTTTGATACGAAAATTCACACCACAAGCACTTAGAGTAATTATTGATAGGTGAGGACTTACTAATGTCATCTAATTAATTATTTTCTGTTTGTTTTGTGGCTCCTCTGTTCCTTTCTTAATCTTTTTCTATCTTCCTTCATGAATTGATGGTTTGCTGTACTTTGATTCCCTTGTCTTTATCTTCTATGAATCCACTATAGGCTTTCACTTCATGTTTACCATGAGACATTCAGAAAACATTTTATAACTGTCTATTTTATAATGATAGCAATTTGACTTTAATCCCATACAAAAACTTTACCTTTTTACTACCTGCCTTTTGTTTTTGCTGTCATAATTTACAACTTTTTATATTGTGTATCAACTAACAACTTATGGTAGCTATAGTTATTTTTAATGTTATTTTTACTTTTATTTTTTCAGTGTTACAAGATTCATTGTTCATGTACCACACCCAGTGTATTTTTGTCCTTTAACCAGTATACTGGAGTTAGTATTAACACACCACCATATTACAGTAGCAGAATATTCTGAATCTGACTATCTGCTTACCTTTACCTGTGTGTTATATATTTTCATGTTATTAATTAGCACCCTTTCATTTCAGGTTGAAGAACTTTCAGCATATCTTATAAGGCAGGTCTAGTGGTGATGAACACCTTTAACTGTTCATCAGGGAAAGTCTTTGTTTTTTGAAAATTTTTAATTTCAGTATAGTTAACATATAGTGTTATATTAGCTTCATGTGTACAATAAACTTGCTCAACAATTCCATGCATCACCCAGTGCTCATCACAAGTACATTCTTTAATATCCACCACCTATTTAATCTATCCCCCCACCCACATCCTTTCTGGTGGTCATCAGTTTGTTCTCTCTGGAAAAACTGGTCAGGGGCACGGCTCAGGTCATGATCCCAGGGTCATGGGATCAAGCCCTGCGTCAGGATCCTTGCTCAGCAGGAAGCCTGCTTTTCTCTCTCCCACTCCCCCTGCTTATGTTCCTTCCTTTGCTCTCTCTCTCTGTCAAATAAATAAATAAAATCTTTTTAAAAAAAGTGGTCAGCTCTATGCAATAGAATGAAACTGGACAACTTTCTTATACAATACACAAAAATAAACTTAAAATGGATTAAAGACCTAAATGTGCAACCTGAAACCATAAAAATTCTAGAAGATAGCATAGATGGTAATGTTTCTAACACTGGCCATAGCAACATTTTTCTAGATATGTTTCCTGAGACAAGGGTAACAAAAGCAAAAACAAACTACTAGTATCCAAATAAAAAGCTTCTACACAGTCTTTAGCTCTTTTTAATTTTTGAAGGAAACTTGGCTGACTTAAGTATTCTTGCTATACAGTTTCTTTCTTTCAACACTTTGAATATACCACCCTGTTACCTCCTGGCTTACAAGGCCTTTTGTAAGAAATCTGATGATAATATGGGAGTTTCCTCGTGTGAGAGAATTCTTTTTTCTCTTGCTGTTTTTTTTTTCCTCTTTTTTTCAATATTTTATTTTTTTTATTTGAGAGAGAAGTGAGAGAAAGAATGCACAAGTGGGGGGAGGGAGAGGGAGAAGTAGACTCCTCTGCTGAGCAGGGAGCCCAACGTGGGGCTTGATCCCAGGACCCTGGAATCATAACCTGAGCAGAAGGCAGACAGACGCTTAACCAACTGAGCCACCTGGGTACCCCTCTCTTGCTGTTCTTAAAACACTCTTTTCATCTTTGATATTAGACAGTTTTATTATAATGTCTTGGTGAAGATCATTTTGGATTGAAATTCTGGGGTGACCTATAAGTTTTATAAAACTGGATGTCCAAATCTCTCCCCAGGTTTAGGAAGTTCTCAACCACTATTTATTTAAATAAGCTTTCTAACTCTTTTCTTTCTCTCTTTTTCCAATAATGGTACACTATTTCCATAAAGTTGCCTCAGTAGTCCCATAGTCTTTCTTCATTCTTTTTGCTCCTCTGATTAGATGATTTCAATTGATCTGCCTTCTAGCTGACTACTTCTTTCTTCTGATTGGTCAAGGATACTGCTGAAGTTCTTTATTGAACATCAGTACATCAATTTTATTCTTCAGCTCCAAAATTTATTTGGATCTTTTTTAGGTTGCTTTGTTTTTTGAACTTCTCATTTTGTTCTTGTGTTATCTTCCAGATGTCTTTAAATTATTTATATGTATTCTCTTAGCATCTTTAAGGGAACTACTTTTGAATTCTCTCTCTTTGGGGACAGTAACCAGAGGTTTTTGCATTTGTTTGGAGGAGTCCCTGTAGCCTTGTGTAGTGTATGTGCATTTGAAAATGTTGTCACCTCTTCCAGACTTTAGGGACTGGAAATTAAATTAAATTAAATTTCAAATAAGTCAGCTAAGATTCTGAGATTGCACTGAATCTGTAGATGAGGCAGTATCATCATCTTAACAATATTAATTCTTGTTAATATGTGAATATGGGATATATGAATATGGACCATTTATTTAGGATTAATTTCCTCCAAAAATGTTTTCAGAGTATAAGTTTTGTGTTTCTTTAAAAAATGTGTTCTTAAGTATTTTGTTTGTTTTGGTACTATTTTATAACTGAATTGTTTTCTTAATTTCATTTTTGGCTTGCTCACTGCTACTGTATATAGATACAATTGATTTTTGTATATTGACCTTTATCCAGCATTCTTGCTGAACTTATTAGTTCTAATAGTTTCTTAGCAGTTCCATAGAATTTTCCATATACAAGAGCATGTCAGCTCTGCTAACAGGGATAGTCTGACTTCTTCCTATTCAAACAAGATGTCTTTTAATTCATTTTCATTCATTCAATTTGCTTGCTCAACTATATTGGCTGGAACCTATGGTACAAAGCTGAATATAAGTAGCAAAAGTAGATGATCCTGATCCCCTGGGGGAAATCATCCAGTCCTTAACCATTAAGTATGATGTTAGCTGGGGTGTTTTCATAGAGATACTCTGCCACATTAGGAAGTTACCCTTTATTTCTAGCATTTTTTTAAGTAGGCTCCATGCCCAGTGGAATCCAATGCAGGGCTTAAACTCACAACCTTGAGATCAAGACCTGAGCTGAACCCCATGACCCTGCCATTGCACTACTAGGTATTTACCCCAAAGATACAGATGCAGTGAAAAGAAGGGCCATATGTACCCCAGTGTTCATAGCAGCAATGGCCACAATCACGAAACTGTGGAAAGAGCCAAGATGCCCTTCAACAGACAAATGGATAAAGAAGATATGGTCCATATATACAATGGAATACTACGTCTCCATCAGAAAGGGTGAATACCCAACTTTTGTATCAACATGGACAGGACTGGAAGAGATCATGCTGAGTGAAATAAGTCAAGCGGAGAGAGCCAATTATCGTATGGTCTCACTTACATGTGGAGCATAAGGAAAAACATGGAGGACACTGGGAGAAGGAAAGGAACAGTGAATTGGAGAAAATTGGAGGGGGAGACAAAGTATGAGAGACTGTGGACTCTGAGAAACAAACTAAGGGTTTTGGAGGGGAGGGGGTAAGGGGTTGGGGGAGCCTGGTGGTGGGTATTGAGGAGGGCACATATTTGTATGGAGCACTGGGTGTGGTGCGTGAACAATGAATCTTGGAATGCTGAAAAATTAAATTAAGTTAAAAATACATGGAAAAAAGAGTAAAGAAAGAAAGAACATCTGGTTTAAAAAAAAAAAAAAAGACCTGAGCTGAGATGAAGAGTTGGATGCTTAACCAACTGAGCCACCCAGGAGCCCCTCTATTTCTAGTAAATTGATTGTTTTCATCATAAAGGGCTGTTGAATTTTATAAAATGATTTTTCTGTGTCTATTGAGATATGTTTAACCTTTATTCTATCAATGAGGTGTATTAACTAATTTACTCTGATGTTAAGTCTACCCTGCTTTCTTGAGATAAATCTTGCTTGGTCATGGTATAATCCTTTTTATATATTGCTGAATTCAATTAGCTAGTAATTTGTTGAGGATTGCGCCATCTATATTAATAAGAGAACTGGTTTGTAGTTTTCCTTTCTGGTGATTTCTTTGGTTTTGTTACAAGGTAATATTACCTCATGGAGTTGGGAAGAGTTCCCACCTCTATTTTTTGGAAGATTTTGTGAAGAATTCCATTAATTCTTCTTTAAATATCTGAAAGAATTCATCAGTGAAACTACCTCTAACTGAATTTCTCTTTGTTGGAAGTTTTTGGGTTTTGTTTTTTTATCAATTCAATCTCTTTACTTGCTGTAAGTCTATTCAGATTTTCTATTCTTAAAACATTTTCAGTACTTTGAGTTTTTCTAGGAATATGTCCATTTCATCTAAGTTATCTAATTTATTGGTATATTGTTGTTCATCATATTTGCTTATAATTCTAATTTCTGTAGAGTTGGTGGCAATATCCCCTTTTTGTGCTTTTTAGTAATTTCAGTCTTCCCTGTCAGTCTAACTGAAGAGTTATCAATTTTGTTGATCTTTTCAAAGGACAATCTTTGGGTTTTTCTGCTTTTTGCTATTTATTTCTAGTCTCTATTTCATTTATTTACTGATCTTTATTATTTCCTTCCTTCTACCTCCTTTGGGTTTAGTTGGCCCTCTTAGGTTGTTGATTTGAGATCTTTCCTTTTTTTTAGTGCAGGAATTTACAGATATAAATTTCCCTCTGGGTATTGCTTTAGCTGAGTCATGTGAACTTTGGCATGTGAACTTTGGCATGTGTGAGAAATTTTTATTTATCTCAAAGTATTTTCTAACTTTCCTTGTGAGGTTCTTTTAGACCCCTTGGTCATTTAGTAGTAAGCTATGTAATTTCCACATATTTGTAAATTTCACAAATTTCACTGGTTTTGCTTTCTGATTTCCTTCTATTATAGGCAGAGAAAATACTTTGTATGGTTTCAATTTTTTCACATTTATTGATGATTTTTTTTTTATGGCCTAGTATATGGTCTATCCAGGAAAATGTTCCATATACACTTGGGAAGAATCTGAATTCCACTGTTGTTGGGTGGAGTGTTTTACAGATGTCTATTTTGTCTGGTTGGCTTATAGTGTCATTCAAGTCTTCTATTTCCTTCTTGTTATTTTGCCTAGTTTTTCTATCCATTATTGAAAGTAGGGTATTGAAAGTTGTAACTTATTGTTGAATTGTGTTACTCCTTATTCTTTCAGGTATGTTTCACGTATTTTGAAGCTCTGTTTTTAGGTGCATATTTGTTTATAATTGTTTTGCCTTCCTGATGGACTCACCTTTTGTCATTATAAGATATCTCTATCAGGAATAATAGTTTTTGTTTTATAATCTATTTTGTCTGATATATAGCCTCTCCAATTCTCTTATGGGATTGTTTGCATAATGTATTTTCTTTCCTTCCTTTTACTTTCAAGTCATTTGTATCTTTGAATCTAAAGTATGTTGGGTAGACAGCATATAGTTGGATCTTTATTCTGCCTGACAATCTTTGCCTTAAAAAAATTTTTTTAAATTTATTTCAGAGAGAGAAAGTAAGAGAGAGAGCAGAGGGAGGGGGAGAGGAAGAGTCAGAGAGAGAATCTCAAGTAGACTCTGCACTGAGTGCAGAATCTGATGCCAGGCTCAATCCTGCCCCCAAGATCATGATCTGAGCCAAAATCAAGAGTTAGACTAAGACACCCAGGCATCCCTAATCTCTGCCTTTTTACTGGAATGTTTTATCCACTGACATTAAATGTTTTTTTTTATATTCTTAGTTGTGTGTTTGCCATTTCACTTATTATTTTCTTCCCGATTCTTCATTTTGTTCCCGATTCTTCACTTACTGCCTCCCCTTACACTAAGTGAATCTTTCCAGTGTGACATTTTAGTTCCTTATTGATTTTTTTCACCATACTTTTTTGCTATTTTTTTAGTGGTTTCTCTAGGGCTTATCATTAGTATCATTATTTCAAAATGATACTAAATTAACCCCAGTGAGATACAATGTTACTCCTCTACAGCTCAATTTCTACTTCCTTCTTTTGCACTATTTTTTTTTGTGTGTGTGTCTGTGTGTGCTATTTGAGTCTTTCACAAACCCAATAATAATTCTAATTATTACTGGGGTGCCTGGGTGGCTCAGTGGATTAAAGCCTCTGCCTTCAGCTCAGGTCGTGATCTCAGGGTCCTGGGATCAAGCCCCACATCTGGCTCTCTGCTCAGCAGGGAGCCTGCTTCCCCCTCTCTCTCTCTGCCTGCCTCTCTGCCTACTTGTGATCTCTCTCTCTCTCTGTCAAATAAATAAAATCTTTTTAAAAAAATAAATAAAATAATTATAATTATTACTTTATAAGATTTTATGTCTATTTTCAAAACGCTGAGAAAAGAAAGGAGAACACATTATGTGTTTATAGCTTGTTATATTTAGTATCTTTACTAATATTCTTTTTTAAAATTTTTTTAAAATTTATTCACTTGAGAGAGATACAGAGACAGAGACAGAGCGCAAGCAGGAGGAGAGGCTGAGGGAGATGGAGAAGCAGACTCCCCACCGAGCTGGGAGCCCAACATGAGACTTGATCCCAGGACCTGGAGATCATGACCTGAGCTGAAGGCAGATGCTCAACCATCTGAGCCACTCAGGTGCCCTTTCTATATTCTTATTACTTTTGAAATATTTACCTAATACACAGGTATGTATTACATTATATCTGGTCGCTTATGTGCATTTTATTGAAAATGAAGGTAAATATTAGTGGAATAAATGTGTTTTCTTATGAAAAAATTGTAAGTTTTACCCTTTTTCATTTTATCTACTGGGCTTTTCATATTCTGACCAACTTAAGAAATTCTTTATGTCATATTAATTACTGCCATATTTGATTTAATTTTTTTCTATTTTATTTTTTTTAATGTAGTAAGTTAAACTTTTCATTGTTATTACTTCAAGCTTTAGAAATTTCTTATTCTTTTAAGATCTAAAAGACTTCCATTTTTCAAGTTGTAAAAATATTTTTCTTATACCTAGGCCATAAACCATGGAAACATAGCTAAACTTTTTTTTTCCTCCTCTTTTACAGATTAAACCTCTGTAGTATATACTCTGGGTTATGTTAGAGATGCAGTCTTAATCAGTGAAAATCAGAGACAAAATGTCTACAGCTATATGCAACAGATAATTGGGCACATTAACTCATTGGGCTTACCACAAGTTTACACAGAGCACTGAACTCTGCATTACTGAGCAGGACAACATAATTCAATATATCACTTCAGTCATGCACTGGAATAGTTTCAACAAACCATTCAAGGTTGTATTTGCCTCTATTTCCACATTTGATGGCCATTCTGTATATAATACTTAATTCACTTAGATTATATTTTGACAGTGCTATGATTTAACTTGATGTTCCTACAAATTGCTTACCAGTTCTCCCAATACTATTTATTTAAAGAAAAAAATCTCTCTTTTAGACTGCAGATAGGACAATTAGATGCAGCTCCCAATACTACACTGGATTTGTACTAGAAGAAAAAAGGATGGTACCATCCTTTTGGTACCATCCTTTGTACCAATGGTACAAAGGAAAAAATAAAAAATAATAGTATAAAAGTAATGGCATATTATAAAAATAATGTTATAAAGGATAATGGCATAAAATAAGGGTATGATGGATCAATTAACAAAACTGGAATACAGAAGGCTGATCTGACACGTGTAACACAATATTAAATTTATTGAAATTTATTATTGTACTGTGGTCATTAAAGGAATATTTGTAGTGTTAGGAAATACAAATCGACCTATTTAACGGTGAGGAATCATGACAGATGTAATCTAAAAGGATAAAAAACAAAGGAACAAAAAAACCAAAGCAAACACATTTATGATTCTCAGCTGGGGGTGATTTGTCCCCTCCCAGGACATTTGCAATGTCTGGACACATTTTTGGGGGGTTACTCCTGGCAACTGGTTGGTGGAGTCCAGGGATGCTAAGCACACCACAATGCACAAATCTGCCCTCACAACAAAGAATGATCTGGCCTCAAATGTCAACAGTGTTGAGGCAGAGAAACCTTGATACAGAGTAAGCAAATAATGGAGGAAGTGAGATAAAATATCAACTGTAGGTGTGCATAGGTGTGGGGTATAGAAGTGTTGTTGTGATTATTCTTTTTTTTTTTTCCCAGTTTTCATTTAAACTCCAGTTAGTATATATAGTATAGTATTAGTTTCAGGGGTACAATATAGTGTTTCAACACTTACATACCACAGCTGGTGCTTATCACAACATGTGCACTCCTTAATTCCCATCACCCACTTAATCATCCGTTTTGATTATTCTTAATCTTGTAACTTTTCTGTAATTTGGAAATAACTTCCATATAAAGTGTTTTTAAACTTCTTTTAAAAGTACTATGCTGTGATGTTTACTTTATCATACACTGAATCACTACAGAGAAAAGTGGACCTATTTTGGGGCTTCCTAGTCTATTTCTAGTATATTCTATTTCTCTTTTCTATTTCTAGTCTGTCTCCTGAAGACTTGCAGCAGTTAACATTTCTGGTGAAGTGACTTATTGTCAAAGCCATGAGAATAGTTCTTTGGAACTCAACTAGGCAAGATGTTTTAATATATGCATATTAAATATGCAATGTGTAAAGACCCTAGGGTCAGATTATTTACTTGCCTGATGTTCTTTTCAGGAGAACGCATCAAAGAGTGAAGCTGAGCTTGGGAAGCTAGAGCAGTGATTCTTTGAAGTGAGTACCACTCATGCAATCCAAGCTCTTCAGGACCATCAAAACACAAAGCGACATCAAGCTAAATGTGATATTAGTCTTTTGTTTGGATAAGAAAAACATTCTACAAACACATTTCCAAAGGTTAATCTGTATAAAACATAGTTATGCTTTTTAGGCTACAGAATATTAAAGCCTAATTGACTTCAAAGTATAATTTC
>CM053609.1:20915583-21048037 GCA_028646535.1 Procyon lotor | reverse complement strand
TTTTTTTTTTAAAGATTTTATTTATTTGACAGCGAGAAACACAGCGAGAGAGGGGACACAAGCAGAGGGAATGGTAGCGGGAGAAGCAGGCTTCCTGCAGAGCAGAGAGCCCGATGCGGGGCTCGATCCCAGGCCCCTGGGATCTGACCTGGGCCGAAGGCAGACGCTTAACGACTGAGCCACCCAGGCGCCCCTTAAAGTATAATTTCAATACCATCATAGACACATTTCTCTGAAAGGATCTGGGATCTGTCTAGAATACAGCAGAGTATCACTATATAAATGAGTTAGAAACTTGGATTTTATTTCTCTTCTATTATATCTGTTTCTTAATAATTTCTTCAAAGGTAAAACAGAATATAAAAAGGTTCATGGGGGGGGTGCCTGGGTGGCTCAATGGGTTAAAGCCTCTGCCTTCGGCTCAGGTCATGATCTCAGGGTCCTGGGATCGAGGCCCCGCATCGGGCTCTCTGCTCAGCAGGGAGTCTGCTTCCTCCTCTCTCTGCCTGCCTCTCTCTGCCTGCTTGTGATCTCTCTCTGTCAAATAAATAAATGAAATCTTTAAAAAAAAAAAAAAAAAAGGTTCATGGGATGATATGAGTTGAGCTACTCAATAAATGTCTCATAAAATCATTTTAGTAGGTAAGCCAAATGTAATACAAAGACTCCACTTGTAATGCATGGTGGCTGGCAGCCTGCAAGTCCCCAATCCTACTTTACTCCCTTTGCCCCACAACTGGGCAACCTGATAAGAAAGCATGCTGAGACCCTGGTGTCCACAGGCCCTTGGCAATGGCAGAAATTTCAAACCGTGTAAGTCCCTGATGAGTGTGTAAACCTCCACCCCACTCCCTTTCGAACTACAATAAAAACCCAAAGCCCCACCTCCCTCCTTTCCCTCTGGAGCACACAAAAGCCCTTCCCCTGGGCATGGGAATCCATCTGTTATTAACTGTTATGAGTTATAAATTATATTTTATACCTATTGGTGCCCAGTCATTTGCCCCACTTCCATAATTTCCCAGGGTAGAGTAGGAGAATTGTTCCGTGTCTTGTAGGGGATGCCAGGCACACAAATAAAACACCAAGAGACTAGTTTTGCTTAATGATTTCTCAGAATCACTTGCCAAGGTACCAGGAAGACTCTAATCTCTAGGAAGTCTCCCAGAACGAAGACTAGGAGAATGACAGAATCACATTCACTGATGCCCATGCATAAGTTACGGTCTGAAATATACTAAAGCAAATTTCTAAGAGAAGGGTTAATAATTCAAAAAACTAAATTTGAAGGAATAAAATTAAACCATATAGAGTAGAATACTGAAGACCTACCTTCAGTTATAATTTTGCTTTTATTATTTGAACAGAAACATTTAAATGGAAAATTTGTTTAAAATCCAAACTACACATTAAAAACCAAAACACAGGGACGCATGGGTGGCTCAGAGGCCTCTGCCTTCGGCTCAGGTTATGATCTCAGGGTCCTGGGATCGAGCCCCGCATCAGGCTCCCTGCTTCCCCCTCTCTCTCTGCCTGCCTCTCTGCCTACTTGTGATCTCTCTCTCTGTCAAATAAATAAATAAAATCTTTAAACACACACACACACACACACACACACACACACACACACACTCTTCTATACATAGCTGTCCAATTTTCCCAGCACCATTTATTGAAGAGACTGGATATTTTTCCCTGCTTTGTTAAAGATTAGTTGACCATAGAGGTGAAGGTCCATATCTGGATTCTCTACTCTATTCCACTGGTCTATGTGTCTGTTTTTGTGCCAGTACCATGCTGTTTTGGTGATCACAGAGAAGCATGAAAGACTGTGGACTTTTAGAAGCAAACTGAGGGTTTTGGAATGGAGGGGATTGGGGAGATGGGTGAGCCTGGTGGTAGGTATTGAGGAGGGAATGTATTGCATAGAGCACTGGGTGTGGTGCATAAACAATGAATCTTAGAACACTGAAAAAATAAAATAAAATTTAAAAAGTAATAAAATTAAAAAAAAAAAAAAAAACCCACCAAAACAGAGAATCCCAGGTCTTACCCAAACGGCACTCCAAGGGCACCCAGTGGAGTCACCAGGACTGTGGGGACAGCAGTGTAAGCCAGGAAGTTTCCAATCTGGCCAACAGCCACTGTCAAGAGAATCACAAGGATACCACTTGTAATTATAGCCCTCTTTTAGCAATGATCACAGAGTTTAATTTGGCAAGGCTCTGCTATGAAAGGGCTACTTCTTTTCATTACTTGTGAGGAAGCAAATGTGGGGCATCATTTGCATAATTAAGGGTCCTGAAGGCAAAGGAGAGCAAGCCCCACAGCGTCACTGACCCAATCAATCATAAGAAGCTTTAGCCCTCTGTGGAAATTCCCACTGTGATTGACAGTGGGTGCAACAAAGTATATTTCCACTCTCTCCTTAAGACATCCTTGTTTTAATACTAATTATGTAGAATTTCTTGTTTTTTCAATGGTCTGGGATCTACTCCAGTACAGACTACTGGGTCACAGTGACATGATGCTGGCACACCAACTGGAAAAACTACTGCCTGCACAGAACTGCACCCAGAGCTATACCAAGATAGAGCTTAAAGATGAGCTCCTTAATGAAAGGAAACACAATCTGCTAGATGACAGCTTGCCTAAAAGATAATGTGTGACAAATAAACCTCATGATATTTCTGAATTTTCTAATATAATTTTTCCTTATACATTTAGGGTTCTGAACTTCAATTTTATTATTTATTTTTATATGACAGCACATAACCTCTACACGTGACCTCTTTTATACAATAGCATATGATACTGTACTGAGGCTAAATGAAGAAATTCTCCTTTGTAATACCAATTATGTTTAACAAAACATGAAATTTCAGCAAATGTCAACAGCATGACTACAGATGAGTAAGCAGAAGCTGTTTTAATTTCTTTGGGACCAGGAAAGTCTGAACTGGACTAAATTCAGAGCTAACTGCAGGCAGTAGGAACCTCTATTTCATCCCTTGTCTCTCAGCCTAGTCTTCCGCCCAAAGAATGGAGCTGCACTCACTCCACCTCCTCCAGTCCTGCCAGAACAATGACTGACCTTAAGAAAGAAAGCACACCAAGCTCTTCCCCACACCGGGTACTTACTTGCAATTGTGCCTGCCCACCACACAATGTCTGTTAAATAGGAGGTACCTATGAAAGAGTGAGAGAAAAATGTGAGAAAAGTACAAAGCAAAAGGTTTACAAACTATATACTTAAAGAGGAGTTTTTACATAAAAATAAAATTGAGAAAAATAACAAATGCCATACTGCTTATTCATCCTTTAAAGAATCGTTCAGTTAGTCTATAAATAGCAGCACAAGAAACCACTAAAAGTGGCAAATACAGATATTTTTTGCAATGAACACAAGCCGACCCAAACAAGTGAAACTTTTATAAAAAAAATATCTTTTGGCTCATCATGCCACCCAGAGACACAAATATTCTTTGGCATGAAGTTTTATGTTGAAGTCCAAGTCTTTCATACATTACTGCAACCCATTTATATAATTATGAAAACAGGATTCAATGACTTGGTGCTTCAACAAGTCAAATTTCATAAATTAGAACCTTTATGACATGGCTCTTTTTTCAACCATGTGGGCACCAGACCTTTTCACTCACTCAGTGATTTGACATTACATAGATATAACATTAAATAGTCAACTATATTCTCTTAGGTTACCCTCATATATCCCCATGCATAGTCAGACAAACATGAGCAGGTGCCCAGGCCTCCCCATCAGATGGGTCCCTCTTCCTGCCTGTATGATAGGAACCTGCAGCAAGATAGTGTCACAAGCTTTCAGACTCACAGCTATACTATTTCAAATATGTCAAAATGCTCATCTGACAGGTTTCTTCACTTCAGATTAAAATACCTACTTCTAGATTTTAGCCAATCTAACAGGTATGAGGTGATATATTATTGTGGTTTTGATTTGAATATCCTTGATGATGAGTGATGCTGAGAATTTTTCCATGTGTCTGTTGGCCATCTGTATGTCTTCTTTTGAAAAATGTCTATTTAGGTCCTCTCCCCATTTTTCAACAATATTGTTTGGGTTTTTATGGTGTTGAGTGGTTTAAGCTCTTTATATACTTTGGATATTAGCCCTTATCAGATATATCATTTGCAAATATGTTCTCCCATTTAGTAGTCGATGATATTATAATAGTATATAATTGGGACAGATAGTAGCTATATGTAAAATGTACACAGCATAATGTATAAACTTGTCAAGTCACAAAGTTGTACACCTGAAACAAAAGTAACATTCTGTGTCAAAAATACTCAAATATAAAAAGTAACTCTGTAGTTACTTTTGTAAGGAAATTATTTTTTAAAAAAATCTAATAGGGAATGGGGAAAGATGGCGAAGAAGTAGGAGATCCTGTTGCAACCCGTCCCCAAAAGTCAGCTGGATATGTACCAGAACACGCTGAACACCCATGAAATCAGCCTGAGGAGCAAGATTTTTCACTTCTGGATCTCTACAGGAGCAGAAGACAGCAGTGGAGAGGTAAAGCAAAGTGGGAACACTCAACCGATATGGGAGTATAAACAAAAGGGGCAAGGAGCCACCAGAAGCAATGCAAAGACAGTAATACCCCAAAGGAAAGTGCCCGGTGGTTGGGGAGCAGCAATAACTTAGATTCTGGATAAAAACACTTAAAAAGAGCAAAAGGTTCTGAAGACCAACTAGTGGAAGGGGGTGGTTGTGGGCATGGGCCTGGGCCCATGCTCCCAGGAAGGCCACCACTCATTTCAGAGAGACTGGTGGGGGGATCCAGTCCGTGGTTCAGGAACCTGCAGCTTTCTGCTCCTTATACCATTTAGTGGGCGCACACGCTCCTGTAAGCGCCTTAGAGTCTGCCGTGGCCCAGGAGCAGGCAGCTTTTCACTGCGTGCCACACTCTCTGAACTGAGTGCAACCCTGACAGAAAAGACATTCGTGGTCTGCAGCAGGGTCTGTGCGCTTCCAGCTGGCCCTGGACCGGACTCGCATGGGTGGCCTAATCTCAGACAGGAATCTGACCACACCCTGTGCAGGCCTGGAGCCCAGAGAGCAGGGGAGCACTTGTTGACTCCCCGAACTGTGGAGTGCGCACCACCACTGACAGGCTGCACTGTGAGAAGAATTTTGCTAAGGGGAGAGTGTGTTCTGGACAACCCAGAGGGGAGCAGACTGAGGCTTCTCTGTGACGTGGAGGTCTGAGTATGTAGGGGCAGATTCCTTGTTTGGACTCTCCGAAAAGGTGAAAAAGCTATAAAAGGCCAAAAACCTTCAGAAAGCAAAAGATTGAGAAAATGGTTTCCACAGAGCTCAGCCCCTTGACAGGAGGGCAGGGTGACTCAACCCAAGCAAGACTGACTGGAAAACAATGCAGCAGGACCCTCCCCAAGACAAGTCAAAAAAACCAAAGGACTATAACCACAGGGTCCCCATAAAATTTTAAATCACCAACATCAGGGGAAATCAATATATTAAGCACCTGATAATAACCTCAAATCTGTATATTTCATAGATACAAATTGTTTTTTCTTTCTTACTCTCTATTTTTTTTAATTCATTCATTTTCACATTTCTTGGCATTTTTTTTAACTACTTAACATTACAACTAGAGGCATAATACAAAGATAAACCCAGGAAGACCTGAAATAACCTTCCGCACATACGAGGAGTTATAACCACCCTCCCATCTTATCCCTCTGTCAGTGTTTCAAACTATTTGCTTTTGTTCTGGTATTATATAAATCTAATACCTGGGGTTCATTCTGACTAGGTTCTTTTATTTCTTGTCATTTACTTTTGTTGGTCTATATGTTTGTTCGTGTTAGTTTACATACCTTATATAAATCTTATTTTGGGGGCCCATTCTGGCTGGCATTTCTTCTTTTTCTCTTTCTCTCTCTCTCTCTTTTTTTAATCCTTATTCTTTCTTTTTGGTGGAGAATCCCAGTTGCTCATAAACCTTCCAGAGTGCACCCTGCCTGGATCATGGGTGATATATCCAGCTAGACACCCTCCCATCCACTTCTCATCAAAATGACTAGGAGGAGGAGGAACACCCAACAGAGGAAAAACCCAGAGACTGCACCTTCTCCCTCAGAACTATTGGACATGGACAAAAACGGTATGTCAGAAAGGGAATTCAGGCTGACAATTATCCAGGCAATGGCTAAAATGGAGAAAAACATTAATGACAACATAGAATCTCTAAGGGCAGAAATGAGAACCAGTATAGCTGATGTAAGAAACACTATCAGTGAGATCCAATCCAATCTAAATAGTCTAACAGCTAGAGTTACGGAAACAGAGGATAGAATTGGTGATCTAGAGGATAAAATGGTTGAGAAGAAAGATCAGGAGGAGAGCTGGAGCTAACTGCTCAGGAATCATGAGAAGAGACTTAGGGAAATAAATGACGCCATGAAACGTTCCAACATCAGAATTATTGGAATCCCAGAGCGGCCGAAGAAATACAGAAGACTAGAAGATATAGCTGACCAAATCTGAATGAAAATTTCCCCAATCTGGGGAATGGAACAAGGGTTCATGTCCTAGAGGCAGAAAGGACACCTGCCAAGATCAACGAGTCTAGAAAATCAGCAAGACACATCATAGTGAAATTTGCAAATTATACTTTTAGAAAAGAGATCTTGAGGGCACCTAGGGGGAAGAGATCGCTTACATATGGAGGAATACCCATTAGAATAACGTCAGACCCGTCCACAGAAACCTGGTAAGCCAGAAACGGCTGGCAGGACATATTCAGGGCACTAAACGAGAAGAACACGCAGTCAAGAATACTTTATCCAGAAAGGCTGACATTCAAAATGGATGCAGAGATAAAGAGCTTCCAAGACCGGCAAGGATTAAAATAGTATGTGACCAAAAAAAATAGTATGTGACCACCAAGCCACCACTGCAGGAAATATAAAAGGGGGTTCTATAAAAGTAGAAAGAACTCATGAGTGACTTAGAACAGAAATTTACAATCTATAGAAAGAAAGACTACACAGGCAACATGATGTCAATAAACTCTCAACGTGAACGACCTAAACACTCCCATAAAACGGCACATGGATAAAATGGCAGGATCCGTCCATATGCTGTCTACAAGACACACATTTGGAACCACAAGATACATCCAGACTGAAAGTGAAAGGATGGAGAACCATCTTTCATGCCAATGGGCCTCAAAAGAAAGCTGGGGTAGCGATTCTCATATCAGATAAACTAAATTTTCAGCTAAAGACTGTAGTCAGAGATACAGAAGGACACTACATCATTCTGAAAGGGTCTATCCTCCAAGAAGATCTAACAATTGTAAAACATTTATGTCCCCAATATAGGAGCAGCCAACTACCTAAGCCAACTGTTAATCAAAATAAAGAGTCATGTGGATATGAATACACTAATAGTAGGAGACTTTAACATTCCATTCTCAGTAACAAATATATCATCTAAACAGAAAATTAATAAAGAAACAAGAGGTTTGAATGACACATTGGACCAGATGGACCTCATAAATATATACAGAACATTCCACCCTAAAACAACAGAATACTCATTCTTCTTGAGTGCACATGGAACTTTCTCCAGAGTAGACCACATACTGGGTCACAAATCAGGATTCAACCAATACCAAAAGATTGAGATGATTCCCTGCATTTTCTCAAACCACAGTGCTTTGAAACTGGAACTCAAACACAAGAAAAAGCTTGGAAGGAATTCAAGCACTTGATGGCTAAAGACCAACCTGCTCAAGAATGTTGCGATCAACCAGGAAATCAAAGAGGAGCTTAAACAATTCATGGAAACCAATGAGAATGAAGACTCATCGATCCAAAACCTATGGGACACGGCAAAAGCAGTCCTAAAGGAGACATACATATCCATCCAAGCCTCACTCAAAAAAAACGAAAAATCTCAAAGACACCAGTTCTCTTTACACCTTAAAGAATTGGAAAATCAACAACAAATTAAGCCAACCCCACGCACAAGAAGGGAAAAAAGATTAGAGCAGAGATCAATGATTTAGAAACTACAGAAAGAGAACACATCAATGAATCCAGAAGTTGGTTTTTTGAAAGAATCAATCAAAAAAAAAAAAAAAAAAAAAAGAAAGAATCAATCAGACCAATAAGCCACTGGCCAAACTAATCTAAAAGAAAAGAGAGAGAACCCAGATTGATTCTTTTGAAAGAATCAATCAGACTGAGAAGCCACTGGCCAAACTAATCCAAAAGAAAAGAGAGAGGACCCAAAATTAATAAAATTTTGAATGAAAAGGGAGAGATCACAACTAATCCAAAAGAAATAGAAACAGTCATCAAAAATTATTATCAACAGCTATATGCCAATAAGTTAAACAACCTAGAACAAATGGATGCATTCCTGAAAACCCATAATCTTCCAAGACTTAAACAGGAAGAAATTGACAACCTGAATAAACCAATATCTAGTAATGGGATTGAAGCAGTAATCAAAAGCCTCCCAAAAAACAGGAGTCCAGGACCTGACAGATTCCCTGGGAAGTTCTACCAAACATTCAAGGAAGAAATAACACCTATTCTCCTGAAACTGTTTCAAAAAATAGAAACAGAAGGAAAACTTCCAGACTCTTTCTATGAAGCTAGCATTACCCTGATCCCCAAACCAGACAAAGACCTCATCAAAAAAGAATTTCAGACCAGTATTTCCAATGAGTATGGATGCCAAGATTCTCAACAAGATCCTAGCTAATAGGATCCAACAGCACATTCAAAAGATTATTCATCATGACCAGGTGGGATTTATCCCTGGGATGCAAGGGTGGTTCAACATTCACAAATCAATCAATGTGATATAATAAATCAATAAGAGAACCACATGGTCCTCTCAATTGATGCAGAAAAAGCATTTGACAAAATTCAGCATCTGTTCCTGATTAAAACGCTTCAAAGTATAGGGGTAGAAGGAACATTCCTCAACTTCATAAAGTCTATCTATGAAAAGGCCACAGGAAATATCATTCTCAATGGGGAAAAGCTGACAGCCTTCCCGTTGAGATCAGGAACACGACAAGGATGCCCACTCTCACCACTCTCGTTCAACATAGTGCTAGAAGTCCTAGCGACAGCAATCAGACAACAAAAAGAAATAAAAGGTATTCAATTTGGCAATGAAGAAGTCAAACTGTCTCTTCACAGATGACATGATACTTTATACGGAAAACCCAAAAGACTCCACCCTCAAACTACTAGAACGCATACAGCAATTCAGTAATGTGGCAGGATACAAAACCAATGCACAGAAATCAGTTGCTTTCCTATACACTAACAATGAAAATAGGGAAAGGAAAGTTAGAAATGCGATTCCATTTACCATAGCACCATGAACCATAAGATATCTGGGAATAAACCTAAACAAAGAGGTAAAGGATCTGTACTCGAGGAATGCTCATGAAAGAAATTGAAGAAGACACAAAAAGGTGGAAAAGCATTCCATGCTCATGGATCGGAAGAATAAACATTGTTAAAATGTCTATACTGCCCAGAGCAATCTATACTTTCAATGCCATCCTGATCAAAATTCCACTGGTTTTCTTCAAAGGGCTGGAAAAAACAATCTTAAAATTTGTATGGAACCAGAAAAGACACTGAATTGCCAAGGAAATGTTGAAAAAGAAAAACAAGGCTGGGGGCATCAGATTGCCTGATTTCAAGCTTTACTACAAAGTGGTGATCACCAAGACACCACGGTATTGGTACAAAAACAGACACATAGACCAGTGGAACAGAATAGAGAGCCCAGATATGGACCCGCAACTCTATGGTCAAATAATCTTTGACAAAACAAGAAAAAATATCCGGTGGAAAAAAGACCGTCTCTTCAATAAATGGTGCTGGGAAAATTGGACAGCTATATGTAGAAGAATGAAACCTGAGCATTCTCTTACATCATACACAAAGATAAACTCGAAATGGATAAAAAAGATTTCAGCGTGAAGCAGGAGTTTATCAAAACCCTAGAGGAGACCATAGGCAGTAACCTCTTCAACATCAGCCACAGCAACTTCTTTCAGGACATGTCTCCAAAGGCAAAGGAAACAAAAGCAAAAATGAACTTCTGGGACTTCATCAAGATAAAAATCTTCTGCACAGCGAAAGAAACAGTCAACAAAACAAACAGGCAACCCACAGAATGGTAGAAGATATTCACAAATGACACTCCAGACAAAGGTCTGATATCTAAGATCTATAAAGAATTCTGGGAACAGGCATGTCTTGTGGGGCTTAGGTGTTCTGCCTCTGTGACTTTAGGTTCATAAGGCAGGACTGCTGTAGCAATGCCCGCTGCAGCTTTGCCTCCAGGCCTGAGACATGGTCTGCCACTGCTGCCAACCTACAGCAGGAAAGGGCAGGACACTGGCTATGGCTCCTTTCCTGTGTTCCTCTGAGCATTTCTGAGGTAAATGTGAACCTTGTTGTCCTATAAGTAGGAAAGTACAGCTGAGCCTAAGAAAGCCTCCTCCCAGTAAGTACTGTAGAACAGTTATCAGCTATACGTACAGAATCCATGTTGAATTTCCTGAATGTGCTAATCACACTGTGTCTATTTAAGAGAATGTCCCGGTATCCCAAAAATTCATGCTGAATTTAAAAAAACATTTTTAAAATTTTTATTTTAAGTAGGCTCCACATCCAATGTGGGGCTTGAACTCACGACTCTGAGATCAAGAGTCACATGATTTATTGACTGAGCTAGCCAGGTGCCCCTACATGCTGAATTTTAAGGATGCAAGTTCATTAAATTTCTTACATGGCTGGCTTGGTGGCTAAGTGAACATAAAATAAAAAATAAAGTTGAAGGATGCAAGTTCATAAAGTCCACTTCCAGAATGCAGGTATGAGCAGCAGCCCCATGGACCAGTTGCCCAGTGAAACAACAATAACTGGAGAATAAAATGTTAAAAATATTTTTCAAGTCTCTGAAATTGTTCTAAGAGCATATAGCAAATGAAGAAACATGTACTCAAGAAAAATCTACTATACTCAGTGAAAACACTGTAAGTCCTTAGCACATTAGCTAAGACCTACTCCTTCTCTCCCCCACTGCAATTCAGCTACACAGAAGCTGTACTCCAGAATGGTGACAAAGAAAATGGGGTCCCCTCTTCCCTTAGTTCTCCATCACCAGGAAGAGCAGTCCTTCAGCATTTCTTATCCCCCTCCCCATAATGAAGAGGCTAAATATCTGGTTAGTGCATCCAAGAACTTGGGGGCTTCTTTTCCCAACTCAATCCCTACCCAGAGGCTCTATCCCTGGTAGGACAGGCCCTGATCATCCTGTTGCAAGCTTGAAGGTAGAGTACAGTTCTCATATCTGGAGAGGCGAGCAAGATCGAGGTTACCAACTATTCCTAATAATTAGTCTCAATGCATATACCTGCCTAGAGTCAACTGGACAAGACTGTGAGGCAATTTATATACCAGAACATTATCAAAGTAACAGACTAAGAATCATCCAGCAATTGGTAGAGTCTAATAGTTGGATAATACCCAACGAGACAGATAAGAGAAAAATTGGGGAGAGAAACAGTCAAAGACAGCCAAACTAGTCATCCCAAATAAAGATGTACTGTAAGCTATAAGGTGTGTCATTATAGGCTTCAAATTGCAGGGAAAATAGACTTTACCAAATAGTCCGCCCAGGCCACTAAACAAATAAGCAAGCAAATGACAATCCACAGAGAGGGGAAAGGGAATCAGATTCCAGAGTTGCTACCATATATTACCTAAAATGCCCACATAGCAACAAAATTTATCAGACAACAAAACAAGCAACCCAAGACAAAAATGGCCAAAAGACTTGAATAGACACTTCTCCAAAAAAGATACACAAATGGCTAATATGCAGAGGAATAGATGCTCAACATCACTAATCATTAGGGAAACACAAAAATCAAATCCCTATCACTTCACACCCATTACAGGGACTACTAAAAAACAAACAAACGAGTGTCAGTGAGAATATGGAGAAACTGGAAACCTTGTACACTGATGGTAAGAATGGAAAATGGTGTAGCCACAGTGGAAAATAGAATGGCAGTTCCTCAAAGAGTTACATATAGGATCACCACATGGCCCAGCAATTCCACTGCTGGGTATATATCGAAAAGAACTGAATGCGGGGACTTGAGCATATATTTATTTGTACACCTTGTTCATATCAGCTTTATTCACAATAGACTTAGGAAACAACCTAAGTGTATTTGAACAGATGAATGGACAAATGGGTAGACAAAATAAAATGGACATAGTCCTTTTTGTTATACATTAAACAGGAGTGAGCAGCACAAGACTGCTATTCAGCCTTAAAAAGGAATGAAACTCTGATATAAGCCTGAACATAGATGAACCTGGGAGACAATAATGCTAAGTGAAATAAACCAGTCAAAAAATTACAAATATTTTTCTGAGTGTACTTACATGAGTAATCACAGTCATAAGAGATCGAATGTAGAACAGTAGTTATCAGGGGTTGGGAGTGGGAATGGGAGTTACCATTAAACGGGTATAGTGTTTCATAAAGGGATTATAAAAAAGTTCTAGAGATGGATACTGATGATATTTTACACAACGTATACTTAACACTACTGAATTGTACAATTAAAAATGGTTAAAATAGTAAATTTTATGGCATGCGTATTTTACCACAACAAAAAAATAGCGGAGGAACAGAGGCCTAAAAATGTTAAGCCCTATGACTCCCCTACCATCTTAAGGTATGAACTGACTGATTTAAGAGCTTCCAACATTCTGAGTCATAAACCAGAATGCCCATGGCAGGAGTGCCTGGAGCCTTTATAATATCTACAATCCACCTTACACTGACACTATCGACATCTAGTGGTCCTTGAACCCTAGATCATTGAGGTCTCCTATAACCCAGGTGCTATTCAACTTCAGGAGGAGCAGTTGCTGGGTGAGGCCCCATCGCCAATCAAATCACTGCAGGCTGTGCTTCTTGTGAAAGCTGTGTCTTTCAAAATTTCTTTTTGGTGTTCATAGGTACCAAGAAGGTGGATATAAGGATCATTCTGCAGAGATTCTGTGTCTTTGTGTTATTCACAGTCTGTCCTCGTCTTTTTCCTTGTAGGTCTCTCAGGGGTTAAGCAGTATCAGGAAGAAACAAAGCAAGTTTTTCTGCTTATTCTGCATGTTGGGAATGAGGAACATTTTACGTTCATGTGAAAGCTATTGTTTACTGATGTCATGGTTATAGATAAAGTACTCTTGTTCCTTTTGTTACACATGAAACAGAAGCGAAGAATAAAAGATAAACTATAATTAACTGCTTGAAGTTGGTTTCTATTGTATTAGGCGTAAAAGTTGAGAGAAAAAAGTGCTGGGAGAGGACATGGTCATGTAATAATAAAAATAAGAACCAAAAAAAGCCCCCCCCAAAACCCCCAAAACCAAGACATGCAAAAGAACCAGAAAAATGTAGCCTATATCTCATATATTATACACACAGGGAAAGTGCAGGCAACAAAAACTGCCTGTAAGAAGGCCTAGACATTAGACATAACAAAAATTTCAAACCATCCATTAAAAATATATTCAAACTGGAATTAAAATAAAAATTTTGTATGTTCAAATAACTAAAGAAAGCATGCTTAAAGAAGTAAAGAAACAACTTATCAAATAGAGAATATTAATAAAGAAATAGAAATGATTTTGTTAAAAAACCCAAACTGAGTTGAAAAGTAAAATAACTAGAATGAAAAAAGAAATCAATACTACATTTCAATATTCCTGGCAGAAGAAAGAATTAGTGTATTTGAAGATAGATTGATAAAGACCATGCATTCTGAAGAAAACGGAAAAAAGAATAAAGAAAAATGAACAGAAACTTAGAGAAAGGTGACACCATTACACACATCAGCAGAGTCATAATGTTACTACTAGAAGGAGAGAAAAGAGTAGTAGAAAAAATACTCAAGAAAAAAAAAAGGGCTGAAATTTACCAAATGTGATGAAAATCCAAAAAGCTTAACAAACTCCAGAGAAATTTTAAAAGAAGCAATAGAAAAATGACTGATAATATGCAAGAGAATCTAAGTAAGATTACCAACAGACATCTCAGCAAATTTTAACTAAAACTTAAAATGTTTAATTACAAAACACAAATTTGTTCTCCTTTCTCACCTTATCTGATTTGAAAAACTATGGGGTAAATATGCATATATCTGTGTTGTTGGATCTATAACAAAGAACTGCAATATATTTGGCAATAACAATACAAAGGATGTAGGTGTGTATGTGAGTCTTATGGTTCACATAAAGAAAAGTGTACATGGTAAGTAAGAACATGGTAATTAATACCCTGAATGCCATAAAAATAAAGAAAACAAGGAATGGTTAAACAGGTTAACATATAGAACTCTATAAATCTATATTTGCTTTTTCTTTGTAAGCTTTTTAAGAATTTTTATTTAAATTTAAATTAACATACATTATTACATTCATAGATAGAATTTAGTAATTCATCAGTTGCATATAACACCCAGTACTCATTACACCAAGTGTCCTCCTTAATGCCCATCACCCAGTTACTCCATCCCTCCACCTGCCTCCCTGCCAGCAACCCTCAATTCATTTCCTTTAGTTAAGAGTTTCTTATGGTTTGTCTCCATCTCTGATTGTCTTATTTTATTTTTCCTTCCCTTTCCCTAGGTTCATCTGTTTTGTTTCTTAAATTTCACACATGAGTGAAATCATCTGATATTTGTCTCTCTGACTTAGTCTGCTTAGCATACTATCCCCTAGTTCTATCCACCTCATTGCAAATGGCAAGATTTCATTCTTTTTGATGACAAAGTAACATTCCAGTGTGTGTGTGTGTGTGTGTGTGTGTGTGTGTGTGTGTGTGTGTATACACACGTGCGCTCACACACACACACACACACACACACACACACACACCCATCTCTTTCTCCAATCATCTCTTGATGGACATATCTGGGCTCTTTCCACAGTTTGCCTATTGTGGACATTACTTCTATAAACATTGGGGTGCATGTGCCCTGCTGAATCACTGTTTGAAACCTTTGAATAAATACCTAGTAGTGCAATTGCTAGGTCCTAGGGTACCTCTATTTTTAACTTTTTGAGGAACCTCCATACTGTTTTCCAGAGTGGCTGCACCAGTTCGCATTCCCACCAACAGTCTAAGAGGGTTCCCCTTTCTGCACATCCTCATCAAATCTGTTGCTTCCTGAATTGTTAATTTTAGCCATGCTGACTGGTGTGACACGGTATCTCACTGGAGTTTTCATCTGTATTTCCCTGATGCTGAATAATGTTGTGCATTTTTCAGGTGTCTGTTGACCATTTGTAAGTCTTCTTTGGAGAAATGTGTTTTCATGTCTTCTGCCCATTTCTTGACTGGATTTTCTGTTTTTTGGGTGTTGAAGTTAATAAGTTATAGATTTTGGATACTAGTCCTTTATCTGATAAGACACTTGCAAATATCTTCTTTCATTTTGTAGGTTGCCTTTTATTTTTGTCAACTGTTTTCTTTGCTGTGCAAAAGCTTTTTGTCTTGATGGAGACCCAATAGTTCATTTTTGCTTTTGTTTCCCTTGCCTTTGAAAATGCATCTAGCAAGGTGTTGCAGTAGGTGAGGTCAAAGAGGTTACGGCTTATGATCTCAAGTATTTTGAAGGATGCTTGTCTCACATTTACACCTTTCATTCATTTAAAGTTTATTTTTGTGTATAGGGTAAGAGAGTGGTCCAGTTTCATTCTTCTGTCAATGGCTATCAATTTTCCCAACGCCATTTGTTAAAGAGACTGTCTTTTTTTTCCATTGGATATTCTTTCCTGTTTTTTTTGAAGATTGGTTGACCATAGAGCTGAGGGTTCATTTCTGGGTTTTCTAATCTGTTCCACTGATCTATGTATCTGTTTTTGTGCCCATACCGTACTGTTTTTAGGACTACAGCTTTGTAATACAGCTTAAAGTCTGGAATTGTCATGCCTCCAGCTTTGGTGGTCTTTTTCAACACTCTTGGCTATTCAGGTTTTTTTCTAATTCCACAAAATTTAAGGATTGTTTGTTCCAGCTCTGTGAAAAATGCTGATGGTGTTTTGATAAGGATTACATTTAATGTATAGATTGCATTTTTTTTTTTAAGATTTTATTTATTTGACAGAGAGAAACACAGCGAGAGAGGGAACACAAGCAGAGGGAATGGCAGCGGGAGAAGCAGGCTTCCCGCCGAGCAAGGAGCCCGATGCGGGGCTCGATCCCAGGACTCTGGGATCATGACCCGGGCCGAAGGCAGATGCTCAACGACTGAGCCACCCAGGCGCCCCTATAGATTGCTTTTAGATAGCATAGATATTTTAACAATATTTGTTCTTCCAATCCATGAGCATGGAATGATTTCCATTTCTTTGTATCTTCCTCAATTTCTTTCATAAGTGTTCTATAGTTTTCAGAGTACAGATCTTTTACCTCTTTGGCTAGGTTTATTCCTAGGTTTCTTATGGTTTTTGGTGCAATTGGACTGATTCCTTGATTTCTCTTTCTTATGTCTCATTGTTAGTGTATAGAAATGTAACTGATTTCTGCGCATCGATTTTACAACCTGTGACTTTGCTGAATTCTTGTACCAGTTCTAGCAATTTTTGGGTAGAATCTTCTGGTTGTTTTTTTTTTTTTCCTTCTTCTTCCTCTGGGTTTTCTACAAAGAGTATCATGTCATCTGTGAAGAGTGAAAGTTTTGACTTCTTTGCCAATTCAGACGCCTTTTAGTTCCTTTTCTTCTCTAATTGCTGAGGTAGAACATCCAGTACTATGGTGAACAACAGTGGTGAGAGTGGACATTCCTGTCATGTTCCTGACTTTAGGGGGAAAGCTCTCAATTTTTCCCGAGGATGATATTTGCTGTGGGTCTTTTGCAATGACTTTTATGATACTGAGGTATGTTCCCACTATCCCTACATGGGGGATGGTTTTTATCAATAAAGAATGCTGTATTTTGTCAAATGCTTTTTCTGCATCTACTGAGAGGATTATACAGTGCTTACCCTTTCTTTTATTAATGTGGAGTAGCACACATTAATGATTTCTGGGTTTGAACCAACACTGCAGCCCAAGAATAAATCCTACTCCATCATGGTAAATGATTCTTTTAATTAGCTATCAGCTAGTATCTTGGTGAGAATTTTTGGATCCATGTTCATCATATTGGTTTGTAATTCTCCTTTTCAGTGGGATCTTTGTCTGGTTTGGGGATCAAGGTAAAGCTGGACTCATATGAGTTTGTGAGCTGCAGCATTGTGGCTGCACAATGAGTTTGAAGTTTTCCTTCCATTTCTATTTCTTGTAACAGTCTCATAAAATAGGTATTACTTTCTCATTAAATATTTGGTAGGATAATCCTAGAAAGCCATATGGCCCTGAACTCCTGTTTGTTGGGAGTTTTTTTTTTTTTTTAAGATTTTATTTATTTATTTGACACAGAGAGAGACAGATCGCAAGTAGGCAGAAAGGCAGGCAGAGGGAGAGGGGGAAGCAGGCTCTCTGCCAAGCAGAGAGCTTGATGCAAGGCTCCATCCCAGGACACTGAGACCATGACCTGAGCTGAAGGCAGAGGCTTAACCCACTGAGCCACCTAGGCACTCACGTTGGAAGATTTTTGATTACTGCTTCAGTTTCTTTGCTGGTTATGGGCCTGTTCAGGTTTTCTCTTTCTTCCTGTTTCAGTTTTCGAAGTTTATATGTTTCTAGGTATGCAACCATTTCTCCCAGATTGCCTAATGTTGGCATGTAATTGCTCATAATATTCTCTTATAATTGTTTGTATTCCTTTGGTGTTGGTTTTGATCTCTCTTCTTTCATTTAAGATTTTAATTATTTGAGTCCATTCTCTTTTCTTTTTGATAAGTCTAGCTAGTAGTTTATCAAACTTATTAAATCTTTCAAAAAACAAGTCCTTAGGGGCGCCTGGGTGGCTCAGTCGTTAAGCGTCTGCCTTCAGCCCAGATCATGATCCCAGCGTCCTGGGATTGAGCCCTGCATCGCTCTCTGCTCAGCAGGAAGCCTGCTTCTCCCGCTACCATTCCCTCTGCTTGCGTTCCCTCTCTCGCTGTGTTTCTCTCTGTCAAATAAATAAAAAAATCTTAAAAAAAAAAACAAGTCCTTAGTTTTGCTGATCTGTTCTCCTGGGGTTTTTTTTTTTTTTTTTTTTTATTTCTGTATCATTGATTTCTGCTCTTATTTTTACTATTTCCCTTCTCTTGCTGGATTTAGGCTTTATTTGCTGTTCTTTTCCTTAGATATAAGGTCAAGTTATGTATTTGAGACTTTTCTTGCTTCTTGAGGAAAGTCTGTATTGCTATATACTTCCCCCTTAGGACTGCCTTTGGTGCATCCCAAAGACTTTGAACTGTCATGTTTTCATTTTCACTTGTTTCCATGTATTTTTTTAATTCTTCTTTAATTTCCTGGTTGACCCATTCATTCCTCAGTAGAAAATTCTTTAACCAACAAATATTTGGGGTCTTCACAAATTTCTTCTTTTGGTTGGCTTCAAGTTTCATGGCATTGTGGTCTGAAAATATGCATGATATGATCTCAATGTCTTTGTACCAGTTTGGACCTGATTTGTGACCCCATATGTGATCAATTCTAGAGAATGTTCCATATGCATTCGAGAAGAATGTGTATTCTGCTGTTCTAGGATGAAATGTTATGATTATATCTGTGAAGTCTATCTGGTCCAATGTGTCATTCAAAGCCTCTGTTGATCTGCTTAGATTATCTATGCATTGCTGTGAGTAGGGTGTTAAAGTTCTCACTATTATTGTATTATCTTCAATGAGTTTCTTTAAATTTGTTATTGATTGATTTGTATATTCAGCTGCTTCCAAGTTAGGGGCATAAATATTTAAATTGTTAGATCTTCTTGTTGGATAAACTCGTTTCTTATTCATCTATTATTATAGTCTTTGGCTTAAAATCTAGTTGTTGTTGTTTTTTTTTTCTAGTTTTCTGATATAAGGATTGCTACTCCAGTTTTCTTGTGATCCCCATTAGCATAATAAATGGTTCTCCACTCCCTCACTTTCAATCTAGAGGTTCTCTAGGTCTAAAATTAGTCCCTTGGGGGACCTGGGTGGCTCAGTGGGTAAAAGCCTCTGCCTTCGTTTCAGGTCATGATCTCAGGGTCCTGGTATCAAGCCTCACATTGGACTCTCAGCTCAGCAGGGAGCCTGCTTCCCCCTGCCTCTCTGCCTACTTGTGATCTCAGTCTCTCTCTCTCTCTCTGTCAAATAAATAAATAGATCTTTAAAAAATAAACAAAATAAAATTAGTCTCTTATAGATAGCATATCAGTGGATCTTGGTTTTTTATCCATTCTGATACCTGATGTTTTGATTGATACATTTAACCCATTTATATTCAGAGTAATTACTGAAAGATGAATTTAGTGCTATTGTGACTATAAAGTCACTATTTCTGTAGATTATTTCTCTTCCTTTCTAGTCTGTTACTTTTGGCCTCTGTCTTTGTTCAAAGGATCTCCTTTAATATTTCTTGCTGGGTTGGTTTAGTGTTCACAATTTCCTTTAGTTTCTGTCTGTCCTGGAAACTCTCTCTCTATTCTGAATGACAGCCTTGCTGGATGATGTAATTTTGGCTGCACATTTTTTTTCCCATTAACACTTTGAATATCTTAGGCCAGTCCTTTCTGGCCTGCCAAGTCTCCGTGGATAGGTCTGCTGCCAGTCTTATGCGTCTAACTTTTAGGTTAGGAACCTACTGTCTTAAGCTGCTTTCAGGATTTTCTCTGTCTTTGAAATTTGCAAGCTTCACTATTATATGTCGAGGTATTGACCTATTATTATTGATTTTGAGGGGGGTTCTCTGTGCCTCCTGGACTTGAATGTCTGTTTCCTTCCCCAGATTAGGGAAGTTCTCAGGTATAATTTGTTCAAATAAACTTTCCATCCCTCTTCCACTCTTTATCTTCTGGGACTCCTATAATATGGATACTATTTTACTTTATGGAATCACTTAGTTCCTTAAGTCTACCTTCGTGATCTAATAGTTTTCTTTCCTTCTTCTTTTCAACTTCCTTGTTTTCTATTATTTTATGCTATCACTGATTGGCTCCACTGATCTATTCACCCTCATTTTTATGGCCTCCACTTGGGATGGTCTCTATGTAATATTTTTAATTTCAGCCTGACCAGATTTTAGTTCTTTTACCTCTAAAGTAAGGGATTTTCTGGTGTCCTCTATGTGTTTTTAAAGCCCAGCTGGTATCTTTATAATCATTGTTTTAAATTCTAGTTCAGAGGGGTGCCGGGTATCTCAGTTAAGTGTCTGCTTTCAGCTAAGGTCATAATCCCAAGTCCTGGGATCAAGCCCCACAACAGGCTACCCCTACTTCTCCCCATGCTTGTGTTCTCTTTTTCCTTCTCTGTCAAATAAATAAAATCTGTAAAAATAAATAAATAAATAAATAAATAAATTCTAGTTCAGACATCTTACTTATATCCCTATTGATTAAATCCCTGCCTGTGAGTACTATCTCCTGTTCTTTCTTTTGGGGTAAGTTTCTCCATCTCCTCATTTTTTCCAGAAAAGAAGAGAGAAAAAGAAAACAGCAATAACAACAATAACAAAAAACCTAGCTCCTGGGTGTGTTTTGGTCTGCTTGTTAAAAGAAACTAGATCCTCAGGCACCTGGGTGGTTCAGTCGGTTAAGCGTCTGCCTTCGACTTAGGTCATGATCCCAGGGTCCTGGGACTGAGCTCCACATCAGGTTCCCTGCTTGGCAGGAAGCCTGCTTTCTCCCTCTGTCATTCCCCCTGCTTTCTCCCTCTGCCATTCCTCCCTCTCTCGCTGCGTCTCTCTGTCAAATAAATAAAATCTTAAAAAAAAAAAAAAAAGAAAGAAACCAGATCCCAAAATAAGAAAATCATACATATTACAATGAAAGGAAACAAAAAATTTAAAAATATGTAAAGTATATATAAAAATAAAAATTAAAAAGAGTAAAAAAAGAATTGAGAAAATAACTAAAAGACTAAATTATAAAAATACGAAGAATGCTATATACTGTTTTCCCCAAGAGCTAAAGGTTTGCAGCACTTTATGATCAGTAAAATTGGTGAGAATGAGTTGTTTGTGCTGGTTTTCTGGGGGACGGGTCTGCTGCACTGATTCTACTAGGACTTGCCCTAGTAAAAATGCTTTTCCAGGGCACAGGGAGGCAGGGCTTGTTGTAAGCAGCTCCAGACTCTACTAGGTGGCACTGTTTTGCTCCCTGAAGGCTTTCAGCACTGATAGGAAGGATGAACGTAGCTGTGTCCTCTCTCCAGCCCCAGAGCTGAAAATTCACACACACACATCACCCCTACCACTCTTTGGTGAGCCCTCAGAGAAAAACAATCAATCACTCTGTCTCTGCTGTTGCCATCAGAACCCTGGGCTTACCCAGGCTGTGATCTGGTGTTTTTATCTCAGACATGCCACTGGGTTTCACAACTCCAAATTTTAGGGACTCCCACAGCATGGACCTGCAGGAAGAGGGCCTCTCTACACTTCTGCCCTTTGCTGGACCACTCCCAGAAAACGGTCCTATGACCGCATAGCAGTTGGCAGTTTATGGCAACACAGAGCACAAAGCCAGCACGTGGACACACTGTTCTCAGCCAGCTTCTAAGCTCCTATGCCTGGGAACTCTGTCAAACTAAGGCACCACCTGTTCTTCTTGTAACCCCCAGGATCCTGAGGCCACACCATCATCCCTGGGATTCCACCCCACTCACCACCTAAACACCTTTAAGCCAGGCACATATCCCAGTACAGCAGACTTCTAAAATTCTAATTTTGTTCTCTGCTGTTTATAATCTTTGTATAGCCTCCTTAAATAGGCTTCCTCCTCACTGACGTAGCCTAAGCTATATCACATTGGATTCAAGTCTCCGCACCTCCTACCTTCCAAATGGTGGTCACTTTTCTACTTATAGACTTGCATCACATGTTTTCTCAGATCTCTAATTGATTTCTTGGGTGTTCAGAAATATTTGATAACTATCTAGTTGCATTTGAGGGACGAGACAAGCTTAAAGTCCCCTACTCCTCTGCCATCTTAATTCCTCACTCTGTTGCGTTCTATACACTAATAACAAACTAGCAGAAAGAGAAATTAAGGAAATAATCCCTTTTACATCTGTATCATAAAAAATAAAATATCTAAGAATAAATTTAACCAAGGAGGTGAAAGACCTGTACTGTGAAAACTATAAGACACTGCTGAAAGAAACTGAAGATGACACATACAAATAGAAGATATACCTTGCTCATGGACTGGAATAATTAATATTGTTAAAATGTGCACACTCAAAACAATCTATAGATTCAATATAATCTCTATCAAAAATATTAATGGCATTTTCATAGAAATATTATAAAGAATCTGAAAATTTGTATGGAACCAGAAAAGACCCCCAAATAGCCAAAGTATTCTTGAGAAAGAGCAAAACTGGAGGTATCACGTTCCTTGATTTCAAACTATACCACAAAGCTATAGCAATCAAAACAGTACAGTACTGGTGTGCAGGCACACATGCACACAGACACATACATACATACACACACACAGATCAACAGAATAGAGGGCAAGCTATAAACCCATGCTTGCATGGTCAATCTATAACAAAGAAGACAAGAGCATACAATGGAGAAAAAGGTCTCTTCAGTAACTGATATAGAGAAAAGTGGTCAGCTACATGTTGAAGAATGTAACTAGAGCACTTTCTTATACCATATACAAAAGTTAACTCAAATAGATTAAAGGCCTAAATGTAAGACCTGAAACCATAAAACTCCTAAAAGAAAACATATGCAGTAATTTTGTGGATATCAGGCTCCACATTTTTCTGGATACATCTCCTCAAGCAAGGGAAACGA
Organism: Procyon lotor; assembly: GCA_028646535.1. Classification (NCBI taxonomy): domain Eukaryota; kingdom Metazoa; phylum Chordata; class Mammalia; order Carnivora; family Procyonidae; genus Procyon; species Procyon lotor. The sequence continues at coordinate 21,025,008 of CM053609.1, read as the reverse complement.
GAAAAAACAAACTATTGGTACTATATCAAACTAAAAAGCTTCTGCACAGGGATGCCTGGGTGGCTCAGTTGGTTAAGCGGCTGCCTTCGGCTCAGGTCATGATCCCAGGGTCCTGGGATCGAGTCCCACATCAGGCTCCTTGCTCGGCAGGGAGCCTGCTTCTGCCTCTGCCTCTGCCTCTGCCTGCCTCTCTGCCTACTTGTGATCTCTCTCTCTGTCAAATAAATAAATAAAATCTTTAAAAAAAAAAAAAAAAGCTTCTGCACAGCAAAGAAAACTGTCAACAATACAAAAAGGCACCATGATGAATGGGATTATTTATAAATGACATACATGATAAGGGATCAACATCCAAAATATATAAAGAACTCACACAACTCAACACCAAAAAAGCCCCAAACAATTTGATTAAAAAATGTACAGAAAACCTGAAATAGGTATTTCTCCAAAAAAAGACATACAGATAGTCTACAAACACATGAAAAGATGCTCAACATCACTAATCATCAAGGAAATGCAAATCTAAACCACAGTGAGATATCATCTCACATTTGCCAGAAGAGCTATTATCAAAAAGACCAGAAATGACAAGTGTCAGTAAAGATACAGATAACAGGAACCCTCATGCACTGCTGGTGGGAATGTAAATTGGTGTAGCCACTAGGAAAAACTATATGAAGCTTCCTCAAAAAATTAAAAATAGAGCTACCATATGATTCAATAACTCTACTGCTAGGTATTTACCTAAAGAAAACAAAAATACGGGGTGCCTGGGTGGCTCAGTGGGTTAAAGCCTCTGCCTTCGGCTCAAGTTATGATCTCAGGGTCCTGGGATCGAGCCCCCCATCAGGCTCTCTGCTCAGCGGGGAGCCTGCTTCCCCCCTTCTCTCCTCCTGCCTCTCTGCCTACTTGTGATCTCTCTCCTCTCTGTCAAATAAATAAATAAAACTTAAAAAAAAAAGAAAACAAAAATACTAATTTCAAAAGCTATATACACCCATGTTTACTGCAGCATTACTTACCATAGCCAAATTATGGAAGCAACTAACACTGACAAACGAATGAATGAAAATGTAAGGGGTTTGTGTGTGTGTGGGGGGGGTGATGTAGATAGATAGATATAGATATATAGATATATACATACAATGGAATACTATTCAGTCACAAGAATGAAATCTTGCCATTTGTGATGTGGTTAGACCAGAGGGGATTATGCCAAATGAAGTAACTCAGACAAAGAAAGACAAATATAGTGTGATCTCACTTACATGTCGAATCTAAAAAAACAAAACAAATGAACAAAGAAATAAGAATGAAATCTTGCCATGTGTGACAACATAGATAGACCAGAGGGTAAATGCCAAATGAAGTCCGACAAAGAAAGACAAATATAGTGTGATTTCACTTACATGTGGAGTCTAAAAAACAAAACAAATGAACAAAGACAAAATAGAAGCAGACTCATAAAAAGAACTATTGCCAGAGGGCAGAAGTGTGGGGGGATGTGTAAAACAGGTGAAGAGGATTATGAAGTCTAAATTTATGGTTATAAAATAAGTCATGGGGATATAAAGAACAATCCAGGAATTACAGTCAGTTATACTTTAATAACTTTCTGTGGTGACAGATGGTAATTAGACTTGTCATGATCATTTTGTAAGTCAGTATCAAATCACTATGTTTTACACCTGAAACTAATATAATGTTGAATGTCATCTTTAATAAAATACTTCTATAACAAAATATATATATAGATAGTGAAAAATGACTAAAGAAATTAATGTTAGAAAATTTCACTTTATGCAAATGAGTATACAAACAGAAAGTACTTGAGACAAATACAACAGAGTAAATGGCATACATAAATCCAACTATAATAATTAAAATATTAAACATCAATTGGTTTATAGTATCATTCAAGTATTCAATTCCTTGTTGATCTTCTGCCTAATGTTTCTATAAAATTTTTTTAAATGAATTTTTGAAAGTAGGGTACTGAAGTCTCCCAACCACTATTACTTAATTTTCTATTTCTTTCTTATGTGAGTTTTTTTTTAAATATTTTATTTATTTATTTGACAGAGGAGAGAGATCACAAGTAGGCAGAGAGGCAAGCAGAGAGAGAAGAGGGTGGGAAGCAGGCTCCCTGCTGAGCAGAGAGCCAGATGCGAGGCTCCATCCCAGGACCCTGAGATCATGACCTGAGCTGAAGGCAGAGGCTTTAACCCACTGACCACCCAGGTGCCCTTCTTATGTTAGTTTTGTTTAATGTATTTTGAGACTGTTGTTAGGCACATATTGATTTATAATCATTACATCATCCTGATAGATGGACCATTTCATTGTAATAAAATGTGCTTTGTTTCTAATGACAACTTTTGTCTTAAAAATCTATTTTATTTCACATTAGTATAATCATCCCAGTTCACTTTTGTGTATAAATAAATATTCTTATTCATTAATTTTATCATTTCTTGGCCTTTTAGCTAAGATCAAGTGTAGTATCTATTCTTATCAGTTTAATATCTTATTAATTAATTCAAATAATTATAAATATGTATCATTCTATAACATCTTGAAGCTCATTTTTATGGCAGATGCACACAACAACTTTTTAAAGTTCTGTATATGATATTAAAAGATTTTAGGGCCTTAAATTCCAGGAATCACTCACAATCTTTCCTAGTGGGGAAACAGAATGCTGGGGGAAGGCAACACCAACTCCTTTTATTATAATAAATATAGTTTGGTCATCCCATGGAGTCAGGGACTGCTGCCACAGCAGTAGATGGAGTGTGAGTGACCCTCCGGAAGTGAAAACTGGTCCAAGGATGCCAGTCGCCAATGCAATGGGACCCATGAGCTCTCTCCTCTTTCATTGCTACATTTCCCAGCACCACTGACCACTATACAGCACATGCATTTGGAGGTCTGGGAAAAAAAAAAATGTGTTACTAAAATGGGGAGACACCTGGGATACCAGCTACCAAGGGATGGGTAAATGACAAGCTTCTGGTCACCCTTTTCTCAAAGGGTACAAATCAGCTCCAAATCTTTCAGTCCTTCCACTCACACTCCAGAAAAAGCTTATATTTGTTGAAATCTAAAAGCTGTTTAGATCATCTCACATATTAAGCCATTAGGCAAAATTTTTCTGCTTCTATGGATACTTACTAAGTCAGATTTTCTATCTGGATACCCGTCCCACCACCCCTTGCTACAGATCAATGTGAAGCTCCTCCAGGTTGTCCCCAAAGGCCTCAAACCAGTAGCATCCCTTGTGCTCTGCCCTGAAGGAGGTCCATGGCTCTGCTTACCCACCCACCTGTACACAGCCTCCTCACTGAGCTGGCTGCCTCAGGTTCCTTCCTTCTGCAGCCATGAGCTCCTGAGTGCTTGCATTACATAATAGCCCTCAGCCCATCATAGATATTTTTCTCTTATGTCCTAACTCAGTTGGTTTCTACAGTTTCATCTTCAAACATCAGTGTACCAAGATCCTAAAGTCACTCACCTGATAACCTCAGGAGGCACTTATTCAAGCCTATACCCATACTCCTCTTCCCAGCTGATGCCCGGGACACTTCAAGTCCTCTGGACTCCGTAAAAACAGAGAGCCACAGAATTGTAGAACATTGAGGATTTTCTGTTTGTCTCTTTAACTATAATCATGTGTCCTCTACTTTCCACTCCTAGGTATGGGCTGCGGAGGTACCAATACCTAAGTTGTACAGATTTTGTCTTACACTGGAAAACTTGTGTGCTAACTGGGGTTGAATGGTTGTTTATAACAGTTGAAAGATAAAACAAAGAAATGTTGTGCAAATACAAAAGAGACTTGTCAGGATGATAACAACAATTGGCAGGGACACTGTCCAACCATGGACTTGTGGCTTTTAAAACCTTCCATTTAGTCATGTAAGTGCATCATATCCTTAAGATATGATTTTCTATCACAAAAATACAGATAGCCATCTAGTTTATTTACCTTCTGGATTATACTATAGAAAAATTGCTTCAATTCACATGTGCTCCAACAAAAAGAAGTTGGTGCAAAGAGCAAAGCTAGAGTCCATTACTATGTCCTTTACTAGTTATGTAACACCTTGACTTAAAAAACTGTGTAAAAAGATGCCACAGTTTTCACAGAGTTCTTTAAAAAGGACTAAGAATAAAGAAACTTTCTTTCCAAACACAAACATACCTAGCTGAGGGTATTCATTAAAATCAATTTGAGCACTAGTATAGTGCTTATATAGGGATTTAGTACTCAAAGTCCTTTTGTACATCAATTATTAAATATGTAGAACTTATTTTCCTAAAGAAATAGTTACACAGTCTTGAAAAAGAGAAACAAAAGAGTTATACAGTCTTGAAAAAGAGAAACAAACAAACACAGTCTTATCTGACTTTAAGATTTACTGTAAAACTACAGAATAAAGCCTGTGGTACTGGCATAAGGATAGACATTTACAAAGAAACAGAACAAAGTTCTGAAATAGTCCACACATGTATAGTCAAATCATAGACTGGAACAGCAGTATAACTCAATGGGGAAGTCTCTTTAATAAATGGTGGTGCATCAACTGGATATTGGTAAGGAAAGTACTGAGCCTTGATTCATGCCTCACCTATATACAAAAGTTAACTCAAGATAGTTTACACACCTAAAGGTAAAAGCTATAAACTACTAGAGGGAAGTACAGAGGATGCCACCATGACCTGATGAGAAACAATGACTTCTCAGGCAGAAATCAAATCAAAAAGCACCAATGACATAGAAGAAATTTAAAAAAAAAATTACAGAGGTTAGAAGACGGTGGCAGAGTAGGACTTTACGTTCTCCTTATCCCTTGAATACAACTAGATAACCATCCCATCATCCTAAATACCCCCAGAAATCGACCTGAAGCCTGGCAGAACAAACTCCACAACTAAAAGTAGAGAAGATGCCACATCACTGAAGGTAGGAAGTGCAGAGACATGTTTTGGGAAAGAAACTGTGGCCATTGAGGTGGAGAGGGAGCTGCAGTCATGGAGAAGGGTGACAGACAGGGAGCATATAGAGGAGCCCTCAGGGAAAACAAATCCCCATAGCAATCAGCTTGGAAAGCAAGACGGGCCAAATTTCTTGAGTTCTGGCAACCAACCAAACTTAAAACCTGGAGTTTTAAAGGTCATCAGACTTGGCCAGGATAGAGACCAGAGGGCATCCTGCTGGCAGGCAACAATCCATGCACATACAGTGTGGAAACAAGAAATCTGAAGAGTGTCTAGGTGTCTAGGGCACACAGTAGGAAGGTTATTCACTCCTCTCAGAGCTCATCCTAGAAAGACAGTGTTCACAGAGAAAGACCCCTCCAAGAACAAAGGAACAGGCTGGTGCCCTTTCCCTCCCCTGCTTCTCATAAGCATAGGGTCACCTGCAGGTACCAGCACAGCACTGAAACTACCTAACTTGCTTACACCAAGCCCCACATATGTACTCTGGTGGAACCACCCATTTCAGTCACCCGCTGACTTAGTTCCAGCACAGCAGAACCCCACCTCCAGAAGACCAGCCCAAATCCCTGCTCACACTGTGCCTCCTCGACCTGGGAGGTTTTGCAGAGCCTTGGTTTAGGTGGTGGTGGTGGTGACAGGTCTCATTTCACAAACAGACCAGAGCATACCTAATGAAAATGTGCCACATTCAGGCCAGGAACCCAACACCGTCCACAATAGGCAAAGACAACCTCTGCAGATGACTGCCTTGAACGATAAAGCAGCTAGGACAAAACAGCAGAACACATGCAGCATACACCAGAGATACTCCTGGAAGTGCCAGACCCTGGCAACAGAGGATACCACACTGCAGGGCACTACATGGCCTAGTATTCATAAGATCATTACTCTCAAAACCAGAAGATGCAGAGACTCTGACAAAATGAGAAGACAGAGAAATTTATTCCAAATAAAAGAACAGGACAAGTCATGGCCAGAGATCTAGCTAAACCAGATATAAATAACTAACATGATAAGGGAATTTAAAATAATTGTCGTAAGGATACTCACAGGACTTGAACCAAGATCAGAAGACCTGAGTGAGATCCTTAACACAGAAATAAGGCATAACATAGCCATCTATGAAATAAATCAGTTGGAGAAAGACAAATATCATGTGAGCTCAAGGATATGTGGAATTTTTTTTTTTTAAGGATATGTGGAATTTAAGAAAGAAAACAGATGAACATATTGGAAGTGGGGAAAAGAAAAAAGGGAAAGAGGAAAAGAAGCCATAAGTGACTCTTAACGATAGGGAACAAACATGGGAGTGATGGAGGGAGGTGGTGGGGGATGGGTTAGATAGGTGATGGTATTAAAGAGAGCACTTGTTGTGATGAGCACTGGGTGTCATATGTAAGGGATGAATCACTGAATTCTACTACAGGAACCAATATTGCACTATAAGTTACCTAACAAAATTTAAATTAAAAAAAATAAAATTTGAAAAAATATAACATAGCAGAGATAAAGGACTCAATAAAGGAAATGAGAAACAAACTTAATGGAATGAATTAGTGATCTAAGAGACAAAATAATGGAAAGTAATCAAACTGAGAAAAGAAAAAAGAATTATGCAAAATGAGGCTAGACTTAGGGAACTCAGTGACTCTATCAAATATAATAACATTTGTATTATGTCAGTCCCAGAAGAAGAGAGACAAAGGGAGCAGAAAATGTAATTGAAGAAATAATGACTGAAAACTTTCCTAATCTGGGGAAGGAATCAGCCAGATCCACGAGGCACTCAGAAATACCTACAAAATCAACAAAAGCAAATCCACACCAAGACATATTGTAATTAAATTGGTAAAATATAGTGAAAAAAACCAATATTAAGTGTAAAACAAAAGACAATAACTTACTTGGGAAAACCCATAAAGCTAGCTAGGGATTTTTCAACAAAAACTTCACAAGTCAGAAGGGAGTGGCATAATATATTCAAAGTGTTGAATGGGGAAAACCTGCAACCAAGAATATTCTAACCAGAAAGGCTATCATTCACAACAGAGGAGGGATAAAGATTTTCCCATACAAACAGACTAAAAGAGTTTGTGATCATTAAACCTGTAATGATATTCTTACAGATAGGTCTATAAGAAATATTAAAGGGGACTCTGAGTGGAAAGGGAAAGGAGAGCCAAAACAGTATAGAGATAGAAGACACAAAATCAGTAAAAATGAATGTTTCTGTAAAAAAATCAGTCAAGGAACCCACAAAAAATATATAAAATATAATAACATATACCTAAAACGTGGAGGGAGAAGAGTAAAGAATGAGTTCAAACTTAAACCACCAACAACTTAATATATACTGCTATAACAATAAGAGGTTATATACAAACTTAAAGGTAACCCTATATCAAAAGCCATTAATAAACATGGAAAGAATAAAGAGAAAGAAAATGTATCACTAAAGAAAATCAGCAAACCTTGAAAGAGAAAAAGAAGAGATCAGAGAAAATCTTCAGACACAACCACAAAATAATAAAATAACAATAAATACATATCTATCAATAATTACTTTGAATGTAAATGAACTAAATGCTTCAATCAAGATATAGGGTGATATAATGGATAAAAACTACAAGACCCATCTATATGGGAGTGACTCATTTCAGATGTAGACACCTACAGACTGAAAGTGAGGGAATGGAAAAACATCTATCATGCAAATAGATGCAAAAGAAACGGCTGAGCCTGGTCATGGATATTGAGGAGAGCATATATTGCATGGAGAACTGGGTGTGGTACATGAACAATGAATCTTGGAACACTGAAAAAATAAAATAAAATTTTTTAAAAAAGTGTGCAAAGAATACTTATATTGGATGAAATAGACTAAAACAAAGGCTATAACAAGAGATAAAGACACTATATAACATTAAAGACCACAATCTAACAAGAATATACAACAACTGTAAATATTTATGCACCTCACATGAAAGCATCCAAATATATAAAATAGTTAATAACAAACATAAAGGAACTAATTGATAATAATACAATAATAGTAGATGACTTTAACATCCCACTTACATCTATAGACAGATCATCTAAAGAGAAAATCAAGGAAAGAATGGTTTGAATGACATACTGGAAGGTTTGGATTTAACAGATATATTCAGAATACTGCAGCCTGGAACAGCAGAATACACATTCTTTTGAAGTGCACAGGGAATATTCTCCATAATAAATCACATATTAGCCAGCAAAACACAGTGCAACAAATTCAAGAAGATCAAAGTCATACCATGCATCTTTTCTGACCACAATGCTATGAAACTAGGAGTAAACCACAAGAAAAAATCTGGAAACACCTAAGAAACATGGAGGTTAAATAACATGCTACTAAACAATGAAAAGGTCAGCCAGGAAATCAAAGAAGAAATTAAATAGTATGTGGAAACAAATGAAAATGAAAACATATCAGTCCAAAACCTTTGAGATGCAGCAAGCAGTTCTAATAGGGGAAGTTTATAGCAATACAGGCCTACCTTAAGAAGCAAGAAAAATCTAAAAAACAAAACAAAACAAAAAAAACCAACCTAAGGGAGCTAGAAAAAGAATGACAAACAAAATCTAAATCCAGCAGAAGGAAGGAAATAATAAAGATCAGAGCACAAATAAATGATATAGAAACTAAAACTAAAACAACAACAAATCAATAGAATAGATCATTGAAAACAAAAGAAACAGATGATTGCGCTGATTCTTTGATAACATTACAAATGAGAGAGGAGAAATAACAATCAACATCACAGAAATACAAATACTCAAAAGAAAATATTATGAAAAACTATATGCCAACAGATTAGAAAACCTAGAAGAAAAGGATAAATCCTAGAACATAGAAACTACCAAAATTGCAACAAAAAGAAACAGAAAATTTGAACCAACTGAAACCAGGAAAGAAACTGAACCACTAATCAAAAATCTCCCAAGAAACAAAAGGACAGGGCCAGATGCCTTCACAGGCAAATTCTACCAAGCATTTAAAGAAGAGTTAATACCAGGGTGCCTGGGTGGCTCAGTGGGTTAAGCCTCTGCCTTCAGCTCAGGTCATGATCTCAGGATCCTGGGATCAAGCCCTGCATCGGGCTCTCTGCTCAGTGGGGAGCCTGCTTCCCCCTTTCTCTCTGCCTGCCTCTCTGCCTACTTGTGACCTCTCTGTCAAATGAATAAATAAAATCTTTAAAAAAAAAAAAAAAGAGTTAATACCAATTCTTCTCAAAATGTTCCAAAAAAGGAAAAGGAAGGAAAACTTTCAAATTCATTATATGAGGCCAGCATTACCTCGAGACCAAAACAGGATAAAGATAACACTGAAAAAGACAAGTATAGGCTAATATCCCTGATGAACATGGATGCAAAAATTCTCAACAAAATGCTAGCAAACTGAACCCAACAATACATTAAAAGAATTACTCAACACAAGCAAGTGAGATTTATTCTTGGGTTGTAAGGCTGGTTTAATATTCTCAAATCAATCAATGTGATACACCACATTAATAAAAGGATAAGAACCCATGATCCTTTCAAAAGATGCAGAAAAAGCATTTGACAAAGTACAACACCCATTCATGATAAAAACCCTCAACAAAGTAGGGATAGAGGGAACATACCTCAATATAATGAAGGCCATCTATGAAAAATCCACAGCTAACATCCTCAATGGGAAAAACTGACTGCTTTTCCTCTACAGTCAGGAACAAGACAGGGATGTCCACTCTCACTACTGTTATTTAACATAGTACTAAAAGTCCTAGCCACAGCAATCAAAAAGAAATAAAAGGCATCCAAATTGGCAAGGAAGAAGAAAAACTTTCACTATTTGTGGATGACATGATACTCTATATAGAAAACCTGAAAGACTCCACCCCTAAATTGCTAGAACTGTATACATGAATTCAGCAAAGTCACAGGACACAAAATCAATGTATAGAAGTCTGTGTTGCATTTCTATATGCCAATAATGAAGCAGCAGAAAGAGAAATTAAGGAATCACTCACATTTATGACCACACCAAAAACAGTTAAGATACCTAGGAATAAAACTAATGTAAGAGGTGAAAGACCTGTAAAATGGGAAAACATTCCACATTCATGGATTAGAAGAACAAATATTGTTAAACTGTTTATAATACCCAAAGCAATCTACACATTTCACACAGTCCCTATCCAAATACCAACAGCATTCTTCACAGAGCTAGAACAAACAATCATAAAAATTGTATGGAACCACAAAAGACCCCAAATAGCCACAGTAATCTTGAAAAAGAAATGCAAAGCTGGAGTCATCACAATTCTGGACTTTAAGTTTTACTACCAAACAGTAATATAATCAGAACAATATGGTACTGGCACAAAAAAGACACATAGATCAACAAAATAGAAAACTCAGAAATGAAACCACAATTATATGGTCAATCAATATTCAACAAAGCAGGAAAGAACATCCAATGAGAAAAAGACTGTCTCTTCAACAAATGGTGCTGGGAATACTGCATGGTAACATGAAAAAGAATGAAAACAGACCACTTTCTTACACCATACACAAAATAAATTCAAGATGGATTAAAGACTTAAATGTGATATACAAAATCATAAAAATCCTAGAAGGGAACACAAGAAGTATTCTCTCTGACATCGGCCATAGCAATTTCTTTCTAGACATGTCTTCCATGGCAAGGAAGCAAAAGCAAAAATAAACTACTGAGCCTTCATCAAAATAGAAAGCTTGTACACAGCAAAGGAACAATCAACAAAACTAAAAGGCAACCTACGGAATGGAAAGAGATATTTGCAAATGACATATCTGATAAATGGTTAGCATCCAAACTATACAAAGAACTTATAAAATTTGGGCACCTGGCTGGCTCAGTTGGTGGAGCATGAGACTCTTGATCTTGGGGTTGTGAGTTCAAGCCCCACTTGGGGTGTAGAGATTACTTAAATATAAAATCTTAAAAAAAACCCCTCAAAACTCAATACCCAGAAAACAAATAATCTAATTTAAAAATGGGCAGAAAGCATGAACAGACATTTCTCCAAAGACCTACAGATTGCCAACAGACACATGAAAAGATGTTCATCATCATCTATCATCAGAGAAATGCAAATCAAAACTACAATAAGATGTCACCTCACACCTGTCAGAATGGTGAAAATCAACAACACAAGAAACAACAGGTTTTGGTGAGGATGTGGAGAAAAAGGAACACTTGTGTACTGTTGGTGGCAATGCAAATTGGTGTAGCCAGTGTAGGAAACACTATGGAGATTCCTCAAAAAGTTAAAAAATAGAACTTCCTTATGATCCAGCAATTGCACTACCAGGTATTTACCCAAATAACACAAAAACACTCAAAGAGTACATGCATCCCTGTGTATAGCAGCATTATTTACAATAACCAAGACATGGAAGCAGCCCAAATGTCCATCAATAGATGAATGGATAAAGAGGATGTGGTGTGTGTATGTGTGTGTATATATATGGGAATATTATTTAGCCATAAAAAGGAATGAAATCTTGCCATTTGCAATGGCATGGCTAGAGCTAGAAATTATAATAAGTGAAATAAGTCAGTCAGAAAAAGACAAATACCCTATGATTTCATTCATATGTGGAACCTAAGAAACAAAACAAATAAGCAAAGGGGGGGGGCAGAGGGAGGAGGAAAGACAAACCAAGAAAGAGGACTCTTAATTACAGAGATCAAACCGATGGTTACAAGAGGAGATTAGGGTAGGGACAGGTCAAATAGGTGGCGGGGATTAAAGAGTACACTTGTGATGAGTAACAGGTGATTTACAGAACTGTTGAATCACTGTATTATATATTCGAAACTAATATAACACTGTATGTTAACTGGAATTTAAAAAAATTAAAAAACAAAAACAAAAAGTTACACTTTATCAACACTTAAATTTTCTGTTCTTCCAAATGCACCATTAAAGAAATGAAAAGGCAAGCCACAGAGGAAAATTTTCAATTCCTAAATCTGACAAAGAACTTTGTCAGTTCTATATTGTAACCAGAATATATATATACATATACGTATATATATATATATACACACACACACACATATATGTATATACACACACATATATACACATACAATAAATAATAAAAAGATACAATCCAATAAAACATAGGCAAAACTCTTTAAAGACACCTCACTAAAGAGCATATACAAATGGTCAAAAAAATCATTAAAAGATACTCATTATTGGGGTAGGGATAGGGTGGCTGGGTTGGGGACAATGGGGAGGGTATGTGCTATTAAGTGCTGTGAAATGTGTAAGCCCGAAGATTCACAGACATGTACCCTGGGGCAAATAATACATTATATGTTAATAAAAATTAAAAAAAAAAAAAAAAAAAAAAAAAAAGATACTCATTATTGGGGCACCTGGATAGTGCAGTCGGTTAAGCCACTCTTGTTTACAGCTCAGGTCATGATCTCAGGGTTGTGGGATCGAGCCCCATGTCAGGCCCCATGCTCAGCGTGGAATCTGCTTGAGATTCTCTCTCCCTCTGCCCCTCTAGCTTGTGTGCACATACACGTTCTCTTTCACTCTCTCTCAAATAAATCTTTCTTTTTTTTTTTAAAGATTTTATTTATTTGACAGAGAGAAACACAGCGAGAGAGGGAACACAAGCAGAGAGAATGGTAGTGGGAGAAGCAGGCTTCCTGCCGAGCAGGGAGCCCGATGTGGGGCTCGATCCCAGGACCCTGGAATCATGACCTGAGCCGAAGGCAGACGCTTAACAACTGAGCCACCCAGGCGCCCCTCTCTCAAATAAATCTTAAAAAAAAAAGATACTCGATATCATATGTTATCAGGGAAATGCAAATGAAAGTCACGAGATACCACTATACACTCACCAGAAAGGCTCAAATTAAACAGGTGATGACACAAAATGTTGAAGAGAATGTGGAACACCTGAAACCCTAATACATTGCTAATGAGAACGTTAAATGGTACAATTATACTGGGGAAATGCTTAGTAGTTTCTTAAAACTTAATTCTATACCTACTCCATGATCCAATACTATTACTCCAAGGTATTTACTAGAAAGAAATGAAAACATTATGTTTTTAAAAGAATTACATAGGAATTTTCAATGCAGCTTTATTCAAATAGTAAATATTTGGAAACAACCAAAATGTTCATCACAGGAGAATGAATAAGCAAATTATGGTATATTCAAACAATGAAACACTATTCAGTAATATAAGAAATGCACTATTGATAAACACATCACGATGAATTTTCAAACCATGCTGAACCAAAAAAAAAGTAGACATAAGAAAATACATACTGTATGAATCCACTTATACGAAGTTCAAGAACAAGCAAAACTAATTCACTCTATGCAGATAGGTATCAGGAGAGTGGGGAGGATAGAATGGAAAAGGACACGCAGGAAAGGGCACCTGGGTGGCTAGTGGGTTAAGCCTCTGCCTTCGGCTCAGGTCATGATCTCAGGGTCCTGGGATCGAGCCCCACATCGGGCTCCCTGCTCAGCGGGGAGCCTGCTTCCCCCTCTCTGCCTACTTGTGATCTCTGTCAAATAAATAAATAAAATCTTAAAAAAAAAAGAAAAGGACATGAGGGAACCTTCTAGAGTTATGGCAATAATCGTTACTGGAATGTTGGTTATACAAGTATTTGTCAACACTCATCAAACTGTACCCTTATGATTTGTGCAGTTTACTCTATGTAATTATACTCCAATACTTTAAAAATCATTTATAAATAATTCTTAAACTTCTAGGTTGTCCCACACAATTTTGACCATAATGCATTAACTTCTGTAATAAAGTTTCTCTGTTTCTTCAGAAAATGACATTCTGTGTTTCAAAAGGAAAATGAATGTGGTATAATTAACACATTCTCCTTTCTCACCCTACTCCCTTCAGGAAGCTCAGTGCAATTGTATTCTATTTCCTTACTCTGCCTGTCCATTAAGTATTTACTAGAATCATCACGTACACAGTCCTTAGTGAATACAAAGACTTAAAAAGACTCCCAAGGCATGGTTTCTTGCCCTTAAAGAGCAGCACTTTCTCCTTGCCATAACTGCAGAGCTTTCTCTCCTGGTTTTTTCCTCACAGAGATGGAGGCTGCCCCCTGACGCACCCTGAGGGCAGAGAAGCCAAGGTGTTTGGTTCCTGCATTCATAAACATAGATGACAGATATTTATACCTGTACCAGTGTGCTCTACTGATGTAAAGAGAACAATCTAGAATAATGAGTTCTCAGTCATGACTGAGAATGGAACTACAGAATAGAATGGAACTATAACAGAGATAAGCCAAAATTGTGGAAAATGAACTTTGGGCATACATGTTTATACTTCTACTACATTTAAATATGAGCATGCCTCTCAAGCCCTGCTGGTGGGAATGGAATAGATATTATATACTTTTTCTTCCTGGAAATCAATTTGGCTACACACACACACACACACACACACACACACACACACACACAGCTTATAAGAACATCACTTTTAAAATTCTATTGCAGGGGGGCTATCCCAAGAAAATAACCCACAAAGATGTACATGTAAGGATATTCAATGTAACATATTACATGAACAAAGAAACTAGAAACACCCATATCCTACAAAACAAGAATGGTAACATTTATGCAGCCACTGAATATTTTTTCAAAGAATATTTAACAACATGGGATGAATTCATGACAGATGGAGCATAACCACAGGATATAAACTGACACACACAGCATAGACTCGTGTATGTTCTGTCCCATTTTTAAAAGAGATGTGATGAGCATTGAGGAGGGCACATGATGAGCACTGGGTATTATACGCAACTGATGAATTATTGAAGACTACATTTGAAACTAATTATGTACTATATGTTGGCTAATTGAATTTAAGTTTTAAAAAAGTACATGAAGAGATATACTACCTAAGAGCAATATATGGGCCAAAACTGGATCCTGATTCTAAAGATAAAGTGAGGGAAAACTTAAGATAATCCCAGAATATTAAACACTGACCATGAGAATATTAAAGAACAATTGTTAATTTTTAGGTACAATAAATATATTATGGTTTTATTCAACAAAGAGATACTTACTGAAATATCTAGATGAGATAGTATTCCGCCTGAAATTTGGGTAAGAAATTCCACTGGGGTGGGGGTGAGGAGATGACCCTTGATAAGACTGGCCAAACTGATGATTGTTGAAGCTAAGTGATAGGTACCATGGGGGTCTATTACACTATTTTTTTCTATGTATGTGTTTGATATTTTCCATAATAAAAAGTGGGTTTTTTTAAGATTTTAAGGATACATATATTTTTGGAATATCTGATAGGTGGTGTTTATTACCCTATACCCTATATCAGTGTTAGATATATTTTGTAGGTTGAATTTTTTTCCTTAAAATTCTATTTTGAAAGATAAGTATTGAAAGCAACTAGGAAGAGGGGCACCTCGGTGGCTCAGTTAGTTGAACGTCTGCTTTCAGCTCAGGTCATGATCCCAGGGTCCTGGGATAGAGCCCCACATTAGGCTCCTTGCTTGGAGGGGAGCCTGCTTCTCCTCCCTGCTGCTCCCCTTGCTTGTGCTCTCTCTCCACCAAATGAATGAATAAAATCTTTAAAGAAAAAAAAAGAAAGAAAGTGACTAGGAAGAAATACACCCTAAATATAACAGCAGTTATCTCAAGTTAAGGAGGTGATACTTTTTACTTTCCTATTCATACTTTTACGTACTTTCCAGATTTTAAACAATAACCAAAAACTCTATAGTCAGGAAGAAGATGCTTTTTTAAAAGAACGTGACTATGCCCAGGTTCTGGGAATTCATGATACACTCTGCTAAATAATTATATCATCCTAAAGAGCTCTGACTGAGCATGAACAAGCAAGGCAAACCCTCTGCCTGCCTACTGTCCCCTGGGTCGAGGGCACTGCCTCTCAGGCTATTCCAGGCAATGTCTAAATGGGTTCAGTTCACAGTCACAAGTTCCTGGCACAGAAGTATTAGGAAGTGTGGGCTTAGGGAGTGTGGGATTGTGCATATTACTTTTTAAAAAGTGGTATTTAAGTTTGTATTCAAATTCCAATTAGTTAAAATACAATGTGGTATTAGTCTCAGGTGTACAATATAACACCTCCATACATCACCTGGTGCTTATCAAAAGTGACCTGCTTAATCTCCATCAGCTATTTAATGTGAAGAGTGGTCTGTTCTAGTGCCTCTGCGTTAAAAAAAAAAATTTTTTTTTTTAAGATTTTATTTATTTGACAGAGAGAAACACAGCGAGAGAGAGAACACAAGCAGAGGGGATGGTAGCAGGAGAAGGAGGCTTCCTGCCGAGCAGGGAGCCTGATGTGGAGCTCGATCCCAGGACCCTGGGATCATGACCTGAGCTGAAGGCAGACGCTTAACGACTGAGCCACCCAGGCGCCCCTAAAAAAAATTTTTAAAGGATTGTTTACTCATTAAGGATTTAATTAAAAGATTGAAAATATAAATAACATTATATTTTATACTATATGTATAAATATTTTTGAGGGAAAAATATATTGTCCAACAGAAGTCCTATAAGACCAAGGGATATTTTTCTGATAGCATATAAAAATAAGAATAAATTATTTTTCTAAGATTTTATTTAATTATTTATTTCGAGAAAGAGTGCACCAGCAGAGGGAGGGGCAGAATCCCAAGCAGACTCTGTGCTGAACTCCCACCCTGGACTTGATCCCACAACCCTGAGAGCATGCCCCGAGCCAAAATCAAGAGTTGGACGTTTAACCAACTGAGCTACCCAGGTGCCCCAAGAATAAATTCTTATTTGCCCTCATATCTTCGGGTATTATCCACACTTATAATAACTCAGTATCAGATTACCAAATAATCTGTGAGGTACCTCAAGAGAAAAGCCTTATCCTCTGCAGGTGAATTTGTCTATCTTCCCCCTTACCTTCCCTACAGGGACCAGGGTAAAATAGATGATCTTCATAATCATTATGAGCTAGGTTCAAATCCCAGCACCAGCTGTCCCCACATCAGGTGTATGCTTCAACTTCCTCTTCTGTATCACACCTCAGGGGATCCGTGCCCTCATTCATTCCTCTCATGGAAATTTGGTCTAGGGTAAACTACCCACCATTAAGGGGTCTGACGTCACTGAGGCCACCACAGTGTAAGGAAGCCCAAGGTTGCAACATGTAAAGAGACTACATGGAGAGATGGAGGATGGGAGAAAAGTTGGAAGGGACAGAAAGAGGGAGGAAGGCTCAGCAAGCTGACAGATACATGACCATGATACCGGGACACCGTGGGTCTTCTATAAGCCTCCTTTGTCCTCTCTTCTTAAGGAAACAGTATCAGTTAAACCAGGTACAGTCTGCAGGGCTACTCTCCCAATACTCTCACCATATTCTTTATCGATGATCTCTCCTCAGGACTAGAGAGAGATCAGATAGATGTAGATGTTTAGATCTAGCAGTAACTCTGGTCTCCTTTACGTAGTAGGGGCCACAGATAAATGAGGTTGTCTTTAAGTAAATTGAAGAACGCTCTGCAATTTTGTCATGAGATATAAGGTTCAGTTTTATCCTCTTCACTCCACAGTTACTCACAGCCAGTCAGATAGCATTACTGAGTGTCCACCACATGCATCCCAAGTGGACAGGAGCTATGCCCTGCCTTGACAAGCCAAGATCCAGGGGAACACAGGCAAGTAAACAGGCCATCACCCCCTGGGTTTCAGGAGCAGAAGGGTGTTGAGGAAACACAGGGGAGAGGCAACAGGGGAGAGACCATCTGTCAAGGTCTGGAGGGTTCAAAGAAGCAGTGGAAACTAACCACAGACCAAAGGGCTACAGGGATGAAGACAACATGTGCCTGTCTTGTCTTCAGGTGCAGAGGCACATGTACCCAAGTGTGTGTCTGGAGATGGCTGAAGAGGCAAGGAGAAAGCACACATATATCCCACAGACAGGGAAAATACGCCCTTTAGAAACGATCTACAGAAGACTTGGGGCAGCAGGTGGAACACCTGAATTACCAGTTTCCACTCTCATAAGACAACTCACTCACCTTCTGAGTGTCTTAACAGTGTGACTATATCTCTAGGCTGTACCTTTCAGCAAGACTATGATATCTGAAAAGGATTTTTTTTATTATGGTAAAGTATATGTAACATAAAATTTACCATTTTAAACATTGTTAAGTATGTGATTCTATGACATTAAGTACAGTCACATTGTTGTACAGCCATTACCACCACTGATCTCCAGAACTTTTTCATCTTCCCAATCAGAAACACTGTACGCACTGAACACTAACTCTCCATTCCCTGCTTCCTGCAGTCCCTGCAACCTCCATCCTACTTTCTGTGCCTGTGAATTTGACTAGATACCTCATATGAGTGAAATCATAAAATGTTTGTCCTTTTCTGACTGGCTTATTTCACTTAGCATATTGTCCTCAAGGTTGATCTGTATTGTAGCTTAAGGCTAAATAACATTCCCTTGAACATATATACCATGATTTGTTTATCCATTCGTCAATGGATATTTGGATTGTTTCCACCTTCTGTCTATGCTACGTCCCTTTGTTTCCACTATAAACATGGGTGTACAAATATTTCTTCAAGACCCTGCTTTCACTTCTTTTGGGTCTATACCCAAAAGTAGATTGCTGGATCATATGGATTCTATGTTTAATTTTTTGAGGACTCACCATACTGTTTTTCATAGCAACTGCACAATTTTACATTCCCATGAACAGTGCGCAAGAGTTCCAATTTCTCCACATCCTCACCAATACTTGTGATTTTATGGGGTTTTTTTGTTTGTTTTGTTTTTACAATAGCCATTCCAATGGGTATGAGATGGCATCTCCAGGTTTTGATGAAAAGTTTTTTAAAAAGATCAGCTGGTTCACCCTAGTCTAGGGCATTCTACATACAGTAACTTACTATGCAATTCTCCAAAGCCTGCAGCATATTCAAACACATGACTTTCCTGAGATTGTTTCCACAAAGCCTGTTCAAGGGCAGGATACCACCCTCATGCCACCAGACTCCCTGGGCATCCTCATCTATATGCACAGAAATTCTAAAAGTTATAACTGGCTTTCCACATATGCTTTCACAGCCAATGATTACCTTGTTTCTCTCACTTAAGTCCTGCTTTAACTGGGTTCTAACACTAAAAACAATCTGTGTGCCCTCTTCCCTCTTCCATGCAGAGTCATTCAGTGGCTCCTCAGGAGTCAGGCAGTCCCCCATGAGCCTGTGTTGTGGAGAGTGCTCCTGGACTATCTGGGTACTCCATTCACTGGGAAGGCCCTTTCAAAAGTGCGTAAAAGCCTGTAACAGAGGAAGCCTTGCCCCACAACCCCCAGTAGAAAGGCTGAGACTAGAACTTACCTCTCCTGAAGCTAAAACTCCAAAGAAATGCTCTCTTGTGGCAATTCGTTTAAAGTTGAAACTTTCAGGGGGCACCTGGGTGGTTCAGTCTCCCTTTGGCTCAGGTCATGATCCCAGGGTCTAGGATGGAGCCCCACATCCGGCTCTCTGCTCAGTGGGGAGCCTGCTTCTCCCTTTCTCTCTCTCCCTGCTTCTCCCTCTCCCTCTGCCTGCCACTCTGCCTGCTGTGTGCTCGCTCACTCTCTCTCTCTGTCAAATACACCAATAAAATATTTTTTAAAAAGGGAAATTTTCAGTAAGACAGGTTTTTATAAGAAACTGACCAGTCCCCTTTAATGCAGGAACTTGACCTCCTAGTTCTTAGCTACCTCCTCATTCCTCCTCTCTTCTCCATTTCAGACATTTCATAATGGTCAACTCCACTGCTTGTTAGCAGAGGTGTGAAAAGATTTTAGGGAGAGTAGATTCTAAAACTGCATATCCTCAATACCTACAACAGTGCCTGGCACTGTAATAAGAGTTTCATGATTATCTGTTGAACAAATCAATACTAAATTTATCAAAACAAATGTATATATGTCTTCCATCACTATGAGCAACTGCCACTTGAATCTGTGGCAGTGGGTGGTGAGTGGGAAAGTATGAAATTAGCAAATATCACATTTTTACTTTTATTAATTTAAAGGCATAGTATGTAGTTATAAATAACCGTATCAATCATGGCTGGGTTTTTTTCTGGTTGATTTGTTTTTTATTTTCTTATTCACTAATTCCCTCAAACACATAAGCTGAGCTAAAATAACACTTTAGCTTTACTCAATAACTTTTTTTATTAACTACAATCTGTATTAAGGTTTCCTTAGATTTTCCAATATTGTCATGTGTCCTTAGGACTTCTCCTGTGTCTCTCAGACTCTACAACCTCAGCAAAGAACTGGTCTCTCAGACAGTCTCTCAGACTTTACAACCTCGGCAAAGAACTGGTCATTCTGCAGGCTGTTCTTCAATTCATGTTTGTCTGATGTTTTCCTCACGGTGACACTGGGGTTGTAGGTTTTTGGAAGGACCACCACAGAGGTGGAGTTCTCCTCTCACACATCTTAACGATGGGCACATGTGTTTATTTTTGAATCACAGAACTTAACACACCCCGGAAGCCCATCAAATTGATAGGTGCTCCCTGTAAACTGTGCCACTGCCAGATGTGTCTTCACATCTGCATCCTAAGGAACTCATACTTGTTTTTATTTAGATTTTATGTAAGCTTCAGTGTTTTCACTTCAAAGTTTAATTCTTTAAATGAATATCTGTGATTTTATATTTTCATTTGACTTTCTTTCCTGAAGGGACTCCTGGCTCACCATCCAGGACACTCAGAAAGTTTCACCTGTGTTCTGGAATCACAACTATTAAATAGGTTTACTTATTCTCAAACCCATGACCTGGTGGTCTCATTTTCCCCCAGAGAACTCTTAACCCATTCCTGTGAAAATACAACTAACCACCACAAGATTCTCTGTCCTGGGAGCAGCAATTCTTTTCAGTTTCAAAGCAGGCTACATCTTGCATTCAGTAAACTGTCTCAGACCTCTTAAAACAAAGGGACACTGGCAAAGAACTGTGCTACATCTCTCCCTTTCCACATTACTAAGGAGTGGGGTTTGGTGGTGTATCCACCAAGCAAATACCAAGTTGGTCCATTTTTTGCTTTTTAAAAAAAACCTGCCCTGCGCTTTCTTCACACTAAAGATCACTTGCAATCAGATGGCTCGCTTAAGTCTAAACCAGAGGGGCTCAATCAAGGACTCCAGGAATAGAAGCTAAAGAAAAGCACAGACCTCTTGCTGGACCCTGAGAGCAAGTGCCTCCTTGGCCCACCGGTCCCGCCCTGGCCTGCCTAGTGCATAGTTCTGATTTCAGCACTGTCGTGGCCACTGCAGCTTGAGGGGCGGGGGCGCAAAGCTCTCTCAAGTGCAAACGAGACCAGGGCCGAGGCCAGGGCCACAGCCAAGGCGAAAGGGTCGTCGCTCCTTCCAGGCAATCACTGCCCATCGACCATTTCGGGAATACTATAAACCCTGAAGGTTTCCCTAGCAGCGGCTAGGTGCGGGTGACAGGGACGCCTCGCTCCAACCGGAGGGCAGGTTGTTAGGCTGCGCGGCTGCAGAGAGAGTGGGAGGGAGGGTCTGGGAAGGAAGAAAGAAGTCAGCTGGAGAAACCTTATCAGAATGCACAAGGCCTCTCCCGCCGCTAGGGAGGGAGAAGAAGCGTAGGGGAGACACAACTACCAGGGCCGGGGCCGCTTCTGGAACTGAGGGAGGGCAAAACACGGCAGCGGCTGTTACGCTTCTGGGGCGCAGGGCCGCGACCGTGCCTGCGCTTCGGGTGGGCGAGGAGTCTCCCGCCCGCGCAGCCCGCCCCTCCAAGGTGCTCCGCCTTCTCTCAGGACCCAGCCCCAAGCGGCGACCCAAACACCCCCCAACTTGCGGCCGCTCCCCTTCCCACAGCCCGGCGGCTCTTCCCTCCACCCCCACCCCCCAACCCAGAGCACAGCCCGCGCGGCCCGCCCTACCTCGCCGCTTGGCGCGCACGATGCCCTTTTTTTGAAGCACGAACGTGGACCCATTCACCAGACTCGACACGACGGCCACGCCCAGGCCGAGCGACACAGCGGCGGGGCTCGGGCTGCGCGCCCCCTCCCCGGCCGCTGCCGCAGCCGCCGCCGCAGTCCCCATTCTGCCCGCGCCCGCCCTCCGCGCCTGCGCCTGCGCGCCGCGCGCCCGGGCCGGAGGTGGGGGTGGGGGTGTGGACCTGGGTATCTGCGGGACCGGGACAAAGTGGAGGGTGGGGGTTGGTATCTGAGCGACCACTAGGATGCGATGGAGTGTGGGGTGGGGAGGATTCCGAGTTCCGCCGAGGCGGAAAAGAGGATGAGACGAACTTGGGCTCCGCGGCAAGTTGCGGTGAGGGGACCCGGGGGTCAGCAAGTGGGGGTGGAGCCCGGGTTCCGCGGACCTGGGAGATGTAGGATGGATCCGGGGCTCCGGGAGGACTGAGAGTGTAAAGGAGTGGAGTGACAGTGAGGAAGGAATTGAGGGAGAGGAGTGGTAAGAGGGGTGATGTTGAAAGGGAAAAGGCGGGTGGAGGTAGGGTTCCCAGGTTTGGCAAATGAGAATACAGGAAGCCCACTAAGTTTTATCTCAGAAAAATAATTTTTTAGTATGTGTCCCATGCAATACTTGGGACCACTTTGGACCGGCAGGACTCAGCCTTTGCTGGAATCTCGATCCGCACAAAGCCTCTAGGCGGAGGCCAACGGGGAACCTCTAGTAGGGGCTGAAAGACCTGGACAACTCAGCTGTAGACACTCAAATGGGACCACTGACTCGGGTGAAGTCAAGCTGTCTCCGCAATGAAGCAGTGAGCATGTAACCATACTGTCAAATTTCCTAATTTATTTTTAATAAAATACATAAAATTTAGGGAACGAGGAAATAGTTATTTAAAAATTCCACAATCCCACAAACCTAGCCTAATTATTTAGGTATTTTCCCCAAGGTTACATAATTTTACATATTTCCAATACAGTATATAAAATATGCATTTTATTTAATGTTATAATCAGTTTCCATGTTGCTACATAATTATTTTAATGACAGTATAATTTCCCATAAAGTTCATTACCATAATTTGTCCAACTATTTAGCAATTGTTGATTGTTTTGGCTACCAGCTTTTTCCTACTATAAATGATGCTGTAATAAACATCTTCCTAAATTTTGAAAATACTAGGTTAAAGTGTATAGATCTATATAGCATTATTAGTTTGTGGAGCAATATGAAATCATATACCATTCCTTATGAAAACCTTTATGCTGAATGAATACAGCCCATTGTTTATTCTTTTTTGTTGTAACATTGACTCTTTTTTTTTTTTTTAAAGATTTTATCTATTTGACATAGAGAAACACAGCGAGAGAGGGAACACAAGCAGAGGGAATGGTAGCGGGAGAAGCAGGCTTCCTGCAGAGCAGAGAGCCCGATGCGGGGTTCGATCCCAGGACCCTACCCTGGGATCATGACCTGACCCAAAGGCAGACGCTTAACGACTGAGCCACCCAGGCGCCCCGTAATGTTGACTCTTGAACGAGGTTTGAACTCTTTGGGTCCACTTATACTCATGTTTTTAACAATATAGTACTGTAAATGTACAATCATTATGATTTTCTTGATGTTTTCTGTAACTTTATTGTAAGACTACAGTATATAATACATGTAACATAAAATGTGTGTTAATCTGCTATTTATGTGATTGATAAGGCTTCTGATCAACAGTTGATTATTAGTAGTAGTTAAGTTTTTAGGGAATCAAAAGGATTACACGGATTTTCCTGTGTAGGGAGGGGTTGGGCCCTTAACCCCCACATTGTTCAAGGGTCAGTTGTGTATACATAAAATTTGCCATTTTAACTATTTTTAAATGTACAATTCACTGGCATTAATTATGTTGACGATGTTGTGCAACTCTCACCACTGTCTATTTCTAAAACTTGTCTATTATCTGAAACAGAAACTCTATAGCCATTAAGCAGTCATCTCCATTTCTCCTTCCCCCATTCCTTGTGACTTTTATAATCTACTTTCAGTCTGTATGAACTTGCCCATTTTAGATATTTTGTTTAAATGGCATTATACAATATTTATCCTTCTGTGGCTGGCTTATTTCACTTAGCTTGGTTTTCTCTTGGTTGTAAGATTCATCCATATTGTAGCATCTGTCAGAACTTGATTCCTTTTTTTTTTTTAAGATTTTATTTATTTATCTGACAGAGAGAGAGATCACAAGTAGAGAAGCAGGCGGGGGTGGGGGGGAAGCAGGCCCCCTGCCGAGCCCCAACTCGGGGCTCAGTCCCAGAACCCTGAGATCCCGACCTGAGCCGAAGGCAAAGGCTCTAACCCACTGAGCCACCCAGGTGCCCCTGAACTTGATTCCTTTTAATAGCTGAGTATTATTCCATTGTGTGTGTGTGTGTGTGTGTGTGTGTGTGTGTGTGTGTGTGTATAAAACATTTGGTTTATCTGGTATTTGTTGATGGACACTTGGTTTGTTCCCACCCTTTGGCTTTTGTGAATGATATTGCAAAGACCATGAGCATGAAAGTATCTGAGTACCCAACTTAAAATATTTTGGGTATAGTGTACCTAAGAGTGGAATTGCTGAGTCATATAGTAATTCTTCCATGTTTAGGTTTTTGAGGAACTGCCAAACATTATCATAGTCTCTGCACCATTTTACATTCTTACTGGCAGTATACAAGGGTTCCAATTTCTCCACATTCTCACCAATACTTGTTATTTTCCAGTTGTTTTATTTTTAGTAGCTATCCTAGTAGGTGTGAAATGGTTGCTTATTCTTTTTAAATATACCTATGAACATAAGTGATGTTTCCTGAAATAAACAATAACTTCTATCATAAATCTTAGCAGAAGCAAGCAAATGAAAGCAGCAGCAACAAATTGCCAACATAATCACAATTACTTACTTTTCTAATAATGCCAGTATTATTATATATTATATATTATATATTATATATTATATATTATTAAATGCCAGGATCACCAAGAGAGATATGATTCACATAGGCACTGGATAGAACAACACTTAACTCTCATACATAGGAAACAAAGCAGGATCAGCTTCAGCAATGGTTTGTAGTCTGTCATGGTCATCAGGTCCCAGCCTATGGCCAATGCAGGACAATGGTCTGCATTCACCCCTCTTTTCCTACAGGCTAAGGACCCCACATCTTTTTTTTCCCCAAATATGTTTATTTTATTTTTTCAGTGTTACAGGATTAATTGTTCATACACCACACCCAGTGCTCCATGCAATACATGCCCTCCTCAGTACCCACCACCAGGCTTGCCCAACCCCCCACCTCCTTCTCCAAAACCCTCAGTTTGTTGCTCAGAGTCCACAGTCTCTCATGATTCATCACCCCCTCTGATTTCCCCCCTTCCCCCTTCCCTCCCTTCTCACAATGCCCTCCATGTTTTTCTTTATGCTCCACACGTGAGACCATAAGATAATTGGCTTTCTCTGCTTGACTTATTTCACTCCGCATAATCTCTTCCAGTCCCGTCCATGTTGATACAAAACTTGGATATTTGTCCTTTCTAATGGAGGCATAATATTCCATTGTATATATGGACCATATCTTCTTGAATGGATAATTCATCTGTTGAAGGGCATTTTGGTTCTTTTCACAGTTTGGCAATTGTGGCCATTGCTGCTATGAACATTGGTTACATGTGGCCCTTCTTTGTAATGCATCTGCTTCTTTGGGGTAAATACCCAGGAGTGCAATTGTAGGGTCATAGGGTAGCTCAATTTTTAATTTCTTGAGGAATCTCCACACTGTTTTCCAAAGTGGCTGCACCAGCTTGCAATCCCACCAACAGGGTAAGAGGGTTCCCCTTTCTCCACATCCTCTCCAGCATTTGTTGTTCATTGTCCTGTTGATTTTGGCCATTCTAACTGGTGTAAGGTGGTATGTCAGTGTGGTTTTGATTTGAATCTCCCTGATGGCTAAAGTTGATGAACATTTTTTCTGTTCATGTCTTCTGCTCATTTTTTGATGTGATTATTGGTTTTCTGAGTGTTGAGTTTGAGGAGTTCTTTATAGATCTTAGATATCAGACTGTAGTGTCATTTGCGAATATCTTCTCCCATTCTGTGGGTTGTCTGTTTGTTTTGTTGACTGTTTCTTTTGCTGTGCAGAAGCTTTTTATCTTGATGAAGTCCCAACAGTTCATTTTCTGCTTTTGTTTCATTTGCCTTTGGAGACATGTCCTGAAAGAAGTTGCTGTGGCTGATGAAGGACCCCACATCTTAAGCAGAACAAAGGAGTGCACAGAATCTGAAGCAGGGAAAGATATTGTCACACAAGTTGATAAACCTAGCACAGGCTGCCAAGGCTCTATATGTCTTAAAAATAATTCTAGGCCCTACACCCATTCTCATGCAGCCAAGCAGTGGTCAGAAGACTGCACACATGTGATTGCCTTTCCCATGGAGATTAAAAAAGTAAAAACACCAGAAAGTTGCTAATTAAGCTGGGCGACAAGTACAAAGTATATGAGGATTGCATGCTATTCTCTCTTTATGTGTTTCAAAACATTCTTTTTTTCTTTTTTAGTATGCTCCATGCCCAGCATGGAGGCTAATGTGGGGCCTGAACTCACAACCCTGAGATCAAAACCTGACTAAGCCACCCAGACACCCCTGCAAACATTCTTAATAGAAATATTTATGGGTTTTTTTTTTTTTAACTTTGAAGTCAGCCCGATTTTCAAAAATATTTTTTTTTTATTTCTACGTTTGAGAAAGGTTTAAATACAAATAAGAAATCAGGAAAGATTGAATAATCTGTTTTCCCCCTTCATTATAAAATATTTCAAATATATATCAAAGTGCAGAGAATAACATTTTTAAAAAGCCATGTACTCATCCCTTTAAATCTATCTAGTCTTATTATTTTAATGTATTTTCTTCAAATTTTTAAAGGAAATATACAATAACAAAGACTCTCTTTTATTCCATCTCTCTTTCTTCTGGCTCGGATCTGCAGAATTCATTATTATCCCTGAAGCTCAATAACTCATTTAGGATATATCACAGTATTGACCAATCTGTACCATTTCTTCCAGTACAAAGTATATCCTTTCTTTTGTAGATTGTTTTTCCTTCTTTCAGCAATTATCATTTTTTTTTTTAGATTTTATCTATTTGAGGAAGAGAGAGAGAGAAAGAGAGAACGAGTAGGAGAAGGGCAGAAGGGGAGGAAGAAGCAGGCTGCCTGCTGAACAGGGAGCCCAAGGTGGGGCTTGATCCCAGGACCCCCAGATCATGACCTGAGCTGAAGGCAGATGCTAACCAACTGAGCTATCCAGGGGCCTCCAGCAAATTTCTACCACTGTTTTTAAATATCCCCAAGATACCCCTCTCCTTCTTATGTTCTATAAGGTGAGGTCTCTATTTTAAGAACATCCATTATCCTTATGCTGGAGTCTTTTGTTACATTTGCTTTCTTCTTAACAATCTCGATATTTATCCTGTGTATCTATAACCACTAATAGAATAACAGTGATATTCTATTTGTTTCATTAGCTCTGAAATTTTATTTTTCAACAAATCTGTTGTTGTGTATAGCTTGGTCTACCCATATCTATATACCTATACCTATATCTATCATCCTCCCTACCCAAATCAAAATATAGCAGATTTCTAAGACTCCCAAAAGTTTCTGCCTGAAAACTTCCAAACTCATTCTATGAGGTCAGCATTACCTTTATCCCCAAACCAGGCAAAGACCCCACCATTATAATTGGAAAATTACAGACCAATATCTCTGATGAACATGGATGCCAAAATTCTTACCAAGATACTAGCCAATAGCATGAACAGTACGTTAAAAAGATTATTCACCAACACAAAGTGGGACTTATTCCTGGGCTGCAAGGGTAGTTAAGCATCTGCAATCAATCAGTGTGACACATCACATTAACAAAAGAAAGGACAAGAACCATATAATCCTCTCAATTGCTGCAGAAAAAGCATTTGACAAAAATACAGAGTCCTTTGTTGATTGAAACTCCGCAGCGTAGGGATTGAAAGAACATACCTCAGTATCATAAAAGCCATATTACAAAGAGCCCACAGCAAATATCATTCTCAATGGGGAAAAGCTAAAAGCCTTCCTAAGGTCAGGAACATGACAGGGATGTTCATCCTCACCACTCCTGATCAACATAGTACTGGAAGTCCTAGCCTCAGCAATCAGACAACAAAAAGAAATAAAAGGCAACCAAATCTGCAAAGAAGTCACTCTCACTCTTCACAGATGACATTATACTCTATGTGGAAAACCCAAAATACTTCACTCCAAAATTGCTAGATCTCATACAGGAATTCAGCAAAGTGACAGGATATAAAATCAATACACCGAAGTCAGTTGCTTTCCTATACACTAACAATGAGATAGAAGAAAGAGAAATTAAGATATCAATCCCATTTGTAAGCATACCAGAAACCATAAGATATGTAGGAATAAACCTAACCACAGATGATCTGTACTCAGAAAACTATAGAACACTTATGAAAGAAATTGAGGAACACACAAAAAAATGGAAAAACATTCCATGCTCGTGGATTGGAAGAACAACTATGGTTAAAATGTCTATGCTAATGGGAGTAATCTATACATTCAAGCCAATCCCTATCAAAATACCATCAACATTTTTCACAGAGCTGGAACAAACAATCCTAAAATATATGTGGAACCAGAAAAGCCCCCACATAACCAGAGGAATGTTGAAAAAGAAAACCAAACCTGGTGGCATCACAATTCCAGACTTCAAGCTACATTAAAAAGCTGTAATCATCAAGACAGTATGGTCCTGGCACAAAAACAGACACATGGAACAGAATAGAGAACCCAGAAATGGACCCTCAACTCAATAGTCAACTTATCTTCAGCAAAGCAGGAAAGAGTATCCAATGGAAAAAAGACAGTCTCTTCAACAAATGGTGTCGGGAAAATTGGACAGCCACAGGCAGAAGAATGAAACTCAATCACTGTTTTACACCATACACAAAAATAAACTCAAAATGAATGAAAGACCTAAATGTGAGACAGGAATCCATCCTAGAGGAGAACACAGGCAACCACCTCTGTGACCTCAGCCACAGCAACTTCTTGCTAGACCTGTCTCCAATGACAAGAGAAACAAAGGCAAAAATAAACTAGTAGGACGTCATCAAGATAAAAACCTCTGCACAGCAAAGGAAACAGTTGACAAAACCAAAAGACATCAACAGAATGGGAGAAGATACTTGCAAATGTCTTATCGATAAAGGGCTAATATCCCAGATCTATAAAGAATTTATCAAACTCAAAAAAAAAAAAAGAATTTATCAAACTCAACACCTGAAAACAAAGAATCCAGTCAAGAAATAGGCAGAAGACATGAACAAACATTTCTACAAAGAAGATCTACAAATGGCCAATAGATACATGAAAAAGTACTTGGAATTCCACATCCCTTGGAATCAGGGAAATACTGATCAAAACCATAATGAGATGCCACCTCACACCAATTAGAATGGTTAAAATCAAAAGGCAGCAAACAACACATGTTGGAGAGGAACTCTGAGGGGGTTCCCTCAGGGGGAACCCTCAGACACTGCTGATGAGAATTCAAACTGTGCAGCTACTCTGGAAAAAAATATGAAGGTTCCTCAAAAAGTTAAAAATAGAGCTCCTTTAGGCCCCAGCAATTGCAATACTGGGTATTTACCCCAAAGATACAAATGTAGTGATTGAAGGGGCACATGCACCCCGATGTTTATAGCAGCAATGTCCACAATAGCCTAATTATGGAAAGAGCCCAGATGTCCATTGACAGATGAATGGATAAAAAAGATGTTATATATATATAACACACACACACACACTGGAATATTACTGTGTCATCAAAAATGAAATCTTACTATTTGCAATGATATGAATGGAACCCACTAGAGGGTAGGATGGTAAGCGAAACAAGTCTATCAGAGAAAGACAATTATCATTTGATTTCACTCCGAAGTGGAATTTAAGAAAAACAGAGAATCATCGGAGAAGTGAGGGAAAAATAAAATAAGATGAAATCAGAGGCAGACAAATTATAGGAGACTCTTAATTATAGGAAATAGATTGAGGGTTGCTGGAGGGAAAGTGGGGAGGATGGGGTAACTGGGTGATGGGCATTTAGGAGGGAACATGATGTAATAATCACTGGGTGTTATATGTGACTGATGAATCACTGAACTCTACCTGAAACAAATAATAGACTATATGTTAATTATTTGAATTTAAATAAAATAAAAATTAAAAAAAAGAAAAGAAGTTCCTTCCTGTTCCATACCCTGCCTCAAGAAAATTACTATTCTGACCTCAATCATTATTATTTAGTTTTCCTTCTTGAACTTCATAAGTGAAATATAGTACATTCTCTCTTATAGCTGGTTTCTTTCACTTAACCTAATATGTGAGATCCATCCATATTGTTGAATGTTCTACTACTTTATTCTTTGGTGTGTGGGGTCATATTCCATTAAGTAAATATAGCACAATTTATCTGGGTGGATGGCTCAATCGGCTAAATGCCTGCTTTTGGCTCACGTCATAATCCCAGGGTCCTGGGATTGAGTCCCTCATCCAGGATGGGAAGACCCACATCAAGCTCTCTGCTCAGCAGGGAGTCTGCTTCTTCCTTTCCCTCTGCCTGCTTCTCCCCCTGCTTGTGCTCTATTTCTCTATCTCAAATAATGAATAAAATCTTTAAACACACACACACACACACACACACACACACACACACACACACACACTTTATCCTTTCTCTTGTTGGTGGACATTTAGGTTGTATCCATTTGGGGATTATTATGAATGAAAATGGCTATGCACATTCTTATACAAGTCTCTCCGTGAACATATGCAATCATTTCTTTGTGTACATACCTAGAGGTGAAATTTCAGAAGATAAGCGTATATTTAGCCTTAATAGAAAACACCAAAAAGTTTTGCAATGTGATTATACCCCTCTATACTCCTACCAGCATAGTTTGACAGTTCTGGTACCACCACAACTCTCTGACACTCACATTTAATCTCTTTTAACTTCCAGCACAGATAAAATAATGGAAAGATCCAGAATAGTATGCATATTCCTGAAGAAAACTCAGTAAAGCATTGATTTTGTTCACCTAATTCTGGTACCAAATACCATGATGAGGTCAGAATGGGGAAAGAAGCCTGTCAAAATCCTCCCAATGAAGCACACGTTGCTTCAGTGAGCTATGTATTCCATACTCTCAAGTCCCAAGAGGATGAAAAGGGATTGGGAAGCTTCCTTCTGGGCATGCTGTCTCCTCTGGTCTTTTTCACCCTTGGGCCTCTGAGAGAGAAAGAGGGGAGAGAGAAAATGAGACAGAAAGAGGAAGAGGGAGAGAGAGAGGAAAAGCTCTGACACCCTGTGGCCAGAGAATAGTGTCTCCTGCCTCACCTGCTGTGAAAGGCCAGGCTTTGGCTCCTGTTTCTGGAATTCTTAAATCCATAGATCCTTGGTATGTTCATTTATTAAACATGGTTTAAAGCAAAGTCTCCCGTCTCTGTTAGATGGGTCCCCATGAGGGGAGCCAGGATCATCAAGAGTTCTTCTCTTGAAGGAGGTAGCCCTCTGGTCAGAGTCTTTGGGCCTCCAGGTCTTGTGATTGGGGTAATGCTCCCCAGAAAAAGCCTTCTGGGCATGTGGTGGAGACAAATGGCCTTGAGAAGGCAGTGTTTGTCCCTCTCCTAAAGAACATTCATGTAAGTTTGAGAGGTGGGCTTGGGGTTGTGCCACTCTGGGCTGAGTCAGCTAGGTATGAGCAGGGCTGAATGGAGTGGAGGGAGGTCCAGCAGCTCTGACCTTGAAAGAAACAAAGCCCTCCCAGGTGCAGGTCTAGACGAGCCTTGGACATCTATCTACTCTGTAATTTCTAACAATATCCAGAAATACTGGCCCACACACCAACTAGTGAATAATAGATTTCTAGAGCTAAAAAAGGCCTTGGGGATATCTGTCCTAAATCAACACATGCATTATGTATTATATACAAACTGGAGGCTCCATAAGGGGCTAGCAACAGCCTGTTCAGGGGTCTTGGCAAATGGATCGGATTTTAAGTGCAATGGGAGTCATGGGGCGTGGGCTTTAAGGTTTTAGGAATAGAAAGATGAATGTATTTTAGGGTGATATGGGTAAATTGAAAATAGGGTTTTAAGTTAGATCCATTAAAAATTTTTTTTGGAGGGGCACCTGGGTGGCTCAGT
Organism: Procyon lotor; assembly: GCA_028646535.1. Classification (NCBI taxonomy): domain Eukaryota; kingdom Metazoa; phylum Chordata; class Mammalia; order Carnivora; family Procyonidae; genus Procyon; species Procyon lotor. Next base: position 20,992,615 of record CM053609.1, on the reverse strand, counting down.
GGGTTAAAGCCTCTGCCTTCGGCTCAGGTCATGATCTCAGGGTCCTGGGATTGAGCCCCGCATCGGGCTCTCTGCTCAGCAGGGAGCCTGCTTCTCCCTCTCTCTCTGCCTGCCTCTCTGCCTACTTGTGATCTCTCTGTGTCAAATAAATAAATAAAATCTTTAAAAAAAATTTTTTTTTTGAAAAATCTCTCATCTAGGAAACTCAGCATTTCTGCAAAGGTAACTATCTAGGTCAGGAGAAGAAAGAATTCTTCGTGAGGAATGACCATGCATAGCTATCAGTTATTTTTTTTTATATTTTGTTTATTATAAAATATAAGACATTTGGAAAAGTACATTAAACAAATGCACAGTGGAACAAAGTATTATAAAGTCAATTCCCAGGTAACCATCAACCAGGCCATGACCTACATGGTTGGCCGCAGCCCAGAAGAACCTGACTGCTCCTGCCTCAGAGCCACCTCCTCCCATACTAGAAGGAACCCCTCCTTTGCTTTTCTTTAGAGCTTTACATCCTGAGGGTAGCTCAAGAGTTGGAAAACTATGGCCTGCCAAATCTGGAACCTAATCTGTTTTTTTTTTTAAGATTTTATTTATTTGCCAGAGAGAGAGAGAGAGCACAAGCAGGCATAGTGGCAGACAGAGGCAGAAGCAGAGGGAGAAGCAGGCTCCCCACTGAGCAAGAAGCCCAATGTGGGACTCGATCCCAGGACCCTGGGATCATGACCTGAGCAGAAGGCAGAGGCTTTAAGCCAAAGGCCCAACCAACTGAGCCACCCAGGTGTCCCTGGAACCTAGTCTGTTTTTGTTTTGGTTTTTTTTTGACGTAAAATGATTTTTTATTAACTCATGGATGACAGTCAAAAGTATTTTTGAAGAATTTTCAACTCAACACCATTTACTGAGCAGGCACCCCTCAGCCCTCTGAAGCGCCCCAAAACATTGTCTGCCTTCCACGAACCCCAGTCCTTGGCAGCATGAAGCAAGGTCTGGTGCCACTGCAAGCTGAGGCCCCTAGTCTGTTTTTAAATTAAGTTTTGACAGAATATAATCACACTCATTCCTTTATGTACTGTACTGTTTATAACTACTTTCAGGCTACAAGAGCAGAGTTGAGTAGTTGCTGCAGAGCCCCAGATGGCCTGCTAAGCCTAAAATATTTCCTATCTGACTTTTCAGAAAAAAAGTGGGACTCCCAGGTGTAGTTTGCTGCCCCCTGGTGTAGTAAGAGCGCTACCAATTTCCCCCAGCTGCTGGGAGGATTGGCTATTGGGAATTCACTGCTGCCCACTTCTCTGGCAGAGAGGTGGGAGGAAACCTGGCAACAGAGTCTCTTGGCACAACCCTCAGTAAACTGATGCTATTATAAGTGTAATTGTCTTTTAATTTCACTTTTAAATTATAGCTAATGTAGAGAAATACAATTGATGATTAAATATTGGTCTTACATCCTGCAACCTTGCTGAAATTGTTTCTTACTTCTTACCTCTAATAAATTTTTAATAGACTCCTTAACGTTTTCTATATAAAGCTCACGTCATCTGCAAAAAATTTGTACGTCTTCCTTTCCCATCAGGTTGCCTTTCATTCTTTTTCATGCCTAATTATGCTACCTAGAACCTCATGCTGAATTTGTTGAATAGCTGTAGCAAGAGAGGACATCTTTATATTACTCTCGATCTTAGGGGGAAAGATTTCAGTCTTTCCATGTTAACTATGATGTTGGCAAATTTTTTGTAGGTGCCCTTTGTCAGATTGAGGAAGTTTCCTTATATTTCTAACTAATTGAGGAAGTTTCTATATTTCTAAAAATTGATTGATTTTTTTTTAAATTATGAATGGATGTTAGTTTTTGTCAAATTCTTTTTCTGAGTCTACCAAGATGATTATTATGTGTTTCCTTTTTTTCCTATTAATATGATGTTTTACAAAGGTTATCATATGTTGAAACAATCAAATCCCACGTGCTCACAATGTATAGTCCTTTACATATAAATAAATAAATAGATAAATAAATAAATAAATATGTATATATATCTATATATAGCTGGATTTGGTTTGCTAGTATTTTGTTGCGAATTTTTGCATCTACATTTATAAGAGATATTGATTTGTAGTTTTTTGTGTGTGATGTCTTTGTCTGGTTTTGGTATTAGGATAATATTGGACTCATAAAATGAGTTGGGAAATGTTCTCTCTTCTATTTTTGAAAGAATTTGTGAAAAGTTGGTGCTCATTTTTCAAATGTTGGTAGAATTTACCAATGAAGCCATCTGATTCTGAACTTATCTCTGTGAGATGTTTTTTGAATGTTAATATCTTTACTTTTTATAGGTCCATTCAGATCTTCTATTTCTTAAGTTTTTTTATCTTTCTAGGAATTTCTCCATTCCATCTAGGTTATCTAATTTGTTGATAGATAATTGTTCATATTATTCCCTTACAATCTCTTTTATTTCTGTAAGGTTCGCAAATAATATCCCCAGATACTTTCCCGATTTTAGTAAGTTGAGTCATCTCTTTTTTTTTTATTGGTCTGACAAAAGATTTGTCAATTTTGTTGATTCTTTCAAAGACCAAATTCTTGGTTTTGTGACTTTTTCTACTGATTTTCTATTCTCTAACTTATTTCCACTCTAGTCTTTATTATTCATTCTTTCTTCTTGCTTTGGGTTTTGTTTGGTCTTCTTCAATTTGCTCTCCTAGTTTTTAAGTTGGAAGCTTGGGTTATTTATTTGAGATCTTTATTCTTTTTTAAACATAGGCATTCACAGCTATAAATTTCCCTTTCTTCCCATTCCTTTTTCTGAATGCCATTAAGTTTCATTATTTTGTATTTTCATTTTCATTCATCTCAAAAGTATTTTATAACCCCCCTCAGGTTTCTTCTTTGACTCATTATTTGAAGTATGTTTTTATTTTTTTTTATAACATATAATGTATTATTTGCCCCAGGGTACATGTCTGTGAATTGTCAGGCTTACACATTTCACAGCACTTACCATAGCACATACCCTTCCCAATGTCCACAACCCAGCCACCCTATCCCTACCCCCCCGCCTCCCAGCCACCCTTAGTTTGTTTTGTGAGTCTAGGAGTCTCTTATGGTTTGTCTCTCTCCCCATCCCTTCCTGTTTCATTTCTCTCCCCCACCCCCCCCACAAATCCCCGCCTTGCTTCTCAAATTCTTCATATCAGAGAGATCATGTGATACTTGTCTTTCTCTGACTGACTTATTTCGCTTAGCATAATACCCTCCAGTTCCATCCATGTCGTTGCAAATGGCAAGATTTTGTTTCTCTTGATGGCTGCATAGTATTCCATTGCATATATATACCACATCTTCTTTATCCATTAGAAGTATGTTTTTAAATTTCCACATATTTTTGATTTGCCAAATTTCTTTCTATTAATTTATAATTTCAGTAGAATTGAAATTACTTTGTTTAATTTCAATCATATTCACTTTATTGGTGCTTGTTTCATGACCTAACACATGGTCTAACCAGGGGAATGTGCCATGTACACCAAGGAGGAATATCTGTTCTGCTATTGTTGCAGGATGGAATGTTCAGAGGATGTCTGTTAAATCTATTTGGTAATAGTGTTGTTCAAGTCTTCTATTTCCTTTTTGATTTCCTGCCTAGTTCTTCTGTCCATTATTGAAAGTGGGGTACTGACATCTCCAACAATTAATTTGAATTATCTATTTCTTCAATTCTGTTCAATTTTGCTTTTTATATTTTGATGGTCTCTTATTACCTAATGTTTATAACTACTATATCTTTTTACCATAGTGAACATTTTATTAGTATATAATGTCCATCTTTATCTCTTGGAAATTTTTTTATTTAAAGTTTATTTTGTCTGATATTAGTATGGTCACGTCAGCTCTTTTTGGTTACTATTTGCGTGGTATATCTTTTTGTATCCTTTTACTTTCAACCCATTTTTGTCTTTGAATTTAAAGTGTATCCCTTACAGATAATATATTGCTGGATCATGTGGGCTGGGTTCTTTATTTCCTTTTTAAATCCATTCGGTTAGTGTCTACCTTTAGGATGAAGAGTTTAATCTGTTTATAGTTATATAATTACTGATAAGGTAAGAGTTATGTCTTTAATTTTGCTATTTTTTATATTTCTTATAAAATATTCCTTTTTGTTATTCTATTTCTCAGTTATTGCCATTTTGTGTTAAATAAATATTTTCTAGTGTGTCGCTATAATTTTCTTTTTGTTTCTTTTACCATATAATTTTTAGTAATTTTTTTAGTTGATACCTTGACAATTACAGTTAGCATTTGCTATTTCATTCCCTTAGGTTTCAGTAAGAGCAATTATCCCCATGACATAAAGACCTGTATCCTCTTGTTTGTTGAATTACAAACTTGAATTACAAGTTCTAGGTTCTGAATATAAGCAAGTATTCCTAGGCTACTAAATCTTATCTCCTTTCCTTGTTATTTCTCTTATCTCTGGGATCTGACTATTGGCAACTCTTCACTGGACAACAAGGTCTTATCTACTTTTTTGTTAGAACTAATGTTTCCAGGTTCTAAGGAAAAGCAATTTCTGTCACAATGCTATGGGCTTGTACCTTTGCTTCTTGGATCCAAGTTCTGTAGGTTTTATATATTTTTTTCTTCCAAATTTTTATTTAAATTCTTGTTAGTTAAAAAATAGTGTAATATTTGTTTCAGGAATAGAATTTAGTAATTCATTAGTTACATGTAACACTCAGCACTCATCATAACAAGTGCCCTCCTTGATAACCACCATTCATTTAGCCCATCCCCCACTCACTTCCCTCCATCAATCCCCTGTTCTCTATCATTAAGATTCTTTTATAGTTTGCTTTCCTTCCTCTCTCTCTCTCTCACTTTCTTTCCCTTCCCATCTGTTTTGTTTCCTAAATTCCACACATGAGTGAAATCATATGGTATTTGTCTTTCTCTGACTGACTTATCTCACTTAGCATAATGTAGTCTAGGTCCATCCATGTTGTTGTAAATTGCAAGATTTCATTCTTTATGATGGCTGATTAATAGTCCAGTGTGTGTGTGTGTGTGTGTGTGTGTGTGTGTGTATGTGTGTGTGTGTATCACATCTTTATCCATTCACGTCAATGAACACCTGGGCTCTTTCCATAGTTTGACTATTGTTGATAAGGCTGCTATAAACATCATGGTACATGTACCCCTTTGCAAGTTCTGTAGGTTTTGAATATGAGCAACAACTGTGTCTTAGTCTGGGATTCTGTAACAAAAACATCTTCTGCTTGTATAAAATGAATGGCTTATCAATGACAAAAATTTATTCTTTTTATTTCTAGAGGCTAGAAGTTGAAGACCACACTACTGGCAGATTCAATGTCTGATGAGGATCCACTTCCTCATAGTTGGCTGTCTTTTCACTGTGCCCTCACATGGTGGAAGAGGCAAGGGAGCTCTGTGGGGTCTCTTTTATTAGAGTACTCTATGAGGGCTCCGACCTCACAACCTAAGCATCTCCCAAATGCTCCATCTCCTAATACCAACACTTTGGGTAATGGGAATACTTGCTCATACTCGGAACCTGTAACTTGGGATTTGGCATACAGAGAAAACAAGGCCTTTATGTTTTGGGAGTAGTTGCTCTTACTAAAAACTTAGAGATTGAATGAATTTCAACATATGAATTTTTGGGAGATATCAATATTTAGTCTATAGTGAACATGGAGGGTTTCATTCACTCTTATATTCTTCTTGTAAATTTCTGTGTCTGGGATCCAATTCTGGACAAGTATTCCTTAGGCAAGAAAGCTTTATCTCCTCTTTGTATTAAATCCAGAATGTGTAGGTTCTGAGGATGGGCAACTCTACTCAAGACAGCAAGACGTTAAATCTTCTGTTTGGTAGAAAAACTAATATATATGTTATGAGAATGTGTAACTACTTCTAGTTGTTCTGGCTTTTCTCTAACTGCTTCATCACTCAAAGGTCGCCAGGACATGAATAAGTGGAACCACTCCTGGGAACAACAGACCATGCCCTTTTTAATTCTTTTCCATCTCAGATCTCTAGGTTCCAAGTATGGGCAACAACTCCCACTACAACTGACTTGTTCTCTCTTTGTTGGCTTATCCATCTCGAGTTTCTGAATATGTATACCTCTTTCAAGAATTCCAAATTCATCTCTCCACAGTTTGTTAGATCTCAAATTGGTAGGATTCAATTATGGATACTAATACCTCAGGGTACTAAGACCTCATTTCCTCTAACTGCTGGACACAAGGGAGCCTAACTAGTTTCAGGGCACCAAGGTCTTTTCCCTTCTACTTGTTATATAACAGTTCTTTCTGTTCCAAGTATAACTAACTCCTTGTCTCCTCTGCTTGTTTGATCCCAGGTTTTGGTTCTGAATATAGGAAACAACTTCCAGGCTAGCAAGGCCACTGCTTGTTGGATTAAACACCTCTGGTTTTCCAATATGTGTACTTTCAAAAGCTTTAAAGCTTGTTTTCACTGCTTGTTAAGTCCCATATGTGCAGTGTCAGTTTCTGACAATTAGTTTTTTTTTTTTATTGTAAGTGCCTGACATTAAGCTAGCTTTCTTTCCTTTTCTTTCTTTCTTTCTTTCTTTCTTTCTTTCTTTCTTTCTTTCTTTCTTTCTTTCTTTCTTTCTTTCTTTCTCTTTCTTTTTCCTTCCTTCCTTCCTTCCTTCCTTCCTTCCTTCCTTCCTTCCTTCCTTCCTTCCTTCTTTCCTTCCTTCCTTTCTTTTTTTGACATTAAGCTTTCACTTGCTAAGGCATCCATTTTGAAGATATGGATCTTAAATAAACATAATGCCAACTATGTGACACAGTACCAGCTATACAACTAGATAAAGAGCCAGGCTACCTTGCTCATGAAGTTCCCCTTTTAGAAACCTCATAGTGACCTAGATAACTGAATGATTGAGAGACCCTGCTTTTCTTTTCCCATACTTTAATTCTTGCTCTTATGCTTTAAATAGTGAACCTGTGAAACCCCAGGCACCCCACCCTCGATTCCAATAACGTCAGTACCCCAGGTCTGCTTTCTCTCTCTCTACCTTGATCTCACTACAATGCTCTAGGCATGCAGTTTACCCTCTAGGACGTAAGGATAATAAACCTTGTTCTTACAAAGTTCCCCCATTGTTGTTGCTGAAATGTGTTTTGCAATTATAATAAAAACCACAAGGGTCTGTCCAGGCACTACATTGGCTGCAGTTGGATAAATGTCTGTGGGAGCTGCCACGAGTAATATGGGTCCAGGTGAATGCCCCAAGCATTCCTAGTTAACAGTATCATTATACTATAGCTGAAACCAACACAAAACAAAATGTCTAGGATTCATGTATGAGGACATACTTCCCAGGCACCCAGACCTTGTACTACATTCTTGTTGGATCCAAAGTCTCTAGGTTCAAAATATTGACAGGTACTCACAGAGTAGCTACTGTGTCTATACCAAGTATAGACAGCTACTCCCAGGGCTGACCTCTTGTTGGTACCAAAGTCTAGGTTCACAGCGAAGGTACAAACCCCAGTATTCAAATACCTGAACTCCTCTGCTTGTTGGATCTGTGGCCTGTGGGTTAAAAATATTTGCCATAATTTGAGACCAAGGCCTTTTGTGTTTTTGTATGGCAGGACTTTAGGTTTCTAATATGAGTTACTACTCCCACCTTAACAAGGTCTATTTTATTCTGCTTGTTGGATCTCTGGTGTCTAGGAACCAATCTGAGCAACAAGGCCTGTGTCCTTTGTGTTGCATCCCAGGTCTCTATTCAAGTTTGGGAAAATACTCCCAGGGCACCAAGACTTGGTTAAATCTCTTTGTTAAAAATGAGCTTTTAGAGCTTCTGAGTATGATCCACTAATCTCTAAATATCAAAACTTAAAAAAAATACAGTCTTCTGAGTTTGAGTAAGAGAAACCTTGTCCATGGCATGAAACTATGTTTTCCTTTCCATATTGGATCCTACCTCTCTAGGTTCTGGGTACAGGCAATGGTTTTGAGGACATCATGCCTTTTCCCCTCAGTTTATGGGATTCCAGGTAACTATGTCCTGAACATGAGTAACTATACTCAGGGCATCAGGACCTCACCTCCTTTGCTTGATGGATTCTGGATATTTATGTTCTGAGTATGGGCACATATTCTTAGGGTGCTAAGACTACATCTCCTCTGCTAGTTGGAATCCTGGTGCAGACTACGAGAAACTACACAGCAGGCAGAAAGTTGCCTCCTTTGCTATTTTTTTTCCAAGTCTCTAAGTCTTGAGTACATATATCTTCCAAGGCACAGAAGCTTGTCTCCTTGCTTTATGGTTCCAGTTTTCTAGGAAGCAGCAGAACTATTTCCAAGGCACAAAATTCTTGTGTTTCCCTACTTGCTGGATTCCAGGTATCTATGTTTTGGGTTGGAGAAACTTCTTTCCTGGCAACAAGGTCTCACATATTTTGCTTCTTGGAATCCAGGTCTCTAGATTGCAAAAATTGTTACATGCTCTTAGGGCACTTAATCTATTTTCCTCTGCTTGTTGGATATCATATCTTTAAATTCAGATTATGAGCAAATAATCTTTAGATGTAGAGGCATAATTTTCTCTGCTTATTGGAGTCCAAATATCTAGGATCCCAGAATGAGCAACAATACCAAGGGCACACATGACTTTGTCTTTTCTCCTTAACAGACTTTGGATCTCAATGATCTAAGCATAAACAACTGTTCCCAGGGCACAAAGCCTCTGGCTCCTCTGCTTGAAGGAATTCAGGACTCTAGGTTCAGATTATTATTTTGTTTAAATATTTTATTTATTTATTTGAGAGAGAGAGCATGTGTAAGAGAGAGAGAGAGAGAGAGCAAGAGAGAGAATGAGCATGAGCAGGGGGGTGGGGGGGAAGGGTAGAGAGAGAAGCAGACTCCCCGCTGAGTAGGGAGCCTGATGCAGGGCTTGATTCCAGGACCCTGAGATCATGACCAGAGCCAAAGGCAGATACTTAACTGACTGAGCCACCTGGTGCCCTCCAGGTTCAGATTATGAACTATTCCCCGGGCACCAAAAGTTATATCTTCTCTGTGTTCTCTAATTTCTTCTTCCTAGGTATGAGAACGTATTCCTAGGGCATCAAAGCCTCGTCTCTTTTTCTTGATGGATCTCATTTCTATGATTCAGAAAACTCTTTTAAGGGCATCAAGCTATTTCCATTGTTTGTCACACTCCGGATCTCTGAAGTGAGTATGGACAACCACTCCCAGGGTACTAAGGCCTGTGTCCTCTCCTTGTTGGATTCCAGGTCCATATTTTTTCAATAGTGGCAACTCTTCACCATGCAAGAAAGTCTGACATATTCTGTTTTGTGGGTCTCAGGTCCCTAGAGTCTGAGAGTTGGCAAGTATACCTAGGGCAAAAAGTTTTCTTCTCTGCTTGTTAGAGCTCAGGTTCTGATTATGGGAAAATATCCCGGCACTAAGGCATTGACCCCTCTGCCTTTTGGATTCCTAGTATACACTCTGGTGATTGACCATTATTTGTAGAACTTGGGATCTTTGTCTCCACTGCTAGTTTGATTTTATGAACTGAGGTTCCAAGTATGGGCATCTATTTTCAGAGCACTGAGACCTTGTCTCTGGTTATTGAATCAAAGCTCTCTGCCCAGGGCCTTAAGGCTTTGTCTCCTCTGCTTGTTGGAAATTAGTCCCCAGGTTCCAATATGGTCTAATACCCACAAGCCTAAAGGCCATCTGCTGGTTAGATCTCAGATCTTTGTTCCAACTGTGGATAACTATTATCAGGGCATTATAGCTATCTCTACTGCTTGTTTGAATCAAGTTATTCAGATTCAGATTATAAGGATCCTATATATGCCTATGTTCCAAATAGGGTTACCTATCCTTAGGGTGTTGAGGTCTTATTTCTTCTGCTTTTGCATCCCTGGCCTCTGATTTCTGGGAATGAGCCTCTACTCCATGGACAACAATGCCATGTTTCTCTCCTTGGTAGATTTCAGACATCTAGGTTCTGAGTATGGCTAACTTCTCCAGGGTACACAGCCTTGTCTCCTCTGCTTGTTGGTCTTAGACTTAGGTAATAAGCAATTATTCTCTGTGCTCCAAATCTTCTCAGATTTGGGTTCCCAGTATCTATATTTCAAATATGGGCAACTACTTTTATGTCATAAACTCTTTCCCACTCTATCATGGCTTTAGCTCTCATTTCTATTTGCATTTGATCCTAGAAAGATTCTTGAGATTTTTTTAACTTGCCTATATTTAGCATGTAAAATCATTTCCATTATGTATAGGTGTTTTTAGTGGTAGGATTTTCTTTTCCTTAGAAAATCTATTCCATCATATTTTCAGTAGTCAAATTTTGTTAGATAACTAAAATAAATGTTTACACTCCAATTTTTTCTTCTGAGTTTTATTTATTTTTAAGAATATAATATTATCTTTGTATATTTAGGGAATTAGAAAGCACATACAAGCATAACTAAGAGAATAATAACATCATTTTCCACTGTCCAAAGTTCATTATTATTAATCCCTTAGAATAACATTTCCAGAGCTTTTTCTATGCATGAACACACACATATACTCTTTGCTAAAATATTTCCATCCTATACATTCTGTTTTGCAACTTGTTTTTCCCCATCAGTGATATCCACCAATTCAATATCAGTATATATTCACATAATTTAAAATCCAGATCTTATTCAGATTTCTCCCATTGTCCTCCAAACAGCCTTGACATACAAATTGTCAAATGTATCCGAACCAGGATTCTGCATTTATTTTTGGTCTCTTAAATTGCTTAACTAGCTCTTAATTCTCTTTTATCTGGGAACTTTTATTCAGACCATTAACTTGTAGATGAGACTAGGTCAGATTTTTTTCTTTTGTTGACTTTAGCATATACCTTTCCTTCCTGTGTTTCTAATAACTCAAAATTTATAGGAGCCTAAAGATTTGCCTTAATGAAAACACTTTTTAAAAAACTAATATATATCATGGTGATATTGTATATTTAATATTGTGTCAGAAGACTCAAAATATATAGTTGACTCTATGTGTGGTGCTGAGTGGCCACTGAGTTAAGATAATGTCAGTCAGGACAATTAAGGTTTTCCCCTTGTGAAAAAAAAAAAACCACCTGGGTGGTGTTTCTGTAAGAATGCCCAGTTCCTTATTAACCATTTACCTAATGGTTTAGCAGGCATTGCCTGAGTCAATGTTACTAGAATTTACCAAACAGTGAATGATTCCTTAAGTATGTCATTATGTCTATATTTATTATCTGGCTTGTTTTGGAAAGCATATCATCAGAATAGGTAGGGATAAGGTGGTATCTCAGTGAGGTTTTGATTTGAATCTCCCTGATGGCTAAAGATGATGAATCAACAAGACAGTAAACATCGAGTGTTGGAGAGGATGTAGAGAAAGGGGAACGCTCTTCCACTGTTGGTGGGAATGCAAGTTGGTGCAGCCACTTTGGAAGACAGTGTGGAGATTCCTCAAGAAATTAAAAATAGAGCTATACTATGACCCTGTAATTTCGCTACTGGGTATTTACCCTAAAGAAGCAGATGCTGTACAAAGAAGGGCCCCAGTGTTCTTCAATGATCATAGCAGCAATGGCCACAATCGCCAAACTGTGGGAAGAACCAAAATGCCCTTCAACAGATGAATGGATAAAGAAGATATGGTCCATATATGCGATGGAATATTATGCCTACATCAGAAAGAATGAATACCAACTTTTGTATCAACATGGATAGGACTGGAAGAGATTATGTGGAGTGAAATAAGTCAAGCAGAGAGAGTCAATTATCTTATGGTCTCACTTACATGTGGAGCATAAGGAAAAACATGGAGAGCATTGTGAGAAGGAAAGGAAGGGTGAATGAGGGGGAATGAATCATGAGAGAATATGGACTCTGAGCAACAAACTGAGGGTTTTGGAGGGGAAGGGGTGGGGAGTTGGGCGAGCCTGGTGGGGAGTATTGAGGAGGGGATGTATTGCATAGAGCACTGGGTGTGGTGCATGAACAATTAATCTTGTAACACTGAAAAAATAAAATAAAAGTATTTGGGGGGAAAAAAAGAATAAGTAGGGATATACTGCAGTAACAAATTTTGAAACCCAATGACTAAAATCAAAGTTTAGTTCTCGGTCAAGCTTTATGTCAAATATGGGTTTGTAGTGAGACCTCTGCTCTCACAAACACTGAGGTACTTAGGTTGATGGAGGCTCAAATTCAACACCTGCTCCCACAATTCTAGAAGGTTTCACATTAGTAACTTACTGTTCCAGCCTGGAAATGACACACATCACTTCTAGCCACAACCACTGATACTACCTCACTCCTCACTTCAAGGGGAAATACAATCTTCCTGTGTGCCTAGAAAGGAAGTAGAACTATTGTTGGTACTACTACTGGTTATTGAACAAATTACTTTTTGCCTGCCACCTACCATACATTGTCTCCAACTGGCTGAACATTCCAGGAGGTAAGTAGTGATATCCCTGCTCTATAGATAAAGAAAATGAGGTTAAAAGATTTCTACAAGGTCACATAGGAAATATCAAACTCAGAATTCAAATCCAGGTCTTTGTGACTCTACAGCTCATGGAGGAATCTTCTGGTGGGATAGTCGGATGAAAATATCTTCTTTTCTCTTGTCCTTCCCTCAAGGTAAGTCTTGGAGTTAGGGGTTTCCTTAGGGTCTAAATAACCTTAAGTATAACTGAAATCAGGATGAGGCCAAGGAAAATGATGATGATGATGATGATGATGATGATGGTGGTGATGATAATGATGATGACAACGATGACAATGATGACGATGATGATAACATATATTAAGATGTTGCTAGATAAATTATTTTACTGTCCTTATTTTAGAATGAGACTAAATAACTTGCCAAAACTCACTTAGCTAGTAAGTGTAGAAACAAGATTTGACATAGGCAGTCTGACTGCAAGGATTTTCCTTTTAATCACTACAAACCTGATCAGTCAGGTCTAGACTTTATAAAGAGATATAAAGAAACTTTAACAGATATGTTATAAGTGCTTACCCAGTTATCCACTTTGAAAATGCATCAAACCTATAGCTTCTGCTGAAGAACTGGGTCCAAGTAGGTGTTTTGCACCATATGACTTTCTTCCTGGCTCTGGTGACTGACCCAAGGAAGGGCACTTTTCTCAAGAGAGAAGGAATATCCCTGAGAATAGCCAAAGAGATTTCTTCTCCTGGGAATCAGGTGTTGGGGCACGGGGTCAGGAAGATAGCAGTGGGCCTTTGAGCCATGTACAAACAGATGACAGCCAGACAAATTTATAAGGAAGGGTCATTCCAAGTAGAGAGAATAACAACACAAAGGTCCTGAGACAGAAACATGTTTGGCATGTTGGAGAAGTAGGAAGAAGACCAGTGCATTTGAAGTGAATTCGGTGAAGAGGAAAATGGAAGTAAGAACAGAGAAGGAGCCAGAAGTAGTTTATGCAGGGCCTCACTTTGGATATAATTTAAAGTATGATGAAAAGTTAATGGAAGGTTCAGGTCAGTAAGAGAGATAATCTGAAACATATTTGAAAAGTATCATATTGGTTTCTGGGTGGAGAATGGGTGATAGAGCACAGTTATGGAGGCAAAGAGTGCAGTTAGAAGGCTCTTGCATAGGTTCAGTTGAGAGATGAAGGTGCTTTGGTTCACATTATTGTAGAGGTGATGAGAAGTGGTCTAACTCAAGATAGAGCAAATGAGGTTTATTCTTGGATTGGATCTTGGATGTGAAAGAAAGAAAAGAGTCAAGGGTGATTACAAAGTTTTTGGCCTGAGTAACTGGGTGAATGTGGTCTATTTACTGAGAAGAATAGGGGATGTAGAGCAGAGATTCTACATTTGGCTTTGGATCTATTAAATTTTTTTTTGGATCTATTAAGTTTTGAAATACATATTATTCTTCCAAGTGGGTCATTGAATGTAGGACTAAGGAATTTAGAACTGGATATCTTTACATCTTATGTCCTTAATTTTGAGACACAGACTTTCTGTATATTATTATCTCTGAAGTCAGGGTACATACCATTATCACTGGCTGTCAGACAAGTGGCAGTTGTGACTTAGTTATGACATTTCCTTTTGACACCTTTTAGTAAGATAAAGAAAATAATGGCATCAGTGCATCTTGGATTTAATGAAAGATGTCAAACTTGGGAGTTATTAGCATATTGAAAGCCACGAGATTAGATGACATTACCTGGGAAGTGTTGATAAAGAAGAGAGCTGAGGAATAAGCTTGGGTCATTCCAACATAGCAAGGTCAGGAAAATAAGGAACCTGATGAGGGATTTCCATCACAAAGGAGGAAACTGGAAAACGTGAAGAAAATGTTTTGTTTATGAAGTTGTGAGCAACTGTGAACATACAACTGGGAGCATACATATGGTGAGGACTGATAAGTGACATGAAATTTGGCCAACTGATGTCATTAGTAACCTCTGCAAGAGAATTCCAGTGAAGCAATAGGAATAAAGCCTGACTGTTGTGCTTTAAGTAAGAGTGAGGTGAAGTAGAGGTAGAAAGTGAGACCATTTGAAAAGGAATTTTTCTGTTAAAAAAAATCAGAGAAGTGGGATGACTTCTGGAAGGATACGTGGAGTTCAAAGGAAGATCTTTATATCTAGTATCCTGGGCATATTTGTAAGTTGATAGAATAGATTCATCAAAGAAGGAGATGTTCATGGAAGGGTGGAGGGGAGGCGAGACAGGGACTAATACCTGAGTGGCATCATTGATAGGTGAGGGGGTGGACCCAGAGCACTAGTAGGGAGATTGTCTACCCATAAGATATAGGAAGCTTTATCGACAAAAGGGAAAGGGAAAACCGCAGACAGTTATGGTGGCAGTTTTCATGGTGAGAACCGTTTCATTAGTTAGGGTGTTCCTGGCTGTGATAATATCTGCTTGTTATCTACTTCTAACCTCAGTAAGTCTCGGGTGGATGGACACAAGATTGGTTCAATAGTGTATGTATGATTTCCAGGGCCTTCTTCCATCCTTCCACTTTTTTGCCAACCCCAGCTGGCTGACTTTTCTTTCTTAGGCCTGTTGTATCCTTGGTACCAGATGGTTGTGCAGCACGAGGGGAAGGGAAAAGTCTGTTTAGTAGATATGCAGTTGTGTGTCTCAGAAGTTCAGCCACATATTAAGTGAGTGGAATGGATTTACCCAGCATTGAGGTTTGCCAGGCTAGTACGATGGAGAGAAAGAGGAATAAGTGATTAGAGATTATGGGCAAGCCATATGCTGGGCTGTAAAATCAAACTTGGCAAAAAAGGGAAGAGAGGTTTTGAGTCAAGACTTCTAGAGGAGTTGAAGTTTGTTTGCATAATTAGTAGAGGAAGTGAACTAGAAAGATAAGATGCAGTGATCAAAGAGTCAGAGGCTCACAATTGTGATCTTCAGGGTGATTTGATAAATGGAACAGATCATGGTTGTGAGTGGTTCAGATGGAGCAGGAAGCAGAATGTTTAAAAGTAAGGCCATGAGGAACTGTGAGGCAGGGGCACTGAGTGGGTGACTTCTGTGGTAGGAAAGGCCCTGAGAATGGGTCAGTGCTAGCAGTGGTAAAAAGGTCATGAGTGGAGTGCTTAAATCTTCAGTGAACATGGAAAGTGATGGGTGGTACCATGGATTATTGCAATCAGGATCAGAGAGTGGTATAATCTGATAACAAGTGTTTCAAAGAAGTTCAGTTTTGTTTTAAGTGAAGCAAAAGGAATAATGGTCTAAAAGTGGCAGGGATCCACTTCATGCCCTAAGACATGGCATGTGGAAGAATAAAAAGCCCATGCTTTCCACAGGAGACTATAGGTTTTTCATTAGAACAGTAATATGATAAGAACATGCCTGTAAACAGTCAACAAAACTAAAAGGCAAAATGGGAGAAGATATTTGCAAATGATACATCAGATAATGAGCTAGTATCCAAGATCTGTAAAGAACTTATCAAACTCAACACCCAAAAAACAAAGAATCCCGTCAAGAAATGGGCAGAAGACATAAACAGACATTTCTTCAAAGAAGACAAACAAATGGCCAACAGACACATGAAAAAATGCTCCACTTCCCTTGACGTCAGGGAAATACAAATCAAAACCATAATGAGATAACACCTCACATCAGTCAGAATGGCTAAAATTAACAAGATGGGAAACAACAAATACTGGCGAGGATACCGAGAAAAGGGAACCCTCTTACACAGTTGGTGGGAATGCAAGCTGGTATAGCCACTCTTGAAAATAGTATTGAGTTTTCCCAAAAAGTTAAAAATAGAGCTACCTTAGGACCCAGCATTTGTACTACTAGGTATTTATACTGAAGATACAAATGTAGCGAACTTGCACCCTAATGTTCAAAGCAGCAATGTCCACAATAGCCAGACTATGGAAAGAGAGCCCAGATGTGTCCATCGACAGATGAATGGATAAAGAAGATTATATATGTATGTATAATGGAATATACTCAGCCATCAGAAAGGACAAATACTTACCATTTACATCGACATAGATGGAACTGGAGGATATTATGTGGAGTGAAATAAGTCAAACTGAGAAAGAAAATTACCATATGGTTTCATTCATATGTGTAATGTGAGAAACAGCACAGAGGATCATAAGGGAAGGGAAGGAAAACTAAATGGGAGAGGGAGAAAAACCATGAGAAACTCTTAACTATAGGAAACAAACTGAGGATTGCTGGAGGAGAGGTGGTGGAATGGGGGGATGGAGTAATTGGGTGATGGGCATTAAAGAGGGCACATGATGTGATGAGTACTGAGTGTTATATGCAATTGATAAATTATAGAACACTACATCTGAAACTAATCATGTACTATATGATGGCTAATTGAATTTATATTTTTATTTCTTTAAATATTTTTATTTATTTACTTGAGAGAGAGAGAGAGTGAGCACAGAGGGCGAGTGAGAAGGAGAAGCAAACTCTCCGCTGAGCAGAGGGCCCAATGTGGGGCTTGATCCCAGGATCCTGGGATCATGACCTGAGCTGAAGGCAGACGTTCAACCGACTGAGCCACCCAGGTGCCCCTGGCTAATTGAATTAAAAAAAAAAAAAAAAAAAGAATATGCTTGTAAGTTCCACAGTGTTCAGGGGTGGGGGTTAAGGAATAGATAAGAAATAGGGACCTAAAGATAAAGATAAGAGTAGGGATAAGAAATAATATTAGGAATATACAAAACTTTAAATTTACTCATCCTTTTTGGGTTGTTGTCAGTGCTTTTGGTGCCATATCTAGGAAATCATTGCTAAATCCAATGTCATAAAACTTGCCCTCCATGTATTCTTTTAAGAGTTTTATATTTGTAGGTCTTACATTTAAGTTTGATCCATTTTGAGTTAATTTTTATATATGGTAAAAGGTAAGCATCCAACTTTATTCTTTTGCATGTGAAAATCCAGCTTTCTGAGCACCATTTACTGAAAAGACTACCCTTTCACAATTGTATAGTCTTGGCACCCTTGAAAGAAATCAATTGACTTCCATGGTGAGTGCTGTGAATTGTGTAAGACTGATGATTCACAGACCTGTAACCCTGAAAATATATGTTAACTAAAACAACAACAACAGCAACAAAACAAAAAAGAAAAAGAAAGAAATCAATTGACCACATATATGAGTGTTTATTTCTGGGTTTTGGGTTTTATTCCATTGATCTACATGTCTAGCCTTATGGAAGTACCACACTATTTTGTTCACCATAGTTTTGTAGGAAGTTTTG
This sequence comes from Procyon lotor, assembly GCA_028646535.1. Taxonomy (NCBI): domain Eukaryota; kingdom Metazoa; phylum Chordata; class Mammalia; order Carnivora; family Procyonidae; genus Procyon; species Procyon lotor. The sequence goes on along the minus strand of CM053609.1, from coordinate 20,974,793 downwards.
TTATCAGAAAATGTGAGTCCTCCAACTTTGTTCTTTTTTCAAGACTGTTTTGGCTTGGATGTAGGTTTTCATAGATGTTCATTAGCAGGTTAAGGAGTTCCCTTCTCTTACTGGTCTGCTCAGAGTTTTTACGAGATGTTGATTTTTGTCAGAAGCATTTTCTTCATCTATTGAGATTATCTCATGGTGAATTACATTTAGCTTTGAATGTTAAACCAATCTTGAATTCTTGGGATAAACCTCAGTTATGATGTATTATCCTTTCCAATGTTGCTGGAATCCATTTGCAAAAACTTGGCTAAGAATTATTATATATAATGTTCATGAAAGATGTTGGTCTTAAGTTTTCTTGCAATGTCTTTTTCTGGTTTTGTTATCAGGGTAATGCTGTGTTTATACAATGAAAATTTTTACTCCTCTTCAATTTTCTGGAAGAGTTCATATAGAATTGATGCTTTATTAAATATCTGGTAGAACCAGAATCCACCATGGAAACAATCTGGGCTTGGAGATTTATTTTTTTGGAAGGTTTTTAACTGTGAATTCAAATTTTAAAGTGGGTATAGTACTGTTCAGGTTATTTGTTTTATTTTGGTAGTGTACAACTTCTGTGGAATTAGTCCATTTCATATAAATAATCAAATTTATGTGTGTAGAATTTTCCTAGTATTCTCTTACTCTCCTTTTGAAGATTTTGTTTTTAAGTGATCTCTACACTTAGCATAGGGATGGAACTTTCAACCCTGAGATCAAGAATCACATGCTCTACTGACCTAGCCAGCCAGGTGTCCCTCCTTTACTCTCTTTTTGAAGTTTGTGGGGTCTTTAGCGATATCTTCTCTGGTATTCCTGATGTTGGTAACCTGTTTATTTTCTCTCTCTCTCTCTTTTTGGTAGCCATAATATCTTTTATCTTTTTTTGAAAGATTTATTTATTAGAGAGAGAGAGAGAGAGAGAGGAGTCGGGGCACAGGAAGAGGGAGAGAGAGAGAATCCCAGGCTGACTCCCTGCAGAGCAGGGAGCCTGATGTGAGGGTTCTATGTCTGGACCCCGAGATCTTGACCTGAGCCAAAATCAATAGTGGGATGTGTAACCACTGAGCCACCCAGGTGCCCCTTACCTTTTATTTTTTAGTTTTAACAATTTTTTCTGTTATTTTTCCATTTTCCTTTTTTCTGTTCCTGTCTTATTTCCTCCCTCTTCTTGCTTTGGATGTATTATTACTTTTCTTTTTCTAGTTTCTTGAAATGGAAGCTTAGATCCTTGATTTTTTAAAACATGATATTATTTTTAAAGATTTTATTTACTTATTTGACACACAGATCACAAGTAGGCAGAGAGACCTGAGCTGAAGGCAGAGGCTTTAACCCACTGAGCCACCCAGGCACCCCACTTAGATCCTTGATTTTAGACCTTTCTTTTCTAAGAAAAGCAGTTAATATTATAAATTTCACATTTATCACTGCTTTAGTTGCATCCCATAAATCATTATATTTTTATTTTTGTTGAGTTCAAATAGTTCTATTTCCTTTCAGATTTCTTCTTTGACCTGAAGTGTACTGCTTAATTTCCAAATGTTTGGAGATAGTCCTGTTATTTTTTTTATTTTCATTTTTGAGCGTGGAGCCCAAGGTGGGGCTCAAACTCAGCACCCTGAGTTCCACACTTGAGCCAAGATCAAAAATCAGAGGCTTAATCCACTGAGCCACCCAGGGACCCCCTATTATCTTTTACTGATTTGTAGTTTAATTCCATTATGGTCAGAAAACATACTTTGTATGACTCCAATTGTTTAAAATTTCTCATGATCTGTTTTATGGTACTAAAAATTCTGATTTCCTTCTCCAACTTCCCAGCTACCAGCCACTCCATGAATTCAGCCTAGGATTTCAGCTGCTTTCAGTGGGACAGACAGAAGGAGGCTCTAGCCGACTGGAGCCAGCCTCGAGTCTTTTTGTACGTGTGCCCTTGGCACACACTCTCGCCACTCCGGGGTGAAGCTCCTCAGTCACCTCACGTTCTACCGCTCCCGCAGGTTTTTCGCGAGCGCTCAGGAGTGCCTGCGTGCGGCGGAAATCCCGCCCTCCGGCGACTGCGGTTGGCCCTGACCACAAGGGGTGAACCCCAAGGAGGAAGATGAGCCGGATTGAAGGAAGCCGGGGAGTAGGGAGGAGGGCGAGAGGGTTCTTCTTTTTCATTGGCTGGCCCAGCGCAGCAGCCTCTCCGTGATTGGCTGGCCTGCGGGGGCGGTAGTCCCGAGTCGGCCCGCCCCTCGGGTCGCGAGAGATACCGGGATCACCAGCGCCGGCGGAGCCAGTGGCGGCTTCGTGGCTGTGTCCGCACGCCGCCGGAACGAGGCGGCGGGGCCTTTGCGCGTCAGGTCCTCGTCCCCGGGGTTGGCGAGGGCGGCCATCCGCTAGGCCGGTGCCGGTCGGAACCCAGGGTACGGTCGAGCTGGGGCGCGGCGGGCGTTGGTGCGGCCGCCGGACCTGGGCCTGCGCGGACCGCCTGCGGCGCGCGTCTCGGGCTGTCTTTCCATTTCAAAGTGATTATTGTTTTGGATTTTTCCGCAGACGTATCTTTTTATTAATTTGTTTCACGCACCACTTACTAGTATGGGATAAAGCGGCAGATGCATGGTACTGTCATTTGTCGTTGAAATGGGGGCTTCCTGTCTCGTCTGTGTGTTTTGGATTTAAGGGAAGGGGATGACATTGTGATTTGGTCTCTGGTGATGGTCCATTCTCAAGGTCTCGCCGACGTAGTACAGAAACCAGGAGAATCCCGTGTGTGGCTCTTACCTGTATTGGAAGTAGGCTTTTTCTTCCATCCTCCCTGTCTCTCTCCATCTTTCTCTTCCTTTCTCCTCCTCTCTCTCCCCTCCCCCACCTGTTCTCCTCTCCCATCTTTCTGTTCTTTTTGCCGCATTAAACCTTGCGGGAGGGTCTTTGTACAATTTTGAAAAGCTTTAGGTCTTCCAACATTTGTGTTTTACTTGCAGGACAGACAACTGGGAGGGAAGTGGAGGAAAGATGCCCTCTGATTCTTTCTGTTTGGCTGCCCAGACTCGACTTGACTCCAAATGGTTGAAAACAGATATACAGGTGGGGTTTTGACATGCTTTTTTCTTGGTGTGTTCCTGCCTCCATGTTTAAATTTCTGGTTAAGGCTTTATATAGGATAAGTAAGAGGATGCAGATCGGATCTTGTATATTAGAGAAGCAAGTTTATTTTCTATAATTTAAAGTGCACCTTTATTGTATCAGTTTTTATAGATTGTGTGTGGCTACATTTTAATTTCAGTTATGTGTAGGTGCAAGAAACTTGAGATCTAGTTATGCAAACATTTTTCCTATTATTATTTTTAAGAGGTCTGTAGTATTCTTAACCATACCTTGTTGACTGTTTAGTGATAATTTTGAGATGTTCAGTTAATGAGGAGAAGAAGAGACGTAGTAATATATTATGTCGTGCAGAAACTCAGTCATTTCATGGGACCCTGTAATTGTCTTTCTGGGGAGACAAGAGTTCAGTTGAGCTCTTTATTTTTGTGACTGGTCTTATTAAGAGAAGTGCTCAGGTTTTCAAATAAAGAATGTGTGGAAACAGAATGTTGGCCTTAGACTCTCTAATGTTTTAATAATGTAATTGTAAGCTTGTCCAGAAATTAACAAATAAATAATAGGAGTAATGTTTTTATAGACTTTTTTTTTTTTTTTACCCTGTTAGTCTTCTTTGCAAATGGTTTGGAAAAACTACTTTTGTAACTCCATATAACAGCAAAAAGAAGTGTCTGAAATATTTTGTAGTATATATGGCTTTTCTTTCTCTTTCCTGAGGTTAACCATTTTAAGTATTTCTCAAGTAATTTACATTTTTCAATACAATCTTACATAGTGCATCACAGGTTATCAAGAGTCATATATTCTGTAAGCACTTGATCATGGGTACTTGTAGTGAGGTAATATTACCTTTATTTATTTATTTTAAAGTGTTGAGTCCTAGTAGGTGTGAGAGCCAAGTGCTTAGAACTATGTTGTGGATTTTGGGATAGTTATTAACTGTGTAATGTTAGATTAAAGCACAAAGAATTGGGCCAAGAATTGGTATAGTAGTGACAATTTTGGTTTGTTTTTGTTTAGACATTGCCTTTTATTTAGCAGTTACTGTTTGTTTTCCTTTGTCATTTTTTTTTTAAAGCATGGTTGGGAGAGGTGAGATGAGTAATTTCTTATTTCTGAAATTTTGAGATTCAGGCAAACTGATTTCAGGACTTCATTTTTTTATTGGTGTTTGCGTATTTTGCAGAACTTGTTGAAGTAAAATACTTTATCTCATGAAGTTTTTCTTTTTGATCATAATTGAATAACTGTTTAATATGAGTTTTAGCATCTTGATCCAAAACCAGTTTAATGCTGAGTTGAGTGCCTGTGATGAGTCAGGCAGATATACATAAAAAGAAACACCACTTATGCCTTAGATGCTTACTATTTTACTTTTGATTTATTTAGTGTAATATACAGTGCTTAGCCTTTCTTAGACATTTCAAATATTAGTCAAAAGTCATCCAAACTCATCCGAGGAATACATGAAGAGACTTAGGTTTTGGGGCGTGCCCTAGAGGGAAAATGTGTTGTGGGTATTGAAGCTACTTAATATGAAAAAAGTGATTGCTGTCCTTGTTTTTATATAGTTTTTCCAGCATTGCTTATTAAATGTGAGGAACAAATGTTTTTTTATCCTAACAAATGACTTTAGACTTAGTTTCACTATTCAGAATCCTTCTTGCAGACACACATTGCAGATGCAAGCCATATACTGGCAGCTTACCTTTACCCTGTAGGGGATGTCTCTCCCAACTGGAGTGGGAAGTGTCCTATTCCTTAGGTAGGGGTTTTGTATTGGGAGCAGAATTGACACCTGGTTAATTAATATTTTGTTGGGTTGAAACAAACTATTTTCTGTAGCTATTTTTGTTTGAAATGCCCATGAAGGTTTTAGTGACTTTAGAAAGGAAATATTTTCGGAGGCTGTGAAAACTTTTAATATGTGTATATTATAAAGAACATAGACACTGATCCTAGACTTTCTCTTGTTCATAGATGTTTAGGCCTAGGATGTGTCAGGCCTACGATGTTGCAACCAGCTGCCTTTAATGGAGTGTCAGTTGTATGGCCGGCATATAAGTGGTTTTTACATATAAAATTCTTTTTCATTTTCAACACTCTTTTCTTATTGTTGTGTGGAGTACCTTGAACTGTCATTTCCTTTGCAACTCTCTTGAAGAGGCAATAAAGTATAGAGCTAAGAGATGTTAGCTACATAATCCCTACCATTACCATTCTCATATTTAAAGTGAAAGTCCTTTCTGATGTGATTGGTTGCTTCTTAATGAATCAAAAAGTCAATTAAGCAAAGAACCTATAAAAAATGGTTTATGAGGGGTGCCTGGGTGGCTCAGTGGGTTAAAGCCTCTGCCTTTGGCTCAGGTCATGATCTCAGGGTCCTGGAATTGAGCCCCGCATCGGGCTCTCTGCTCAGCAGGAAGCCTGCTTCCCGGCCCCCGCCCGCCTGCCTGCCTCTCTGCCTACTTGTGATCTCTCTCCTCTGTGTCAAATAAATAAATAAAATCTTTAAAAAAAATGGTTTATGATACCTTTAAGTTTTTTATTCTTAAATCATATATGCACATTTATTTGCTAGTTTTGATGTAAGGCTAAGGGTGTGTCTTTGAGCATGATCCAAGAATGGTATTATCTTTTTCTTGCATAATCTGTACTCAGTTGAATCTCCTGCAGTTTCTATTTTTGGATTCTTTGAAGTAGAGCATGATATTAGATATGTATGATGCAATTTTTTTAACTTTTTATTTTGAAATAATTTATAGACTAAAAGGAAGTTGCAAAGAAAGTAGAGAGGTCACTGTATACTCTTCACCCAGATTCCCCCAGTGGTTACATCTTATGTAACTATTAGTACAATATCAAAACCAGGAAATTGACATTGGTACAGTGTGTGCATAGTTCTGTGCCAATTGTGTAATTACACCACAAAGATCTCATTCCTCTTGCTCCTCTATAGGTCACACTATCCTTCCCCTACCATCTCTGACTTCTAGCAATCACTAATCTGTTTTCCATCTCTTTAATTTTGTCATTTTGAGAATGTCTTATAGTATATGACCTTTTAAGACTGGTTTTGTTCACAGTGTAATGCCGTTGTGGTCTGTCAAAGTTGTTGAGCATATTAATAATTAAACTCAAATCATTTATTTGTCTCTTCTTATCATTTTAGAATGAGTAAAGATAAAGTTAAATTTTAAAATTAAAATTATTAAATGTATATATTGTTACTTTATGCTTAGAATATCAGTAGATTAAAGAACATAAATGTGATCATCTTGGTAAATTCTATTCTCAGGTTTTTCAGTTGACAGATGAGATGTAGAAATTAAAGAATTTTGTAAATACAGGTAACTTAATATTCATAATGACATCTTCTGATTACTTTGTTGTCTGTAGGATAGGTAGCATAGCTCACTTTTTTATTTATGATTTGGGTTATTTGTATTTTCTCTATATTTTGGATTAATCTTGTCAGGGCTTTATTCATTTTGTTAGTCTTTTTTTAAAAAAACTAACTTTTGGTTCTTAGAAAAGACTAATAATATTTATAAGGGAAAGATAATGAGGTTACCATCAGATTTGATCACAAGCCTTTTTTGCAGAAAAAAATTCAGTAACATATTTATGGCTCCCAAGAAAAGAATGTAAGGCAAGGATGTTATGTTCTAGCAAAACTGACTCTGCAGGTAAAAAGGGCACAACTTTATCAATGAATAAATACTGTTCCCATGGGCTCTTCCTGAGGAAGTGAGTAGAGAAGGATCTTTAGATGACTGAATGACTGTAGATTGACATGAAGTCTGATGGTGGTCATTGCACCAACAGTTATGTGTGGAACCTAGAATAAATGAGTTTTAAAAGGGAGATAACGTATTATATAATAGCTATGTGCATAGACATGGTACATTATAGTATAACTCTTTTGCAGTTACTAATCTATTAATCCTATGTATTGAAGTTTTCTCTTCAGTAATTGTATTTTCATCTCTAGGTGTTCCTTATAGGTCCTTTTCATATCTTCCATTTCACTTGTTATTAGGTTCATAGTTTCCTATTTATGGGCATCTGGAGGTATCTATAATGAGCTTTTAATGTTCTTGTCTGCTAAGTCCATTATCTCTATCACATCTGGATTTATTTCTGTTGATTGTTTCTGTCTTTTCCATTGATTTGGTCATGGGATGTGTTTACATGCCAGGTAATTTTTTATTGAATGTTATACATTGTAAATACTATGTTGTTCTGTGCTGGATTTTGTTTTATTTCTTATTAGTTTTGTCTGGCATTCATACAAGTTAGTTGGGATCAATTTAATTTTTTTCAAAGGTTGATCCTCAGGTTTATGCAGGCTGATCTAGCACAACCTCTAGTCATGTACTAATTTATCTGCCTTCTTAGGATTTTTCCAAGTGGTGTGATAGGGGTCTTTTTCTTTCTGGTTGGTGGAAACACAAGCTTTTCTCAGACTGGGAATCATGGTGATTCTGCCTTCTCCTTTCTAGTGCTTCTTTCCCCAGCCTTGGTAGTTTTCTCAGCCCATGCCCAAATCAGAATTCAGCCCAGGACTGAAGGAGTCCCCTCTGCCTATCTCTAGAGTTCACTCTTTCTCTGCAGATCATCCTTCACTTGTCTCCTTGTCATTTTAACCTATTTATAGCTGATCTCTCTCCTCAACTCTGGGCTCTATTTGGGTTCCCCTTTCCCATGCTGAATCCTGGAAGCTACTTCTAGTCAGTAAGCTTGGGCAGTTGTTGGGCTTCATTCATTGCCCTTCTTAGGGATCATAGCTCTGGGCTGTTTGATATGTTTTGTTTGATTTTTTAGTTGATTATAGTGGAGAGGTAATTCGTAACGAAGTTAATCCCTCATAGACAGAAGCAGCACAGGCCTTCCTAGTTTGCTTTTCATCTCATTCAGAGTACTTAATTATAGTTAATGTATTTTTTGGTCGCAGAATTTCTTTTTTTTTTTAAATTTTTAAAAAAGATTTTATTTATTTATTTGACAGAGAGAGAGAGAGAGAGATCACAAGTAGGCAGAGAGGCAGGCAGAGGGAGAGGGGGAAGCAGGCACCCTGCTGAGCAGAGAGCCCGATGCGGGGCTCGATCCCAGGACCCTGGGATCATGACCTGAGCCAAAGGCAGAGGCTTTAACCCACTGAGCCACCCAGGGGCCCCTGGTTCTAGAATTTCTATGGTTTAAATGAGTTTTATTAAGGTATAGTTATGTACAGTTACTATAAGGTATAGTTTAGTGAGATGCATCTATTTTAAATGTTTAGTTTCAAGTATTTTGGTATTTTGTTTACCTACCATGTTCTAGTTTCCTTGACTATGTCTCCCTTTCCCTCTGGGTTGACACCCAGCATGCCCATGGGTGACCCTTCCACTTCAGTCATGAATGTAATGTCACACAACAGGGTGTGGGTTATGGCTTCCCAGCTGCCTACCATGGAGCCAATGACAGACTACAAGGTGCTGGGAGAGTAGGAGTTAGCTCCCATAGACTGAACATTCATCTCTTGGCAAGGACAGATAAGGGCACTGGTATCTCAATTCCTTTTCTTTTTCTCCCTCCCACCCCCCATGGACTATTCCCTGATTTCTTCTTACAAAACTTGTAGAAGAGTCCCACATTGCCTAGTGAATGTGCCTAGTAGACAACTTGCTGTATCTCCAGTTCACTGTAGGGTAGGGGCCAGTGCAGTAACATAGGAGTCAGCAAACTTTTTCTATAAAGAGCTAGATAGCAAATATTTCTGTGAGTCCTATGTTCTTTGTAACAACTACTTAACTCTGCCATTGTCATGCTGCAGACAATACATAAACAACTGTGTCTGGGTTCCAGTAAAGCTTTATAGATATTGAACTTTGAATATCATCATTTTCGTGTGTCACAAAATCTTTTCCTTGATTATTTTTCAACCATTCTTAGCTCAGGGGCCATATGAATTCAGGTGGTGGGCCAGATTTGGCCTGTGGGCTAGGCCTTAGTTTGCTTACCCATAGCAACATGTGGTAACATGTTGTGTCTTGTGCTTCATGGGTTCTCTTGTCCCCCTCCTCTGGCTCCCACTGCCCTGGTCTGGCATCTGCTAAGTAAATCCTTTGCTCAGGCTCTCCTTTTTAGGACAGAGTCTGTGTCTGTATTTCTGTTTTCTGCATCTACTCTTGGTCTGTTTCTGTTGTCCTCTCTATATATTTTTCATTTTTCTGTCATATCATCTTTATCCATTATTATTTTTGAGTTTCAGATACTATATATGAAAAATTACTGTGATCATTTGAGGCTCTGGGTGACAATTTCCTCCTCTGGAGGGGATCTGCCAATCAAATAGCACTAGTTGTCCCAGGTCACTGCAGTGCAGTTGGGGGCTGAGATGATTTAAAACTGGGCTCCTTCCTTAGGAAGGCCGTTTGCCTCTACCACTCTGGTGTGTGTGGCCCTTCGAAGTTTCATTCAAATCATGGTATGTTTAACAGGCCTTTCCCCCATGAGGAGCCTGGCTCAAGCCTGTCTCTCAGCAGCTCTGCTTAGTTCTTGGTCTCAGCCGTGTTCACAGAATTGGCAGGTGCCTCTCAGGAAAGCAGCCTTAGGTTCTTTGGGTGATACTCCTCTCTTGGGTCTCAGGCTTGCTATTCCTAACTGCCCTATGTCTTAAAACAGAGGTACTTTATGTTTCTGTCTGACCTCTCCAGTTGCTTAAGAAACCTGTTCTTAAAATTTTTTTGGAGTTGATAAGTTGTCCTGTGTTTAACAGGTACTTAGTATTTTTCTGCAAGGCTAGGGAAAAAAACCAGATATCTTTAGTATCTGCAAGTATTTGAACAGATTACATATCAGGCATGTTTTAAAGATAAGTAAAATACGTGGAACATAAGAATTAACATGGAGGACATTAGGAGAAGGAAAGGAAAAGTGAATTGGGGGAAATTGGAGGGGGAGATGAACCATGAGAGACTGTGGACTCTGAGAAACAAACTGAGGGTTTTAGAAGGGAGGTGGGTGGGGGGATGTGTGAGACTGGTGGTGGGTATTAAGGAGGGCATGTATTGCATGGAGCACTGGGTGTGGTACATAAGCAATGAATCTTGGAACACTGAAAAAATAAAATAAAAAAATAAAGATAAGTAAAATAAACATTTTCTAACCTATAAGTTAATCAAAATGTCATTTAAGCATTTGCATATTTTATTTTGAATTCTATTACATAATTCACAGTTCTGAAGTAGTCATTTTATTTATTTTTAAAAAATATTTTATTTTTAATTAAGTAATTTCTACTCCCAAACATGGGGCTTGAACTTATAACCCCAAGATCAAGAGTTGCACATTCTACCGACAGCCAGGCAGGCACCCCCTGAAGTAGTTTTAATAGATACTCTAAGGGTTGGCTTGCCCAATCCTGTTTAGTGTTTAAGTGTCAGGAGCACCAGTGTGGGGGATTCAGTGGCTCTTCCAGGCCTCTTCCCTGCACCTGTGGGTGCATGTTGTGGTGTTGGTGAGACAAGAAAAAGCTTGGGCATTAGGCCTTTTCCCAAATCCTACTTCTCCTAGCCTCAGTGTTGTGTGATCCTGGCCACATAATTGAGCCTCTGAGTTTCAGTTTACTGTCCCATAGAACTGGGCCTGTTAATACTCCTCTTATTATCTGCTTTTTAAGGTGAAAATGACTTTACTTGTTATATCATTTTAGAGGTATAAAGTAAGACTGTGAGAACAAATTGGAAAAGGAACCTAAGACCAAGTAAACTAGTTAGAAGCATCTGGATTCTGTTCAAAAACAGTTAAAATTTAAAACCTGTATCATCACCCATTGGGTACTTTTTTATGTAAATTAGCTATTAAAGAAGACAAGTTAATAATAGACAGTTGTACAGACACTCTTAAATTTCACAGATTGGTAATTTTTATTTCCTGTACAGGCTGTTCTTACAATGCTATGATTATTTTTGATTTCCTGGCTTTCTCTTTGGGATTCTGTGCTTTCCTTCCATTGCCATGGAATGCTTTCCCCTAGGCTTCATCTTTGCCTTCCACACTGTAACTCTTTCATGCCCTCCTCCAGGGAACCTTGCTTTGTTGCCTTAGTAATGTTCCTCTTTCCTCAAATCCTTTAAGATGCCCAGACTATTGTGCTTTAAATGGTGGATACGCAGGTCCATGGCTCATTTACATCTTTGTGTCCTCAGTTCTAAGAGGCTTCTACAGTAAGTGTCCCTCCAGATACCCAGTCTCCACCTTCCACACAGCGTCTGCCCTACTTTTCCTCTTGACACGATAGTAACAATTCTTGTTTCCACATAAATTGGGCTTCTTCCTTATTCTTTAATTCATGTTTGTTTTTCTTGTTTAGAGCCCTAAACACTAATGTTACTCAACCTGGACTACATCCAGAAACACTGATACAATCACCTTGTGGGTAATCCCAATGTGCAATCAGGGTTGAGGATGTTAGTTACTCTCTCTCTTTGGGCGTTGGCATTTCCTCCAGGTCATGGTCTATATTCCATTTGCTGATAACTCCCAGATTTGAGTCTCTAGTCCTGAAACTCTGTTAAGATCTGGATTTGTATTTACAGTGTATTATGTGTGTGTGTGTGTGTCTGTGTACATATGTATGTACATATGTGGCTGTGCATATGAATGTATGCACATGTGTGTGGGGAGAGGATCTCCATGCTCATGTTCATAGTTAGTGCAAATCTCAGTGGTTAATACCGAGCTAGTTCTCTTTCATCGGATTCTGTTCCCCACCTCCTTTTCGCTTTTCACATCTGATCCATTTCATTTGATCTGAAATGTCTTAGATACTTTCCTCATCTTGGCTTAGGGTGTCACTCTTTTTTGGGGAGACTCTTGGCAGAGGCCTAAATTCTTTTCTGTTTGTAGTTTCTTCCCGTGTCTCCATCTATTGCACTGATACTAAGTTATGCCTTAAGTTAGGATCATTTATTCCCTGGACCACCTAAAGATGCATGTAACTTTCAGGTAGAGTACACATAGGGGTGTTTAGTCTGGCTTCTGTTTGCCTCCCATCCTTATGTGGTTGTGTGGGAGCTGGACTAAACCCCAGCAGTATTAGCCCTCCTCTTATCTGAATAAGCAAATGAGCCAAGCATTTCCATTCCCTCATTAAAACACAAGGGGTGCTGAATGTTTGTGCCTCACTCTTTACTTTTCCCCTGCCAGTTGATACTTTTATCAAGAGTCCTATGTTTTAGTTCTAAGTATGTTTATGGCAGTTATCTTGTTAGTGAGGTGAACAAATAAAATATGAGTGCTGAAAGAAAGCTGTTGCTTCTATGAAAACTAAGTTGGATGCTGAATTGGTTTTCTGTTGCTATGTTACAAGTTACTGGCCATAAATTTAGCAACTTAAAACAACTCACGTTTATGGAGGACATTGGGAGAAGGAAAGGAAGGGTGAATTGGGGGAAATAGGAGGGGGAGATGAACCATGAGAGACTGTGGACTCTGAGAAACAAACTGAGGGTTTTGGAGGGGAGGGGGTTTGGGGGTTGGGTGAGCCTGGTGGTGGGTATTGAGGAGGGCATGTATTGCATGGATCACTTGGTGTGGTGCATGAACAATGAATCTTGGAACACTGAAAAAATAAGATAAAATTAAAACAACTCATGTTTATTCTCTTTCCCAGTTTCTGTGGGTCAGGAGTCTGGCCAAGGCTTAGCTGGGTCCTCTGTGTCTAACTGGCTGCATGTAGTCAGGGTGTCAGCCATGCTGTGCTCTCATCTGAGGTCTCATTGGGGTGCTCTTTGGCAGAATTTAGTCCCTTGCAGTTTGGGAACTGAAGTCATGAGCTCCTAGATGCTGCCCCTCTGCTTAGGAACCCCTGGCAGCTCACCTCTTCGTGACTGTTGAGAATGCCTCTTCTGGATGGCTCCATATTTTAAGGGCTTTCACCTGATTAAGTTGGGCCCCAGGATAATCTTCCTTTTGATAACTAGAAATCAACAGTTTTGGGACTTTAATTATATATGAGAAGTTCCTTCACCTTTGCCATAGATGGAAACAAAACCTGGTCACATCTGTGATGTTCCATCTTATTCTTCACGCGTCCTACCCACACTCAGAGGGCATTACACAGAGTATGTGTGCACCAGGGTATGAGGATCTTTTTTTTTTTTTTTAATTTTTTTAAATTAACCTATAATGTATTATTTGCCCCAGGGTACATGTCTGTGAATTGTGAGGCTTACACATTTCATAGCACTTACCATAGCACATACCCTCCCCAATGTCCACAACCCAGCCACCCTATCCCTACCCCCCACCTACCTCCCAGCCCCACTTAGTTCGTTTTGTGAGTTTAGGAGTCTCTTATGGTTTGTCTCCCTCCCCATCCCTTCCTGTTTCATTTCTCTCCCCCCCCCCCCCCCCCCACAAATCCCCGCCTTGCCTCTCAAATTCTTCATATCAGAGAGATCATGTGATACTTGTCTTTCTCTCTGACTGACTTATTTCGCTTAGCATAATACTCTCCAGTTCCATCCATGTCATTGCAAATGGCAAGATTTTGTTTCTCTTTATGACTGCATAGTATTCCATTGTATATATATATATATACCACGTCTTCTTTATCTATTCATCTGCTGATGGACATCTAGGTTCTTTCCATAGTTTGGCTATTGTGGACATTGCTGCTATAAACATTTGGGTGCACGTGCCCCTTCGGATCACGGCATTTGTATCTTTAGGGTAAATACCCAATAGTACTACACATGCTTTGATAAAAGTAAGATGCTAAAAAAATTACTTGAATAGGCTATGTAAAAGAGAACTATAAAGGATTGGGGAAAATGTCTTAAAAGTCTATAAGAATTCTATACTGAGATTGCTCACAGAGTGCCCTTTAATTCTTGCTACATTTGAAGAACTGGAGGGGTGCCTGGGTGGCTACTGCAGTAGGTTAAGTGTCTGCCTTTGGCTCAGGTCATGATTTTGTCGTCCTGGGATTGAGTCTAGTGTCGGGCTTCTTACTTCAGCGGGGAGTCTGCTTCTCCCTGTCCCCCTGCTTGTGCTCGCATGCTCTCTTTCTCTCTCAAATGAATAAATAAAATCTTAAAAAAAAAAAAAGTAAAGAAATAGAGACTGGAAATAGTGGATGCTTCATAAGGGTGGTACTTGCTGGAATGATGACAAGGAATGAGTTAGTGGACTTATAAATAAAGAAAAGGTGCTGGCCTTTCGTTAAAAGATGTGCCTATTTTAGTATAAAGTGTTTTGTGTTTCTGATAAGAGGGCTTCTGTTGTACCTGCACTTTTCAGAATGGATGCCTTATTTGGGTGTCTGCCATGCCGCTGCCCTCATTGGCTGCTTGCTCCAGGAAGCCTTTTCTGACTCCTAAGTACTGATAAGTGAGAGCACTTTTGTTTTTTGTTTTTTTTCTTTGAATATCACTGTGGACTCATGTTTTTATTTACTTTTGCATTCCACCGCAGTTATGTATTTTGATGCTCAAAATTGTTTTAAATTTGGCCAGTAGAGTCCCCATAAGGCCTTACACAGCTTTTTTTGGGGTGCAAACACAAAATATTCTAGGCTCATCTTGTTTGCCCTGACCCTGGAATCAGCCTTTTTTTCTCCAAGAGCCCAAGTTTTGTTTATTGGAAAGTAAGACTTAAAAAGTGATGTCTGGGTGCTGGGGGTACTCATTGCTCTCAGAGCTTCTGTTATTCACTCTAGCTCCCTCCCAAGCAGATATGTTCAAATATAAATTTGTGTTGAGATTTCCAGTCCAATTTGTTCTTAAAAATGTCCTTGGTTTTTTATCTCTTTTACACTTAAAACCTTTGTTTCTAGTAACACTAACATAACTGTTATAAACATATTTTATTTTGTTAACATTGCTATATCACACAATATGTACGAGATAGTTTTAAGTTTTTAATATCAATACTATGATTATCAGTAAGACCAGTGAATAAGATATTTTTCCCTTAGAGTATATTTGACTAAAGATGTATGATTGAAAAGATCCCTGAAATACTTTTCTCTGTGATAAACATAGGTTAATTTGCTTGTTACTAGTTGTAGATTTTTCTTTTTTATGATTTAATTTTAATTTTTGAAGATGAAAATCATTTATATGTTTTAGAAGTAAAAATATATAAAGTTTACTCAGAATCTTGCTTTCATTTATCTCTCCTGCCCATGTTCCCCTGTCACAGGTGTCTCTCCATAGGTAATCATTATTATTTGTTTCTGGTTTATCTTTCCAGAGCACATGTGCATGTCTTTTTTCTTATATCTCCTGCAGAGTTAGCATTGTTTATATTCTATGATGCAATGTGCCTTTTTCACTTAATTATATTTTTTGGGATGATTTTTATTAAATGTTGATGATTGAATAAATGAGAGGAAATAAGTTTTTTTAAATCATATCATTCTTTAAGAATTATGCTCTGTGATTGTTCTGTAAGTTTATGTTATTTATCATTTCCAGCTTGCATTCACAAGAGATGGGCTCTGTGGCTTGTGGAATGAAATGGTTAAAGATGGAGAAATTGTATATACGGGGACAGAATTAAACCAGAATGGGGAGCTTCCTCCTAGAAAAGGTAAGGACCTTTTACTAGTAGTTTTCATTCTGTAAAGACTTTTATAATTTGTATTTTAGAAAAATTTTGAAATATGCAATAGGAATAGGAGTGTCTAAGTGTAACTCTGAAATTTTGTTTTCACTTTGGAGATTGTTGTCTACATTGTAGTTAACATTATGAGCTACCTGGATTTCATTGCTCTTTGTGAATGGGGGTCTTTCTGTTGCAAGGCTGCCTTCGTGTGGTGTCTTTCCCAGTTAATATTTTTTCTTCTAAGTTTTATCTTGTCTTGACTAACTATAAATAATGATTATTATAAGATTGAGTGGAAACAATTATTCCTGTAATTTTTCCTATATCACTCTCCTGTTGCAACATAGAAAATACTTTTTGGAGGCCTTTGGCCTGTGGACTGGACTCGGCCCCTTATTTAATCCTGTATTTTTCACAGGGAAATACCAGTAAAACTCTCGTTTAAGCCTGTTGTTATGACAAGCAAACAAGACTTTCAGTGACAATTCAGTTGCTCTTGATTTTGGCCATGAGACAGAAACTGTTGAGGCTTTAAAAAGAAATGGATGCCTGTATCCACCCCAGACCTATAGAATCTGAAAAGCCCCTCTTGAGATCTGTCAAAGTTTATTGGTCCCCCTATTTGAAAGTCATCAAGATGGATAAAAATATTACTTTAGAAAGTAGTTCTTTTTCTCACTGTAGAATGGAGATAGTATCCATTTGAAAATTTGAAAATGGAAAACATAGTATATTTTTTTGGTTATAGCATCTAGTAGAGTTTTCTCTTTTTTTCCTGATACTTCACCGGTAAAATTTCCATACACCCAGAACAACTGAAATACCTACGTAGTGAGTAGTTGCAAACCCACCCCCCAGATCCTACCATGTGTTTCTTTTCACTTGTTTATCTCAGGGCTTCCTGGATCTCCATTCTTCTGTCCACTGGTATATCTTACCCATCTCCCTTAGGTACTTCATACATATCATTTACTTGATTGAGTTCAGTTTAGTTTTTTGTCTTTAAGTAAAATGTATGCAAAATGAAATGCATGAATTTTAAGTTTACTGTTTTACAAGTTTTGACAAATGTAACCTGTGTAACCTAAACTTCTCTCAACTTTATATCTCACTCGAGAAAGTTCTGTTAGGCCCCTCCCTGGCTCATCCCTGACCCCACTTTCCAGAGGCAACCAATGGTCTGAACTTGCTTTACTGTTGACTAGTTTTGCCTGTTCTAGAACTTCATGTAAATGGAATCATGTAGTAGTGTCTTCTTTTGTGTCTGGCCTTTTTCACTTGGTAATGTTTTGGTAGTTTCAGTGGTTCATTATGTATGTTTTAAAAAGTTTTCTATTACCTTTTTCCAGCCTTCCAGTATTTGTTAATGAATTAAATGATATTTCCCAACATATTGTTCATGAAACACTTGTTCTGAAAAATGCTTTGAAAAATTCCAAGTATATTTCTTACTATATTTGATGAATATTTTTGAAAATCATGTGGTTAGAAAGCACAGCATAATTTCTTTTTTCATAAGTCCCAACTGAATATTTTTTTGGGGTTATTTTTTGGGCATTCAATAAGGTTCTGTTTTTGGTGTGTCATAATGTGTGCTTTATAATGTTAGAAAAATGCTTTTTTCATAGATAGGTTTATATATCCAAATTCCATTTAGAAGACCATGTACATTATATGTTGGTGGTATTGTAGCTAATTGTGAGGAAAGTATAGATTAGAGTAGAAGTTCCTTAGATACACAGTTTTCTTTGCTGTATTTTCAGAGATTATTTTCTTTGGGAAAGGATCAATTTCTTTCTTCCACAAGCAACCATCCTAGGATGGGTTTTTATTGTTGTCAAGCTCAATCCTTTAGTGGTTTATTTCTGGGAAATAGTGGCTTCTAATAATTTCTGCTTCCCTTGAGATAAACTTTCTTATTTTCTTTTGTAATCACATGTAGAATTTACTGGCCCAACTGATGAGGAAAGAAAGCTGCCTCCCAGGTAGTTCAGTTTTGTGTTTCTTTTTGGGGACCTGTCCCACAAAAAGCAGACTGGATTATAGTCTTAGACTTTTTCAAGTGAATGTTTCTTATTAACACCCCATTTAGGGTTTTTGTTTTTATTATTTTGAGAGAAGGTAGAGGAGGAAATATAGTATATAAAAAAAGGAAACCTAAGGAAGCTACTAAAAGATAGGTTAAGCATATGTTTTATTTTTGTCTAGGTCTGGCCTTGTATGAAGAATTAAGCATGAGCTGTTTCATTTATTATAAACCTTTTCCGTCTATGCAGATACTAGAAATAATATTAACTGGTACTTTGCTTAGCTGTTATATCTTTTCTTGAAAGTATTTTCTCATTATTTCCTTTAATCCTTAACTCTACCAAGAAACAGAAGCCAGAGTTTGCACAAATCACAGGAGCAGAGCTGGAATTTGAAGCCAGGCCTCTTGAGAAAGTGTCACTGCTATTTCTGTTATACTACAAATGTAATTTATTGACATTAGGATCAACATTTTATAGTTCCATGGAGCTTATTACTTCATATTGTATATAAATGTGGAAACTGTTTTGAGGTTTTTGTATGTGTATGGTGTCTAGTTGGTACTCTTTATGTGTTTTAATTTTAAGAGCTTGGAGATAAATTTTTGATTTTTTTTTTTCTTTTTGGAACATGAATGTTTCCATTATATGCTATGCTGATTGGCAGCTTCCCTGCTGGTTTTATAGCTTTTCTTTGGAGGTTTTAAAAAAGCATTAAATATGGACTTTCTCCCACAATAAGTCATGATTATTTGGGCAAAAAAAGGCATCCTTATACCAGCGTGTGTAACAGAGGACGAAGACCCTGTGATGTCATCTACATGCAGGGTGGGAGCATCTTAGGCATGGAGTATTGGTTGAAGTTTGAGCAACAGTTACAGAGACCTGGTCTGGGCTCAAGGGACAATGGTGTTTGGGGTCATGCAGGAGAAGTGGGCACTGGCCTCCAGGCGGAGGACTGTGGAAAGCAGAACGGTTGGTAGGTGTGCAGGGGTGACGGAGCAGTGAGCAGGGAGCAAGAAGCAGTAGAAGGGGGTTGTGCCAGACTGGAGTGAATTATATACTCTTTCATGTTCTCTGTTGAATCCTGGGAAGTATGTGTGTTCATGCAGTGGACACATTCCCCAAGTTGCATGTTTATACCCTAAAGTTTGAAAGCCACTGCATGAAGGGCCACAAGTATTAGGAAAATTAATTAAGATTCTCTCCTGCATTGGGAACTCAAAGAATTAAATCTTGAATTCCTAGCCCAAGTGTTCTTAACGTTTGTTGTTCATTAGAATCACCTGGAGGGCTTGATTAGCCACTCATGGCTGGTGCCACCTCCAGAGTCTCTGGTTCCTTAGAGTTGTGATGAGGCCTGGGAATTTGTATTTCTAACACATTTATAAGTCCCACTGATGAGGCCTGCTTTTCAAAGACTGTGTCATGTTGTTTGTACAGGCACAATCTATTGCATTGGGAGTTAGAGACATATAGGAAAGGAAAAAAGTCTTCTCATGAGTGGCTTAGGAAATAAAACTATTAAAAAAAAGCCAACCATATTCTAAAGCAAATTAGATTTCCCTTGTAATTTTATTCTGGCTTCTATAATTAATCCTTGTTGCTTTGGATCTTGAGTCCTTGATGGAAGGCTTAACCCACCTCTGGGAGTCTGCATGCTGTCTGCTGGAAGGGGTGATGTCAGCTTCTGCTGGAGTCTGTTCCCTACAGGATCGGTAGTTCCACTGAGGCTCTGTGTTTATTCTTGTTTGTTGAAGACCCATTTTTGGCCTTCAACTTTGGAAGGAAGCAGATAAGACATAAAGCTCTGGTTAATTAATTATACTTAGCCCCAGTATCAGAATGGACAGGACTAAAATTCTTGGCAGGGTGGGCTTCATGGCTGTGTGTGAGGATTTGGTTATTGTCCACCCTGGGGGTTAGAACATAGCAAGGGCAGTGAGGCATGGTTGCATCTCTAGGGCCTCTCACTGTCCTGGGAACTGTAGTGTTTGTTTACATAACATTCTACTTGTATGAAATTAATCTAGACACCTTAATTTTCTTTTTTTTGATTTGCTAGCTCTTCCCATGTTATGGGCCTGGAGCATAGAGAAACTTTAATGATAGTGGTGAGCTAATAAAGAAATAAGGAACATCCCAGCTCTACCTAATTTTTATGTTCAGCCTTCCTCCTGCTTGTGAGCATTTCATCATGAATTCTGTGATGTGGGAACCCATGTTTGTTTTTCTTGTGATCTAGAAAGTGCCAAAGACCATCTGGATGTAAAAACACCTTGATGAGTTTTTAGTTCAGAATTTAGAGTTTGATCCTGGGACGATATCAAACAGCTTCCAGGGTAGGCTGATCTGGGCTTGAGAGAGAGTAGCTATACTGTGACTTTTCCACATTGATATGGAAGAGAGGAAGCCCAGTCTGTTAGTTAAGGGCTCACAATTTTGTTTATTGATTATCTTTGTGAATTCTGACACATTTTTGCCAGTTTTGTAAACCAAGGCAGATAAAGTTCACTTTCCCTGGAATCTTGTACATTTTACTGTATCTGCTTACTTGGCCCTTACCATCTTCTTTCATATTCTAGTATACTAGACATTTTTCTTTAAGACAAAAATACTATCTTTTTTCCTTGATAGAAACATTCATCATCTTGCATATATGTTTATATTTCTCTGCCACATTCTTTCTGGTTTAATCTCAGTCATCCATATTACTTACAACTTTTATCCAAATTAAGTAATTTCTAATTCAGATAATGTTTTTTTCTGACATCAAATACATGTTTTTCCACACCAGTTCTGTAATTCTTCTACACCAACTGGGTGTCTAGCAATTCAGTTCAGTTCTGACAGTTATTAGAGTTAGCGTAGGCCCTGTGAATTAAAGTCTCAGTCCTATAAGACTGCCTTCATTTTAGGTGCCAGCCACAAATGGGATTCCCAGACTTCTTACACTTTTATCTGGCTTACTACAAATTTAGGGGTTCCATGACTCCCTTCAGGATCCATAATTCTCTAGAACCACTCACAGAATTCAGGAAAACACTTTACTTATGTTTATTGGGTTATTATAAAGGATACAACTCAGGAACAGGCAAATGGAAAAGATGCATAGAGTAAGGAGTAGGGAAGGGGCTTAGAGCTTCTATGCCCTCCCTTGGTCCCTCTATTTCCTCAGCACATCTGAGCATCCCCAACCTGGAAACTCTCCAATTAAGAGTCTCTATAATTTAATCCCCAGCCCGCCTCCCTTCTTGGAAGTTGGGAGGTAAGGCTGACAGCTTTTACTCTCTAATCACTGCCCTTTTGGTGACCATTAGTATAAACTCTGGTGTGATGGAAAGGGGTTTGTTAAGAATAACAAAAGACATGCCTATCCTCAGTAAATTCCAAGGGTTTTGGAAGCTCTGGGACCAAATACGTATTTTTATTATACCACAGATAAAAAAAAGTGGGAAGTAGGATTAGAGCATTTTAGCAGAGCTCTGGAGTCCACATTATAAGAACCCCCATCCTGCATATTTAATGAGCAAAAAGAACATGTTCATTAAGAGTTGCAAAGTTGGGGGTCCTTGGGTGACTCAGTCAAGTGGCTAACTCTTGATTTCAACTAGGTCATGATCTCAGGGTTCTAAGATCGAACCCTGCAATCAGGCTCAGCACTAGGCTGGGAGTCTGCTTAATTTTCTTTTTTTGATTTGCTAGCTCTTCCCATATTATGGGCCTGGAGCATAGGGAAACTTTAATGATAGTGGTGAGCTAATAAAGAAATAAGGAACATCCCAGCTCTACCTAATTTTATGTTCAGCCTTCCTCCTGCTTGTGAGCATTTCATCATGAATTCTGTGATGTGGGAATTGGATTCTGTCTCCCTCTGCCCCTGTTCTTGCTCGTGTGCTCTCTCTGTCTCTCTTTCAAATACATGAATAAATCTTAAAAAAAAAAAAAAAACAGTTGCAAAGTTGTTTTTGCATCCTGCCATTGTGGTAGCAATCTGAGAGAAAAATATATGTGCTCATATTTATTAACTTGTGCTTGGTGGGTGATGAGCTAGAATTCTCTCTTAGCATTAGTTCAGGTTCACAGATTAGCTATTGATTAAATCAATTTAATACTGAAACAAGTGGTTTTAAGTCAATGAAAGACTTGAATGCTGTTTTTAAGCTAATACACTACAAAAATATAATTTTTGCTGATATAAAAAAGTTTTGTCAGGGGGCGCCTAGGTGGCTCAGTTGTTAATTGGGAATCCCTACTCAGCGGGAAGCCTACTTCTCTCTTTCCCACTCTTGCTCGTATTCCTTCTCTTGCTGCCTTTCTCTGTCAATTAAATACATAAAATCTTAAAAAAAAAAGTTTGTCAGAATTTTATATTAATTCAATTAGAATAAGTCAATAATCTTACATTTTCACCCTCCTCTTTTCTTTTTTTAAAAGATTTAATTTATTTATTTGGCAGAGCGAGAGAGAGAGAGAGAGAGAGAGAGAGAGAGATCACAAGTAGGTAGAGAGGCAGGCAGAGAGAGAGAGGGGGGAAGCAGGCTCCCTGCTGAGCAGAGAGTCTTGATGTGAGCTCCCATGAGATCATGACCTGAGCAGAGGCTTTAACCCACTGAGCCACCCAGGTGCCCCACATTTTCACACTTTTATAGATGTAGAAGTTATGTCAGGTTACGTGATGAGTAAAACTCATGTAGGAGGTTTAGAAAAGTCAGATTAATTAGACCCTCCTTGAGAAAACAAACCTAAGGTTTAGAAAGCTTACATGCTCTGTTGTATGTCATTGTGGTAGCACATCAGGGAATGGAATTAGAGCTGTTTTTAATCAGAATTATTTAGTCAGTCTGATTTCTGCAGGGAAATCAGGATTATGTGAATCCTGGGAATTGTGTAAATCCTGGGAAATCTGGATTATGTGAATCTGAATTCTATATGTAAAGGTGCTTCTAATTTAGCAGTTTCTAAGAGATTTTTTTCCCTAAGATATTTTTTCTTTTCCTTAGCTTTATTGAAATATAATGATATATTAAAATTTTATAAATTTAAGCTGAACAGTGTGATGATTTGAATGCCCACTTACATTGTGAAATGATTACCCAATAAGATTGCTTAACACTTCGATCACATAATTATTTTTTTTGTGTGTGGTGAGAACATTTAAGCTTTATTCTCTTGGCAGATTTCAAGTATACAAAACTCTGTTGTTAACCGTTGTCACTATAGTATACATTAGATCCCCACAACTGATTCCTATTGTGACTGCAAGTTTATACCCTGTGACTAACATCTCCCCATTTCCCCCACTCCTGCAGCCCCTGGCCACCACCAGTCTATTCCCTATGAGTTCACCTTTTCTAGATTCTACATATAAGTGGATCATACAGTGCTTGTCTTCCTCTGACCTATTTCATTTAGCATAATGTTCTAATCATCCATTGTTATAAATGGCAGGATTTCCTTTTTTATGGTTGAGATAATATTCTACTGTGTGTATGTGTGTGTATGTATGTGTATATGCACACACACACACACCACATCTTTATCCATTCATCTGTTGATACACTCCTAGGTTGTTTCCATTTCTTGGCTATTGTGAATAATGCTGCAATGAAATAAGGGGGTACAAATATATGTTTGAATTAGTTCATTTCCTTCAGATGTACACCCAGGAGTGAGGTTGCTGGATCATATGATAGTTCTGTTTTTAGTTTAGTTTTTTTTTTTTTTTGTAAGATTTTTTATTTCTTTATTTGACAGAAAGAGAAAGATTACAAGTAGGCAGAGAGGCAGGCAGAGAGAGCAGGGGAGAGCGGAGAGCCTGATGCAGGGCTCCATCCCAGGACCCTGAGATCATGACCTGAGCTGAAGGCAGAGGCTTAACCCACTGAGCCACCCAGGCACCCCTATGTTTTCATTTCTGAAAAAATTTTTTTTCCCTCCTTAAAAGGCTGGCTACTATTTAAAGTATCAGAAGTTTCTGTATTTTCTGGGGATTCTGGATTTCCATTTTATTACATCATATAAGCCTTTATTATTGCTTTTAAATGAATCAGAATAGGTGTATTACTAGATTTAATAGACTTCATGATTAATAATTCCTTGCAGAGGTAAGAAAATATATATACACAGTGAAGGGTACTCACTGTGGTATTTAATATCAAGGGTCTGTTTGGCTACATAGGGCTTCCATTGAATGAGTCTGAAATATTTTTAATTGTCCAAAGTTCTACCACAGTCTCATCCACCCAAAACAAATCTGGTCAGCATCTTGGTATAGCATATTGGTCAGCATATTGGTCATAAATTGGTCTTGCAATTGGCTATGAGGTGGGGAGGTACACAGACCTTGGGGCCTGCAGTGGGGTGGTGCTGCCTTTATGAGCCCAGGGCTCTGGGTGAGATATATGCTCTGTGCGCTGTCCGAGTGGTAAGAAATACATTTCATCATGCTTAAGATGCCTCAACAGTAAGATGTGCTGTTATTTATCACCAGGAGATAATTCAGTGCCCATGAATCTGATGCATCCCATTTGGTGTGCTAACTTGAAGGAAAGGTGCATCTTGGGATTGGTAAAACACAGACCTATTTCATGAGGTTGAAGTTGATTATTGAGTTTATGGTGTGCACAGAACACTACCTGGCTCCCAGTCTATGCTAGTTAATAGTGTGTAATTCCCATAGTGGTGTTTAAGTGCAGACAGAAGTGTCAGTGTCCTGTCTGCAATATGTGCCTTCCTCAATACCCACCACCAGGCTTGCCCAACCCCCCACCCCCTCCTTTCCAAAACCCTTAGTTTGTTGCTCATAGTCCACAGTCTCTCATGGTTCAACGACCCCTCTGATTTCCCCAATTCACCCTTCCCTCCCTTCTCACAATGCCCTCCATGTTTTTCCTTATGCCCCACACGTAAGTGAGACCATAAGAAAATCGGCTCTCTCTGCTTAACTTCTTTCACTACGCATAATCTCTTCTAGTCCTGTCCATGTTGATGCAAAAGTTGGATATTCATCCTTTCTGATGGAGGCATAATATTCCATTGTATATATGGACCATATCTTTTTTAATCTTTTTTTTTTTTTTTAAAGATTTTATTTATTTGACAAAAACAGCGAGAGAGGGAACACAAGCAGAGGGAGTGGCAGCGGGAGAAGCAGCCCTCCCGCAGAACAGGGAGGCCGATATGGGGCTCGATCCCAGGACCCCAGGATCATGACCCGAGCCGAAGGCAGACGCCCAACGACTGAGCCACCCAGGCGCCCCCCCATATCTTCTTTATCCATTCATCTGTTGAAGGGCATTTTGGTTCTTTCCACAGTTTGGCGATTGTGGCCATTGCTCTTATGAACATTGGTTACATGTGGCCCTTCTTTGTACTGCATCTGCTTTTTGTATGTCTTCTTTGGAGAAGTGTCTATTCATGTTTTCTGCCCATTTTCTGATGTGATTGTTGGTTTTGTGAGGAGTTCGTTATAGATCTTAGATATCAGACCTTTGTCTGGAGTGTCATTTGTGAATATCTTCTCCCATTCTGTGGGTTGCCTATTTGCTTTGTTGACTGTTTCCTTTGCTTTGCAGAAGCTTTTTATCTTGATGAAATCCCAGAAGTTCATTTTTGCTTTTGTTTCCTTTGCCTTTGGAGACATGTCCTGAAAGAAGTTGCTGTGGCTGATGTTGAAGAGGTTACTGCCTCTGTACTTCTTTAGGGTTTTGGTAGATTCCTGCCTCACGTTGAGGTCTTTTATCCATTTCAAGTTTATCTTCGTGTATGGTGTAAGTTCGTGTATGGTGTCAAGTTTCATTCTTCTACATGTAGCTGTCCAATTTTCCCAGCACCATTTATTGAAGAGACGGTCTTTTTTCCACTGGATATTTTTTCCTGTTTTGTCAAAGACGATTTGACCATAGAGTTGTGAGTCCATATTTGGGCTCTCTATTCTGTTCCACTGGTCTATGTGTCTGTTTTTGTGCCAGTACCATGCTGTCTTGGTGATCACCGGTTTGTAGTAAAGCTTGAAATCAGGCAATGTGATGCCCCAGCTTGGTTTTTCATTTTCAGCATTTGCTTAGCAATTCGGGGTCTTTTCTGGTTCCATACAAATTTTAGGACTGTTTTTTCCAGCCCTTTGAAGAAAACCGGTGGAATTTTGATCGGGATGACATTGAAAGTATAGATTGCTCTGGGCCATTATAGACATTTTAACAATGTTTATTCTTCCGATCCAGGAACATGGCATGCTTTTCCACCTTGTTGTGTCTTCTTCAGTTTCTTTCGTGAGCATTCTGTAGTTCCTCGAGTACAGATCCTTCACCTCTTTGGTTAGGTTTGTTCCCAGGTATCTTATGTTTCTTGGTGCTACAGTAAATGGAATCGATTCTCTAGATTCCCTTTCCATATGTTCATTGTTAGTGTATAGGAAAGCCACTGATTTCTGTGCATTGATTTTGTATCTTGCCACATTACTGAATTGCTGTATGGGTTCTAGTAGTTTGGGATTGGAGTCTTTTGGATTTTCCATATAAAGTACCATGTCATCTGTGAAGAGAGAGAGTTTGACTTCTTCATTGCCAAATTGAATACCTTGTATTTATTTTTGTTGTCTGATTGCTGTTGCTAGGACTTCCAGCACTATGTTGAACAAGAGTGGTGAGAGTGGGCATCCTTGTCGTGTTCCTGATCTCAAAGGGAAGGCTGTCAGCTTTTCCCCGTTGAGAATGATATTTTCTGGGGGCTTTTCATAGGTAGACTTTATGAAGTTGAGGAATGTTCCTTCTATCCCTATACTTTGAAGCATTTTAATCAGGAATGGATGCTGAATTTTGTCAAATGCTTTTTCTGCATCAATTGAGAGGACCATGTGGTTCTCTTTTCTCTTCTTGATTTGTTTTAATACATTGATTCATTTGTGAATGTTGAAACACCCTTGCATCCCAGGGATAAAATCCACCTGGCCATGATGGATAATCTTGAATGTGCTGTTGGATCCTATTAGCTAGGATCTTGTTGAGAATCTTGGCATCCATATTCATCAGGGATATTGGTCTGAAATTCTCCTTTTTGATGGGGTCTTTGCCTGGTTTGGGGATCCGGGTAATGCTGGCTTCATAGAAAGAATCTGGAAGTTTTCCTTCTGTTTCTATTTTTTGAAATGGTTTCAGGAGAACAGGTATTATTTCTTCCTTGACTGTGTGGTAGAATTCCCCAGGGAATCCGTCCTGTCCTGCTCTCTTGTTTTTTGGGAGGTTTTTGATCACTGCTTCAATGTCATTGCTAGACATTGGTCTATTCAGGTTTTGAATTTCTTCCTGTTTCAGTCTTAGAAGTTTATAGGTTTCCAGGAATGCATGCATTTCTTCTAGGTTGTTAACTTATTGGCATATAGCTGTTGATAATAATTTCTGATGATTGTTTCTATATCCTTTGGATTAGTCGTGATCTCTCCCCTTTCATTCATAATTTTGTTAATTAGGGTCCTCTTTCTTTTCTTTTGGATTAGTTTGGCCAGTGGCTTATCGATCTTATTGATTCTTCCTAAAAACCAACTTCTGGATTCATTGCTGTGTTCTGCTGTTTCTTCAATATCTAACTCATTGATCTCTGCTCTAATTTTGATGATTTCCATTCTTGTGCGTGGGGTTGGCTTAATTTGTTGTTCATTTTCCTGTTCTTTAAGGTGTAAAAAGAGCTGGTGTCTTCGAGATTTTTCAAGTTTTTGAGTGAGGCTTGGATGGCTATGTATTTCCATCCCTAAGGACTGCCTTTGCCGTGTCCTCTAGGTTTTGGATCGATGTGTCTTCATTCTCATTGGTTTCATGAATTGTTTAAGTTCCTCTTTGATTTCCTGGTTAATCCCAGCATTCTTGAGCAACTTGGTCTTTAGCCTCCAAGTGTTTGAATTCCTTCCAAACTTCTTCCTGTGGGTGAGTTCCAGTTTCAAAGCATTGTGAGTGAGAAAATGCAGGAAATCATCTTAATCTTTTGGTATCTGTTGAGTCCTGATTTGTTACCCAGTATGTGGTCTGTTCTAGAGAAAGTTCCATGTCTGCTGGAGAAGAATGAGTATTCTGTTGTTTTAGGGTAGAATGTTCTATATATATCTATGAGGTCCATGTGGTCCAATGTGTCATTCAAATCTCTTGTTTCTTTATTGGTTTTCTGTTTTGATGATCTGTCTGTTAACTGAGAGTGGCGTGTTAAGATCTCCTACTATTAATGTATTCATATCTATATGACTCTTTATTTTGATTAACAGTTGGCTTATGTAGTTGACCGCTCCTATTTTGGGGGCATAAATGTTTACATTGATAGATCTTCTTGGAGGATAGACTCTTTAAGAGTCTACTACTATGATGTAGTGTCCCTCTGTATCTCTGACGACAGTATTTAGCTGAAAATCTAATTTATCTGATATGAGAATCATTACCCCAGCTTTCTTTTTAGGCCCGTTGGCATGAAAGATGGTTCTCCATCCTTTCACTATCAGTCTGGATGTATCTTTTGGTTCCAAATGTATCTCTTGTAGACAACATATGGATAGGTCCTGATGTTTTAACCCTTTTGCTACCCTCTGCTCTTTTTTGGAGCGATTAGGCCATTCACGTTGAGAGTGATTATTGAAAGATAAGTGTTTATTGACATCATGTTGCCTGTGTAGTCCTTTTTTGTATAGATTTTCAATTTCTATTCTTTCTACTTTTATAAACTCCCTTTAATATTTCCTAGAGTGCTGGCTTGGTGGTCACATACTCTATTAATCCTTGCCGATCTTGGAAGCTCTTTATCTCTGCATCCATTTGAAATGTCAGCCTTGCTGGATAGAGTACTGGCTGCATTTTCTTCTCGTTTAGTGCCCTGAATATATCATGCCAGCACTTTCTGGCTTGCCAGGTTTCTGTGGATAGGTCTGACATAATTCTGATGGGTCTTCCTCCAAACACACGGAATCTCTTTCCCCTAGTTGCCCTCAGGACCTCTTGTCAAAAATTATAATTTGTAAATTTTACAATTATGTGTCTGGTGGTTTTTCTAAAGTCATTGATCTTGGCAGGTGTCCTTTCTGCCTCTAGGACACGAACACTTGTTCCATTTCCCATATTGGGGAAATTTTCATTCCCCAGTATATATTCCCCATATAGCTGACCAGAATTTGGTCAGCTATATCTTCTAGTCTTCTGTCTTTTTCTAGTCCCTCTGGGATTCCAATATTTCTGATGTGGGAATGTTTCATGTCATCACTTATTTCCTTAAGTCTCTTCTCATGTTTCGTGAGCAGTTTGCTCCAGCTTTCCTCCTGACCTTTCTTTTCAGCCATTTTGTCCTCTAGATCACTAATTCTGTCTCCGTAACTCTAGCTGTTAGACTATTTAGGTTGGATTGGATCTCACTGATAGCGTTTTTAACATATGCCATACTGGTTCTCATTTCTGCCCTTAGAGATTCTATGTTGTCATTAATGTTTTTCTCCATCCTAACCATTGCCTGGATAATTGTCAGCCTCAATTCCCTTTCGACACACACTTTATATCCATGTCCTATAGTTTTGAGGGAGTGGGTGCAGTCTCTGGGTTTTTCCTCTGTTGGTGTTCCTCCTCCTCCTAGTCATTTTGATGAGAAGTGGATAAGAGGATGTCTAGCTGGATATATCGCTCACGATCCAGGCAGGGTGCACCCTGGAAGGTTTTGGAGCAATTGGGATTCACCATCAAAAAGAAAGAATAAGGATAAAAAAGAGAGAGAGAGAGAAAGAGAAAAAGAAGAAATGCCAGCCAGAATGGGCCCCAAGAATAAGACTCATAAGGTGTGTAAACTAACAGGAACAAACCTAAAGACTGACAGAAGTAAATGACAAGAAATAAAAGAACCTAGTCAGAATGAACCCCAGGAATAAGATTTATATAATACCAGACAAAATCAAATTCATAGAAAGACTGACAAAAGGATAAGATGGGAGGGTGGTTATAACTCCTCGTGGGCGAGGAAGGTTATTTCAGGTCTTCCTGGATTTATTGTTGTGTTAAGTCTCTCTCCACTGCTGTCTTCTGCTCTCGTAAGATCCAGAAGTGAAAAATCTTGCTCCTTAGGCTGATTTCATGGGTGTTCAGCATATTCTGGTAGATATCCCCCTCACTTTTGGGGACTGGTTGCAACAGGATCTCGTACTTCTGCGCCCTCTTGGCCTCCCCTCCCCAGTTGGACATTTCTGTTAATAGTAGAGGTTCTGTTAGTCATAGCTGTGATAGCTGTGACAGGAGGTTGAAAGAGTGGGACAGATGAAGTATACCAGTGGCATAGGTCCTTTCCTCAGCTTCAGAAACTGAGGGTTAAGTTAATCATGCTTTCTAGTTCCTCGCACACCATTTCAAATCTATCTTTAAAATGTTTTCCTTTCTAATGTGTTTGTGTATCATTATGGAAGATTCTACTGTTAAATGCATGCGTTTTTTGAAAAGATTTTTTTTTAAATTTTTTATTTATTTGACACAGAGAGTGAGATCAGAAGTAGGCAGAGAGGCAGGCAGAGAGAGAGGGGGAAGCAGGCTCCCCGCTGAGCAGAGAGCCCAATGTGGGGCTCGATCCCAGGACCCTGAGATCATGACCTGAGCCGAAGGCAGAGGCTTTAACCCACTGAACCACCTAGGTGCCCCTAAGTGCATGCATTTTTAGTTTGCGTAATGGAATGTGTGGTTCCTTAGCCTGAGTTTGTTCCCTTTGTCATTTAGTACTGTATTTTTAAGTCATACTCATAGTACATTGGACTGCTGTGGTTTTCTGTCCTCTGAATCCTCCTAATTGTGGGCTCATATGGGAGTTCTGTGAGCATAGCCCCTGGAAGGGAGTAGAGGAACTTTCATATAAGTCAAAGGCACTTGATTGCTCTCCCGTCTAGTTGTATGGGGTCCAACCTTTTCGGCCAGCTGTGCCTGAAGGTTTATGTCCCTAGCTCCACAATTCCACTGACACTTGACATTATTTAATTATCAAACAGATCATCCTAAGCTTACTTCCTGGCATGTGTTATTCTAGGCACCTGGGTTGAACAAAACCAGATGAAATGGGAAAAAAAATCCTGTCTTGGAGCTTATATTTTAGCTTTTAGCAATTGCCAATTTGGTGAATGTAAAGTAAGATTTCCTTGTTTTAATTTATATTTAATTTTTCTAAACAGAATTTGAGTATGTCTTCATAACATTAGTTATTTGGGATTCCTTCCATTTGGTATCTCATATTTTTCTTATAAATTACAAGACTTTCTTAATATTTATTACTCGTTAGTTTCAGTTATTTTTAGATACTTCTTACTGTTTGTAATATGATATAATCTCTTTCACAGATTTAGATGTATATTTCTATATATGTCATTTAGAAAATAATTCATTTAGTAAGGGCCTTCTAGGGTAGGACACATTTATACATCAAGGTTAGGTTGTGTATTTCCTGTGTATAAGGAGTTTCAGGACATTTATTCTTGACTGAAACTTTAAATTGTCAGTGGCCCAAAGTCATGGTTTTTAGCTGTTTTTGTGTGTCCCAAAGCTCTTGAATTATACTTTGTCAATGGTAGTGGTTCTGTGCAGCAGTGTTTCTCATTTGGTGGAGTGTGGCAACATATAGAGGTAAAAATGGTTTTTGAATCTTGCTACCATTTCATACCCTCCTTTCTTTTGGACACAGCAATTGGGGATCACTGGATAAAAGCAGTTCACAGGAAATTCAATTAGGTAATATCAAGCACTAAGTTTGTTAGTTGTGAAGTGTAATAGGAAATTGATGAAATACATGCTTCAAAGAAGAATTTGAATGATATATTGATTTCTTTATTAAAAGGGTTACTAGATCATTTATTACTTCATAAATCACACTGTACCTTTGTGGTGATGATTCATATTATTTTCTTTTAATTATCAAATATTCAGCTAAGGATGTATATTGTAACTTAGCCTTTCCATGTCTGGGAGGGATATTTGCAAAGAGACTGAGGAGTGGATGTTACATCTTGAAAAGGAATTTATAGAATTTTTTACATTTTTGATTTTCCAGATGATGGTGTTGATACTCAAAGTGGAACGAAGAAAGAAGATTTGAATGACAAAGAGAAAAAAGATGAAGAAGAAACTCCTGCACCTGCATGTAGGGCTAAATCAATCCTAGAGAGCTGGGTATGGGGCAAGCAACCAGGTATGACAAACTGAGATTCTGTTACTTTGAAAAGCTTGATCTGGCATTTCTTTTCTAGATACCATAGATGGATTTTTTGTTGTTGTTACAGAATTCTTAAAAATTTAACTGAAATTTTTTTGATATTATGGTAAACTCTACATAACATACAATTTACCATTTCAGTCATTTTTATGTATACAGTTCAGGAACATTTAACATGTTCACATTGTTTTGTAATCACCACCACTATACATTTCCAGAACCTTTTCATCTTTTCAAACTGAAACTCTGTACTTATTAAATGGTAACTCCTCTTTCTTCTCTACTCTCAGCCCCTGGAGACTACAATTTTACTTTCTGTTTTTGGAATTTTGACTAGTCTAGTTACTTGGTGTAAGTGCAGTCATACAGTATTTGTCCTTTTATGTTTGGCTTATTTTATTATTTAGCATAATGTCTTATTCATGTTGTAGGACGTGTCAGAATTTCCTTCCTTTTAAAGGCTGAATAGTATTCCATTATATGTATATATTACATTTTGTTTATCCATTCATCCATGGATGGGCATTTATATTGCTTCCATCTTTTTAGCTGTTTTGAATAGTGCTGCTGTGAGTGTAAGTATACACAAGTTCTACTTTCAATTATTTGTGTATATACCCAGGAGTAGAATTGCTGGATCATGTGGTAGTTCTCTGTTTAAGTTTTGAAGGACCTGGCAAACTTTTCCACAGTGGCCATACCATTTTATATCCCTACCACCAGCCTATGAGTGCTTCTGTTTCTCTTTGTCTTCATCATCATATGGTGTTGTCACTTTTAAAAAGTTTTAGACATTCTGTTAGGTGTGTGGTGATACTTCGTTGTGGTTTTAATTTGGGTATATCCTGTGTCTGTGTCTCTTCAGTGGAATACCTGTTTATGTCTTTTGCCCATTTTCTAGTCAGATTTTTTTTTCTTTATACTGTTACGTTTTTTGTGTTCTGCATATATTCCAGATACTAGTCTTTTGTCTTGTAAATGGTTTGCAAATAATTTCTCTCAGTTTATAGCTTATGTTTTCATTCTCTCAGCAGTGTCTTAAGTATAGCAAAAGTTTTAAAATTTTGATAAAGTTCAGTGTGGATTTTGCTTCTTCCTTCCCCTCCTTTTTCTTCTTCTTCCTCCCTTCCTCTGCTTCCTCCTCCTCCTCCTCTTGGCCTAGCCCTAGAGCCTGAAGATTTTGCCCTATGTTTTTTCCCAAAAGTTTTGTAGTTTTATGTTTTTCATATATGTTTCTGTTCCATTTGAGTTAAATTTTGTGTGTAATGTGAGGTTTAGGTCGTTTTTTTTTTTTAATGCTTATAATAACTATTGCTCCAGTACCATTTTTTTTTTTTGAAATCAGGCTAACTTTCTACCATTGAATTGCTTCTGCACCTTTGTCAAGAATAAGTTGGGTATACTTGGGTGGTCTATTTCTCATTTCTCTATTTTTTTTTTTTTAAGATATTATTTATTCTTTTGATAGAGAGATCACAAGTAGTCAGAGAGGTGGGCAGAGAGAGGGGGAAGCTGAGCAGAGAGCCTGATGCGGGGCTTGATCCCGGGACCCTGAGATCATGACTTGAGCTGAAGGCAGAGGCTTTAACCTACTGAGCCACCCCAGGCACCCCTCATTTCTCTTTTCTGTTCTAGTAATCCTTGTGTGTATCTCTCTGCCCACGCCACAGTCTTCATTACTATAGCTAAGAGTAAGTCTTGAAATTAGATAGATTGGTTCTTCCCATTTTCTTCTTTTTTCATATTATTCTAGCAATTCTAGCTCTTTTGCCTTTCCATATAAATTGTTAAATTAAAAAAATTGTTAAATAACTTTTGGATAATTTAATACCTATATGTTCACTTTTAGTGAACTTTTAGTGGACATATAGAAATACACATAGAAATACAATTAGAACATATAGAAATACAATTTATTTCTATGTGTTTATCTTGTGTCCAGCAACCTTGCTAAATTTACTAGGACATTTTTTTGGATTTTCTGCAAAATAGTTTTATTTCTCCCTTTTCAATCCATGTGCTTTCTATTACATTTTTTTGCCTTATTGTTCTGGCTAGAACTTCTTTACTGTGTTCTTTAAGAGTGAGGAGAATAACCTTACTTTATTCCTGTCTTAGGGGGAAAATAGTTTTCATTGTTAAGTATAATGTTAACATAAGTTTTTGTAGATGCTTTTTCTAAAGGTGAGGAAGTTCATATCGATTCCAGTTTCCTGAGAGGTTTTATCATGAATAAGTGTTGACCTTTATCAAATGCTTTTTGTACATCACTTGATTTGTCATGTGATTTTTTTTTTCCATTTAGTTTATTAATATGAAGGATCTGATTTTTGACTGTTAAACCAGCTTTGCAATCCTAGAATAAACACCACTTGGTGATGATGTATAATTCTTTTTATATATTGCATAATTCTACTTACTAATATTTTGATATGGATATTGTACCTATATTCATGAGAACAATATTTTCTAATTTTTTTTGTACTGTCTCTGGTTTTGATGTCATGCTAATACTGGACTCTTAATATGAATTGTGAAGTAGTTCTCTATTTTCCGGAAGTGATTGTTTAGAATCTGTGTTAATTCTGTTTTAATATTTGGTAATATTCACCAGTGAAGCAATCTGGAAACCTTGTGATTTCCTTTTTAGGATTCTTAAAATTATGAATTCAGTTTTCTATTTAATAGTTGTACCGCAACTTAAATGATGTGTTTCATATTTGCTGAGGTGGTTTGTATTTTTTAAGGAATTAGTCCATTTTGTCTAAGTTGTCTAATTTATATGTGTAGAGTTGTTCCCTAATAGCTTCTAATTTTACGTAGATCCTGTTTCTTTCTTGATATTGGTAATTTATGTTTATTCTCTTTTTGTCTTTTGTCAGTCTTGCTTAGGTGTGATGGTTCTATTGATCTTTTGTAGAAACTAGTTCTTTGTCTCATTGATTCTTTGTCTCATTGTATATGCTCTCATTTTCTCTTCTTTTTTCCATTGTCATTCTCATTGTTTCTGCCCTTACTTATTCCATCTTTCTGCTTACTCTTTGGTTTATTTTGCTAGTTTTTTCCTAGATTGCTGAGATGGGAGCTTATATTTATGATTTAAAAGTTTCCCACTTTTCAAATGACCCATTTAGTACTATGCATTTCTCTCACGATTGCCTTAGCTTCCCCCCCCCCCCCCCCCACATTCTGATGTATTCTACTTGCACTTTAATTCAGGTCAGTATATTTTTTATTTCTCTCCCTCTATGACCCATGGACTATTTAAGAGTGTGGTATTTAGTTCCCAAGAGTTTGGTGATTTTCCCAGTATTTTCTGTTACTGATTTCTAGTTTCTTCCCATTGTTTTGGAGAACATACTGAATATGATTTCACTTCTTTTAAATTGGTCAAGATGTGTTTTATATCCAGGATATGATCTGTTTTGATATTTGTTGTGCATGATTGTGTATTCTGATTCTGATTTGTTTTTTTCTTGCCTAATGTTCTGGTGAGCATTTCTGATACTATGTTGATATGTTGAATAAAAATGGTGAGAGTGGGTATCCTTGTTTTATTCTTAATTTTCAAAGGAAAGATTCTAGCTTTTCATTGTTCAGTCACTGTTAGCTGTGGGCTTGTTATATATGGCCTTTATTATCTTAAAGTACATTCTGTCTATACCTGCTTTGTTGAGAGCTTTTATCTTAAATGGATGTTGAATTTTATCAGATGCTTTTTCTGCATCTATTGAAGTTATCATATGATTTTTATTTTTCATTTTGTTAATGTGAATTACATTGATTGACTTGTGGGTATTGAACTGTCCTTGCATCCTTGGGAATAAATCCCAGTTGATTATGGTGTAGCATCCTTTTAACACTGACAAAATCAGTTTGCTAATTGCTGAGGATTTTGGTGTGTATGTTCGTTAGGGAAATTGGCCTGTAACTTTTTTTTTTTTTTTTTTAAGATTTTATTTATTTATTTGACAGAGAGAGACAGATCACAAGTAGGCAGAGAGGCAGGCAGAGAGAGGGGAAAGCAGACTCCCCGCTGAGCAGAGAGCCCGATGCGGGGCTCGATCCCAGGAGCCTGAGATCATGACCTGGGCCGAAGGCAGAGGCTTTAACCCACTGAGCCACCCAGGCGCCCCAACTGTAACTTTTTTTTTTCTGGTGTCCTTATCTTGCTTTGATACCGGTAATTCTGATCTCATAGAATGAATCAGGAAGTGTTCTCCTCAATTTTTTGGAAGAGTCTGAGAAGGGTTGGTATTAATTCTTCTTTGAATCTTTAGCGGAATTCACCGATGAAGCCATTGGTTTCTGGATTTTTTTTTATAAAGATTTTATTTATTTATTTCTCAGAGTGTGCACAAATGGGAAGCGACAGGCAGAAGGAGAGGGAGAAGGTTCCCCACTGAGCAAGGAGCCTGATGTGGGGCTTGATCCCAGGACCTTGGGATCATGATGTGAGCTGAAGGCAGATGCTTTCCAACCGAGCCACCCAGGCGGGTGATTAAATCTTTTCATATTTCTGTTTCTTTCTCTTTCAGTCTTGGAAAGTTGTATGTTTTTAGGTATTTGTCCATTTCTTCAGGGTTGTGCAGTTTGTTGGTGTATAATTTGTATTTCTATAGTATCAGTTTTTTTAAATTTTATTTTTAAAGATTTTATTTATTTATTTGACAGAGAGATCACAAGTAGGCAGAGAGGCAGGCAGAGAGAGAGGGGGAAGCCAGCTCCCTGCTGAGCAGAAAGCCTGATGCAAGACTCAATCCCAGGATCCTGAGATCATGACCTGAGCTGAAGGCAGAGGCTTTAACCCACTGAGCCACCCAGGTGTCCCTCTATAGTATCTGTTGTAACATCTCTTCTTTCACTTCTGATTTTATTTAGTTCTTTTTTTCTTGATGACTTTAGCTACTTGTTTGTCTATTTTGTTCATCTTTTCAAAGAACCAGCTCTTGGTTTCATTGCTATTTCTATTGTCTTTTTATTATCTATTTCATTATTCTATGATCTTTGTTTTTTCCTTCTTTCTACTAACTTTATCCTTCATTTGTTCTTTTTGTAGTTCCTTGATGTGTAAAGTTAGATTATTTGATATGTATCTTGTTTCTTGATGTAGGCATTTATCACTGTGACCTTCCCTTTTATAGCTGCTTTTGTTGTATCCCATATGTTTTGGTATGCTGTATTTTTCTTTTCATTTGTCTCCAGTTATTTTCTGATTCCTCTTGATTTCTTGGTTGACCCATTGGTTACCAAGTAGCATGTTGTTTAATATCCACGTATTTGTAAATTTTCCAGTTTTCTTGTAATTGATTTCTAGTTTCATACTGTTGTGGTTGGAAAAGGCACTTGATGTGATTTTGATCTTCTTAAGTTTATTAAGACTTTTCTTGTGGTCTAATATATGATCTATCCTGGAGAATTTCCATGTTGACATGACAAGAAAGTATATTCTTTTTTTTCTTTTTTTTTCTGTATATATCTGTTAAGTCCATCTGGTCTGATACATAGTTTAAGGTTATTATTGATTTTATGACTGGATCATCTATTCATAGATGACTATAGAATATTAAAGTTTCCTGCTGTTACTGTACTAATTTTTTTCTCCCTTTATGTTTGTTTAGATGTGCTTTATATATTTATTTGTTTCTATATTGGGTGCCTAAATATTTATAAATGTTGTATCTTCTGTTGGGTGGACTATTTTTTTATCATTTTTTAAAAAAGATTCTATTTATCTATTTGACAGAGAGAGAGACAGTGAGAGAGGGAACACAAGCAAGGGGAGTGGGAGAGGGAGAAGCAGGCTTCCAGCAGAGGAGGAAGCCCGATGTGGGGCTTGATCTCAGGATTCTGGGATCATGACCCTAGCCGAAGGCAGACGCCTAACGACTGAGCCACCCAGGCGCCCCTATCATTTTTTATCATTATGTAATGCTTTTTTCTTTGGCTTTTATATGGTCTTTATTTTAATTCTATTTTGTCTGATACAAGTATAACTACGCCCACTTTGCTTTGGTTGTCATTTCCACGTATCTATTTTCATCCCTTCACTTTCAGTCTGTTTGTGTCCTTATGTCTGAACGTGAATCTCTTAGAGGCAGCTTATGCAGCCATTCCATGTCTTTTAATTGGAGAATTTTCTGTATTTACATGTACACTGATTACTGATAGGTATAAGCTTTATTGCCATTTTGATCTATATATATTCTGGCTGATTTGTAGTTCCTTTGTTCCTTTTTTCTCCTCTTGCTTTCTTCCTCTGTGGTTTGATGACTTTCTTTATTGTTATGCTTAGATTTCCTTATTGTTATCTTTTATGTTATCTGCTGTAGGTTTTTGTTTTATGGTTAGCATGAGGCTTACATATTTATTTTAAGTCTATTTTAAGTTGATAACAGCATATGTTTGAAAGCGTTCTAAAGCTCCAAATTTTTACTCTCACCTTCATGCTTTATGTTTTGATGTCATAATTCACATCTTTTTATCTTGTGTATCTCTCAGTTACTATAGTTGTAGTTATTTTTTCTGATCTTGTCTTTTTACCTTTATGCGAGGTTTATCAGTGATTAATCACTTACTTTTACTATATATTTATCTTTCCAGTGAGATTTGTACTTTCATATGTTTTCTTGTTATTAATTAGTTCCCTTTTTTTTTCCAGAAAAAGGTTTCTCATCCAGGCCTTCTTGATGGATAACCAAAAAACTGGCAGTTGGTGTTTATCTTGGCCCCTCAAGGCTCAGGGGTTAGCAGCTTTATACTTTCTTTATAGATAAGGGCAGTCCTGATTGTAAACTTACTGCATTTGCACATAACAGTACAGTGTCTATCCCTTTCTGCTTTAAGTCCTCGTGCTCACTTCACTTAGTAATAAATGCTGTTTGTTGCATTTTTTTCTTGTTATTTCCAGAATAGGACACTTTCATCTGCATCAGAAACCTGTGCAGGCATGTATTGTCTCTCCTCAATGACTTTCTAAATGGCATCTGGTAACTTGTCTACTTCCTCTTGATTGGTGAAAGCTGCTTCTCCTGTTGACAATTTTTAAGCCAAATCTCTTTCTGAAATTACCAAACAACTTAACTGGCATTAAATTCTCCAGCTTTTCAACTTCACCTTCCTTTTGCTTTAGGTTGTCATCATATAATAACAGTTCTCAAATAATATTAGAATCTCTACAGGTATTCCTTTCTTATAGCAATCCTGTACCCACATAAAAGCTGCATTTTTAGTACTACATAAAAAGGTATTTCATAGAAAGTACAATGTTTTTGCGTCTGCTGGTGTGACTGCTGTGTCAGCTTCATAAATTTCTTCTTTTTTTAACATTTTTTTTTTAAGATTTTATTTATTTATTTGATGGAGAGAGACACAGTGAGAGAGGGAACTCAAATAGGGGGTATGGGAGATGGAGAAGCAGTCTTTCTACTGAGCAGGGATCCTGACGTGGGACTTGATCCCAGGACCCTGGGATCATGACCTGAGTTGAAGGCAGATGCTTAATGACTGAGCCACCCAGGCGCCCCTTACATTGGTTCTTTTTTTTTAAAGATTTTATTTATTTGACAGAGAGAAACACAGCGAGAGAGGGAACACAAGCAGAGGGAATGGTAGCGGGAGAAGCAGGCTTCCTGCCGAGCAAGGAGCCTGATGCGGGGCTTGATCCGAGGACCCTGGGATCATGACCTGAGCCGAAGGCAGACGCTTAACGACTGAGCCACCCAGGTGCCCCACATTGGTTCTTATACCGGATTCATTTATCTTGATACTGTAGGCATCCACAGCTGCAGACCTCCATCTATTACACTTATCAAACAATTCAACCTTTTCTTGTAATGTTGTGACTTTTCTCGGCTTCTTGGGAGCAGGTCCCCCCCATCATTAGTGACACTATGTATGGGTCCCATGGTGTTATTCAAGGTATACAGTATTGCACTAAACAGTGATATATGAGAACTACTAGAGATCATTTTTTACTGCAATACAGAATTTACTGGAGACAGCTGCTCACGTGGAGATCATTAGCATCTAGTGCTGTTTTAAGCGGTTCCTTGCAACAGTTGACTCACTGCAACAGCAACAGGAGTGTATATGAAATTATTAGAGTAGTAAATTATATTAAGTATGTACTGTGGTTAATTTTATGCTGTTACAATTTTATACTGCACCTTTATGTTTGTTTACATTTCTCTCAACCTTGTAGGGGCTCTATTTTTGTGTGTAAGTGTTGATAAATTTTAACTTTATAATAGATTTGTGTATGTTTTATGGTAGTAAATGATAAAACAGAATAGTAGTTACACAT
Source organism: Procyon lotor (assembly GCA_028646535.1). Lineage (NCBI taxonomy): Eukaryota > Metazoa > Chordata > Mammalia > Carnivora > Procyonidae > Procyon > Procyon lotor. The sequence goes on along the minus strand of CM053609.1, from coordinate 20,934,539 downwards.
ATATTTGCATTCATGACATACTTTTTAAGTTTTTTTGATATTTCTAGGATTTGTGATTTGTTTGTGAGGTTTTTCAAATTGTTGCAAATCTCCAAAAAATTTTCCAATATATTTATTGAAAATAATGTGTGCATAAGTGGATCTGTGTAGCTTAAGACTGTGTTAAGGGTCAGCTATAATTATTTTATCTTCCTCTAAAATATTCCTGTAAATGTAATTACTTTTCATGAGTCATGTATGCTGGATAATTTTATTGAAACATTTTAATTTTGAGTTTGGTTATATAACATGAATATATTGGATAGAGTTTTTCTGTGTGTAGGGAATGTGCTGCTGAGAAGTATTGACTTTATAATTTTGTATTAAAAGCTTTAATACAGTGTTCAGAGAGGCAGTATACCATGGTGGCTAAGAGTGGTCTGTCTCTATTATGGGCCATAATCCTCTGGGTCACCTTGAGCAGATTCTCTGTGCCTCAGTTTCCTGCTCCTTAAAATCCATGTACAATATTACCTCTTGGCGGTGACTTGAGGATTACCTAATATGTGTAAGGTGCTTAAAAGCATTTATTGGCACATATTAAGTACTCGGGTGTTACATGTTTATTGCTGTTACCCATTTTATCAACGTTGTAACAAACTATAGGCAAGATATTGAGAGGTTGGGTATTTTCTTCTCTTGTTTTCTAGATGTGAATGAATTGAAGGAATGTCTGTCTGTGTTGGTTAAAGAGCAGCAATCTCTGGCCATCCAGTCAGCCACTACTACTCTTTCAGCCCTGAGACTCAAGCAGAGGCTGGTCATCTTGGAGCGATATTTCATTGCCTTGAATAGAACTGTTTTCCAGGAGAATGTCAAAGTTAAGTGGAAAAGCAGCAGCGTTTCTTTGCCTCCTGTGGACAAAAAAAGGTAATAATATAATGAAGAAGGAATCCTGATACCAGCTAAATATAAAATTCAGGCTGTTTTGTTTAAGAAAGTTTAAGTACAACTTGTAATATAGTCATGTTTTTCATCTTATGTTTTGTTCTTGTTTTCCCTTTTTGTATGTTTCATATAATCTGGAGAATGGCTTTGCTAATTTGCTCAGATAAACAGACTATGCTTCATAATCTGTGCCACTATTTAAAAACCCTTTTCTGTCAGTAACTGTGGAAACCAGCGAAGGTATAGATAAGCGTATCTACATTTTTGAAAATGAGGTCTGAATATTATATTCTTTTTGTTTTGCTTTATTTTACTACTAGATAGAGAATAGTCAGATCATGATATTTAGTGCCTAGCTAATTTAGGTGCTTATTTTTTCTTTCTAATGTGATTTTCTTATTCTTTTGTTATAAGAGATTCTTTCAGGCATATCATTTTTAATATATTGGTATATATCAGATTTTCTGAGACATTAACTAGAATGCTCAAGGCTTGTATGAAGTTTAAGTTTTCCAAAATGTAGCTGTCTCCCACAGTTTTGTTCTCAGAAGGCTTTACTAAAAGATTTCTAGATATAACTCATGTCTTATGTAGCAAGAAAGTTGGTTTTATTTGAATGTAATACTGACTTTTATTCCTTATAGGACGCATGGAATGTACAGGGGCAAAAAGAAGCAGGGGGCAAAAAACCTTGTTATCTTGGTACCTGGAGACAAGAAGTGCTAAATTTAGCATATTTCATGTTTTCTTTTTTTTTTTCTTTTTAAATCTAGTTGAAATCACTTACATGTGCTATATTCGATAGTTTTTTTTTTAACAGTTTTTTTTTAAGATTTTATTTATTTATTTGACAGAGAGAGAGATCACGAGTAGGCAGAGAGGCAGACAGAGAGAGAGGGGGAAGCAGCTCTTTGCTGAGCAGAGCGCCCGATGTGGGGCTCGATCCTAGGCCCCTGAGATCATGACCTGAGCCGAAGGCAGAGGCTTTAACCCACTGAGCCACCCAGGCGCCCCTTGATAATAGTTTTAAGATAAATTAAACCAAGTGACTGAGGATTCCTACCCATGTGGTGATAGTGAGCATCACAGTCCTTTCCTTCTTGACTGGAAAGTGAGTGAGTAATCCTTTGTCGTGATCATTGATCAGAGAGGGGTTCTACATATGGGGGTAATAGATTCTGAGACTCTCTAAGCACTCTTGTGTGTTTTTTGAATAGACTGAATTTTCTAAGATGCAGAAATGGTTGAGACCCCAACTGATTTTCTCTGTGCTTTTTCCTTTGTGGTGACATAAGTGTTGGTGGATTAATTGGAATCTGCCTTTCACTAAATCAGGCAAATTCCTAAAATTAAAAAAAAAAAATACGTATTTTGAGATAATTGTGGGTTCATGTGGAGCTGTAAGAAATAGTACAAATTCCTTATACCCTTCATCATATTTTTCCCCAGTGGCAGCCACTTGCAAAACTGTGGTATACTATCATAATGATGGTACCGACTTTGATACAGATTATGTTTCTCACTCAGATTTCCTTAGTTTTACATGTTCTCAACTCTGTTTGTGTGGGCATGCATGTATGCATGTGTTTCCATATGATTTTATCAGAGGTGTGGATTTCTGTTACCACTGCCATAGTTAGAGTAGAGGACCAGGATTCTTTTATACCATACTCATCTCCTCTCCTCCAACTCCTCACCTTATCCTCTGGCAGCCCCTAATCTGTTCTTCATGTCTATTATGTAGCCTTGGCTTTTTTCAGTCAACATTGTCTCCTTGAGATTTTTCCAAGTAGTTGTATGTATCATCATTGCATAGTAGAATTCTATGACATGGATGAGCCTCATTTCGTTTGACCATTTATCAATTGAAGGACATCTCAGTTATTTACAGTTTTTGAGTATTATGAATAAAGCTGCTATGAATATTTGTGGACAGGTTTTTGTGTGAACCTGTTTAATTTCTCTGGAATAAATGCCCTGGAGTTCAATTCCATGTTTAGAGTTGTAAGACATTGCTATACTCTTTCCAGAATAGCTGAACAGTTTTACAGTCTCATCAGCTATGTATCAGTGGTTTAGTTTTTCCACATCCTTGTCAGCATTTGGTGTTGTTACTTCTTTGTTTTAGCTATTCTGTTAGATGTGTAGTGATATCTTCTAAATTTTTATAGATTTCTTTTCCTCATTTCTCAACTTAACTGGATGGTGGTGGGTTTTACCAATTAGCAGTGAATTGGATAGTTGACTGGTATGGAAGGGTGTGAGGCCAAGCTATTTGAATGTTTGTTTGTTTGCTGGTTTGTTTTCTTTGAGTATCTGTAAAATAGAGAGTGACTTACTGAAGATTTAGCAGTTCTTACACTGTACAGATTTAGGACGGTTGGCCTCTTTTTCTAGGGCCAAGGTTATGACTGTCTGAGGGGAACCTCAGTTTCATGGGGTACTTCTGAAGCAGTTCTGGTTCTTTAGAAGCAAAACTTCTGAAGCGGGTTTCTTCAGGAGGACCCCTGGTGAGGGTTCCTTCTATCTCATCTGAATAGACTCAGCATTTGTGCTTTCTGTTTTAAAGACCACTGTAGGGCCCCTGGGTGTCTCAGTTGGTTAAACGACTGCCTTTAGCTCAGGTCATGATCCCGGAGTCCCAGGAACAAGTCCCGCATCGGGCTCCCAGCTCCATGAGGATTCTGCTTCTCACTCTGACCTTCTCCCCTCTCATGCACGTGCTCTCTCTCTCTCTCTCTCTCTCTCATAAATAAATAAAATCTTTGAAAAAAAAATAAAGACCACTGTATTTCTCATTCATAGATGAAGTTTAAATTTCCTTATTCCTGTCTCCCAGGCACTCAGTCCCCTTATTAGAGGCAGTCACTATAAGGTATTTTGGGTCTCCTCCTGAGCCCCTCTCCTAAAGCTCAAGATTCATAGATATGTGCATGCTAGCTGCCTTTCTGGGGTCCCCATGTTCTTCACTGCTGATTTTACTTGATGTTGTATCTTGAGACAATGGTTCTATTACAATACCCATTTTTATTAGCATTTCCCCCTGATAGTGAAAGCAAATTTTAGTAAGTTTGAAGAGTACGGTATATAGTAGAAATACTCAACAGTGTAAAGTTGAAAATAAAATTACTTGCTAGGCATGATTGAGTTATATTGTATTTTTATATTCTGGGTTTTTTTAGAGTGATTTTTATGGTATGCCATTTGTATAACTTCTTTAAACATGCATATGTTGTTAAATTTACAATATAAGTAGTAAAAAACTTAAAAGACACATGAGAATGATAAGCACTAAATTCGGGAGACAATAAGCTCAGCAGGATGGGGGCTAAAGAGAATAGGACATATACATGGGTCTCCACTCTGGTTGTCATATAGACCTAAGAGAGTCCAAAGCAAATACAGATTGTGTAGTCCTGGCATTTGTCTGTTGTTCTCTATGTGTTCCTCAACCCCCTCACCTGCCTTTTCTTTACTACATGACCTTTAACTTCCCATTTATGTATTTATCTGTTTATTTTCTGTTTACCATGTGTCTCTCCCTGACTCATAATGTCAGTTCCCAGAGATCATTTTGTGAACATTTCTGCAGGTCATTTAAAATTCTTTCTAGTCTTTTTCTTAAAGAGAAAACTTCCTTTACAAAGGACATCTGATAAAAGGTTTTTTTTTTAAATTTTTATTAACATATAATGTATTATTTGCCCCAGGGTACATGTCTGTGAATCGTCAGGCTTACACATTTCACAGCACTTACCATATCACATACCCTCCCCAATGTCCACAACCCAACCCAGCCACCCTATCCCTACTCCCTCCCCCACCTCCCAGATGCCCTTAGTTCATTTCGTGAGTCTAGAAGTCTCTTATGGTTTATCTCCCTCCCCATCCCTTCCTGTTTCATTTCTCTCTTGCACCCCCCCAACCCTCGCCCTTTCCTCTCAAATTCTTCATATCAGAGAGATCATGTGATAATTATCTTTCTCTGACTGACTTATTTCACTTAGCATAATGCCCTCCAGTTCCATCCACGTCGTTGCAAATGGCCAGATTTCGTTTCTCTTGATGGCTGCATAGTATTTCATTGTATATATATACACCACATCTTCTTTATCCATTCTTGATAAAAGTTTTTATATATGAAACTAAAAGTCACACATTGTTATCCTGCTGTCTAAGGAAATCTATTCATCATATTTTTGTGCATATCCTTCCGTGTTACTTATTTTTAGTATTTGCATATTCCTCTGACAGTTATCACATGTCCCATGTGTGTTGTCCACAGTTCCCGGCCCACAGGCAAAGGAGTGGAAGGTCTTGCGAGAGTCGGATCCCGAGCAGCTCTCTCCTTTGCCTTTGCCTTCTTACGCAGGGCCTGGCGGTCAGGTATGTGGGCCCAGAGTGTTCAGTTTCCCCACATCAGGAGACTCGGATTGTCTTCTCAGTTCTGCCACCACATGCCCTTGGGCTGATCCCATATGCTCTCCGTGCCTCATTTTTTTTGTTTGTAGAATGAGAGGCTTCAGTCTGTTTGATTTTTCAGGATTGTTCTCTTAAAAAAAAAAAAAAAAAAAAAGAAAGAAAGAAAGAAAGAAAGAAAGAAAGAAAGAAAGAAAGAAAGAAAGAAAAAAGTGTGTATGTTCATGCATCCCAGGTAAACCACTGCAGTGTACATCAATGCTGATTTATTTTCTAGAATAAGAAGTTAGAATTGCACATGGCAGAGTCATAAAATAAAGAACTGACTTTGGGGCCCTTGTATTACGTCCTAATCTCTTGACTTCTTGGGAGTATCTTACTGAGAGGAAAGTGAGGGATTGAAAATGGCTACATGTGACAGTGACAGTGGCTACCTCTCACATAATGGGGTAGGAAACCCCTCTGAGAAAGTAGGGAAGGCTTCACTTGTCATTGCTGCCTGAGGAGTGTGTGGCCTCCTCTGATGCATGTGTGTGCCCAGGGGAGGATGCGGATCTCTGCAGTGAGCTGTTGCAGGAGTCCCTGGATGCCTTGAGAGCCCTGCCTGAGGCTTCACTCTTCGATGAGAGCACAGTGTCCTCTGTGTGGCTGGAGGTGGTAGAGAGAGCAACCAGGTTCCTCAGATCCGTTGTGACAGGGTGAGTTCTTTGTTTTTATGTCTCATTACATGAATGGTTCTAACATGCTTCAAAGTCTCGTCTCACTGACTCACCGTCTTTTCTTTAGAGCAGAAGGTTTGTGGTATATGTTTCCAGTCCATCCTTAGCTCTGTGATTCTAGATCTTGGTTTTTAGGTTTTCAAATATTTGCTTTTGATGTCCTGATTAGACCCAGGAAACTATTATATTGAATCAGGTGGAAAATGAAAGATGCTTTTGTAATGTATTTTTTTCAGAAATTTTATGATTTGGAAATTAGTTATTCATAAAGTATTTGAGCACCTATTGTGGGCTTCTCAGTGAGAATGTGGATGAGATGCTACCATTCTGAGTGAAGGGTGTTGTCTTAATAGACAGTGTGGGATTAAACACTACTCAAGATCAAAATGTTTAAACCTGCATCTATTCATGTTAATGTAAAAATTTTTTTGAATGTGAATCATTTTTTGGTAAGGAAAGCTATGAACTCCTCTGGTCTTGGGTGCTATGTATTTTTGTTAAGAGTTTTTAAATTAAAAGAAAATGTATGTACTCAAGATATAACTCCTCAGCAAGGACATAATTAAAGGAAAAGTGAATGTTTTCTCATTCCTTTGCCAGAGGTCACTGTTGTGTCCCATCTGGTATGCAAGGATACCTGTGGTCTCTATGCCAGCAGGCTGTGAGTTCAGCTCCCTAGCTTGCTGATGAAGGCATTTCAACAAGGTTTAGGGTTGGGAGCCCTGAAAATAGGTTTGGAATTACAGTTGACCCTTGAACAATATGGGAGTTAGGGGTATCAGTCCCCATACAGGTAAAAATCCATGTATAACGTTTGACTCCCCCTAAACTAAACTGATAGCATACTGTGGATTAGAAGCCTGACTGGTAACCTGAACAGTGGATTAACACATATTTTATATCTTATTATTTACTGAAATCTTACTATACTACCTTTTTCTTAAAATTTTTGGTATACCTAGGCTACATGGTTCATCTGTTAGTTTCTTCAAATTATTGCAAATCTCCAATTTTTCAGTATATATATATATATTGAAAAAAATCTGTGTATAAGTGAACCTGTACAGTTCAAACCTGTTCAAGGGTCAACTCTAATTTCAAAATTCAACTGTAATAGTGATGTTATAAGATCCTCCCTTCCTTTCTTGGATTAAGAGGACTTGTTATTTATTATTGGGGGAAAGTTAAAATATTCCTTTGATCAGAGATAAAAATAAGCATAGATATTTTGCTTATATTTGCCAGGTGGTTTTAGAAGTTAGTGTTTCTCCATTTCCAGAGAGGAATATGGATATTCTAATAGCCATATATGTCATTGAAAATGGAAGCATATCTATACATTTTTTTACTCATGATTTGAATAATGATAAAAATAATTTTATGCTATGGAAACTGGAATATGTTTTCTAATGTAGTCATCTTATAGTATCTGAATTAATCCTTTCAATAAGAAAATATCTTTACAAATTAATTGTATGCTTTAAAATCTCATTAAGTTTGAGTAGTAAGATTCAGAAACTTGATTCTAAATATTAAAAATATACATGCTATCTTTAAGCTCTCATGTTACTTTATTCTTGCATTTACTGCTTTCATTTCAGGGATGTTCATGGAACGCCTGGTACCAAAGGGCCGGGAAGCATCCCCCTGCAGGACCAGCACCTGGCTCTGGCCATCCTGTTAGAGCTGGCTGTGCAGAGAGGCACTCTGAGGTGAGGGGTGCCTCAGGTTGGGAGCATTTCAGGGAAATGTCTCTGTATTGGAATTTTATGGCATTTCATTGAATCATTTTATGGCATTTCATTGAATCATTTGTAAATATAGAAAACATGTGTTGTTCTTTTATAATCAAAGAACCATATCCCAGAACTTTCTCTTCTTTCAAACTTGGTTTTCTTTACTTCCTTTTTTATGTTCAACTTTCTAGTAATGTAGGAGCTGTTCTTTTTTTTTCCTTTTAATTTTTCTCAAAAATGATTTTTATTCTATTAATTAAGGTCCCTTTAGAAAGTGCTATTTGAAGGGTGCCTGGGTGGCTTAGCTAAGTGTCTGACTCTTAATTTTGGCTTAGGTCTTGATCTCAGGGTTGTAAGTTCAAACCCTGGGTTGGGCTCCATGCTGGGTGTGGAGTTTACTTTAATATAGAAAAAGTCTTGTTTGAGTTTCTTAACTGGTTTTATATTTCTTATCCTCTGAATATGGATATCTTATGCTAAAATCTTAGCATTGATTCAGTAATTTTACTGCCAAGAATTGTTTTCCTGGTATTATTTTAGTGATATCCTTTCAAATATAAAGTATTTCTTCTATTTTACTTAGCTAACCTGCTTTTATTTTTGATAGACCATGGCAATAAAAGCTAATTTGTTTTTGCTAGAGAATAAAGATATTTTCTCTTTCAGCCAAATGTTATCTGCAATCCTGTTGTTGCTTCAGTTGTGGGACAGTGGGACCCAGGAAACTGACAATGAGCGGTCTGCCCAGGGCACCAGCGCCCCCCTTCTCCCTTTGCTGCAAAGATTCCAGAGCATCATCTGCAGTAAAGATGCCCCTCATACAGAGGGTGACACTCACGTAAGTATCATATCGAGATTTTACATTTAAATAGCTGTCTTGATTCAATTATCCTAAAAGAGTTAGACTTTTATAAATAAGAATAGAGTGCATGTCTGTGGCAGTAGTTGTCTCTAGGGGAGGGAGTGAGTCAGATGTGGGACATGTGTGGGATATTGTGGGGTGAGTTTCAGTTGATGTGGTAGAATATCACTGGAGCACGAGACCTCTGTGTGTGTGTTCTGGATTGTGTGTACTTAGTAGGAAGAATGTATTTCTTGACATGTATTAATTTGTACTTTTAGAGAGATTCCTCTGCTCCTTTTTGACCATGCAGTTTTCTTTCTGCTCAACTGGAGCCATTGAGCCCTTTGTGTTTGTGGGTTTAGTGCTTGTGTGTTTCTAGCAGCCTAGAAACTTGCTTTGGCTGTACTTTGGCTGTGATGGGGAGTGAGTTTAAGATGCTCTGGACGATGTAAAGAGGGCATGCTCACCTCCATGAAGGAGTTAGTAGGGTAAAAATTCTTGACAATACTTCAGGAACAAAATGTGAGAGTCAATGTTCCTTATGGGCACTTGCAATGATAATGTAGGGAGGCAGCACAAGGACTTAAGGGTCACCTGTGTGGGATGGAGTGTGTGTCTGGTTCAGAGGATGTGCTTTACCATGAGGTCATAATTATTTGTTTTGACTTTGTGTAGTGAAGTCAGGTAAATGTTCCTCCTCTGTGTTCCTTCATATACCGTTTATGGAGAAGACCTCAGATCAGTGAGTGCCAGCTGTACTGCAGCACAGAGCAAAGTCTGACATGCACGCTTTTTTTTAAAAAAGATTTATTTCTTTCTTTATGAGGGAGAGTGTGCATGCATGGGAGGAGGGGCAGAGAGAGAGAGAGAGAGGGAGAGAGTCTCAAGCAGACTCCCCACTGAGCACGGAGCCCACTGAGGAGGGCTTCATCTCACAACCCCGAGATCAAGACCCAAGCTGAAATTAAGATTTGGAACTTTAACTGAGCCACTCAGGTGCCCCTGACATGCACACTTTTAAATACATATTAGAAAAAGAGCGTTGAAAATAGTGACTGACTTTGTTGGCCCTTGCTATATTCAGGGCATTGTATGGAGCATGTCACCTAAGTTGTCACTATGTTTAGTCCTAGAACAATGAGACTGGTGGCAGAGGAGGGCCTGCTTGGTTCCTGGGTCTGAATTCCTGGGGTTGCTTCTTTTTAGAGGTACAAGTTTGATCTTGTAGGTCTTTCCTGGAAAGGTAACCATTCCATTAAAGTTAATTTTTCTATTACTTGGCAGTCTTTAATGGGAATAAGGCCTTTAGAAGAATGAAATTTGTTATTTAATGTGCAAGTAACATTAGGTTTTCTCTAGGGTAGGTGGCTTTTAGGTTAAAGTAAGTGGTTTTGGTTTTCAGTTTGCTCAAACAGCAAAGCCAGTTTGAGGTGCAGTGCTGTGTTCCTAGGAAGCTTGCTCTGTATTCTGAGAGCTGTTGGAGGAGTGAGACTGCAGGGTAGCTGGGCCATGTCATTGACCTGTGTAGAGTATGCACGTGTAAATGTGTAGGCACTGTTGTGTGTAGTTTTACAGCAAGTGTGTAAACATGTGGATGTATAGAGTCATCGCATCAGCAACTCTTCTCATTTAATGGCCAAAAGGAGTAGATTTACAGATAATGCATAACTGTGACTACCAAAATATAAAGAGTGGTTAAGAGCTAATTGTGTTACTTTAATTTTTCCACAATTCTCAAGAAGCTTGCTTACTTTTCTTCTGTAGCTTTTGTCTGGTCCTTTGAGCCCCAACGAGAGTTTCCTGAGGTACCTTACTCTTCCACAAGACAATGAGCTTGCCATTGACTTAAGACAAACTGCGGTTGTTGTCATGGCCCATTTAGACCGCCTGGCTACTCCCTGTATGCCACCTCTGTGTAGCTCACCAACGTCTCATAAGGTACGTGAGATAGTAGTGTTTGTTCTTTGTATGTTCGTTCTACAGTTAGTAGCACTCCTAGATTCTCACTCTGTGCCAATATGGAAACTCACTTTCTCTGATATTGGGGTGGAACTGGTTAAAACTTTTTTTTTTTTTTTTAAAGATTTTATTTATTTGACAGAAACACAGCGAGAGAGGGAACGGTAGCGGGAGAAGCAGGCTTCCTGCCGAGCAAGGAGCCCGATGCGGGGCTCGATCCCAGGACCCTGGGATCATGACCTGAGCCGAAGGCAGACGCTTAACGACTGAGCCACCCAGGCGCCCCTGGTTAAAACTTTTAAACATGTATACAGTTTAAAGTGTTGTCAGTGGTCAAGAGTGAGTGATGAGCAAGCTGAGGTGCACAGGGGTTTAGGACCCAATCCACTGTCCCAGGTTCCACTGTCAGGAGATGTGTCCCCAGAGAGCTCTCCTTTATCCAAATAACCACATGACGTCCTGCCTTCCTCAGGGAGGTTCCAGTGTCTTTTTTGTACACTAGGAGCTTAGACCATGGACTATCTTGATGCTACTCAGAGCAGTGGTATCACTAATCTTCACGTGTGAAGATCCTGCCAGTGCAGGCCCCCTGAGGACTTCACACACACAGTTGCATCTGATCATCACAATACTGTCCCATTGTATTGATGAGGAGACTGCCTTTGGTAGTGAATTTTGCCAGGATCACAAAGAGTAATCCTGGATTTGAATGCAGGTTTTTCTTTCTTTCTTTTTTTTTTTTATAGATTTTATTTATTTATTTGACAGAGAGATAACAAGCAGGCAGAGAGGCAGGCAGAGAAATAGGGGGAAGCAGGCTCCCTGCTGAGCAGAGAGCCCGATGTGGGGCTTGATCCCAGGACCCTGAGATCATGACCCGAGCCGAAGGCAGAGGCTTTAACCCACTGAGCCACCCAGGTGCCCGAATGCAGGTTTTTCTAACTTCTAACTTTTCTAACATCTTATTTATTTATTTATTCATTCATTTATTTATTTACTTATTTATTTGTAAGTAAAATTTATCATTCATTTATTTATTTACTTATATATTATTTATTTATTTATATTTTTAATTTTTAAAAAGATTTTATTTATTTATCTGACAGAGATCACAGGTAGGCAGAAAGGCAGGCAGAGAGAGAGAGGGGGAAGCAGGCTTTCCACTGAGCGGAGAGCCTGATGTGGGGCTTGATCCCAGGACCTGAGCCAAAGGCAGAGGCTTAACCTACTGAGCCACCCAGGCGCCCCTAACTTTTTATTTTTAACATGCTTTATATTTGGTTTTACAGTCTTTTTTTTTCCAAATAAGTATATTCACATGGTTCAAAAGTCAAAATTAAGTGCAAAGATACTGTTACTTTCTCCTCCCTGTCCCCTCATCTACCTGGTTTTTCACCTGCTGCTTTTCACTTTTCTAGTCTCTTACATATCCTTTCAGTATCTCTGGTATTTTTTGTATAGTACCTAACTTGTTTTTTTTACTACACAGTATATATTGAGAAGCTTTATCTATTAATAAACAAAACTTCTTTCTTTATTTTAAAGCAACTCATTATTCCATGTATGGATCTGTCATGATTTTTTTGGTGGACACTGTGTTGCCAGAAGGTTGCTACTCAAATACTGCTGCAGTGTCTAGCCTTATACATTTGTTCTGTTTGTGCATATACATGCACCAGTAGTGACGTACCTGATATGGGTGGACACATTAGCTGATTATCACAATATTGCTCACATACAACTTGATCCTTTTCACCCACACCCAACAGTAGGATACTTGCCTCCCAGCCTTGTGCTTAGGCTTTCAGGTTTCTTCCTGTTATGACAAAAATGGTAACCTGATACAGTCTAAGCATTTAAAAATATGTTTAAGGTCTACTTATATTACTTTTTAATGGTTTCCATTAAAATGAAATGCTGTGGAAGAATAGCCTGTTCAGTACTTCATCTTACCTGTTAACTGAGGTAATATGGAATGTTATGACTTATTTTGATGTTTTATTTTTTTAGTATTTTTTTCAATTAATTTTATTCTATTTCTTCAGTTCCAGGATTCATTGTTCATGTACCACACCTAGTCTCCATGCAATATGTGCCCTCCTCAGTACCCACCACTAGGCTCACCCAACTCCCCACCCCTCCCCTCCAAAACCCTCAGTTTGTTACTAAGAGTCCACAATATCTCATGGTTCATCTCCTCCTCTGATTCTCCCAATACACCCTTCCTTTCCATCTCCCAGGGTCCTCCATGTTTTTCCTTATGCTGTACATGTAGGTGAAACCATGTGATAACTGACTCTCTCTGCTTGACTTACTTCACTCAGCATTGATACAAAGGTTGGGTATTCATCCTTTCTGATGGAGGCATAATATTCCGTTGTATATATGGACCATATCTTCTTTATCCATTCATCTGTTGAGGGGCATCTTGGTTATTTTCACAGTTTGGCCATTGTGGCCACTGCTGCTATGAACATTGGGGCCCTTCTTTGTACTACATCTGCATCTTTAGAGTAGATACCCAGGAGTGCAATTACAGAGTCATAGGGTAGCTCTATTTTTAATTTCTTGAGGAATCTCCACACTGTTTTCCAAAGTGGCTGCACCAGCTTGCAATCCTACCAATAGTATAAGAGGGTTCCCCTTTCCCATCCTCTCCAGCATTTGTTGTTTACTGTCCTGTTGATTTTGGCCATTCTAACTGGTGTTTTCTTTACATGCTTTGTTTTTATCCTATGGTATCTCAGTGTTAGCATAAATTTTTCTTTCTTTTGAGTAAGAAAAAAATATTCTTTATTTTTGTTTTGTTTTGTTTTTGGTTTTTCAAAACAGTTTATGTAGATACCTGTAAGTCTTCATTACTTTTGCTTTTATAAAGTGCAATATAACTTTTTTTATTAACATATATTATTTGTTTCAGTGGTACAGGTCTGTGAATCATCAGTCTTAGACAATTCACAGCACTCACCATAGCACATACTATGGTGCTATGTATTCCTCACCCAACCACCCCAATATTCCTCACCCAACCACCCCATCCCTCCCACTCCCCTTCCCTCCAGCAACCCTCAGTTTGTTTCCTGAGATTAAGAGTCTCTTGTGGTTTGTCTCCCTCTCTGGTTTCATATTGAAGAAAGAAATATTCTTGTCACCGTAAAGAAAATGTTCCCTTATCTTGTTATCTTACAGGGATCATTGCAAGAAGTCATAGGATGGGGGTTAATAGGATGGAAATACTATGCCAATGTGATTGGTCCAATTCAGTGTGAAGGACTTGCCAACCTGGGGGTCACGCAGATCGCCTGTGCAGAGAAGCGCTTCCTGATCTTGTCAAGGAATGGCCGCGTGTACACACAGGCCTACAACAGTGACACACTGGTGAGTGTTCTGGGGCCCAGATCACTTCCCTTCATGGGCATTTTTCCCGTATGGGTGCTACAGAATTCTTTAAGTCTTTAAGTCTTTAAGTCATTTGATTTTTGAAGATTTAGAAACACCTGTTTATTGTATTTTACTAGTTGTACTTAATAATCTTAAATAATTTAAGATCATTATTGCCCAAATTTGGGGAAGAATTTCTTAGTTGTTAAGATCAGGAGCTCCTTACAGTAACATGCATTGCCCATCATGATTGCCATTTGTAAACTAATTTTCCACGTGTAAACTCAGTATATTTTGGGGGCCAGGTAGTAACAAATGTGGGAACTAGGCTTTGTGGGGATGGAGCATGTTCCTGTTAAAGGAAGTTGCTTTTTATTTTTAGTTGTGAATTTCACTTGTATGGAGGTGGCCTAGTCATATCACAGAACACTTAGAGGCTGCCCACTCTTCTGTTGGTAGTAGGCAGGACATCTGGACAATTGGATGGCAGCCTCCAGAAGCTCATGTTCTTTCAGTTTGAGGAGAGTTAAAATGAGATGCATAATTGAGAAGAGTCATGCTGTTTTCATTGTCCTTGGACTGCTTACTAATTTTCTTCCTATTTTTACCCTTTTAGGCCCCACAGCTGGTCCAGGGTCTTGCCTCCAGAAACATTGTAAAAATTGCTGCCCATTCTGATGGTCACCACTACCTGGCTCTGGCAGCCACGGGAGAAGTGTACTCCTGGGGTTGTGGGGATGGTGGACGACTGGGCCATGGGGATACTGTGTACGTATGGTCGATTCTTATAATTGACATGCTTTCCTTTGAGTTGCTGTATCCTAAATAGGATGGAAAAGAGAAGTGTGGCTGGTTGTTTTCCAGCTGTTCTGACAGTAGGGCTAGGGTGGAAAGGCTATCAAGATATGTCAGCCTCTGGGGGTGCCAGGGTGGCTTACTGGGTTAAGCCTCTGCCTTCGGCTCAGGTCATGATCTCGAGGTCCTGGGATCGAGCCCCACATCAGGCTCTCTGTTCAGCAGAGAGCCTGCTTCCCCCTTTCCCTCTGCCTGCCTCTCTGTCTACTTGTGATCTCTTTCTCTCTTCAAATAAATAAATAAAATCTTAAAAAAAAAAGATATGTCAGCCTCTGGGTTATGCCATGGGAGTTCTGCTCAGAGCACAGAGGATGACATCAGTTGGGCTTCCTGTTCTTCTCTCCCAAATTCAAAGCTTCCAGCTTTTGCTATTCTTGTTTTAACTGCACATACCAACACCTCACACTGTGGAGTTTCCTAAGGCAAATCCCATACTACTTATTTCTTCATTCACAAGCACTTCAACATATCTCTGTCAGATAAGATCCTCCTTTCCTTAAGCCATTCCAATTTCATAGCTACAAAACTTTTAATAGTTTCTTAACGTCCCATTTTGTGGAAGCTTTTGATTAATGTGAGAGACCAGCAGTAAAACAAAATGGTTGTTTTAGATGCTGGGTTGTAAAAATGGAGAGTTCCCACAGCTGCCACAGAGTGGTGGGAACCCTTTTATATGTTGCTGGCTTGAGTGGGGGCCCTGGTAGAGAAAATCTTTACCTTAGATTAAAATTGAAGATGCAACCCCACTTCAGGGGGGTAAGAGGCATGAACAGCAGGGTTAAGAGGAGTCTGGCCCCTTATCACTGTGGTGGGATGGAGATGGGCATCCCCGGGTAGAATCTCAGACTGAAAAAAGCTGAGTGATGTGTATTGTATGTTAGCATCTGCAGAAATATTCCAAACTTGATAGTGCTGAAAGGGATTCACACAAATGTGGTAAAATGATTGTGAGAAACAAAGGAATGCTAATTTTAGAATTTAGAATTGTTGTTATTCTCAGACTCTTAAAGGGGGTGAGATGGGTGGGCACATAGGACTTGAAAGGATGGAGATACAAGCTGCAGACATTAGTTTATTGCTTCTTTTATGTTATTTGTAATTTGTACTAAATTACAAAAGACTAGTAATAAAATAATACTCAGTTGAGATTAAGTACTAGATGCTAGATTAAATAATTTGTCCATTGCTCGAGAAATTGAGGGAAGGAAAAGATCAGTGAAGATGGTAAAAGTTGGAGGAAAACTTTGGGGGATTGAAACTTAAGCTGAACAAGAGGGAGAAGTAGTATCAGATTAGAGTTGTTTAGCTCTCCCTGTGCCTATGTGTGCCCATGCTTTTGTGTGCATTTATTTATTTTGCAGAATAGTGGGTCACAAAGTCAGTAAACCATGTCTTTGGAGAGGGTAGGTTGGTAGAGGGTGTTACCAATCCACAGTACACCTATTCTGGATTATAAGTATATGGCATTTTGCTAGTTTTGAAAGTGAAGAGCCAACTACTAAGACTTCTATCTAATCCTTACTGCCTCCTACTTTTCATTTGTAAAATATAAGATTGGAGTGTGATTAGGAAGCCTTGCTCCTTCATTCCTTCCTCATTTATTTAACAGACGTGTAAATTTTAACCATCAGTATGAGGTTTATAATCCATTTGTTTTAATAAAGAGTACAGTTTGATGAGTTTTAGCATATGCCTACAGTTGGGGAACCACCACAACTGAGAGGACATTTCTGGTGCCCCTGCTACTTTCTTTGGACCCCTTTGCAATCAACCCCTGCTCTGTACTTCCAGTTCCTTATCTGCCGTCTATCACTATGTGGTATTTTGTTCCTGGCTCTTTTACTAAGCAGAGTTCCTGAGCTTCAGCCAAGTTGTTGGGTATGTCAGTAGTTGCTTTGTTCCTGTTGCTGAGTGGTTTGTCTGTGGTTGGGTCACTCTTTTGGACCACTATGAACAAAGCTGTTCTAGACTTGATTGTATGAGTCTTTAACAAACCTGTTTTGATATTCCTACCGGATGCCATGCTTGGCATTAGGTGCCCAATAAACAATCATGGAAGTGTTGGGTGTTCGAATTCCGTGTTCCTTAATTATTTCATAAGGCGTCTGAAAGGACAAACTGTCTTGGCATTCTGATTGTTATTGTTTGCTAACACTAACAGGGCATGCATAGAAGGACATTCACATTTGTTTCCTTTCTCTCCACAGGCCTTTGGAAGAGCCTAAGGTGATATCTGCTTTCTCTGGAAAACAGGCTGGGAAGCATGTAGTGCACATCGCATGTGGAAGCACATATAGTGCTGCCATCACTGCCGAGGGGGAACTGTATACCTGGGGCCGAGGGAACTACGGACGACTAGGCCATGGTACATTTGCCTTGAGCCAGTGGGAGGTTGCCTCTCTGGAGAATCTTACAATAACGATTGTCCTATCTATTTGAAGGCTCCAGTGAAGATGAAGCCATCCCAATGCTGGTAGCTGGGCTTAAAGGATTGAAGGTCATTGATGTGGCATGCGGGAGCGGGGATGCTCAAACCCTGGCTGTGACGGAGAATGGTATGCAGTGCATATGCTGCCTGTGCTGGTCCTCAGGATGAGGAGTGCTGCTTTCCTTGAGGGAGTGGGAGTTGGATAGAGTACCTAATATGAGTGCCTTTTGTCCATCTTTAAGTGTCATGCACCTCAGGGTCTGTGGCAGAGGTTAAGAACTTAAAGGACTTTTAACATTTGTTGCCCACATCTAGAGAGCTAGTTAACAGCTATACCCTCCCTATTTGGCATTTTATTTTTTGTAAAAAAATGAGATTTACAGTGGAATAATTGACAGTCTGAATTATTTCTGATTATTATTATTATTATATTTCGTAATGTTCAACTACCTTTGATTAGCTGTGGTACATCCTGCTTAGTCTGTGTGGATTCTAGTATGATATTACATTTTTGGCTTGTTTTTAATTTCACTTTTATATTCGTGTTCATTACTGAGATTATATTCATTTTGCTTTTCCTTTGAGGGTACATTTAGCAGTTTTGATGGTTAGAATCTTACTGATTTTTATTTTATTTTTAAAATTTTATTTATCTATTTATTTACTTATTATTAATATATAATGTATTATTTGCCCCAGGGTACATGTCTGTGAATCGTGAGGCTCACACATTTCACCACACTTACCATAGCACATACCCTCCCCAATGTCCACAACCCAGCCATCCTGTCCCTACCCCCTCCCCCCCCCGCCTCCCAGCCACCCTTAGTTTGTTTCGTGAGTCTAGGAGTCTCTTATGGTTTGTCTCCTTCCCCATCCCTTCCTGTTTCATTTCTCTCCCCCACCCCGCAACAAACCCCTGCCCTAGCTTTCAAATTCTTCATATCAGAGAGATCATGTGATAATTGTCTTTCTCTGACTGACTTATTTCGCTTAGCATAATACCCTCCAGTTCCATCCACCTGGTTGCAAATGGCCAGATTTCGTTTCTCTTGATGGCTGCATAGTATTCCATTGTATGTATGTATGTATGTATATATATATATATATATATATATATATAAAAATATATTTATATACATATAAATTTATATATATAAATATATAAATATATTTATATATTATTATATATAATATATATAAATTATATATTATATATATATTATATATATATTATATATTATATATATATTATATATATATTATTTATATATTATATAAATTTATATATTATATATATATAAATATATAAAAATTTATATATATATAAATATATATATATATATACATACACACACACACACACACACACACACACACCACATCTTCTTTATCCATTCATCTGTTGATGGACATCTAGGTTCTTTCCATAGTTTGGCTATTGTGGACATTGCTGCTATAAACATTCGGGTGCACATGCCCTTCGGATCATGACGTTTGTATCTTTAGGGTAAATACCCAGTAGTGCGATTGCTGGGTTGTAGGGTAGCTCTATTTTCAACTTTTTGAGGAACCTCCATACTGTTTTCCAGAGTGGCTGTACCAGCTTGCATTCCCACCAACAGTGTGAGAGGGTTCCCCTTTCTCCGCATCCTCGCCAACATCTGTCCTTTCCTGACTTGCTAATT
>CM053609.1:20901700-20915083 GCA_028646535.1 Procyon lotor | reverse complement strand
CAGATCCTCTGCTTAATTTTTAATCAAATTGATTATGGGGTAGGTTTTTTGTATTGCTACTGAATTTTAAGAGTCCTTTATATGTTTTGGATATTAACCCCTTATGAGATACCTGATTTATAAACATTTTCTCCCATTCTATATTCTATAGGTTGCTTTTACATTTTAGTGGTTTGCTTTTGTTATTGTTGTTGTTGTTTTGAGAGAGGGGGTTGCAGAGAGAGAGGGAGAGAATCTTAAGCAGGCTCCACGCCCATTGCAGAGCCCAATGTGGGGCTCAGTCTCACAACCATGAGATCATGACCTGAGCCAATTTCAAGAGTCAGACACTTAACCAACTGAGCCACCCAGGCTTTACGTTTTATTTATGGTTTTCTTTCCTGTACACAAAGATTACTTACTTGAGATTTTTCTTCTTTTCTAACATATGCATTTAAGGAAGAAATTATACCAATTCTGTATAATGTCTTTAGAGGATGGAAGCAAAGGGAATACCTCTTAATTTATTCCGCGAGGTCAGCATTAACCTAATACCAAAGCCAGACAAAAATATTATTAGAGAAGAAAATTACAGACCAACATCTCTCATGAATAGAGATGCAAAAATTCTCAACAAAGTACTAGCAAATCAAATTCAACAATATATAGAAAGAATTAAACATCACCACCATGTTGAATTTATTCTACATATGCAATGCTAGCTAGTTCAACATTCAAAAACCAATTAATGTAATCCATCAAATCAAGAGCGTAAGAAGCAAAACCACATGATCATATTAATAGATGCAGAAAAGCATTTGATAAAATCAAATACCTGTTCGTGATAAAAACTTTCAGCAAATTAGGAATGGAGAGAACTTCATAAACTTCGATAAAGAATATCTATAGAAATCCTACAGCTAACATCATACTTAATGGTGAGAAACTTGAAGCTTTCCCACTAAGATAAAGTACAAGGAAAAGATGTCTCCTCTCACTATTTCTTTTTTTTTTTTTTTTTTTAATTTTTATTTTATTTTTTCAGTGTTCGTTTCGCCATTTCTTTTCAAAATCATACTGGAAGCTCTAGCTAATGCAACAAAACAGCAAAAGAATATAAAGGTATACAGATTGAGGGGCCCCTGAGTGACTCAGTGAGTTGAAGCCTCTGCCTTCCGCTCAGGTTGTGATCCTGGGGTCCAGGGATCGAGCCCTGCATTGGGCTCTCTGCCCAGCAGGGAGCCTGCTTCCCCCCCCCCCCCCCCCCCCCCCCCGCCTGCCTCTCTGCCTACTTGTGATCTCTCTCTCTGTCAAATAAATAAATAAAATCTTAAAAAAAAAGGTATACAGATTGAGAAGGAAGAAATAAAACTTTGTTCACAGATGACATGAATGTTTATGTAGAAAATCTGAAAGGATGAACAAAAAATTGGAAGTAATAAATGATTATAGCAGAGTTGCAGGATACAAAGTTAATATAACAAAGTCACTTGGTATATACCTTAGTTCCTATATACCAGCAACTAAGAAGTGGAATTTGAAATGAAATACTATTTACATTAGTATTAAAAAAGTGAGATACATAGGTTCAACTCTAAGTAAAGACCTAATATATGAGGAAAATTACAAAAGCTGATGAATGAAATCAAAGGAGAACTAACAAATTGAGAGAGATTCTATGTTCATGGGTAGGAACACTGAACATTGTCATTTCTTTTTATATCTATACATTTAATGCAAGACAAACTGATTCTAAATTTTATGTGGAGAAGCAAAAGACCTAGGAAAGCTAACATAGTATTGAAGGAGAAGGGCAGGTTGAGGACTGACACTGCCCAACTTAAAGACTTAATATAAAGCTACAGTAACCAAGAAAGCATGACATTGATTATGGACAAATAGATCATTGGAACAAAATAGCTGAGAAATAGATCCAGGTAAGTATGGCCCCCTTTGAGATGGGGGTCAAGGCAAATGAAGCAAAGGTGGCTTTTTGAACAAATGGTTTTGGAACAAGTAGACATTCACATGCAAAAAAAAAAAATGAATAATTGATCACGGGCAAGGCTATGCATGTGTTGGGGTAGGAAGTGTATGGGAAATCTCTGTGCCTTTTTCTCAATTTTGCTGTGAACCTAAAAATATTCTAAAAATAGAAAGTCTCAATGAGGCAAAAAGAATATACTTTGCGTGATTATACCTTGGGACAGGAGAATATGATTTAATGATTAATTAAAATACACTTGTCTCTTTCTGAATGAAAATCTGAATAAGGAGAAAAGAGAATGAAAAGTATGAAAAGATCCTTTTCATACCTTAGTATTATTTAATTTTCAGGCTGTAGGTCTTAATAAATTGTAGCCAGTAAAACATAATGGGTTTTAATAACATACACGAAATAGATGAATTATGCATAATATTAAAGCAATGAATTATCCTTTAGAAGTTGCATTAAATATCTCCTGATCTGAATGACCTACAGTAGAAGTCAGGTGTGAAGCTGTATTGTATCACTGTTTCCTTCTAGGAAAGAAGGTAATTGATGTGGCTGCAGGCTCCACCCACTGCCTGGCTCTGACTGAGGACAGCGAGGTCCATAGCTGGGGGAGCAATGACCAGTGCCAGCACTTTGACACCTTGCGTGTGACCAAGCCAGAACCTGCTGCACTGCCAGGACTGGATACCAAACACATAGTTGGAATTGCCTGTGGACCTGCTCAGGTACTGAGTAGATAGTGTGGTTAGATATTTTGTGGAATTTTGGCTTCCTGTCCTTCATTGCTAGTATGTAGAAATAGCATTAACTTGTGTGTGTTGTCCTTATACCCTAGTTGTAGTCAGTATGATGTTGAAGGGTGGTGAGAGGGAAAGCATTTAGTCTTTCACTGTTTGCTAAGATGTTAGCTGTAGGATTTTTTTTAGTAGATGCTTTATCAGATTAAGGAAGTTTCCTTTAACTCCTACTTCTTTGAAAGTTTTTTCTAATACTGAATAGATACTGAATTTTGTCAAATGCTTTTTTCTTCTCAAAGGATATGATCATGTAGTTTTCCTTCTTTAGTCTGTTTATATGGTAGAATATGTTAATTGCTTTTCAAATATTGACCAGACATTGCATTACTGAGATAACCCTACTTGGTTATTTCTTATATATTGCTTTATTTGATTTGCTGATTACATTGTTGAGGATTTTTCTGCTAATGATCATCAGAGGTAATTGGTTTGTGGGCTTGTGTGTGTGTGTGTGTTTGTGTGTGTGGCTTTATACTGTAGGTCTATCTTTTATCTGGGTAAAACTGGCCTCATAAAAAGTGTTGGCAAGTGTTCCTTTCTCTTGTTTTCTAGAAGGGATTGTGTAGAATTAGTGTTATTTCTTCTTTAAATGTTTTTTTTTTTGTGAATCCATCTGAGCCAACAGATTTCTTTCTCAAGAGATTTTTTTTTAATTTTTAATAATATGTTATTAATTTTATTGGGTATTTCATTAACTTTGTTGAAAATAAAGAATTTTTTTCCCCCAAATATGTTTATTTTATTTTTTCAGTGTTACAAGATTATGAAAGAGATGAATGAATAGAGATGCAAAAATCCTCAAACCATGGTGTTTGGTGCATGGTGTTCATGCACCACACCCAGTGCTCCATGCAATACGTGCCCTCCTCAATACCCACCACCAGGCTCACCCAACCCGAATTTTTTTTTTTTTTTTTTTTTTCCAACCCGAATTTTAAGTAAAAATTGTTTCTTTAAGAGATTTAAAACTGGTAGAGTTTTTTTTTTCCCCCAGTGGGTTTTCTTGGTTTGTGGCACTCAGTGGGTTGTTCGATTTCATCTAAGTTGTCTGATTTTTGTGTATAAAGTTTTCCTTAGTATTTATTTACTAATCTTTCGAAGTCTTTGGGGTCTGTAGTAATATTGTTTTGGTAATTTTCTTCTTTTTTTTCTTTGCCAGTTTTGCTTAGAGGTTTATCCACTTTATTGATCTTTTTAAAGAACTAGATTTTAGTTTCATTAATTTCCCCCTTTTTTTTTTGCTTTCTATTTCATTGGTTAATTCTCTTATATTTGTTATTTTTTCCCCCTTCAGCTTGTTTGGGTTTATTTTGTTCTTTTTGTTTGTTTTTTTCTTCAGGAGGAAGCTTAGGTTAATTATAGACCCTTTCTCTTTTGTAATATTTAAGTACTTGATACTATAAATTCCCTCTAAGCAGTGCTTTAATTGCAACCACACATTTTGATGTATTTTCATTTTTGTTCAGTTCAAAATACTGTAGTTTCTCTTGAGAATTGCTCTGTGACCTATGGATTATTGTGTCATTTACTTTCAAAGTATTTGGAGATTCTTCTGTAACCATTCTGTTACTGATTTCTAGTTTAATTTTGTGGTGGTTAGAGAATAGACTGTATGATTTCAGTTCTTCTAGATTTGTTCAGATTTATTTTACATCTCGGAATATGTTCCTTTATTAAGTGAATGTTCAGTGTGTGTGTTTGAAAAGAGTTGTGTATTTTATTGTTGGTATATTTTGCTGTTGGGTGTAAGTGTTCTATAAATGTCAATTAAATTCAGTTCATTGATGGTATTATTCTATTCTGCATCCTTGCTGATTTTCTGTCTGCTTGTTCTGTGTCTTGGAGGGTAGTGTTGGTATTTCCAAGTATAATTATGTATTTCTCCATGTCTTTTTTCAGTTCTATCAGTTTTTTTAGTATCAATGCTTCGGTTATTAAAAAATTATGATTGTGCAGTAGCATTAAGTATATTTATGAGATTATATAACTGTCATTGCTATCTGTCTCCAGAACTTTTTCATCATCCCAAACAGAAACTCTGTACCCATTAAACAATTACTCTCCATTTCTCCTCCCCCTGGTCCCTAGTAGCCTCAAATTTATTTTCTGTTTCTGTGAATTTGCCTATTCAAAATACCTCTTATAAATAGAATCATAGATTCGGGCATTATGGGTGCCTAGTGTTGTTCTAGAAAAGGAGCTGGAATCAATCAAAGCTTGAGTCAGGGAGATGGAGGAAGAAGCTGAGAAGCTAAAGAAGCTACAGAATGAGGTAGAAAAACTGATGAATATGAGCCCACCTCCAGGCAATGCTGGCCCAGTGATCATGTCCATTGAAGAGAAGATGGAGGACGTTCCATCTGTGTTGGCAATGGGGACTGTGGTGCATTAGCAGAAGAGCTGGAAGTACACTTTCATGGCTGTGGTTCAGTCATCCGTGTTACCATACTCGGTGACAAGTTTAGTGGCCATTCTAAAGGGTTTGCATATGTAGAGTTCTCAAAGAGTCAGTGAGGACTTCCTTGGCCTTAGATGAATCCCTATTTAGAGAAAGACAGATCAAGATGATCTCAAAACGAAGCAACATACCAGGCATCAGTACAACAGACCAGGGTTTCCCATGAGCCCGATACCATGCCTGGACAATCAACTACAACAGTTCCTGCTCTCGATTCTATAGTGGTTTTAACAGCAAGCTCTCGGGTCGCATCCTCAGGGGCCGGGCTAGAGCGACATCATGGTATTCCCCTTACTAAAAATAGTGTGTATTAGGAGGAGAGAGAGGATAAAAAGAGGAGGAAAGAAGGAAAAAAAAAGAATTAAAAAAGAAAAAAAAATGAAATCATACAATATTTGACCTTTTGTGTCTAACTTGTTTCATTTTATATTTTCAAGGTTGATCCATGTTGTAGCATGTTTCAGATTTTATTATTTCTAAAGAATTAATAATATTCTGTTGTATGTATAGCCCACATTTTGTTCACTTATTCCTCCTGCAGTGGATACATAAGTTGTTTGTAACTTTTGGCACAACATGTGAATAGTACTGCTATGAATATCAGTGTGCAAATGTCTATTTGAGTCCCTACTTAACAGTGTTTTGAGTATATATCGAGTAGTAGAATTGCTGGATCATATGATAATTATGAGGAATTTGAGGAACTGTCAAACTGTTTTCCACAGCAGCTGCATTTTTACATTCCCACCAGATAGGCACAAGGGTTTCAATTTCTCCACATTTTTGTTCCACTGGTTGTTATCTACTTTTGTTTGTTTGCTTGCTTGTTTGCAGCCATTCTAGTGGGTGCAAAGTGGTATTGGACTGTGTTTTTGATTTGCACTTCCCATAGAAAAGATGTTGAGCATCTTTTCATGTGTTTATTGACCATTTATATATCTTCTTTGGAGAAATGTCTGGTAAGTTCTTTGGCCCTTTTTGAATTGTGTTTTTTTTCTTTCTTTATTGAGGAGTTCTTGATATATTGTGGATATTAATCCCATGGCAGGTATATGATTTACAACTATTTTTTTCCCATTCTGTGCTTGTCTTTTCATTCTGTTGATAGTGTCCTTTGATGCACCCAAGTTTTTAAATTCTGATTAAGTCTACTTTATTTTTTCATGTTTCCTCTGCATCTGGTGTTATGTATATCTAAGAAATCCATTGCCATGTAGGTTTTACCCAGTGTTTTCTTCTAATAGCTTTATAGTTTTAGCTTTTATGTTTTGGTCTTTGAGCCATTCTGGTCTTTGAGTTATTTTTTGTATATGCTGTAAGGTAAGGATCCAATTTGATTGTTCTGCAGTTTTCCCAGCACCATTTGTAGAAGAGATTGTCAAAAATGGCTTTGGTACTTGTCAAAAATCATTTTACTATATAGGCAAGGGCTTATTTCTGGTCTCTCTGTTCTGCTTAATTGGTGTGTATACTAGTATTTTATTGGTCCTTTATGCTAGTACCGTAACTGTTTTGATTACTATAGCTTTGTAGGAAGTTTTGAATTAAGAATTGTGAGTCTTCTAATTTTGTTCTCTCTTTCAAGATTATTTTATTTATTTATTTATTTATTTATTTATTTATTTATTTATTTATTTATTTATTATTTTATTTATTTTATTTATTTATATTACTTGAGATTCCATATAAATTTTAGGATGGATCTGTCAGTTTTTGTTTTGTATATTTTGAAGCTCTTATTTAATTTTTTTTAAGATGTGTACAGATTTAGGTTTGTTTTGTCATCTTGGTGAATTGACCCTTCTATCATCATGCAGTTTGCCCCATTATCCCTGTTGTTCTTTGCTGGGAAGTCTCTTTTCTCCAATTTTAATGTAGGTACTTTACTTTTAATTTAATTAGTGTTTGCATGCAGTAATTTTTTCATTTTTTTACTTGAAAAAAAATTTTAATTGAAATAAGATATATTCACCGGAATTTGCCAATATCATAGGTCTTGTTTACTGTAGCTATATAAGAAGTTTATATTCTATTTCTTTTGCCTTTCCATATAAAGTTTAGAATAGTATTGTCTATATTGGCAAAAATATCTTGCTTGGACTTTAATAGGAATTGTGTTCAACCTCTTATCAATTTGTGGAGAATTGGCAGTTTTGCTATATATAGTTTTCTATATATAGAAATGGTATGTCTAAAAATTTACTTATATCTTCTTTGATTTCATTTATCAGCATTTTCAGTGTATATTTTTTTTTAGATTTACATCTTTTAGTTTTAACCTGCTTCTTTCGTTATGTATAGAGTAAGTTTCTTAGGTGCTATGTATAGGTGCACTTTAAAAAAATTCTTGAGTCAATCTGTCTTTTAATTGGCATATTTACTGTAATTTTTGACATTTATAGATTTAGGTCTTCCATTTTTATTTTTTGGCTTTTGTTTTCTATTATTGGTTCCTCTGTTGTGCTTTTCCTGCCTTTTTTTGGAGTATATGAACATTTTTTTAGTAGTCCACTTAACTATTTATTTTGAATTTATCTTTAATTTTTATATAGTCTTTTTGTGTGTGTGTGTGTGTTTGCTGTAGGATTGACCATTTACATACTTAGCTCTTTGCAGTCTACTTAGAATCAATATTTTACCATTTTAATTGGAATGTAGAAATCTGTTGTTCAATTTTCAAGTGCTTGGAGATTTTTCTAGTTATTTTCATCTAGTTTTTATTGATGTCTAGTTTCTGTTGTTGATTTCTAGCTTACTTTTATTGTGTTCAGAGAACATACTCTATGATTTCAATTCTTTTAGATGATTATTTTATGATTAAGTTTTCTAAATATGACTATTCTACTATTGCCAAGTAGTCTATAAATGTCAATTTGCTCTAGTTCATTGATGGTTTTGTTCATTTCTTTTAATTTTTACCGATTTTCTGTGTCTCTAGTCTGTGTCATTAGGAGGGTAGTTTTGCTATCTTCAACTGTATTTTTGGATTTATCCATTTCTTCTTTTATTTTTATCAATTTTTACTGCCATGTGTTTTGTAGTTAGGCACATATCATTCAACATCTTCCGGGTGAATCGACCCGTTTATCATTATATAATGTCTCTTTTTAGCCTTGGTAATTTCCTTCCTCTGAAGTTTGCTTTGTCTGCTATTAATATAGCCATTTTCTGTCCCTTTACTTATCCTTTTTAATCTTTATATTTAAGGTAGATTTCTTGTTGATACCATATAGTTAGGTTTTGGTTTTAATATATCCTGGCAACTTCTACTTTTTGTTTTTATGTTTAGGCCATTTAAATTTAATGTAATTATTTAGAAGTTGCATTTATTTCTAACGTTTTTTGCTTTCTTTCTCTTTTTTTATTCCTTTTTTTCCTGACTTCTTTTGGGATATTTGAATAATGTTTAGTGTTCCTTTTTTTTTTTTTTTTTTAAGATTTTATTTATTTATTTGACAGAGAGGGAGAGATCACAAGTAAGCAGAGAGGCAGGCAGAGCGAAAGTGGGGGAACAGGCTTCTTGCTGAGCAGGGAGCCCGATGCGGGGCTCGATCCTAGGACCCTGAGACCATGACCTGAGCCGAAGGCAGAGGCTTTAATCCACTGAGCCACCTAGGCGCCCTTAGTGTTCCATTTTAACTTCTTGAGTTGTCTCTTTGTGTAGTTTTTTAGTTGTTGCTCTACAGATTAAATACACCTAATCTTCTATTATTTACTTACAGTTACTTGTAACTGTTCAAGTGGATTGTGATCCTCACTGTCATCTATTAATGTGTATCAATAATTTTGAGAGTGAAAAGTTTTTAAACTTTTTATCTTTTTATTTGTAGTACAATGAGATTGGGTCCTAAAATGGGAGAGAAAATTGGGAAGCTGATAGTCTATGATCTAGACAACCATGAAAGTACATGTGTGTTTGGGACAATTAGAGGGATGAAGAAGTAATAGTTTAAGACATCTTTATAATTCATAATGGTGAATCTCTCCTGTGAAACAGTCTAAGAGCTGAATGTGTAGATTCATTTTAGGTTCTTATGATTCTTCCATAGAGTTTTGCTTGGTCATCTTGTTCTGAGTGGTCCATTGGCCTCCGTGTCCCATTTGTGGTAGACATCTGCTCAATGACTTTTGAGCAGTTGGACCTCCTATTGCGTCAAGTGAGTGAAGGGATGGATGGCACTGCTGACTGGCCTCCACCTCAAGAGAAAGAGTGCATGGCTGTGGCAACGCTGAACCTTTTACGACTTCAGGTATTAATGATTTCCTTTCCTCTCCCTCCCTTTCTAAGTGTCTTAGGTATTTGTAATAATATTTCTGTATATTGAACAGAATGGGTTTTAGCCTATTAAGTGAACTGCTAATGAAATTTTTAAAGTATTTGTATTTAGATTACTTAGATTAGGTTATTTAGATTATGATGGAGTATAATTTGTATGAGATTTAAAAATTCGGTCTAGTTAAATTTATTCTGGAAGTCAGTCTTTGCATGCAGGTAAGTGTATATGTATGGATTGTATTATTTCTGCAGTAATCAGCTTCTTTGTATTCATCATGGGGTCAGTCTTGAATTTACTGTTCTATGTGGAGGAACAACTGGGTGAGGCAGTAGATAATTGAGAGACCATCTGGATGTGCTAGCTAATCTGTCCTCTGGAGTGTAAAAGTTCAACACAGAAGCATGGGCTCCTTCCGGTAGTACCTCCATTTTGTCACAGGGAAGGTTAAGGTTAAAAATCAAAATAAGAAAA
The DNA here is from genome assembly GCA_028646535.1 of Procyon lotor. Classification (NCBI taxonomy): domain Eukaryota; kingdom Metazoa; phylum Chordata; class Mammalia; order Carnivora; family Procyonidae; genus Procyon; species Procyon lotor. The sequence continues at coordinate 20,905,105 of CM053609.1, read as the reverse complement.
GCTACAAAAATTTTTCCTTCCTCCCTCCCTTTCTCCCTTCCTTCCTCCCTCCCTTCCTCCCTCCCTTTCTCCCTTCCTTCCTTCTGTAAAACTATAGCTGAAATCTTTGGTCATCCTATTTCTCTTGGTAATAAAATCCTGTGACTGAATGTCAAGAGACTGGTTTTTCTTAACAAAGTAATTTTTCCCTTTATAATACAAGGATTTCTATGTAACCAATTTCTATGTAACCAATCATGTCCCCCTCTGCTCTCTCCCCATTTTTGCTTTGGTTTCTAAAAAGTACATAGATAAATATAATGTTCAGTAACATTAATCAAATTAACAGAAGTTTGGAGAGTACTTCTCGTTCCCAAAAGTCTTCTGTAGGAGCTCATTTATTAGGCCCGCTGTGGTCCCTTTCATGAATCTACCCAGTTGTTTGTCACTTCCTATGGTTTGTAGCATTGTTGCTGTTTGGTCAATACTATGGAGAAAGACCTTGTACATGTCTCAGGCTTGGTTTTTTTTGGCCCATATTTGCCTCATGCCATAAGTTTTTCTGTTGCTTTATTCCATCTTCCTAGGTCCTTATACTTTAGTTGTAAGTGAATTTTAAAAATTCACTTACAAAGCTTGATTCTTAAAAAGCATCCAATTTGAGAATCTTTATTCATTAGGTAAATTTAATTTTTTTACAGTTATTGTGATTGCTAATGTATTTGAATTTAGGTTTTCTGATTAGTTTTGTGTAAGTTTATTCTTCATTTTCTTATTTCTTGATAAAGTTTCCAAAACAGTTTTTCTTTTCAAATACCTTTAATTGTTCTTAAGCTTTTCAATTTGATTTCTGGACATTAATCATGTTACAAAAAAATTAAGTATTTCTTAATTCCACAAAGTGTTAAGTTAACCAATACTTTTCTTCCTGAAAAACATAGGTGTTATAGGATGCATTAAACCTATGCTTCCCTTTCCATCTGCTGTGTTTGAATTGTCAGGTAATCTGTTGTTACACTAGGTCTAAGACACACTGATTTGTGATGTTTATGTGCCCCTAAAAGAAAAATGCTCCCAATTGTGATATGTAAGATACATATTATTTTTAAAGATTTATTTATTTATTTATTTATTTATTTATTTATTTATTTATTTATTTGACAGAGAGAGAGAGAGAGAGAGAAAGAGATCACAAGTAGGCAGAGAGGCAGGCAGAGGGGGGAAGCAGGCTCCCTGCTGAGCAGAGAGCCTGATGTGGGGCTCGATCCCAGGACCCTGAGATCATGACCTGAGCCAAAGGCAGAGGCTTTAACCCACTGAGCCACCCAGGTGCCCCGACTTTTGACAGTTCTGCTTGAGGTTTTTATTGTAGCTGTTTTTCTCATTTTTAGAATTTATATTTGAGTTCATTGCATTCTTATCTTCTGGTTTTTATGCCTTGCTTGATCTCTAAGAACATTTACTTTTTTTTTTTTTTTTTTTAAGATTTTATTTATTGATTTGAGAGGGTGGGGAGGGACAGAGAGACTCCCAAGCAGACTCCATGCTGAGCGTAGAGCCTGACATGGAGCTCAATCCCACAACCCCAAGATCACCACCTGAGCCAAAACCAAAAGCTGGATGCCTGATTGACTGTACCACCCAGGTATCCCAGAACATTTACTCTATTTTTGGATTCATTCCAATGTTTGCATTGCTGCCTACTCTAGGGGCATGAGTTCTGCTTCTTATAAGAGCTTTGTCTTTGATTCTCACTTGTGACGTAGTGTGGCTTGTGCTTTCTGACTGTAACACTTTCAGGAGAGATCTTGCTAGAGGTATCCCTTTGCCTTTGGCTATGGTGATGTCCCTAGAGGGCAGTTTTGTATTTGTGTCTCCGAAGCATCATGTGTTTCTCAGACTCTGGATGTTTTGGTGTTCAATTCTTGACTTGTGATATCTATACCTAGTTGGTTGGTATGAATTTGATTTTATATCTGCTCATAAGGCAGGCCAGGTCTCTGATTTCTTGTGGGGTCTCTTTCTACCCAGAGCCTTCATGGTAGTGTTGCCTTCAAGTCCTGGCTGTGCTAGACCGGTGATCATGATGGTTTAGTCAGCAGTTGGATCTCATGCCTGAAGGTCTTGATCTGCTCTCAGAGCCCAGCACCTGTTAGCTCCTGCTATGTGTGTCTCTCTGAGTTCTGGTTTGGCCCTTGAGGAGTTTCCTCTTGTACTCTCAGCCTGGCTATATAATCTTTTAAAAGTTTTTTGTTTGTATTATATTCATTCTTTCTCTGGTACAGATGGTTGGGGTGGGGTAGAAGTTGCTGTTTAAGCTCTGCTGTTGATCTTGACATCTTTCATGTATGGAAAGTGGGCTTAAAAAATTTCTCTTAAAAATACCTTACCATCAATTCTCAGCTAGTATGGGTAAAATTTTTTAGTCTGGTTAAAAAATTCATATATCAGAACTTTTCCTTTATTATTTGAATAAAATGCAATTTGAGGTATTATTTAATCTTTAATAAGTTTTGAAATCCACTGTTTTTAAGGCTTCTAAATTAAAATTGTTTTTTCCCTTTCAGTTGCATGCTGCCATTAGTCACCAGGTTGACCCAGAATTCCTTGGTTTAGGTCTGGGCAGCGTCCTCCTCAACAGCCTGAAACAGACCGTGGTGGCCCTAGCCAGCAGTGCAGGCGTGCTGAGCACTGTGCAGGCAGCTGCTCAGGCTGTGCTGCAGAGCGGGTGGTCCGTGCTTCTGCCCACCGCTGAAGAGAGGGCCCGGGCACTCTCTGCTCTTTTGCCCTGTGCAGGTGGGCTTGGGTGAGGAGCAGGGATGGGAATGGGTTGGGCGCACAAGAGGGTGCCAAGAGGTGTTTGTGCTTACCTCACATTAGCAAAAGTGCTTTCCCTTTCTAGTTTCAGGCAATGAAGTTAACATAAGTCCAGGTCGTCGATTCATGATTGATCTCCTGGTGGGCAGCTTGATGGCTGATGGAGGCTTAGAGTCGGCCTTAAATGCAGCCATTACTGCAGAAATCCAGGTATGTTTCTAGGTCTGTGTATGTGAGCTGACAGAGGCAATTTTTACCTGGCAGTCATCTGAGATTGAAACACTGTACTCATGTGAAGAAATAGCAGCCTATTGCCAGAATTGAAAAACTGAAACATAAAATTTTTAGTAACATCCAAATATTTTCTGTAATTAAAGCTTTTTTAAATTTTACTAGTGAAAAAATTTATTGGGGGCACCTGGGTGGCTCAGTCGTTAAGCGTCTGCCTTCGGCCCAGGTCAGATCCCAGGGTCCTGGGATCGAGCCCCGCATCGGGCTCTCTGCTCTGCAGGAGGCCTGCTTCTCCCGCTACCATTCCCTCTGCTTGTGTTCCCTCTCTCGCTGTGTTTCTCTCTGTCAAATAAATAAAAAAAATCTTTAAAAAAAAAA
>CM053609.1:20884626-20901600 GCA_028646535.1 Procyon lotor | reverse complement strand
AGAAAAGAAAAAATTTATTGAGTTATTAAGTACAATAAAATATATCCACTTTTGTCTATTTAAAAGAATGTGACAGATATCCTAATCATATTATGAATCATTTCCATCACCCTAGAAAGTGCCGTTGTGCCTCTTTACACTCAAAGTTAGGGCTTCCCTGCATCCCTGAGATTAAATTAGTTTTGCCAGTTCTCAGTGTCATATATGTGGAATTATATAGTATGTATTGTTTTGTGTCTGCTTTATTTTGCCTTGATAATTTTCAAACTCCTCTACGTTGCTTTTACTGTTGAGTATTTCATTGTATGATTATGGCACTATTTGTTTATCTATTCTCCTATTAAAGGACATTTGATTTTTTTTTTTTTGATTGTCTAAAGATGCGTTGATCATGCTGTGTACAGTTCGTTAGTGAACATGTGTTTTTCTCTTGGGTAAATACTTTGAATTATAATTTGCTAAGTCTTATGATGAGTGTTTTATAGTTTCCCAAAGGGGCTATGCCATTTAATTTGAACCAGCCTATGTGAGAGTTTTAGCTCTTTCTTGACCTCACCAACATGAGTCATGTCATTCTTCATAAATTTAGCTATTCTGGGTGGGAGAGTGTGATTTTTAATTTACATTTGGGTATACTTAATAGTCATTCATAGCTTCTTTTGTTGCTTTCATAATTGCAATAGTTTTTTATTTAAAAACTCAAACTGATGAAATTAGATGAAATAAATATATTAAAAACAAAATAAGTCAGTCAGAAAAAGATAATTATCATGATCTCACTCATATGTGGAATTTAAGAAACAAAACAGGATCATAGAGGAAGAGAGGAAAAAATAAAACAAGAGGAAATCAGAGAGGGAGACAAACCATAAGAGACTTTTAATCATAGGAAATAAACTAGAGTTGCTGAAGGGGTGAGGGTGGAGGGATGAGGTAACTGGCCATTAGTTATTTTGGTTTAGGTACCTTAATTAGGAAGGCATGGGATGTAATGAACACGGAGTATTATATAAGATTAATGAATCACTGACCTCTACTTCTGAAACTGTTAATACATTATATGTTAATTAATTGAATTTAAATAAAAATTGAAAACATACCTAAATACTTTGATTAAATTGAAAAAATAGAAGAAATCATATATATAATGTTAGGAACAATGACAGTTCTTTGTGTAACTGTTATTTTCCAGGTACTGTGCTGTGTACTTTACTTATATTTTCTCTTTTAACTTCGTTAACTTTGTTGAATGGAAAAAGTGGTTTAAAATTCCATTTTATAGATGTGAACATAAGTACCCCAGAAGTGTAGTGACTGGCGAGTGGCAGGTTTGCTGACTCCAACACTCTTCCTTTTCTTCCTCTTCTCCACAAAGCTCCATGTGACAGCTTGCCTGATGGGAGCAGTGATAGTGAACAGGCAGAGGCAGTCCACATGTGGATCAGAGAGTAACCTTGACATGACCAAAGCAGTATTTTAAAGCCTATTATTTATGTACTTGTTTGTTTATTATTTATTTATTTAATTAGTTTCAGAGGTAGAGTTCAGTGTTCATCAGTTACATATAACACCCACTGCTTTTTACATTAAGTGCCCTCCTTAATGCCCATCATCCAGTTATCCCTTCCACTCACTCATCTCCCTTCAACAGACATTTCTCCAAGAAGACATACAGATGGTCACCAGACACATGAAAAAATGCTCAACATCACTCAGCATCAGTAAAATACAAATCAAAACCACAGTGAGACACCACCTCACACCAGTCAAGATGGCTAAAATTAACAATTTAGGAAACAACAGATATTGGTGAAGATGTGGAGAAAGGGGAACCCTCTTATACTGTTGTTAAGCATGCTTACTGATGCAGCCACTCTAGAAAACAGTATGGTGGTTCCTCAAAATGTTAAAAATAGAGCTACCCTACAACCCAGCGATTGTACTACTAGATATTTATCCAAAGGATATAAACATAGTGACTTGTAGGGGCACATGTGCCCTAATGTTTATAGCGGCAGTGTCCACAATAGCCAAACTATGGAAGGAGCCCAGATGTTCATCAACAGATGTGGATAAAGAAGATGTGGTATGTGTACACACTCACACACACACACACACACACACACACACACACACACACACTGGACTATTACTCAGCCATCAAAAGGATGATAGTGGGTATTAGGCTAAGCAAAATAAGTCAGTCAGAGAGGGACAAACACTATATGATTTCACTGATATATGGAATTTAAGAAATAAATGAACAGAGGAAGGGAAGGAAAAATAAGATGAAAATTGAGAGGGAGGCAAACCATAACTGACCCTCTACAACCTATTAATTTAGTTAGCAGATGTTTATTCTTCACTTCCTGTTGGAGAGAGGGAAGGACCTTTGAGGGGACGTGTTGGAGGGAAAGTATTACAGGGGGTAGAGAGAGGCTACAGAGATTAATATAGATTGTGATCTGTATAATAATTAAGGTACCTAAAACAAGATAACTAATGGCCATTTAAAATTGTTATGAAGTTACAAAAAGGCATAAACAAAAATCTCATCATTTAGGAATTATTAATACACCCGTATCCATTGTTAATAGTTCTGGTGTATAGTCTTCCAGATTTTTAAAGATGCAGATGTTTACTAATAATACTGATTATGATGCTATGATTAGTCTTAATGATATATCAGTTTGTGTCTTTGTTACTTATGAGGTCTTCTATGTTGAATATTTTATTATTTCCATTTGTTCTGTTGTTTTGGGGAAGTCTGTCATATGAAAAGGGAATTCCTTCTTATTCCTGTTTTTTTTTTTTTAACAACCTTGCTGAAGGGGTGAGGGTGGAGGGATGAGGTAACTGGCCATTAGTTATTGGCCAAACTCAAATTGACAATTTGAGTTCTAGATATTTTTACTAGTATAAATTATTAATTCTTATAGATTATAAGTTATTGAATATAAGAATGATAATTAGGAAAAGGTTCTGGAAATGAAATTGTGCTGGGTCAAAAGCATGCACATTTTTTTTTTTAAGATTTTATTTATATATTTGACACCACAAACAGCGGGCGGTACAGGCAGAGGGTGAGAGAGAAGCAGGTTCTCCTCTGAGCAGGGAACCCAATACGGGGCTTGATCCCAGTATTCTGGGATAATGACCTGAGCTGAAGGCAGACACTTAACCGACTGAGCCATCCAGGCACCTGAAGCGTGCACATTTTTGACCTTTCTGATTCATCTTACCTTCTTATTCTTAAGGGTGGGTGGCCCAGTTCCAGTCCCACTGCTGAGATCGAGTCTTCATCCCCACACTCCTAAGAACTGAAAAGGACTTTTGGGGTTAAGACTTTTGTTTTGGCTTTTGTCATTAGAAAATAAAGCCCAGAAAGGAAGAACTTTTTGGCTTTTTCACAGTAAATTTGGTCACTAGAGCAATACTTGGTACATAGTAAGTCCTTAGGAATATTGGTCACATTTGACTGGCAAATATACCTCCCATTTTTCTTTTTCACTTTTTTGTATATTCACAGAGTTGTGCAACCATCATCACAACTATCTAATTTCAGAACTCCAGAAATTTCATTGCTCCAGGAAGAAACTGTGTGCCTCTTAACAGTCCCCCTCTGTTTCCTGTTCCTCCCAGCCAGTGACAACTACTAATGTGCTTTCTGTTTCTGAAAGATTTTCTGGCTCTGGACTTTACAAATAAACTGATTTATATAATATGTGACCTTTTATGTCTGGCTTCTTTTTACTTAGCCTAGTGTTTTCAAAGTTTATTTATGTTGTACTTCATTTTTTATAATTGCTAAATAATATTCCATTGTATATTTTTTTTTCCATTGTATATTTTTTATTTATCCATTCATTTTGCTTATCCATTCTTCAACTGATGGACATTTAGTTGTCTCTACTTTTAAGTTATGAAAATGCTGTTATGAACATTTGTGTATAGATTTTTGTGTGTACATATTTTTTTTTCTTATAGCTATATGCCTAGGAATGGAGTTGTTGAGTTTTATGGTAACTCTATGTTTAATGTTTTGAAGAATGGCCAGATTTTTTCTTAAGTGGCTGTGCCATTTTACATTCCCAGTAGGAATACATGAGGGTTCTAGTTTTCCACATCCTTGTCAGTGCTTTTCTATTTTAGCCATCCTAACGGTGTAAATTTCCCTGATGACTAATGATGTGGAGCATCTTTTCATGTGCTTAGTAGCCATTTATATATCTTCCTAGAAGATACATCTATTCAAATCCTTTGCTTATTTTAAATTGGTTTATTTATCTTTTAATAGTTGAGCTGTAAGATTTCTTTCTATATTCTGAACATGTCTCATCAGGAATATATCCTCTCATTCTTGGGTTCTTGCTTCATGTTTGCAAAACAGACTGCATGTATGGGGATGATTACATTGGGTATTTTTGAGATCAGGAGTAAAGATTTCAGGGACTTCCCAGAAGGAAGCTGGAGACCGTCAGCAATGGCAGCCTGGACATTGGATTTATAGGACAAGTAGTGTGTTTAGAAACCGAGCACCTGCGTAATGGGATTTCAGACAAGTGGGCATGGACCAGTGTTTCAGGTGGTTTGTGGGTTAGTGCACAGAGACTGGGACATCTAGGCTGTGGGATCAGGGCTCAGTCCACGGTGCCTTCATACTTGCCACTAAAATAACTGGTAACTAGTTCTGTTTTATGTATTACAGGATATAGAAGCCAAAAAAGAAGCACAGAAAGAAAAAGAAATTGATGAACAAGAAGCCAATGCCTCAACATTTCACAGGAGTAGGACTCCATTGGATAAAGATCTTATTAATACAGGGATCTATGAATCTGTTGGAAAACAGTGTTTGCCTTTGGTTCAGCTCATACAACAGCTTCTTAGGTAAATAGTATTAGATATATTTTAACAGGATTATTATTGGTTTTCATAGTAAGATAATAAGATAATGAGATCTAGCACTAGGGTCTCAAAAATGTGTTTGGGTATTGAGGAAATACTCTGAAAGTTACCTAGGAATAGGTTTTGAGGTAAAGGGCAGACTTTTTTTTTTAAGTTTTTATTTTAATTCCAGTTAGTTAACTTACAGTGTTATATTAGTTCCAGGTGTACAATATAGTAATTCAGCAGTTTTGTAAATGACCGTGTGCTCATCACAAGTACTCTCCTTAATTTCCGTCTCCTGTTTAACCCATCCTCCATGCTCTCCACGCCCCCCGGTCTCCCCCCACTCCCGTTCCCTCTGGTAACCATCAGTTTGTTTTCTAATTAAGGATCTGTTTCTTGGTTTGTCTCTCTGTTTTTGTTTTTTTCTCCCTATTCTGCTCATTTGTCTTATTTCTTAAATTTCATATGTGAGTGAGATCATGGTATTTGTCTTTTTCTTTCTGACTTATTTTTCTTTGCATTGTGCTCTCTAGCTCAATTCACGTCATTGTAAATGGCAAGATTTCATTTTTTTGTGGCTGAATCAGTATTGCCTGATTCTTCTTTATTCATTATTGATGGACACTTGAACTGCTTCCATAATTGGGCTATTGTAAACAATGCTGCTATAAACATAGGATAGGGGTGCCTATATCCCTTTAAATTAATGTTTTTATATTCTTTGGGTAAATATCCAGTAATATGATTGCTGGATCATAAGGTAGTTCTATTTTTAACTTTTTGAGAAACCTCCACACTGTTTCAAGAGCAGACTTTTAACAGATGAGAAGAGAGGTTGGAGTGTGTGAGATAGAACTAGAGATTCTAAAGGTTTTCACACAAGAGAAAATTGGAGTGTATAAGATAGAAAAAGATTCTTTTTTTTTTTTAAAGATTTTATTTATTTATTTGACAGAGATCACAAGTAGTCAAAGAGGCAGGCAGAGAGAGAGGGAAGCAGGCTCCCTGCTGAGCAGAGAGCCCGATGCGGGGCTCGATCCCAGGACCCTGAGATCATGACCTGAGCCACCCAGGCGCCCCTAGAAAAAGATTCTTATTCTCATTAGTAAACAGTGGATGCAAATGAAAATCATCATGGTAGCATTATTTCTTTTAAAACTCATATCATTGCCTCATTGTGTATATCATAGATTTATGTCTATTACTTTCTAAGACAACTTTAACTTAAAAGCTGAAATAAATAGGGGCACCTGGGTGGCTCAGTCGTTAAGCGTCTGCCTATGATCCTGGAGTCCTGGGATCGAGCCCCGCATCGGGCTCTCTGCTCAGCAGGGAGCCTGCTTCTCCCACTACCATTCCCTCTGCTTGTGTTCCCTCTCTCGCCGTGTTTCTCTCTGTCAAATAAATAAAATCTTTAAAAAAAAAAAAAAAAGCTGAAATAAATAAAAGAATGGTGAGCATTATTTCTGAAGGCTCTATCAGGAGTAGATAGGAATTAATCAGAGTCAGAATATAAACATAGAAACCTTGGGCTGAAGTTACTGTACACTCTTTGGTGAAACATGTCAACCAGTGTTTCAGTGTCATTCAAATCAAAAAGACCAAAAAAAAGCAAGATGATTTTTGAAAGGCATTTGTTAGACAATGGAAAACTGTTGCCCCTCTATTTAACAAAGCTGTTCTGTGTAAACTTGGCTCCTGGTTTGTTTCATTTTCTCCACACAGGGAAAGTAGAGCCCTGGAGTGTTGGCTCAAGCAGCTAAGTCCAGAGAGCAGGGGGTTCTTGCATGCATGTTTAGAAAAGTGGCAGGTGGTATGCTGGTGGTATGGGGGCAACCTGCTTTCCATATGGAAGCACTGGAATTTACCTGACACACTGTGAACTTTTGAGAGGAAGTTTTAGAGCTAGTTCTTTACATAGATTTGAGCAAAGGCTAATTAAAGAAACTTTTTCCTATTTTTTTGTTTAATCTGATTATTGTTTCCTTTGATCAAGTATCTCATACATTCTGATCTTGAGTACAACAAATTTAAAATAAATTAACTCAGTGTAGTTGGTGGTAGTGGAAAGAGCTTGGGATTTGTTCCTAGAAAATTTCAGTTGTGACTGCTTGTATAAAATTGGCAAGTGAAACTCTCTTCGGTGTGGGAGAGAATTAACAGGAGTAGTGTTTACAGAGTTAATTAAGGATCAAATGAGAATGGATGTTGAGTGCTGTGTAATTAAAAGGTAAAGTTCTATGCAGAAGTTTTAAAGCATGAAGCATATATTTTGAGAAGCACTTTTTTGAGTTCTTGAATGCCCCACCCTTGGCTGAGGAGGCTGTGTTCCCTGTGGTCCCCTGGTATCTGGCAGAGAATGAGTGCTGGGTTCCCTGACTTTGGCCCATAGTAGGTTGCTCAGACTGTGTGTTCCTTGGTGTGGAGAGACCTGTTTTACCCACCTATGTCTGTTGCTATACAGTTTAGTGGTCACTTGCCACATTTGGCTGACTAGCACTTGAAATGTGTCCAGTATAGCTGAGACATTGAATTTTTATGTTAATTAAAATTCAGTTATTTTAATTGAATTATGACTTATTTATTTATTAAAACCCAAATTAGAAGACTTAGACCTGATTCAGCTGTGTGAAAACTTCTTTAGGTATGTTTGGGTTAACTGGGCCATATGAATTTAATTTTTCAGCTTTGCACTTATGAGTCTTAAGTTCAGATCATGTATTTTCAATGAAAATTTACTTATATGAATTGAGATGTGCTGAATGTATAAAGTACACAATGGCTTTTGAAGACTCTCTGAGAAACCTAATAAAAAATATTTCAGTACTTGGAGTTTGGATTTAGAAGTAATATTTTCAGTATATTGGGATAAATACATTATTAATACTGGTTTTTGGTTTCTTTTTATCTTTATTAATGTGACTGGCAGAACTTTTTATTTATTTATTATTTTTTATTTATTATTATTATTTTTTAAATTAGGCTCCATTCCCAATGTGGAGCCCAATATGAGGCTTGAACTCATGACCCTGATATCAATACCTGAGCTGAGATCAAGAGTAGGGTGCTTAACTGGCTGAGCCACCAGGTGCCCCTGGCAGAACCTTTTAAATAACATATGTGGCTCCTTGGCATTATGTTGCTGTTGAACAGCACTTTCTAGACTATTCTTACAGTTTGTCTTCTGAAACTTTGGCATGCAGGGAGGAGTTGGCTCCCCAGCATAATAAAGTGTACCTGCTTAAAAAAACACAAAACAAAAACAGAGCATGGAAATAAACAACAGCTTAGAAAAGTTTTTGGAAAATAGAGAAAGGAAGATGCATCAACACCTTTCTTACTGAGTGCCTATAGTCCAGGCTGTTTTCTTTCATAAGTGTGGATAAATGTGCCTCTTCCACTGTAGGAGACTTTGACATTTAATTTTCTTAGCTTAAGTGTGACCAAAGGTAGCTCAGTATGTTGACTTAGCTGATGCAGTTGTTGAAAAATAGTCTAAAAGTGGGAGAGATTATATAGAGTCATTTTGATTACTTTATTCCTTGGGAAGCAGGTTGAAGAAATTGCAGCTTGCCAAGGATAAGCCCATGAAACAGATTTCAGAGTAACTCTTTAGTCTTAAGCTGTCAAGGAGCCACAGAAAAACATTTATATTTGAAAATCAAGAGCTATGATTTTTTAAATTCGTGAACTCTATCAGAATTACACATTATAATTATGGTTCTGAATTTTTTTATTAAGGAAATAAGTTAAACTTTTTATATTTTATAGTGTCTTTTGCTCCTTCTTGTGTAGGATAAAACCTGTATTCTAGACCTGTTTTTCTACTGTGGGATCTGACTTGAGCCACAAACCATCAGTTAATAGGACTAAAAAGGAAGAAATGTGGGTTCCAGAAGGTACAGTTAGAACAGTAGTGAAATGCTCTGGTTCTGTGAGCAGCTTGCAAAGGAACAAGGGCAGAAAGTCAAGTCAAGACAAGGAAGGGGAATGGACACGGCGGATGATAGAATGCCAGAGATCCCAGATTCACCTGCTTAGTGGCAGTGCCAGGTGTCAGCTAGCTAGTCCTCTCCCTCCTGGCTGGGATAGGGTTGGTGTGATGGAGCCACATTGACAGCAGCCCAGAAGGAGGCTCTGCTTTGGCTCTTAATACCTCCACTAACTCACTTCCTTCTGTTCTTAGTACCAGGGATCAGGCCTGGTTCAACTGGTGCTAGGACTGTCTCTAGGTGGCAGAATGTCCCCTCTAATCTGCCTTCATACTCATACCAAACTTACCGTCCTCAAACACAAATAAGATATATTCCCCTTTGGAAATTTTTGCGGCTCGACATTGTGGAATCTAGTCTCAGCAGCCTGGCACTCTGTCACCTGTAGTGTTCATTCTCCTTCCTTCTCTTGTCTCACATTTCTTCCTTTTTTCACCCTGTTAACTCATGGGTTGTGGTGTAAGTCAGATCCCATAGTTGTAATTGGAGCCTTTGCTCCTTTCCTTGCTGTAGTATTCTTCAAGCATCTGTTACCCTGATCTGGTCTGTTTGTACCCACTTTCAGAGACTGGGTACTTTCAGAGACCTGGGTACCCCCTACTTTGCCCACCTAGATACTTACCTGAATAGGTCTCAAGGCAGATTTGTGAGGCAGATGCAGAAATGATGAGTGAATCTTGTCTTTAAAAATAGTGTCATATGCAAGTATCAAATGATCTCTCTGATATGAAGAACTTGAGAGGCAAGGCAGGAGTTTGTGGGGGTGGGGGAGAGAAATGAAACAGGAAGGGATGGGGAGGGAGACAAACTACAAGAGACTCCTAGACTCAAGAAATGAACTAAGGGTGTCGGGAGGGGGGGTGTGTGTGGGGGGTAGGGATAGGGTGGCTGGGTTGTGGACATTGGGGAGGGTATGTGCTGTTAAGTGCTGTGAAATGTGTAAGCCCGAAGACTCACAGACATGTACCCTGGGGCAAATAATACATTATATGTTAATAAAAATTAATTAAAAAAAATAGTGTCATATGTATATGTGAAATGCAGCTTTGGATAAAAGTAATAATACAGTTGGTTTTTTGTTTTTTTTTTTCTCAAAGGTTTGTACAGGAGTTTTCTATCATTTTGGACCATTCCACACAGCTCTTAGGATCACATTTGTAAAGCAAAGGGCATCATTATTTCTTTTGTAAATTCTGTGCTTCTCTGCTCAGTTTTAACTTAGGTTGTATTTATTGCAGACACACGTGACACATATTTGGGGAAGGAAACCAGCTGCAGGTTACCTGGGTGTATGACCTATATTTCTGATTTTAGTTTATGTTGTGATTTCTTAATACTTTTTTTTTAAACAGATGTAACTTCTTTAATTTTGCAATCCTCTTTCCCCTGCATAGAAACATTGCTTCTCAGACAGTAGCCAGATTGAAAGATGTTGCCCGTCGGATTTCATCATGTCTGGACTTTGAGCAACATAGTCGTGAAAGAACTGCTTCATTGGATTTGTTGCTGCGCTTTCAGCGCCTACTTATCAGTAAACTTTATCCAGGAGAAAGTATTGATCAGACCTCAGATATTTCTAGTAAGTTAATTAAAATTAAAATGTCTTGTGTGTATTTGGCTTTCTAATTTAGGGTTTTTTTTTTTTTTTTTAGATTTTATTTATTTATTTGACAGAGAGAGACAGATCACAAGAAGGCAGAGAGGCAGGCAGAGAGAGAGGGGGAAGCAGGCTCCCTGCTGAGCAGAGAGCCCGATGTGGGGCTCCATCCCAGGACCCTGAGATCATGACCTGAGCCAAAGGCAGAGGCTTTAACCCACTGAGTTACCCAGGCGCCCCATAATTTAGGCTTTTTGACATGCCTATTTTACATTCTCAGATAGGTAGTTCTTACACTATTAAATCTTACACCAATTTGAGGGGACTTCATTTTGCATCCACTTTTTTTTTGATGAGTATTATTAAACTTATCAGTATTTTTTTTTTCCCATTGTCTTAATATTTAAGTTCTTTGGTCATCAAAACTAGTATTCTTTATGTTCGGGTTTTATAGAAGATTTATCAGACTTATTGTACGTATCTGTTATGGAGCGTTAGATACTGACATAATATGAAAACCAAGTAGTGACAGTATTGGTATGTTACACTGGAAGGCCAGGTAGGTGTAATGCATGGAATAAATCAATGGAGGAAGCCTAGGTCTCAGTTATAGCTGGCTTATTAGCTGCTGGACATGGGACCAAGTTTCCTGGGCGCTGAAGGTTGCTCATCTATGGACTTGCAATAACATCTGAGGGTGCCTATGAGGATTAAAAAAGGATGATATGTAAGTGCTCCACTCTATGCATGACATAGAGGAGAGAGAGTACTTTCCATAAGCTTCAAAGGTAGTGGGTGGCTCTCCATAAGTTGGCTTTCTCTGTCAAGGATGGAAAGGTCTGCTGCTTGTGTTTAAAATATCTTACTTCCTGAAAGAGTTAGGCACTTGTAGATAGAAAAATTTCAGGTTGAAATAGGTAAACTTAGAGTCTGAAAGAGGTGCCCATCTCAAAGACATAAAGTCACAAGGACTGAAAAGCCATTAAGAGCCATGTAGGAAGAAAAGTTAAAGATTTTATGAGATTGAAAAATGCCCAACTTTGTTCATTGGGAGTAATTTGCAAGTGATAAGTCTTAAAATTTGATAACATTTGTATGTATTGGATATAAGATTTTAAAACTCTCTAAATTATGACTTTAGTATTTATACAACCCAAAGTTTCTAGGTATTATCTAGTACAGTGTATAAAAATTGATAACCAAATTCACTGTTTCTCAAACTATGTGATATAAAAAGAGCCAGGGATTAAGGGTTAATAGCTTCTGTTTATAATAATTATTATAGGTAAAAGATGTATAGATGAGGGTGGAATAGTGAATCAATGGAGTTTATTTACAAAGTAAATTTTAATGGTAAAAATGAAAAATTTTTAATCTTTCTTTGAGGTCCTGAGCTTATGGGTGTCGGTTCCTTACTGAAGAAGTACACAGCCCTTTTGTGCACACACATTGGTGATATACTACCTGTGGCAGCCAGTATTGCTTCCACCAGCTGGCGGCACTTTGCAGAGGTGGCCTGCATTGTGGAAGGAGACTTCACTGGTACCTTTTTTATATCCTCCCTTCAGACATATATTTATTTTCAGAGATTGATGAGACTTAAAGTTTATCCTTTCCTGATAAACCTGCATGCCTTTGCCCCATACATTTTCTAGTTCTGTTGGCCTTTCTCCTTTTGTTTTTTCACTTGCTAACAATTCTGTTGTTAAGCAACCTGGTGCAGGAATTGTGTCAATATAAATGTAATCAGTGATTTAGAGTAATATTACTATTATTAATATTTCAATAATGAGTTCATTAGTAATTGTCTAATTTTATTTCAGCAGTGTAGAAGTTAGTTGCTCCTTTCAGGACCTTAATAAATTCCTTTGTTACTTAATATGTTTTCAAGTTAATTCTGTGACAATAGAGCATTATTATTGAGTGCTTTTTTTCTGACAGTAAACTTAGTTTTCTGGAAACATTTAGTTTTCTGAATAAAAGACTCTAGTTAATACTTCTGTTGAAACACAGTGTTCTTTGAGAAGCATTCTTGTAACTCAGAGGGTTTTGTTTGATACCTTTATCTGTTCTTTCAAGATGAAAGATATAATAATCCTATAGAAATATGCTAAAAGTCAAGCATTCCTTATTTTGTGATTTATCAGAATTTAAACATAGAGCAAGCTTACAAAGTGGTTTAATAAGATACATGCTTATATTTAAATCTTAATGCTTTTTTTCCTTTCTTTTAAAATGTAGGTGTTCTCCTTCCAGAGCTAGTAGTTTCTATCGTGCTTCTGCTCAGTAAAAATGCTGGTCTCATGCAGGAGGCTGGAGCAGTCCCTCTGCTGGGTGGCCTGTTAGAACATCTGGATCGGTTCAACCACCTGGCACCAGGAAAGGAGAGGGATGACCATGAAGAGTTAGCCTGGCCTGGCATCATGGGTATGGCATCTTAACTTATAGAACTTCTAGTCAGGAAAGTTTTATCTTAATCTAACCTATTCTTGCCTTTTTATTTAAAAGAATGCTTCACAAAAAGAGACCAATTATTTGCCATTTTCATTGATGGCAGTGTAAGTAGAAAATGAGGATAATCCAAATCAGAAGAGATTGAAGTTATATTTAAGAAATATTTTTCTCTTAACAATGGTTGTTACTTTCTGAAATGAACTCTTTTAGAAAGTTTTGGAAAGCCCTTTCTTGGGTGGTGTCTCCAGAAGGTACTGTTGAAATGATTAGATATGGTCCAGTTTTGGAGGCAGACATCAATATGGGATGACTTTCTAAACTCATTTCTATCTGACATTACTGAGTTATGGAATTCCCATAGTCAGCTGAGCACTTCCTATAGGTATGGTCTATAGTGCTTACTGAATTGGAATGGAACTTGTCTTCTCAAAGTATCTAGCATTGAGATTTTGAATCTAAGACTATGTTACCACACTATATATGGTTCTGACTTCTTGAACTCATAAGATTAAATTGAGGTTGGGGTCCAACTTTGATTTTATAGGAAAGCTCAAGCAAGGTGGGCTTTTTCTTTTTGCATTGTAAACTGTTATCTTGTACCATTAGAGCTTCAGATAAGAAGTAACAAGTGTGCTGAAGACAATAACATTAGGATATCGAGCATAGTAGTTAATTTTTTATATTACTAATATTTTAAGCACCATTCTTCTACTTTTGTAAATTTAAATGTTACTTGTGTCTCCATATTCAGTATGGTCGAAGGCATTTAATCTGATTAGCAGTTCAAACTCACTCATTTAAAAACCTTTTTGTAAATGGTGAAATATAATACACACTCAAAAGTACAGAAAATAGCTCTTGTGATTGATCACAGAGAAAATCATTTAACATCCATCCAGATGAAGAAATGAAGTATTGGCAGGACCATCCTAAACACTGCCTCTTGTCACCTGAAAGATTCTCCTCTCTGGTCTTGTGTAGTTGCTGCTTCTCTGCTTCTCTTGATCATTTTATCATACAAGGATGTACCCCTTAACAACTTAGTTGTTTAAACATTCTTATATCTGTTTCTTGGTGGTTTGTAGGGTGTGCTCTAGTACAGAATGCCATAGGTACCACTTTTGTCTAAATCAGTTGACTGTGCCTGTGTTTGTTTCCGATCTTGCAGCTTCTCCCTGTGACTTCAGCACTTATTAGCACCCTCTAGTGCATTGCTGAATGGAAATTGTGATAGTGGGCTATCTTGTCTTGTTGTTAGGAGCAGAAGAAAAACTTTCCAAATTTCATACATGAAGTACAAAGTTTGTTAAGGGTTTTATTTGTAGAAACCTTTAAGTATTAAGGATGTTTTCTTTACTCTGCTTTGTATAGAGGTTTTAATTGTGAGTGGTTTCTAGATTTCATCAAATGCTATTTTGCATCTCAACGATCTATAATTTTCCTCTTTTTTCTATTAACTTGTGAATTATTGATTTTTCAAAAGTTAAATCCATTTCTGGAATAAAACTACCTAGGTTATATTATATTGTTCATATTAGTATACATTGCTGACCCTGGTTTATTTGTTGTTGTTTTTTTTCCAACAGTTTGCATCTGTGTTTGTGAATTATAATTTTCTTTTCTTTTAATGCCCTGTATGTAGGTTGCTGATAATCACCACCCCTCCACTAACAAAGAAGCTATGATTTAGGAACATGGCAGCTTCCCATGCAATCTCTTTTAATTTCTGTTTTGATCTGTCAACTGAAAATGGTAGCTAATTGGGAGAAATTGATGGGTTCAGTAGTACAAAAATATAATAGACATTCAAATTTTGATAAGGCAGGTTATGTTAGTCTCTTAGAGTTAGAGAATGTTCTTTGCTCTTCTTTGAGAAGGGTATGTATAAGATTGGTAGAATTTGCCAGATAATCATCTTGATCTATAGTCTTCTTTGTGAAAAATTTCTCTTGATTTGGGGGTGGTGAGGTAGAGTGGAAACCCAACTTTTTTTCTTTTTTAACTATGGGAGAATATACATAACAAAGTTTATCATTTTAACTATTTTTAAGTTTTCAGTTCTGTGGTATTAGGTACATTCACATTATTGTGCAACCATCACCACCATCCAGTTTCAAAACATTTCATCTCCCCTCAACTGAAACTCTGTACCCATTAAACACTAACTCCCCATTCTCCACTTCCCCTCAGCCCTTGTACCACCATTCAACTTTGTTTCTATGAATTTGATTACTCTAGGTAAGTCATATAAGTGCAATCATATAGTATTTGTTCTTTGGTAATGGGTCTATTTTACTTAGCATGTCTTCAAGGTTCATCCATTTTGTATCATATGTCAGAATTTCCTTCTTAAGGCTGAATAATATTTCATATTTTTTCAAACGAAATGGTTTATCTGGACATTTGTTGATGAATACTTGGGTTGTTTTCACCTTTTGGCTGTAACTAATGCTGCTATGAACATGGGTGTGCAAATGTCTGTCTGAATCCCTGCTTTCACTTCTTTTGGGTATGTAGCCAAAAGTGGAATTGCTGGGTCATATGGTAATTTTATGTTTAACTTTTTGAGGAACCGCACCATAATGTTTTCCATAGTGACTGTTCCATTTTACATTCCCATAAACAAGGTACAAGAAAGGGTTCTAATTTTTCATATCCTTGCCAACACTTTTTTTAAAGATTATTTATTTACTTATTTGACACAGAGAGAGACACAGAGAGAAAGGGGGAGCATAAGCAGGGAGAGTGGGAGAGGGAGAAGTAGGCTTCCCACCGAGCAGGGAGCCTGGATGTGGACCTCAATCCCAGGACCCTGGGATCATGACCTGAGCTGAAGGCAGATCTTAATGACTGATCCACTCAGGCGCCCCTTTTTTTGGTTTTGTTGATAATAGCCATCCAAATGTGATGAAATGGTGTTAGATTGTAGTTTTGATGTGATTTTCCTTTTTTTTTTTTAAAGTTGTGTTCTTCATTTACTCTTAAAACATACTTCTGTTGTGAAATTAATACTAACACAATTAAAAAAAAATTCAACATTATTTCTGAGATATAAACTTGGTATATTTATTTTTGTGTCTAGAAAAATCTATTATCTATCTATCATCTATTTTTCCATCTACCTTGATATGAAACAGCAGGATAGTCAAAGGGTGTGCATAACATATCATCTTGAATTATTATTTTATTGATGAACGTTGTAATGTCTTCTATTTTTTGCTATTACAAAAAATCTGGGTTGAGTTAAACATGCTCATAACCTGTTTCTTGGTGAATATATTATTATAGATTTCTGGATTATCTGAAATTAATTTCATTAAATATTCACAAACTTTGTTTCAAAGCAAGTATAATACTTATCAACAGCAGTATGTGTAAAAAAAAAAAAAAAAGTTAATTCTTCCTCTCCCAGGAATGAATACAAATTTTGACTATATTTTCACTCTTATTTGGCTATAAATGGGACATTCTCACATATTTTCATTGAATCTCTTAGTTTTCCTTCACAAATTACTCACTTTTTATTAACAACTTAGATTTATTTCCTTATTTGATATTGTAGAACTTTTCAAAATAAATTCTGACTACAAGTCCATTGCCCAAGATATAAATTGCAAATATTTTCTCCCAGCCTATTAATCATGTATTTTGCTATCGTTCAAGCATTTTAGCACAATATCTATAACTTAGGATAGTTAAATGGATTGACATTTTTCTTTATGAATTGTGTCTTTAAATTGTCATTTAATAAGTTAATTCTACCTAAAGGAAATGTAACCATACTCAAATATTTAGCTGCTTTTTGGTTAGTTTGTACTTTGAATTGCCCTAAATTATGCCATAACTTAATTTTGAATAAATATATTTTTTAAATTTTTATTAACATATAATGCATTATTTGCCCCAGGGTACATGTCTGTGAATCCTCAGGCTTACACATTTCACAGCACTTAAGAGCACATACCCTCCCCAATGTCCACAACCCAGCCACCTTTAGTTCATTTCTTGAGTCTAGGAGTCTCTTATGGTTTGTCTCCTTCC
>CM053609.1:20849163-20884126 GCA_028646535.1 Procyon lotor | reverse complement strand
GTTTCCTTTGCTGTGCAAAAGCTTTTGATCTTGATGAAGTCCCAGTAGTTCATTTTTGCCCTTGCTTCCTTGTCTTTGGGGATGTTTCTAGGAAGAAGTTGCTGCAGCTGAGGTCAAAGAGGTTGCTGCCTGTGTTCTCCTCCAGGATTTTGATGGAGTCCTGTCTTACATTGAGGTCTTTGATCCATTTTGAGCCTATTTTTGTGTGCAGTGTAAGGAAATGGTCCAGTTTCATTCTTCTGCATGTGGCTGTCCAGTTTTCCCAACACCATTTGTTGAAGAGACTGTCTTTTTTCCACCGGATATTCTTTCCTGCCTTGTCGAAGATCCATTGACCATTGAGTTGGGGGTCCATTTCTGGGCTCTCTATTCTGTTCCATTGATCTATATGTCTCTTTTTGTGCCAGTACCACACTGTCTTAATTATTATAGCTTTGTAATATACCTTGATGTCAGGAATTGTCATGCCGCCGACTTTGGTTTTCTTTTTCAATATTTCTCTGGCTATTCGTTGCCTTTTCTGGTTCCATATAAATTTTAGGATTATTTGTTCCATTTCTTTGAAATAAATGGATAGTATTTTGATAGGAACTGCATTAAATGTGTAGATTGCTTTAGGTAGAATAGACATTTTCACAATATTTGTTCTTCCAATCCATGAGCATGGGATGTTTTTCCATTTTTTGGCGTCTTCCTCAATTTCTTTCATGAGCACTTTATAGTTTTCTGAGTACAGATTCTTTTCCTCTTTGATTAGGTTTATTCCTAGATATCTTATGGTTTTGGGTGCAATGGTAAATGGGATTGACTCCTTAATTTCTCTTTCTTCTGTTTTACTGTTGGTATATAGAAATGCAACTGAGTTCTGTGTTAATTTTATATCCTGGTACTTGACTGAATTCCTGGATGAGTTCTAGCAGTCTTGGAGTGGAGTCTTTTGGATTTTCCACATAAATATTTATATGTTTGAAAAGGCAGAGTAGAAACTGCAGCCCCACTCTTTTTCTTTGGCCATCCAGTGTCCATTCTTAGAGGCAGCCATTGAATAATATCAGTTTCTGTCTTTTTTTTCTTTTGTTTTTTTCCCCCTTTATTTCTTTATTTTATTAACATGTAATGTATTATTTGTCCCAGGGTACATGTCTGTGAATTGTCAGGCTTGCACATTTTGCAGCACTTACCTTAGCACATACCCTCCCCAATATCCATAACCCAGCCAACTTTTCCCTACCCCTGATGTGATTTTCCTTGACGGTTAGTGATGTTGTACATTTGTTCTAGTGCTTATTGGCCATGTGCATATCTTTGAAGAAATGTCTATTCAAGTGTTTTTCCTATTTTTGAATCAGGTTTTATTGTTACTGAGTTGTAGAAGTTTGTTATAGTTTGTTATATATTTTGGATATTATAATTTTCACCTGTTTTCTCCTGTGTGTGGATTGCCTTTTCATCTTGTTGATAGTGTCCTGTAATGTTTAATTTTGATGAAGTCCAACTTACTTATTTTTTCTTTTGTTGCCTACCTGGTGTTTTTTCTAAGATATCATCGCCAAATCCTATGTAATGAAAGTTTTCCCCTGTTTTTCTTTTTTTTCTGAGTTTGATATTTTATAGCTTTAGCTCTTTATTTAGCTCTTTAATCTATTTTGAATTCATTTTTGTATATAGTGTAAGGTAACGGTCCAAATTGATTTGTTTGCATTAGGATAATCAGTTTTCCTGATGCCAGTTTTGGAAAAGATTGTCCTTTCCCCATTGAATGGTTTTGACACTCTTATATGAAATCATTTGACCATACATATATGTGAGGGTTTATGTCTGAGCTCTGTATTCTATTCCATTGATCTAAATGTCTGTCTTTATGCTGATGACACACTGGTCTCTATTATTTCTTCTTTCTTAAGGTTTAATCTGATATTTTTCTAACTTTTAGAGAAATGTTTATTAGCACCATGATGTTTTTATAGTGTTTATTATGAGAACACAGATAAAAGTAGAGAGAATAGGTAATGAACCTGGTTTTACATGTATTCACATTACTAGCCTCTCCTGCATTTACTGTATTGCTTGATTGAATGAATGATTGAATCAATTTACAGCATATCTCTTTAAAGCATTTTGACAAATATTACCTGTTAATGATCAGAACTTTTTTTGGTAATGAAACCATAATGTCATTTTTCTGTACAAAATTAATAATGATTCCTTAATGTAGCATGTCG
This sequence comes from Procyon lotor, assembly GCA_028646535.1. Lineage (NCBI taxonomy): Eukaryota > Metazoa > Chordata > Mammalia > Carnivora > Procyonidae > Procyon > Procyon lotor. The sequence continues at coordinate 20,881,904 of CM053609.1, read as the reverse complement.
TCCATGCTCAATTTTCTTGGATTATGTAAAAATGCCTTTTTATTTTATTTTATTTGAATCAGGATCTAAACATGTTTTGTATGGTACAGTTGGTTGATATGCCTCTACTCTCTTTTTCCATTAACAGTATATCTCTAGGCCTTTCTCTCCTTCTCTTTGGTTATACTATTTATTTGTCACACAAACAGGGCATTTGTTCTGGAGAATTTCACATTTTCTGAATTTGGTTGATTGCCTTCTCTTTTTCTCGTCTAATGTCTATCAGTTACACTCTCTTTAAACAGCTGTACGTACAGGGTTGATGAGATTGAATGCACATTTGGATTCAATTTTGGTTAGAGTGTGTCTGAGGTCATCATGCTGTGTGCTTCTTGTTTCACTGCTTCTGAGGCCTGTGATTCAGGGTGACCCCACCTTCAGTTCTGTTCACATGGACCAGGGAGTTCATACACAGTCTGTCCTCTCTCATATTCCCTAGTAACCTTGGCCTCAGATGTTTGGTTAGCACGAGGTATAATTTGCACAACTAGGACATGATCCTAACTTGATTCCCCTCCTCAGTCACCTCCGTTTATAATTTTTCAAATACTAATTAGTACTAATTAGTGGCTTAGTACTCTAAAAGTGACTGAGGAGGTTTCTTACTTCCCTCCTGCCTCCCTTCCTTCCTCCCTCCCTTCCTTCATTTTTTCCCTTCCCTTCCCTACCCTTTCCTTTCTTTCATATCATTATGAACTCATAAAATTTTACTGATTTGATGTTTACTAACTTATTTACTTTTTAGCTTTTCCTTTTTCCTAGTAGATATATTTAAAAGTATTAATGCTTTTACATAAACATAAACATATGTTTAGCTGTATGTGTTGATCTTTAGTATTTTCATTATTGTCCATTGTATTTTTTTTTCCATAGTCTTTTTCTGGGAAATTTATTTCATAATTTCATAATTTTCGAATATATAGAGAAATTTTATTTTTGTTACCTATTGTAATTTAATTGCATTGTAGTCAATGTATATGCTCTGTAGCTTTATTTCTTTAAAATTTTTAAGATTTGCTTTATTGCTTGGTATATGGTCAGATTTGCTATTCATACTACTCAGGTGAAGTTTTTGTTTTCGTTATAAATCATTCCATATCTTTTTTTAAAGATTTTATTTATTTATTTGACAGAGAGAGAGAGATCACAAGTAGTCAGAGAGGCAGGCAGAGGCAGGTGGGGAAGCAGGCTCCCCGCTGAGCAGAGAGCCTGATGTGGGGCTCGATCCCAGGACCCTGAGATCATGACCTGAGCCAAAGGCAGAGGCTTTAACCCACCGAGCCACCCAGGTGCCCCAATCCATATCTTTAGTGAATTTTTGTTTGTGGTATTAGTTATAGTGAGAGGTATATTAATCTCCCATTATGGTTATGGATTTGTCTAGTTCCCTTTGTAGTTCTTTTGCATGATTTGTTCTAGTTGTTTTATCTGTTGATCTATTGATTCATTGATTTTGTTTTCTGTGTATACAGAGTCATTTTTTACAGGTCAGAACTGTAAAAATAATGAGGAGGTGACACAAATCCGCAAAGCTGATTTGGAGAACCACAATAAAGATGGAGGCTTCTGGACAGTGATTGATGGGAAAGTGTATGATATAAAGGACTTCCAGACCCAGTCATTAACAGGAAATAGTATTCTTGGTAAGGTCTCACTTTCTACTTCATAGTTAAAAGTTGTAGCGTGCCGTTTTGAGCAGAGCATTTGGCTTTTAAATGATTAGTTGAATATTGTTCCAGCCCACGCACATTTTAATCTGCTGGTAACTTTGGTGTCTGTCCTATTAGTGAATTCAAGCACATTTGAAGAATTTCTCATCATTATGCATTTTTTTGTGTGTTTGTTTCAACACTTGTTGGAACTTGTTTCAAGTCTGAGTTGGCCCAAGCAGCTCTGGGAGAAGGTGGAAGATCATTATACTTTGATAACCCTCACATTGGAGTTAACCAGCCTGATCTTTCCTCCTTGACAATTCTACTATAGGTGTCTACGGATATTGCACTGAAGTAATGTTGCTTTTATCTTTTTTGTTTTAGCTCAGTTTGCAGGGGAAGATCCAGTGGTAGCTTTGGAAGCTGCTTTGCAGTTTGAAGACACTCGGGAATCAATGCATGCCTTCTGTGTTGGCCAGTATCTGGAGGTGAGGCTGTGTGTAGTAGGCATCATGGTGGACATCAGGGCAGACCCTCTCTGTATTATTTGTGACAAGTGGTTTTTGTCATGAAGTACTGATAGCTGAGCCTTTTGGTGGGGGTATATGTCATTAAGTGACACATGTGAAGATCCTTTAGAGGTTTTTTTTTTAAATAAATGAATTTACATTTATCCATGTTAAGATTTATGAAGGACTGGTATTGAAAAATTATTTCAAAAATTGTTAAATTATAATAAATGTGGACACTTTTCCACATATAAAAAAGAGGTTAACCTTTGGTCTTTACAATTTCATTGTAAGCTTATGTAAAAATTTGAAATGGCTTACTCTCTTGAGATATTTTGGGAAGAACTATCTACTAGCAAAAAAAAAAAAAAAGAACTATCTACTAGCATAATTCTTTAGAATAGAATTATGTCCTATATATGCATGACCTTTGGAATTTATATATTGGGATTGGTTTTCCAGGTATAGATCCAGAAGTAATAAAATTTATTAAGTGCCGCATGGGTAGTACTTAAAGCATTCATGAAGGGGAAGATTGACTTTGCTTGTAAATTATCATCTAATATGACTGGCAAAGTTTATTTTCATTTGAACTCTTTCTAATTGGGTTTCCTTTTTGTTAGCATCAATATATTTCTTCCACTTATGTGGTCATAGTTTACTACTCACAGCAATCCTTGTCATGTTTTTGTCTTTCTTGGGGTTATTTATGTATGTAACAATTCAGTATATTTTCTGAAGTATTGTTATACAGTCACTCTGGAAACTTCTGTTTGATTTTGTAAGGAATCCTCTAGCTAACTTACTTATCTGAGCTTTGGTTTTACCACCAGTAGACCTGTTGTTTACTATCTGCTTTGTAAGGAGTGCATGGTTTATATCTTCTGTTATTTTGGCAGCAGCATGAGCTCACCAAAATAGGATGTAGAAAGAGGGTCTCCACAGCACCTGCTTCTCTTCCTGATGGAACTTTGTCTTCCAAATAGGATATAAGCTATTGCTTTTTTTTGGTTTTATGCTTTTAATTAACCCTATTTTCCCAGACTGATGATGCAATTTATCTTTCCAAGCCTGACCAAGAAGTTGTTACCATACCAGATCTGGGAAGTCTCTCTTCGCCTCTGATAGACACAGAGAGGAATCTGGGCCTGCTTCTCGGATTACATGCTTCCTATTTAGCTATGAGCACACCGCTGTCTCCAGTTGAGATCGAATGTGCCAGTAAGAAAAATTTTGCTTTCTGCTAACAGATTAGCAAGTTATTTTAACTGAGACATAAATGCCATTTAGAATAGGAGATGAAGAATCAGTGCAGTTTTTGGTGAGTAAAAATAAGGATAGTGAGACAAAGAGACTTAGCCAATTGAATAGAAATAGATGTTAGTGGCTTTCATTTACTCTCATGACCTGTGGCGGCAGAGGAAGTTAACAGGTACATAGGAAGATCAGTCCTATGGGTGCTCTTTTTTGCCTCCTGTGACAGATGGGCTCAACTTGGCTGTCTTCTCCATGTGACATGGATTGGCTGTTTCTGTTGGGAATAGCATTCTGTTTGAGAATTATGTTTTTACTAGATTCAAATCAAATATATTTTAGGATTGCAACCTTTTTAATCACCGAAAGTTATAAAATTTCTCCATGTAAATGGGTTAAAGTTCTCTTTGTATATTTATATATTTCTCTGTCTTCCAACCATCCCCAAAACATTATTGAGTAAATACATATGAGTTACCTTGCTAGGTGCTCAATGCATTAGGCATGAATTAAACATCTCTTGCCTTTAGGTGCTTTTTGTGTGTTGATGAGCCAGATGGTATAATAGATCAGTACACAGGATGATAGAGGATAAAATAGAGACATTTGTAAGTGGTTCTGATGGGGAGGAAAACCCTATCAGAGATGGAGGAATCATGAAATTGGAGTCCCACCAAACTGGGTGTGTGGACCTTCTGGGCAGAAACACATGTGTATGAGGGGCATTGTTGAAAAAATCAGGGCTTCCAGTTGCTTGTATATGTGCACTGTCAGGAGAGAAGGATGGCCTTGGTACCTGGTCAGCCCAGTCTTCTGAAACAAGCCTTTGGTGTGCATGCTGGGTATTTTGCTATCCACAGAGCCTCTGAGGGCAGGGAGGATAGAGGTTGGATTCATCCTCTCCCTCAGAGACTTGTACTGTGGGGAAAATAGGCTTCTTCTAAATCAGCAAGGAGAGTGGGAAATGAGAAGAATCAGAGGAGAGGAGAGCAGAAGGTGCTATGGGCCCTAGTGGAGGGCCTAATCTACTCTAGGGCATCAGAAGCCACCTTTAGAGCAGTATCTTTGAGAGATTAGGTAGAGTTCTAAATGTAGAGAACCACGGAAGGTCATGATCAGATTTGTGCTTTAGAATTAATGTGGCACTTTGGAGAATGTTCCTGAATGCTCTAACATCCAAATTTCCAGTAAAAGAGTGTTGAGTACATTCCAGATTTGATTGCTTGGGTTTTAGAGGACTATTTTGATAATATAAGTCACTGGAAAAAAATTGTAGCAATGTACAAACTGACTTTTCCATTTTTTGGTTGAACTTTTACTCCAGTTATCATAGCAGTAAGAATGAGCATTCACATTTGCACTGAGGAATAGCATGTTCTTGAAGGTCTGGCCATGCCTCACACAGGTTTCCTTTATAGTCCACTGGATCTCCAGCCTCCCAAGGATCTGTCTCTTAATAAGATCCCATGTTGTATGTCTAGTAGTCACTCATTTTTATTACTGGATTAATGCTCTAGGGAAATGTGGCCTGCCCTGATCATGTTTTCCTTTGTAGACCCCTTCTTATGTGCTGTTTTCCTACCTGGATGCTCAGTGTTTTTGTCTTTATCTAGATTTCAGCTCAGTTGTCACTTGTACAGCAAATCCTCTACTGAATCTTTGAATAGTGGAGGTCTTGATGCTATACACAGTGTAATACTTTGTAGCATACAGTTATCCCGATTCAGGTTGAATGATTACTTGTGTAAATGTTGCCCAAACGGTGCTCTCCCTGTTAGAATGCAAAACCCCAGTCTTCACACAGTATCTGTGGAATCTGTCAGCTCCATGCTTGACCAGGTATCTGAGTAAATTTTGGGCTGAAACTGTTATACTGAGTTCTGACACCATGCTTAAGATGTAGTGAAGAACCAGAAGTGTTACCTGTTTTTCTGAAGATACAGGAATTATAAGCCAGTTTGTGTAAATATGTTAGATGTGACTCTTTAATATGAATGATGCAAATTTTCTCCTTATAAATCAGCTATTCAGTTCTTTATCTTTTATTTCAGTATTTATTTTCGAATAGTGCAGTCAAGTTTCTTTTTAATGTTTTCATATGCACTTTCTAGAGTGGCTTCAGTCATCCATCTTTTCGGGAGGCCTGCAGACCAGCCAGATCCACTATAGCTACAATGAGGAGAAAGATGAGGACCATTGTAGCTCTCCTGGGGGCACTCCTGCCAGCAAGTCCCGACTCTGCTCCCACAGACGGGCCCTGGGTGACCATTCCCAGGCATTCCTGCAAGCTATTGCTGATAATAATATCCAGGATCACAATGTGAAGGTGAGTGAGGCCTTCCTGCACTTAGTGTTCTTTTGTTTACCTTAAGACTTTGATGTGTGAACACCTTCATGTTCTTTGATTGGCTTAGCACAGACTTAGTTTATTTACATATTATTTGTGAAGCTGGTTTTGAGATAGGAGGCTGGTTTGGTGCAATATGCCGGTGATGTTTTAGAAGGATTGCTGATTGCAAGTGCATCAGAAATTGTTGCATATAGTTTGCAATTCATGGTGGCATGTTAGTGTGGCTCTGAAGTTACCTCCAGGTGTTTCTGTTATAGGACTTTCTGTGTCAGATAGAAAGGTACTGTAGGCAGTGCCACTTGACCACACCAATCACGTTTCCTCCTGAGCATCCTGTGGAAGAGGTTGGCCGCTTACTGTTGTGTTGCCTTTTGAAGCATGAAGATTTAGGTATGAAGCTTGATATTTTAGCTATACTATACATTTTTTGGCTGACATGCAATATGCATTCATTCTTACCCTGCCCCTTTTTAAAAATGTTTTTATAGGTCATGTGGCATTGTCTTTAGTTCATGCAGGAACACTTGGTATTGAGCAAGTAAAGCACAGAACATTGCCTAAATCAGTAGTGGATGTTTGTAGAGTTGTCTACCAGGCAAAATGCTCACTCATTAAGGTAAGTACATTTTTATTCTCTTTCTTCTGTGCTTTGCAGACTGTTGGTAAAATAGTTGTTGTTAAATTGTCTTTTCATATTTAACTTTGTAGACACATCAAGAACAGGGTCGTTCTTACAAGGAAGTCTGCGCTCCAGTCATTGAACGTTTGAGATTCCTCTTTAATGAACTAAGACCTGCAGTTTGTAATGATCTCTCTATAATGTCCAAGTTTAAACTGTTAAGTTCTTTGCCCCGTTGGAGGAGGATTGCTCAGAAGATAATTCGAGAACGAAGGAAAAAGAGAGGTAAGAATGTAAAAGGTAGGAAAGTGCAAAGTGTGTGGTTTGCCTCCATATAATTGAGTCTGTGATTTGAATGATGCTCTTCACTACTGGTCAGTACATGTGGATTTCCACAACTCCATAACATATTTGTTATGTGTATTTATGATTAAATATACAGATCCTGCTTATTTTTCCAAGACATCAGATAATGATGCAACTTTATGATTGAGGGTATTATGATTTGGTATGTAATAAGTTGAAAAAGGTAATTACCTATTGAAAAAGGTAAATACTATAAGCTTTATTAAATTGAGAGAGAAAAGGAATTTTTTTTTATCGTTTATCTTGGTAAATGAGATATATGGAAACATTTAATTTTGCAGTTAATCTTGCCATTCTTGTAAAGAAATGTTTTTCTTTGGAAATATTGAGTATTCTGATACATGGGGAATTGTTTTAAAAGTAGCTAGAAGAGTTACTAATATTTTCAGGAAGCAGCTAAACAGTTGCTAGGATATGGAAAAGACTTTTTGCATTAAATAACCAGAATCTGAGTATAAGTATATAAAAATACTTTGAATTTGGTTAATGGTGATCATAAACATGTCTACAGAAATTTCTGATTCTATTCTTATGAATTATACTGATTTATTGACATATCAGCTTATTAAACAATATTAATTACTGAATTTTTTTTTATTACTGAGTTTTAGATGGACATTATGTACAATGATGCCAAGAAAGATTAAGTTGTGTTAGAAGCTATCCTGAATTGATTGTTCTTGAGCAAACACTTAAGCCACAATAATTTGCCTAAATCCTAGAGATGCTCTCGGTTAGGAAATCATGGTAGGAATGCTTCTGAGATCCTCGCAGCAGAGGCACAGGCTGGGAGATGGCCATCTCTGCTTGAGGGAGAATGATGTTCTCACCCCCTGTCTGTCATCTCCATGGATTCTGAGCCCACATTGTCACTTCTTGAAGTCTCTTGTTTTGGGTTTAAATATTTAGTTGTGTGAAGTTTGAAGCTTTTTTTTTTTTTTTAAAGAAAATTAAGTAACTTATAAATGATTAATATTACTGGTGCTGTGTTAAGGTCACCAAGAGCACCCTTAAATTCGATGATTCACTGGTATGGCTTCATAGGACTCAGAAGAGCTGTTATGTTCAGAGTTATGGTTTATTACTATGAAAGGATACAAGTTAGAATTAGTAAAATGAAAAGCGCATTGAGGGACATCCAAAGGAAGCTGAGCCTAAGCTTCCAGTGGAGCTGCACAGAACCATGCTTAGTTCTCTCAGCAGTGAGAGTTTACATGTGTGAAGGGCTGTCAGCCGGGGATGCTCACCTGCATGGGTGCTCTCAGTTACTAAAGACTTCAGCCTTCCCAGTGGAAATAGATAAGAACCATAAGTCCCGTTGTTAGCATAAACTATCTGGTCACACTGGAAAACATGACCCCAGATCTCAGGCATACAGAAACACTTTTCTCAGGCAGAACATGCCAAGGACTCAGAGCTCAGTTCACAGGAGCTGGCCAAGTGCTGAAGGAACAGTCTTTCTTGGGAATTTGCAGAGTTTGGGCAACCCAGACCTGCTGTGTTAGTGTTTTACTGTCCATGTGTATTATTAATTATGTTGCTTGTTGTATTATATGCTGAGAAGAAATAGACTAAAAATCTTGAAAGGGAGCAAAAATATGGAAGCAACAGTGCATATCATATTGCAAATTCAATAGAAATTTCCCTAATTAAAGAGACTAACAGAGTAAATAAAAGGCATCCAGTTAATTCACTTGACAATGGTGACAGATTCATTGCACTGGTCCAGAGTGGGCAAGCTATGGTCTGGGGACAAATGCAGCCTGCTGCTTGCTTTCTACTGCCACTGTCTACTGTCTATAGCTAAGACCAGTTTTGCATTTTAAAATGGTTTTTTAAAAAAATCAAAAGAACAATATGTTTGACACATGGAAATTATATGAAGTTTGAATTCCAGCATCCATAAATAAAGTTAGCTGCTTTTCATTTTGCAACAACAGAATTGAGTATTTTCAATCGACTGAATGGCCAGCAAAGACTAAAATATTTACCATCTGGCCCTTTAAAAAATGTTTGGTGACTCCTGAGCTTCCCTTTCTATAGGATCTGCCCCATTATAGCACTCTCACTGCCTTTCTGTTCATGATTTGAAGTGGCAGAGTGTGATCATTGAATGTCATGTGAAAATAATCATGATGGTTTTTACTTTTTGTAGTTTCAGCATTCAGTTGACAGTGATATTTACATATTTGAGTAAAATATTCAGGTCCTTTGCCTTCATGCATATTTAATATATCTTAATTTAAAATTATGTTTGAGGGGCACCTGGGTGGCTCAGTTGGTTAAGCAGCTGCCTTCGGCTCAGGTCATGATTCCAGGGTCCTAGAATCGAGCCCCTATTGGACTCCTTGCTCAGCGGAGAGCCTGCTTCTCTCTCTCCCTCTGCCTGCCACTCTGCTTACTTGTGCTCTCTCTCTGTCTCTCTGTCAAATAAATAAAATCTTTAAAAAAAATAAATAAAATTATGTTTAAGTAGATGATTTTTATAATGAATGATGTTTTTAATCATAGTTCCCAAGAAGCCAGAATCTACTGATGATGAAGAAAAAATTGGAAACGAAGAGAGTGATTTAGAAGAAGCTTGCATTTTGCCTCATAGTCCTATAAATGTGGACAAAAGACCCATTACGATTAAATCACCTAAGGTGAAGTATTTTCTGTGATATCGAGGCTGGCTGAGTAGAAACAAAGCATATAGCAAAGGAACCATGGGTTCCTTTATCCTTGTTACTTTATCCTTGATTATCTGTTGGATAGAGAGTGTAGTGGGTTACTGAAAGTATGGGTGACATTCCAAGGCCACTTAATGTAACTTGACTTATGGTATCCTGGTCAGATTGATAGCTGGAAAAGTTTTCCCTTTTATGTTTAGTGGTACATTGTATCATTATGCATTTACTGCTCATTCACTGAATGTATACTTTGTTCCAGAAACTGTCCTGGTGTCTGAGGCTATTAATAAGGATGATAATTTAATTTTGCATGCCATGTTTGTCTGTTCCAAGGTACATAAGTATAGAGATTATAAATTCATTTATAAGCTTATTATGGCATAGTTATTTTTGCCATAAATTATTACTAAAAGTATTTTACCAATTTCAATTTGCATTTATTTATACTTTATTTGAATAAGCATTTTAAAGCACGTATTAATATCAATAAGGTAAGCTAATGGTGAAAATGGTTTTCCTTTGTCAGGATAAATGGCAGCCGCTGTTGAGTACGGTTACAGGTGTTCACAAGTACAAATGGTTGAAGCAGAATGTTCAGGGTCTTTATCCACAGTCTGCACTCCTCAGTACAATTGCGGAATTTGCCCTTAAGGAAGAGCCAGTGGATGTGGAAAAAATGAGAAAGTGCCTATTAAAACAGGTAAAATTTGCTAAGAACATTCTTCTCTGCATAGGATAATATACACAACACTTAACTATATGCATTCGTGTTTTACAGTTGGAGAGAGCAGAGGTTCGTCTGGAAGGGATAGATACAATTTTAAAACTGGCAACCAAAAATTTCTTACTTCCATCTGTACAGTATGCTATGTTCTGTGGATGGCAAAGACTTATTCCTGAGGGGATTGATATAGGGTAAAAACTTTTGTTTTGTAATAACTTTTGTTTCTTAATTAAGGGAAACTGTGGCAACAAAGCATTATTCCATTGAAGTTAAAGTTAAGTCTGGTAGTATTCTAAGTAATATTCTTTATCTTTGTTTGAAAGGGAACCCCTTACAGATTGTTTAAAGGATGTTGATTTGATTCCACCTTTTAATCGGATGCTACTGGAAGTAACTTTTGGCAAGCTATATGCTTGGGCTGTTCAGAATATTCGAAATGTTTTGATGGATGCAAATGCCAAATTTAAAGAGCTTGGTGAGTTGAAAAAGAAATCTGATGCTTAAAAGGCTATATTAAGATTGCTGTTGAAGTAATGTCAGTGATCACATTATTTTATAGTTTGACTCTTAATTATATGTTGTAGAAACTTGCAAATGCTGATTTTTGTTCTTTGAGAAGACTTTAACAACTTTGAACATTAGAAGAATAATCTTTAAAAAGTCTTTTTATTTAAATTCAATTTAGTTAATATATAGTGTATTTGTTAAAGGGGTACGTTAGAATAATAATCAAAGCTGCTTTAAGCTTTCTCAAATTTTAAACAAAACTTTCAAAATTCAGCAGAAGACAAATTATGTGGTATTGTAATATTAAGCTTTTACATTCTAACATTTTCATGTGTATCATTGATACCATATGCCCTAAAATGTATATCCTGTATATGCTATTTAATTTCTTACATAGTGTAGGTACCTACAGAGAAATGCTAGGATTGGTCTTGTGGAAGAGAAGTGAAATATGACTGCTGTATTTAAAATGAAATGAGTAAGCCACCAGGGACATTTAGAGAAGCAGGGTGATAAGTTTTGCAGACTATTGGAAATGGCTATATGTGGATTGATGGTGGTAGGATTATTGCAAGGTAATGAATAGCTGCCTGATAATGCATATACTTTGGAAACCCACTGAAAAACAGAAATTTTTAAAAATTGCTACTGCTTTTTGCATCATATGTATTTTTATATCCACACACAAGAAATTTATATGGGTGACAATACTTTTTAGGTATCCAGCCTGTCCCCCTACAAACCATTACCAATGAGAATCCATCAGGACCAAGCCTGGGGACGACCCCACAAGCTCGCTTTTTCCTAGTTATGCTCAGTATGCTCACCCTTCAGCATGGTGCAAACAACCTGAACCTCCTGCTGAACTCTGGCATGCTCGCCCTCACACAGACAGCACTTCGGCTTATTGGTAGGTTGGCACTGCCTTAAGTAGAATGAAAATGTCAGGATTTTGCCTTCATGTCTTCTTTCTCTTTCTTTATAAACTTTTTTGAAATTATAAAATAAAAAAAAATTTACCCTTTTAACAACTTTATCATTCAGTAGCATTAAGCACATCCGTAATGTTGTACAAACATTACTACTATCTAGTTCCCTAACTTTTTTGTCACCCAAAAAGGAAAGCCATACCCATTTAGTAGTGATTCCTGATTTCCTACTCCCCCAGCTTTTGGCAAAAACAAATCTGCTTTTTATCTCTGTGGATTTTCCTATTCTGCATATTTCATATAAATGAAATACAATTTTTAGCTTTTTGTGTATTGATTTTCCTTCATCAGGGTTATTTTTCTTTCAAATAAGAAATTATAAACATATAATATTTTATATGAATTTTATATATGCATCCAGATACAAGAGCCACAAAATACAAAACCACTTGGAAAAAAGGTCCTCTTTTTTCTTATTGCAAATGTATTCAAGCCCTTTACATTAAATTTGGCATTTGCAGGATGAACATTATAGCTGCCAGGGGAGATCCTAGCTGTAATGCAACCCCTGCCCTTTTTAGGGCGTCACTGAGGCACCCACTGGGTGGGCTGAAAAAAGAATATTTTTTGCCCCAGTAAAACTAGGGAAGAGCTTTACTTGAACTAAAGCTTTGCTCCAGCCCTGGGAATTGACTAACCTTTTTTCTCTGTTTTGGAGGAGAGAGGATCATGAACTTTGTACATTTTTGACCCATCCAAGCCCACCTTTGGGAATCTTTGGGCACCTTTTCCTCCCCCTTGGAAGAGCAAACAAAGACTGAAGGAGTTACTAGGGCTGTGCTCCCCCTCCTCCCACATTAGCCAGTAAGGCCAAAAGCAGCCAAGGGGATCCAGCACACTGACTCCTAGGGTTGAATTTACTATTTTATTTTATTTTATTTTATTTTATTTTATTTTAAGATTTGTATTTATTTATTTGACAGGGAGAGATCACAAATCTATGATCTGAATTTACTATTTTAAAATCTTTTCCTAAATTTTACTTCTTGTAGCTGATAGCTCACTTCTGTTTTATACTATGGATGATTTCGCAGCAATCAGGGACCAGATATTCATCATGCTCTACCCCTTCATTCTTCCTTTTACCAAACAGTCCTTTTGCAGTATTTTAGCAAGTTAGGGTTGTTCTAGAGAATTCCATTGCTGCCATCCCTGTGTCAGGGCCCCTAAGACCACTCCCAGATTCAGTGATTTGTGAGGAGGCCTCACCAGACTTGGTATATAATCACACTGAGGGCTAAGATTTACTATAGTGAAAGACTATAAAACAAAATCTGAAGGGAAGGGCACATGGGAAAAGTCTGTGAGAGAAGAAAGGGAGGAACTGACACAAGTCCTTTCCTAGTGGAATCACACAGGTTGAATTTAATTCTCTGGGCAGAGTTGTGAATACATGTGTGAAATATGTAAGTTCAGAGAGTTTGTACTGGGGCCTGGCACATAATGCAAGTTTTAGACCCCCAGAAGGAAGCAGGTTTCAGCAGAGACCGCATTGTGCCAACAGTTCAGGCACAGTGCGGTCTCTTACCAGTTAGGGAATGGTGGGAGCCCTCCTGAAATCCAGGTTTCCAGACGCCAGCTGAGGGCTGCCTTGCAAGTAGCCCTTCCTAAGGATAGCAGTATCAGGCCTGCTGGTCTTAGCTCTTTTCTGCATGGTACCATAATTACAGTTGGTTAGTTTCCCATTGTTAGACATTTAGAGAGTTATCTTTTGTTTTTCTATTCTAATAAAAATATGTAATGAGATTTTTTCTGACTTAATCATTTTGCTTTTTTTGAGGGGGGGGCATAATTCCTAGTAGAGTAAATGTCTCTGTTGCTTGTTTTATATCTTTTATATCTTCTTTTTTTTTTAAAGATTTAATTTATTTATTTGACAGAGAGAGAGATATCACAAGTAGGCAGAGAGGCAGGCAGAGAGAGAGGGAAGCAGGCTCCCCGCTGAGCAGAAAGCCCAATGCGGGGCTCGATCCCAGGACCCTGAGATCATGGCCTGAGCCGAAGGCAGAGGCTTTAACCCACTGAGCCACCCAGGCACCCCTCTTTTATATCTTCTAATACATATTTATATACTTGGTTCTTCTTTTATCATTTTAAATTCTCATCAATAAATCTTTCATGGTATTTATTGTATGGACAAAATAATACAGTATACACTATAGATTCTTTAAAATTATCTTCATCAAACTTACCAAGTTTTGAAAAAGTATCTTAAAATTAGGAAGTTTTAACTACTTACTATCTCAGTTGCTGCATTTGATGTTCTGATAGGTCCTAGTTGTGATAATGTTGAAGAGGATATGAATGCTTCTGCCCGAGGAGCTTCTGCGACAGTTTTGGAAGAGACAAGGAAGGAAACGGCTCCTGTGCAGCTTCCGGTTTCAGGGCCAGAACTGGCTGCCATGATGAAGATTGGAACCAGGGTCATGAGAGGTGTTGATTGGAAATGGGGTGATCAGGTACTCAGATTTGATTTTAAACACATTAGCCACACCTTAGTGACTGTCCTTACTTACATGCTATTAGTGGATGGAAACTGGAACAAATAACTAACTACCTTAACTTAGGGCCAATGCAATTGACAGATGATGTATTTGGTGATGTAGTTAGTTCCTGGGCAGGTAAATGGAGTCAAAACAAGTAGAGAATAACAATGGCTGTAGGGGCACCTCAAGTAGGATCAGGTTTTCAAAGGGTAATGGCTATTTTCAGAATACTCCTTGGCATGAGCTCAGGTTGTGGGGCAGCCCAGAGTAGGAGTAAGACTAAGCAGGCAAGAGCAAACTGCATCTTAGTAATCTTAGTAATAGTGTTCTGAAAGCTGTGAGGCAGAAAAACCCAGGTGTTGCCTCTGGGAGCTGATGGCCATATGCCCATTAAGTGCCCCAACCTTGCAGTTTTAGGTGTACTAGTTGGGCAGTGGCCATTTCTGTTTCTCCTTATAGCACATCACTTCCATGCTTCTGTCAGGTCTCATGAGGTGGAGATCGTGGGGGCTGGTATCTGTGTCATTACCATAGTTACTAACAAAGAACAGTGCTTACCTTCCTACAGTGTGGTAGTGTTCTTGTCTTCACTAGGTTTTCTCAACCTCATTTTTTAAGCATGGGCCTCATCAAAATTATCTTAGAAGTGTCCTGGAACAGGTAGTAGCATCCTAAAAACAGCTTTCATGCACAGTGTCCTGGAATAAGACAGCAGCATCCTAAAAACAGTTTTCACTCATAGAAATGAGAGACAGAGGGAAAACTGAATAAGATGAATTAAGGAGATGTAGGTGTTTGTTTCAGGTTTCTGGTCTTTCGAAGCCCTGTAGGGGATTGAGGGAGCTAAGGAATAGGGCACCATGGCTAGACTGGAAAGCCTCATCTTTGCATTGGGTTAGGGAGGATGCTAATTGAGACATTGCTTTTCCCACTTAACTCTTTGGTAAAAGAGCATGAGCAAGTTATTTCCTGATGTTTGATTTAAGGTAATGATATGTGAGCGGTGCATGGTACAGGTGGGTTTGGAGCAGTCTGTGGGCACAAAGTTTGTGCACAGTAATATAACAGTCCTTACAGGCTCTGTCTGTGTGACGGAATAGGCATATGCCCTCTTAACTAATCTTTGTTTTGTCTTCCTCAGGATGGACCTCCTCCTGGTCTTGGCCGTGTGATTGGTGAACTGGGAGAGGACGGATGGATCAGGGTCCAGTGGGACACAGGCAGCACCAACTCCTACAGGATGGGGAAGGAGGGGAAGTATGACCTCAAATTGGCAGAGCTGCCGACCTCCACACAGCCCTCAGCAGAGGACTCGGACACAGAGGATGACTCTGGTCGGTGCCTTAGGGCTGTTTAGTCTGGGGCAAACTGGCAAGCTGTGTGCTAATGGCAGCTGGCCATCCTTTTCATCTGGGAATGAGAAGAGTGTCAGGATTCAGCTGTGGACTGTGGTCTGTAGTTTTGGACTTGCCCCTGAAGATTCAGTTTAAATAAGCCCCAGGTGATTCTGATGCAGGAGTTAAAAATCATGGCTCTGATAGCTGGCAACCTAGCTGGATTGACTCTTGCTTCCTTTGGGGACAGTTCAGTAGAGTTTGGCAGTGTAGGACTGGCTATGTCTTTACCTCTGGTGGACCTTCTTGGTTGGCTCTGAACCTGTGTGTGAGGTGGTGAGCTAGTGCTTGGTGGACTAGGGATAATGTGGAGTTAGTCAGTACTGTTTTGCCTTAAAGAAACTAGAGGTGAGAATTTGGAGTGAACCCAGAAAGTGAAATCCTATCTAAGGAGATTGAAGCTTGTGGGAGGAGGACTTCATAACATTTTTAGATGTGTCCAACAAACATTGGGATGTATGAATGAAGCTTCCCACAGCTAGTCTCGGTGAGGCTGTCCAGGAGGCCAGGACTGATTCTTGGGGCTCAGGGACTGGCTGTGTGCATGGCATAGTCAGGCTCTGGAAGCCATTTGTATGGTCAGGGGAGGAAACTAGAGAGACTGAGCTCAGTAGAGAATGGGTGGTGTGGAGAGTAGAAAAGGCTGTGTTCTATCGATGTCACTTGTGGAGGTCCAGGCCCGCTAAGATGTGAACAGATGATGCCTGCCTTTTGGGGCTGTTGGGAGTACCATATGTGAAACCTGGAGTCGCATGTAGATGGTCAGGGCTGGTTTTGCTTTCACTCAGGGAAGTCAGGGCCTGAGCAGAGCTGGCTAAGTGAAAGAACTGTGGCTCTGCTGTTATGTGCCTCCTTGTCAGAAAGTCAGTGCCTTGGACACATGAGCCTCTGGTTGTCCTCCATGGGTCAGGCACTTCCATCTTCAATCTACAGCATAGCTAGCTTGTCAGCAAGCAGCTCTGGACATTTGAGAAGTGGTCTTTCTAAATGAGTAAATCCTCAAGATTGTTATAGTGCCTCTGAGCTATGTGCAGAGATTGTTTTAAAAAAGTAAACTCTAATTTAGAAGGCTTATTTTCTTTGAGGAAGGTGGGGACAGAGATGATTAGGGTGTTTAGTACATTCTAAATACCATCTTTTTCTTATAAAGAGCTATTTCCCTTTCCATAGTAAAAATTGTGATACGAAATTCCTTAAAAGACTGAGTTATTAAAAATCCCTTAAATTACATGTAGGGACATTTTTTTGGTTCTATTTGGGAGTGGAGGTTCTTATTTTGATACTTTTTTCCAGAAGCTGAACAAATTGAAAGGAACATTCATCCCACTGCAATGATGCTTACCAGTACTGTTAATTTATTGCAAACTCTTTGTCTCTCTGCTGGAGTCCATGCTGAAATCATGCAGAGTGAAGCCACCAAGACCCTGTGTGGACTGCTGCGAATGTTAGTGGAAAGTGGAACGACGGACAAGACATGTATGCAATGAATAGTTGTGGGCCTACAGAGTACTGGGGCTATGAATTTGGTGTGTGTGTGGGTGAATGTGCATGTGTACGAGAGTCCTAGGGCTTCCATAACAACTTACTGCGAATTTGGTTGGTTTGCTTGGGCCTCCACATGAAAGTACTGTACACCTGGGTGGCCTAAAATTTTTTCTCTTTGTTCTGGAGGCTAGCAGTTCAAGGTCAAGGTGTCAGCAGGGCTGGTTCCTTCTGAGAACTCTGAGGGCTGTTCCAGGCCTCTCTAACTTCTTGTAGTTTGCTGGCTATCTTTGGCATTCCTTTGTTGTAGATTATTGCCCTCGTCTTCACTTGTGTATACGTCTGTCTTCAAATCTCACCTTTTTGTAAGGACACTAGTTGTAATTGGATTAGGGACCCACCCTAATCTGATTTAACCTCTTCTAAATGGATTACATCTTCCAGGGTCTCATTTCCAAATAAGTCACATTCTGAGATACTAGGGGTTAGGACTTCAATGTACTGTTTTTGGGAGGGGGAGGAAATAGTTCAGCCCATAACAGTTATGGAATTTCACATTTTTGGAGACCAAATCACCATTTTGGCAAGGCTGTGTTCCCTGCAGCCTTCAGGAGAGGATCCTCTCTTGTCCCTTCCAGCTTCTGGTAGCTCCAGGCTGTCTTGGCTTGAGGCCATAGCACTCTAGGCTCTGCCTCATTTTCACACAAAGGACTGCCCTAGGTCTCTTTGTGTCCTTTTCTGCCTCTTATAAAGACTTTCATTGGATTTAAGGTCCACTGTGATTCAGTACACTGTCATCTCAATCCTTACCTTAAGTACATCTGGAAAGAACTTAGTTCCAAATAAGGTCACATTGTGAGGTTTTGGGTGAACATGGAATTCTGGGGGATAGAATTCAACCCACTGAAATGTTTGTATGTGAGTGTGAAGAGAATGAGTTGATGAAGTGAGAGGATTGAATGTGTGTGTAAATGTGAGAGTGCTTTGTGGGTATGTGATTCTGGGTGTGAGTGCGTGAGAGTTTGTCTTTGAGTGAGACTCTCTGAGTGGCTACAGGTGTGAGTGTAAAGTGGCTGAGTAATTATGGGTTTGTTTATGAGTAATTATGAGTGATTGTGTGTGAGTGTATCAGTGACTATGAGATTGAGCATGTGTATTGTGGCTAAGGGTGTGACTGTGTGAAAGTCGATGTGTTTGTGAGTGAGTGTGTGTGTGTGTGTGTGTGTGTGTGTGTGTGTGTGTGTGTGATTGAGTGCAGGCATTAACATGTGTCTGAAGGTGGTGCCCCTGGGAGCCTGGAGAGCAGAAAAGCTGGGCCCTGGCAGGCAGGCCTCTGCTAGGAAAGAGTGGAAGCCCCGGGGTGCCCATGAATGGAGACCTGGAAGCCAGGAGGAGCAGACGGGGTCAGTTGCATCAGTCAAACTGGATAAACCTCATGAAAGCCTCCTAGTCTTGTTCTATTAATGCAGACTTCTTAAACTTGGCTTGGAAACTTGTGGTGCAGATTAAATGTAAACAAGATCATGGGAGATATTTAAAACACATGAGGTTATAAAAAATATACAAGATACACTCTTACTAGTAACTGTTATTTCAATAGTGAGTCATTTTCTTATTGTCTAGAAATAAAAAGTACATGAAACTTCTTAACTGGTTTGAATTACTCATGTGCTTTAAAGGTTTTAAGAGTGTTGTGAAGTGTTCCTTGAGCTACCTACAGGGTCTTCTCCCACTGCTCTCACTTTGAGTGAATGAAATTGTAATATATTTATGAAGTAGGTTATTTTTGAAAATAACATGGTAAGTAAATTAAAAGTGTAGATTGTACTGAGTACTTATTTTTAGAAATTTGATGCCAAGCTAGTTTGTTTCACTCTGGCAGCTTCCCCAAACAGGCTGGTATGCCGGGAGCAGCACCGGAGCTGGTGCACGCTGGGCTTTGTGCGGAGCATTGCGCTTACACCACACATGTGTGCTGCCCTCAGCTCCCCACAGTGGATTGCTCTGCTTATGAAGGTTGTGGAGGGACATGCACCTTTCACTGCTGCCTCGCTGCAGCGGCAGGTAATTGTGCTGCTGGGCTGATCCTTCTCAGCGTGAGTTTTGGGACTGTATGACTCTCTTAAGAGGTGGCATCAAGATACCAGTGCTCCTAGTCATAATTAGGTACCAGTGAATAATGAGTGCAGAAAAGAACTGATACGAAGCCAAAGTAGATTTTCTAGTGCAAGGGGCTGAAGTTTTTGATTATTTTAAATTGATTAAGTTGTTAGACTATAGCTGACTTGCTTGTCTTAGAAGTGATAAATCCTACTAGCTGCTCTTAAGTGCCTCATAGAAGTTGTAGTATAATTGTCTTTAGAAGAATTAAGCTGAAAAGAATTATTTTTTAACTAAATAAATATCTGCATCTGTAATGTACCTTTTTAAAAAAACCCTGATAATCTATATCTTTAATCAACTTAATTACCTGATTGTAAAATAATGAATATCTGAATTTTCACATAATTAATTGCATTATAGGAACAAAAAAGTAAGTAAAAATCTGTTATTTATTTTTTTTAAAGAGTTTATTTATTTATTTGACAGAGAGGAGAGAGATCACAAGTAGGCAGAGAGAGAAAGGGAAGCAGGCTCCCTGCTGAGCAGAGAGCCTGATGTGGGGCTCGATCCCAGGACTCTGGGATCATGATTTGAGCTGAAGGCAGAGGCTTTAACCCACTGAGACACCCAGGCGCCCCCCTTTTTAAAGATTTTATTTTATTTATTTGACAGAAAAAGATCACAGGTAGGCAGAGAGGCAGGCAGAGGGAGGGGGGAAGCAGGCTCCCCGTTAAGCAGACAGCCTGATGCGGGGCTCGATCCCAGGACCCTGAGATCATGACCTGAGCCAAAGGCAGAGCTTAATCCACTAAGCCACCCAGGCACCCAAAAATCTATTATTTCTTTCTGATCTAAAATCACAGATAGTGGTTTTCTTTAATGTTTGCCATTTTAAATTGTCTTTTATCAGATCTTAGCTGTGCACTTACTGCAAGCAGTGCTTCCATCATGGGACAAGATTGAAAGGGCAAGGGATATGAAATGCCTTGTGGAAAAGCTGTTTGGTTTCCTGGGCAGCTTGCTCACCACCTGTTCTTCAGATATCCCATTCCTCAGAGGTGAGCAGCTCTCCTTATTTGTGTCCTGGTTAAGTGAGTAGGGCACCATGTAGCTCCTCTCTCATCTGTCTGTTTCAGAATCTACTCTGAGGCGGCGGAGGGCACGGCCGCAGGCCTCTTTGACTGCCAGCCATAGCAGCACCCTGGCAGAAGAGGTGGTGGCGCTGCTCCGCACTCTGCACTCCCTGGGTCAGTGGAATGGACTCATAAACAAGTACATCAATTCGCAGCTCCACTCTGTCACCCGCAGCTGCACAGGAAAGCCATCAGAGGGAGTAGGTGCTATGTTTTCAGATCTGATTTCTTTCTGTAAATTTCTTTCTATAAAATGTTGATTTAAATTTTAAATTATCTTTTTAAGTGACATGTATTTTGTTTAAAGATATTTTAAAATATATTTTACTGGAAACACTATTAAAGAAACTAATATAAAAATGAACTTGGCTTAGCTGTAAATGTGCAAGAAACAGGCAGCATCCTGGGCTCTCTTCTTCAAGCTGGCTATTTGTCTGTTTTAGGCCCTATTAGAGGACTACTTTCCTGACTCTGAAAACCCTGAGGTGGGGGGCCTCATGGCAGTCTTAGCTGTGATCGGAGGCATCGATGGTCGCCTGCGCCTGGGGGGACAAGTCATGCATGAAGAGTTTGGAGAAGGCACTGTGACTCGCATCACTCCGAAGGGCAGAATCACTGTACAGTTCTCAGATATGCGGATGTGTCGTGTTTGCCCATTGAATCAACTGAAACCAGTAGGTGAACTTGTGTTCAGTTACTTGGTAATAAGGCAGGGGAGTTTTAAACTAGAACTAAGTTCTAACATCAGTGCTGGAATGAACTTGATTTTTGTAGTTCATGTCTGCCATCTAGGAAGCTATGCAACCTGAGGAAAGCCATCTGTCTATCTTCTCTTGTTTGCTTTGTGCCACTGTGATAAATAGGGCCTGTCTCATGCTGTTACATGGATTAGTAGTTCATGTCTTATTTTAGCTGCATTAGCAACGTAGAAGGTACTTATAATTATGTTTGTTAGTTTTGATTATCTTAAGATGCAAATTTTGAAGTTTATTTTTTTATTGAACAACTCAACTTTTAAGGAAACCTAAAGATGATTCCTTAAGAAATGACCTTGATTCGTGTAGAAAATGTTTATTAATTGTGCTGAGTGACATAACTTATGTAGCAGCTACTGTTATATTAAATCTGTGAGTTAGTGTTGTATAGGGAAAGTGAGTGATTTATATTACTTTGATGTGATCTAAGTGTAGTCAGACAATCTTCCTGTAAAATACTGTTTTTGATTATTACATAAATGAAGATATGCATATTGTAGAAAATTTGAAATGTGTAGAAAATGCCTAAGAATATAATAAGGACTACTCTGACATAATTATTGTTGACAAATTGTTAAAGAAAAAAATCAATTTATGTTTACTATACATACAAATCTCTATTTTGCCTTTAATGTTATCTTTTTAAAATGATTATTCTCATTCTGTGATTATATAAGAAGACTTACGCATGTGTGATAATTTCAGAATTAAGATTCGTGGTAATTTTCAGAACGTTTCATTTGCTCATTTCATTGGATAGACTTTGAAGATTTCTGTGTTCTTGCTTTAGCTCCCTGCCATGGCATTCAGTGTCACCAACCTGCCCTTCACAGAGCCGATGTTGTCTGTCTGGGCTCAATTAGTAAACCTCGCTGGAAGCAAATTGGAAAAGCATAAAGTAAAGAAATCACCTAAACAGGGTTTTGCAGGTCAGTACATGGTACTTCTTGATGGAACAGCTACAGTCTTAACTGGCATTGCTAGGATAATGTTTGGCATTTTGTCAGAGCAAGTTCCTGCCACTGCCAAAGTCTTTGGGTTCCAGTGGATTGACCATTTGTTAAGTTACAGTGGGCGTGAAACCTTGAATGTGGTAATAAGAGTGTGTAATAGAACGAATGACGGCATGGTGGGAGCGGCCTCTGAAGAGCCCCAGGCTTCCCTCCAAGCCTGTTTCCATTGCCAGCATTTATTCTGAACAAGCTTTTTGAAGAGGAATCTGTGTTCTCTCTCCCTCCCTGTTAACCCCCTTCCCCCCAGCCATGGCCCTTTGACCCAATTGCCCTTTCAGAGCTTTGCTCTTGACCTCATCAAGAGGTTACCAGACCCAGTAACAACCTGCATGTTTGGACCCACCTTACTTTATATCTGTGGACATTGGGTTAAGACCAAAGTCACTTGTGCTTAAAGCCTTCTTTCCTTTGGTCTGGAATAGTGCTCCCTTAATTTTCCTTACACTGCTTCTTGCATGGCCTTTGAGAGTTCTCTCCCTGACTATTCTTTGCACATTGGAAATTCTTATGTTTTCTCTGTAAATTCTGGCTCATTGTACCCAGTTTTATTGAGTTTTCCCACCCATTTCTTCCTATTCTTATTGCTGCTACAGCATTTATGATGGTGATCACCTGTAACTCTGGATGTCCAGCTCACATCTCTGGCTGGAGGGCCGTGTGCATGGTGTGCATGTACACCCCAGCATGTTCAGAATTCCACTAACCTTGTCCTTTGGTCCCCATTTCCCATCACAGTGAATAAACCTGCCTGCAGGCAATTAGACTTGATGCTTGAAAGGTACCTATACTCCTCCATCCTCTTTCCTCCCACATTGTTATGCTGCCTTCCATGGCCTCCAACTTGTCCTGCCTTGAAACACTGTTACCACCACTATAGTCCAGCTGTTCTTGTGGTGGGCCTGCATCTTTATGGCAGCTATCTTAGTTTCCTCCTCAGTCTGCTCTCAGGCACCACTGCAGTCATTTGTTTAGATAAGACTCGAGGGAGTGCCATGATCTTGTTGAGTTAGAGAACTGTATGTTGTGAGTATCTGACAAAACTGTCTTGGAGAAGTCTTGGCAAGAAAAGGTGAAACTGTTTTGTTTGTGACATAGGTATCTGGTTGAAATTTCAGCAATGTGGGAAACATTTGATTATACTAATAGTAACTAACATGGATCTAACTGTGTTGAACCATGTAATTCTCACCCAACCCATCAAAGTAGCTGCATGGGGAGCAGGAAAAGGGGAAGACGTGGGGGAGGTAGAGGATGTTTATCCAGAAGCACTAGTCATAACACTGGGAAAGATAAGTCCTTCATTATTGACAGTAAGCTAATTAGGCAAGCTAATTCCCACAGGTTAGGACATTGTTTATGCCACTTTGCAGCCATGGCACCATGGTGGAGGGAGCAGAACACCTTCCCCAAGGCCATACAGCTGGTGAGGAGAAGAACCCAAGCAGGGTGTGTCATTCCCCCTGAATCCTTTTCTCCCACAGGACAAGTAGACCTGGATCTGCTGAGGTGTCAGCAGTTGAAACTCTACATCCTGAAGGCGGGCCGTGCACTGCTTTCCCACCAGGACCAGCTCAGGCAGATCTTGTCTCAGCCAGCTGTTCAGGAGGTCACAGCTGCTCATTCAGGTATCTTTTTATGGAAGCTTTTATAAATCTGTAGAAGGCGCGTACTCCCATAGAAAACAGGCAAAAGACACGAATAAATAGTCCATAAAAGGGGAAACAGAGATGGCTTCTAAATATATGAGAGACATGTGTAGTCTTGGCCAATAATTGACAAAGTACAAATGACAGTGTCATTGTCTTTTTTTTTTTTGTTTTTTTGACAGTGTCATTGTCTTATAAGACAAAAGATTGAGGGGATCTGGTGGGGAGGGAGGAAAAACAGTGCTCTTCTGTTTTCTTATTTAAAGTGTGGCCCATGGATCAGCAGCATTGATGGCACAAAGGACCATTTTAAACACGCAGACTCTCAGGCTGCACCCCAGACCTAAGAAATCAGAGTTTGCATTTTAATAAGGCCCTCAGGGGGTTTATACACATATGAAATAGTATAGCTTTAACATATTGCTAGTGGGAATTTAGGTGGGTACAGCCATCTGATGGGCATTTGAGGAAACGTTACCTTTAAAATGCGCGCGCGCACACACACACACACACACACACACACACACACACACACACAGAGCTATATCTGTATTTCTCACTTGGACCTGTGAGTCATCTTGTGGGAATTTATCACATGAAAAGGCATGAAGGTATGTGTTTACAGATGCTTGTTATGGCTTCTTTGTTGGTATTGTTTTTAGGTTGAAAACTAGAGACCCCTAAATGCGCATTGTTGGTATTATTATTGGTATTCCACACAGTGGAATACCACGGCATCATTCATAATGAGGATACATATATATGTTCATTGCCATGGAAATGTGAAAATGATAAAATAAAAAAGCACATTGCTATGTATATCTCTTTGTAGATATGCCATAGATTCATCTGCTTACTAAACTGTGACAGTGGAATTTAGCTGACTTTATTTTCTTTATACTTTCCTATATTTCAGTTTTCTAGAATAACCTTTTATCACTTTGAATAGAAAAAAACCCCAAAATTATGAGATGTTTTTTTGATCGTCTATTAAGAGACATTCTAAGGTATTATGGGGAACAAGATAGTCCTTATTTATGATCCCAAACTCTCTGGGGTTAGAGTGAAAAGAGAAAATGAATGCAGATGGCTCTGTGCAGGGTATGATGCCAGTGCACTGTAAAATGTGTAATTGCAGTTCCACAAGTATCTTAGGGACATTGATGCCTGAGGGCTGGGGAGGACAGCTTCTGATGAGGAAGGTCCGTCCTGGTGGAAGAGATAGTAGGGGCACAGACATAGCAGTGAGTGTATGGGTGAGTGTTGGAAGTGCTTTGCTTTGCAAGGAGCCCTAGGATTTATTGATGAGCCTGGGCCAAAAGCTGTAGAGGTCAGCTGATTCATGTGATAGAATGCCTTGAATACCAGGGTGAAACTTAAGGCTGACTTAGAGCTGCAGTGGGATCTGCTGGTAAGGACTGATATTCAGGATGATAAACTTACTTGTGAGGTATAGGAATATTTGAAAAAGGAAGGCCATGGAGATGAGAGAATTGCTTTTGTGTCAAGTGATAAGGTGTCTTCTGGGGGAACGCATGAAAAATGGAAAGGTTCTAGTACACGCTGTGACAGTATAGTCTTTTTGATGTTAACCACGTGGGAAACCAGTGAAAAGTCAAAGATGCCTGGTGTTTCAAGGTCGAATTACAGAGAAGGCAGAGGGGAATGCCTTTGACAAAAATTAGTAAGTCAGTGGATTTAATTTTAATGTGCTGAGTATAAGGTAAATCTAAACAAAGTGCAGATTTATTCTTTATTTGACAGTAGTCCCTACTTAACGATAATCCACAACTGTAGATCAGGAAACCAGAGCCCAGGGAATTGGATTGGCTGTTCTCTGGTCACCCTGATGAGTAGCTCTGAAGGCACTGAATCAGGTTACTCTCCCATGCTTGGGACAGAGTTGGGACAAACAGGTAGAGCAGGGCTTGACAAATTACCGTGGTCACCTGTTTTTATAAAGTTTGTGGGAACACAGCCATGCCCACTTGTTTACATGTCATCTTAGGGGTCTTTCATTCTGTAGTGGCAGAGTTGAGTAGCTGTGATAGACATATATCTGGTAAGCTTGAACTGTTTACTCTCTGTCCCTTCAAGAGAAAGATTTTCCATCCCCTGACCTAGAGAATTAGTTGAAGTTGTCACCAACCTGCCAGCAAACTCAAATGGTGAGTGGGCTCGAGGCAGTGGGACTCAGTGGGTCTGGGGCAAACAGGAAGTGCTAAATGCTTGACCCAAAGCTACTCAGATTAAAACAGATAAAAAGATGTTACCCTGACCACATATTGGGAATTGGTGTCAATTTATGGTCTGAACAGGATTAGCAGGAAAAGCGAGGGCTAAAAATACAAACTTGGGAGTGTCCATAGAAGGAGGGAGGTTTCTGAGGCAATGAGTGTGCACCAAGAAAGAGAAGGTATAAGAATTGGGCCAAAGGCAGAAATCTGGGAGATAACCTCCTCCCACCCCCCAAGAGACACATGAACTATCAAAGGATAGATGCCAAAAAGCGGGGAGTGGAAAATTCATTACAGACTAATTTTTGATATCTGAGTCTTGAAGATTTTGATGGTCCAGTGCTGGAAGAGGTAGAGATCATATTCAGTTTAACATGTTTAATACATTATCTTTAATAGTAAAGAGATGTTAGGAGTTGAGGGCGCCTGGGTGGCTCAGTGGGTTAAAGCCTCTGCCTTCGGCTCAGGTCATGATCTCAGGGTCCTGAGGGAGCAGGGAGCCTGCTTCCCCCTCTCTCTCTGCCTACTTGTGATCTTTCTCTCTGTGTCAAATAAATAAAATCTTAAAAAAAAAAAAGGAGTTGAAAATATAATGTACTCCTATTTTGTTTTTTACATTCAGATGATGGAGCAGCTGCATCCCCTGACCTTGTGGACATGTCTCCTGAAGGGCCACAGCCTCCTATGATCCTCTTGCAGCAGTTACTGGCCTCGGCCACCCAGCCATCTCCAGTGAAGGCCATATTTGACAAACAGGAGCTAGAGGTACAGTAACAGCCTTGGCAGTTTTAATCTGGTACATTAAATTGGGAACAAACTTTTCCTAGATATGTGTTTTCTTAAGGATATATTCTGAATTTTAAATGATATGCCAAAATAATTCTTTTTTTTTTTTTAAAGATTTTATTTATTTATTTGACAGAGAGAGATAGTGAGAATAGGAACACCAGCAGGGAGAGTGGGAGAGCAAGAAGCAGGCTTCTTGGTGAGCATGGAGCCTGATGTGGGGCTCGATCCCAGGACCCTGGGATTATGACCTGAGCTGAAGGCAGACGCTTAATGACTGAGCCACCCAGGCACCCCTGCCAAAATAATTCTTATGACTAGTTAGGCTTTAACCATGTTTGTCATAGGGCATTATAATACTAGTTAGAAGATTGGTGAGTTGAAGTTCAACCTTATTATTATTATTATTTTTAAAGATTTTATTTATTTATTTGAGAGCGAGAGCGAGCCAGGGGAGGGAGAGGGACAACAGACTCTGCACTGATCGTGGAGCCTGATGCAGGGCTTAGTTTCACAACCCTGAGATCATGACTGAGCTGAAATTAAGAGTTGGACAGTTAACCAACCGAGTCACCTAGGCATGCCAAAGTTTAACTTTATTTTGAATATGTGTGAATTATTTGAAAAAGTTAATGAGACTCAACATGGGTCAGATGCCCAAATATTTATGGTGGGATCTTTTTCTAGGAAATATTGTTGTTGAAGGAGCCCCATTAGACCCCATTGCACTAGCATGTTTATTCCGCTCACTCCAAAGGCTTTCTTGGCCATGCCCTGTTGCAGAGCACATGCACTGCATAGTGTAAGTTGGGGCTGGGGCTATGGGCAAGTTTCCATAAGAAGTATGACATGTGACGAGGCTTAAGAGTGATGTGGATTTTCATGGCCCGCAGCATGAAGAATTAGATGTTTCTAAAAATCCTTCCTTTGGGGCACTTGGGTAGCTTAGTTAGTTAAGCGTCTGACTTTGGCTCAGGTCATGATCTCAGGATCCTGGATCGAGCCTGCATCAGGCTCCCTCCTGAGTGGGGCATCTGCTTCTCTTTCTCCCTGTGCTTCTCCCCCTGCTCATGCTCTCTGTCAAATAAATAAAATATTAAAAAAAAAAATGAAAATCCTTCTTTCTATATGTAACATATAAAAAACACTGGATAAAATACTAAGACAAAAACAAAACCTTGAGTGCTCAGTTTGGCAGGCAAAACATACCCTAATAGAAAATCCTTAGAGACCAAGACTACAGGGAGTTGAGGGAGTGAGGAAGCAGGTGCATCAGGCTGATGGGATGGCTGACAGCTGTCTGGTGTGAGGAAGGTGGAGTACAAAGGGAGAAGGCAAGAAATGTTGGGCATGAGGTTAGGGAATAGTGCCTTCTTTGAAAAGACCTGAATGCCAACTGCTTGTTAGGTCTGAAAAACTCTAAGATGAGAGTTCAGGTTAAAGTGGCCACAGGTGCTCGCTTTGGCAGCACATATACTAAAGTGGCCACAGTATGGCAGCGTTTCTAGTCATCTGTAGAGATAAAAAGGGGACACAGAGCAATTGAAGAGTGAATTGGGCAGAATGCAACCTGGAATCACGTTGGGAGGTGCCCAGTGTTAAGAGGAAAGATGTAGGGGCACCTGAGTGGCTCAGTGGGTTAAAGCCTCTGCCTTTAGCTCAGATCATGATCTCAGGCTGGGATCAAGCCCCGAATTGGGCTTTCTACTCAGCAGGGAGCCTGCTTCCTCCTCTCTCTCTACCTACATCTGCCTACTTGTGATCTCTCCCTCTCTGTCAAATAAATATATAAAATCTTAAAAAAAAAAAATTTAAAGAGGAAAGATGTAGAAGGAAATGCGGAGTTATCCTTTAAGAATTGAGAAGGACTGTTATAGCAAAGAGATTTTTTTTTTTTAAGATTGTATTCATTTATCTGAGAGACAGAAAGCACAAGCGAGAGAGGCATAGGGTGAGGGAGAAGCAGACTCCCCACTAAATAGGTAGCCCAATATGGGGTTTGATCCCATGACTCTTGAGATAATGACCTGAGCTGAAAGCAGCTGTTTAATTGAGCCACCCAGGTGCCGCATAAAAGACAGATCTTTCATTTTTTGTCTACATTGATTCTGATGGAAATTCAGCCATCATGCTTTTTCTTTTAATAATTATTTTTCCCCCAAATACGTTTATTTTATTTTTTCAGTGTTACAAGATTAATTGTTCATGCACCACACTCAGTGCACCGTGCAATAAGTGCCTTCCTCAATACCCACCCCCAGACTCGCCCAATCCTCCACCCCCTCCACTCTAAAGTGCTCAATTTGTTGCTCACAGTCCACAGTCTCTCATGGTTCATCGCCCCCTCCGATTCACCCTTCATCTCCTTCTCACAATGCCCTCTATGTTTTTCCATATGCTCCACATGTAAGTGAGACCATAAGATAATTGAGTCTCTCTGCTTCACCTCTTTCTCTCTGCATGATCTCTTCTAGCCCCGTCCATGTTGATACAAAAGTTGGGTATTCATCCTTTCTGATGGAGGCATAATATTCCATTGTATATATGGATCATATCTTCTTTATCCATTCATCTGTTGAAGGGCATCTTGGTTCTTTCCACAGTTTGGCAGTTGTGGCCATTGCTGCTATGAACATTGGGGTACATGTGGCCCTTCTTTGTAGTACATCTGCATCTTTGGGGTAAATACCCAGGAGTGCAATTGTAGGGTCACAGGGTAGCTCTATTTTTAATTTCTTGAGGAATCTCCGCACTGTTTTCCAAAGGGGCTGCACCAGCTTGCATTCCCACCAACAGTGTAAGAGGGTTCCCCTTTCTCTACACCCTCTCCAGAATTTGTTGTTTACTGTCTTATTGATTTTGGCCATTCTAACTGGTGTAAGGTGGTATCTCAGTGTGGTTTTGATTTGAATCTCCCTCATGGCTAAAGATGATGAACATTTTTTCATGTGTCTGTTAGCCGTTTGTACGTCTTCTTTGGAGAAGTGTCTGTTCATGTCTTCTGCCCATCTTTTGATGTAATTATCGGTTTTGTGAGTGTTGAGTTTGAGGAGTTCTTTATAGATCTTAGATATCAGACCTTTGGAGTGTCATTTGTGAATATCTTCTCCCATTCTGTGGGTTGCCTGTTTGTTTTGTGGACTGTTTCCTTTGCTGTGCAGAAGCTTTTTATCTTGATGAAGTCCCAAAAGTTCAATATCGCTTTTGTTTCCTTTGCCTTTGGAGACATGTCCTGAAAGAAGTTGCTGTGGCTGATGTCAAAGAGGTTACTGCCTATATTCTCCTCAAGGATTTTGATAGAATCCTGCTCACGTTGAGGTCTTTTATCCATTTCCAGTTTATCTTCATGTACGATGTAAGAGAATGGTCAAGTCTCATTCTTCTACATATAGCTGTCCAATTTTCCCAGCACCATTTATTGAAGAGACGGTCTTTTTTCCACTGGATATTTTTTCCTGTTTTGTCAAAGATTATTTGACCATAGAGTTGCGGGTCCATATCTGGGCTCTCTGTTCTGTTCCACTGGTCTATGTGTCTGTTTTTGTGCCAGTACCATGCTGTCTTGGTGATCACTGCTTTGTAGTAAAGCTTGAAATCAGGCAGTGCGATGTCCCCAGCTTTGTTTTTCTTTTTCAACATTTCCTTAGCAGTTCGGGGTCTTTTCTGGTTCCATACAAATTTTAGGATTGTTTTTTCCAGCCCTTTGGAAAAAACTGGTGGAATTTCGATCGGGATGGCATTGAAAGTATAGATTGCTCTGGGCAGTATAGACATTTTAACAATGTTTGTTCTTCTGATCTATGAGCATGGAATGCTTTTCCATCTTTTGTGTCTTCTCCAATTTCTGTTATGAGTGTTCTGTATTTCCTCGAGTACAGATCCTTTACCTCTTTGGTTAGGTTTATTCCCAGGTATCTTATGGTTTTTGGTGCAACCGTGAATGGAATCAATTCTCTAATTTCCCTTTCCATATGTTCATTGTTAGTGTATAGGAAAGCCATTGATTTCTGTGCATTGATTTTGTATCCTGCCACATTACTGAATTACTTTATAAGTTCTGGTAGTGTGGGGTTGGAGTCTTTTGGGTTTTCCATATAAAGTATCATGTCATCTGCGAAGAGAGAGAGTTTGACTTCTTTGCCAATCTGAATACCTTTTATTTCTTTTTGTTGTCTGATTGCTGTCGCTAGGACTTCTAGCACTATGTTGAAAAAGAGTGGTGAGAGTGGGGATCCTTGTTGAGTTCCTGATCTCAAGGGAAGGCTGTCAGCTTTTCCCCTTTGAGAATGATATTTGCTGTGAGCTTTTCATAGATAGACTTGATGATGTTGAGGAATGTTCCTTCTATCCCTATACTTTGAAGCGTTTTGATCAGGAACAGATGCTGACTTTTGTCAAATGCTTTTTGTGCATCAATTGAGAAGACCATGTGGTTCTTCTCTCTTCTATTCTTGATTTGTTCTATCACATTGGTTGATTTGCAAATGTTGAAACATCCTTGCATCCTAGGGATAAATCCCACCTGGCCATGATGAATACTCTTTTGAGTGTGCTGTTGGATCCTATTAACTAGGATGTTGTTGAGAATGTTGGCAGTCATAATGATCAGGGATATTGGTCTGAAATTCTCCTTTTTGATGGTGTCTTTGCCTGGTTTGGGGATCAGGGTGATGCTGGCTTCATAAAGGGAGTCTGGAAGTTTTCCTTTTGTTTCTATTTGTTGAAACAGTTTTAGGAGAATAAGTATTATTTCTTCATTGAATGTTTGGTAGAGCTCCCCAGGGAATCCATCAGGTCCTGGACTCTTGTTTTTTGGGAGGTTTTTGATCACTGCTTCAATCTCATTACTAGATATTGGTCTATTCAGGTTGTCAGTTTCTTCCTGTTTCAGTCTGGGAAGATTATGGGTTTCCAGGAATGCATCCATTTCTTCTAGGTTGTTTAACTTATTGGCATATAGCTGTTGATAATAATTTTTGATGACTGTTTCTATTTCCGTTGGATTAGTCGTGATCTCTCCCCTTTCATTCATAATATTATTAATTAGGGTCCTCTCTTTTTTCTTTTGGATGAGTTTGGCCAGTGGCTTATCAATCTTACTGATTCTTTCAAAAAACCAATTT
The DNA here is from genome assembly GCA_028646535.1 of Procyon lotor. Taxonomy (NCBI): domain Eukaryota; kingdom Metazoa; phylum Chordata; class Mammalia; order Carnivora; family Procyonidae; genus Procyon; species Procyon lotor. Next base: position 20,850,065 of record CM053609.1, on the reverse strand, counting down.
CTTGACTCATTGATATGTTCTTCTGTTTCTCCAATTTCTAACTCGTTGATCTCTGCTCTAATCTTGATGATTTCCCTTGTTGTGCATGGGGTTGGCTTAATTTGTTGTTGATTTTCCAGTTCTTTAAAGTGTCAAGAAAGCTGGTATCTTCAACATTTTTCAATTTTTTTGAGTGAGGCTTGAATGGCTATGTATTTCCCCCTGAGGATCGCCTTTGCTGTGTCCCATAGGTTTTACATCAATGTGTCTTCATTTCCATTGGTCTCCATGAATTGTTTAAGTTCCTCTTTGATTTCCTGGTTGATCCCAGCATTCTTTTTTTTTTTTTTTTTGTAATTAACATATAATGTTTTTTTTTTTTTAAAGATTTTATTTATTTATTTGACACACAGAGAAAGATCACAGGTAGGCAGAGAAGCAGGCAGAGAGAGGGAGAAGCAGGCTCCCTGCTAAGCAGAGAGCCCGATGCGGGGCTCGATCCTAGGACCCTGATCATGACCTGAGCCGAAAGCAGAGGCTTTAACCCACTGAGCCACTCAGGTGCCCCAGTGTATTTTTTGCCCCAGAATACATGTCTGTGAATCGTGGGGCTTACACATTTCAGCGCACTTACCATAGCACATACCTGCCCCAATGTCCACAACCCAACCACCCTATACCTACCCTCCACCCCCTCCCACACCTCCCAGCCACCCTTAGTTCGTTTCATGAGTCTAGGAGTCTCTTATGGTTTGTCTCCCTCCCCATCCCTTCCTGTTTCATTTCTCTCCCCCACCCCCCCACAAACCCCCACCTTGCCTCTCAAATTCTTCATATCAGAGAGATCAGGTGATATTTGTCTTTCTCTGACTGACTTATTTCGCTTAGCATAATACCCTCCAGTTCCATCCATGTCATTACAA
>CM053609.1:20832161-20848663 GCA_028646535.1 Procyon lotor | reverse complement strand
TACTGTTGAATCCTATTGGCTAGTATTTTGGTGAGAATTTTGACATCTGTGTTCATCAAGGATATTGGTCTGTAATTCTCCTTTTTGATGGGGTCTTTGTCTAGTCTTGGGATCAAGGTAATACTGGCCTCATAAAATGAGTTTGGAAGTTTTCCTTCCATTTGTATTTTTTGGAACAATTTCTGAAGAATAGGTATTAATTCTTCTTTAAATGTTTGGTAGAATTCCCCTGGGAAGCCGTCTGGTCCTTAGCTCTTGTTTGTTGGGAGATTTTTTGATGGCTGCTTCAATCTCCTTACTGCTTATGGGTGTGTTCAGGTTTTCTATTTTTTCCTGGTTCAGTTTTGGTAGTTTATGTGTCTCTAGGAATGTGTTCATTTCCTCCAGATTGTCTAATTTGCTGGAGTAGAGTTGCTCATAATATGTTCTTATAATTGTTTGTATTTCTTTGGTGTTGGTTGTGATTTCTCCTCTTTCATTCATGATTTTATTAATTTGGGTCCGTTCTCTTTTCTTTTTGATAAGTCTGGCCAAGGGTTTATCAATTTTATGAATTCTTTCAAAGAACCAGCTCCTAATTTCGTTGATTTGTTCTACTGTTCTTTTGTTCTATTTCATTGATTTCTGCTCTGATCTTTATTATTTCTCTTCTTCTGCTGGGGGTCTTTCTTTGCTGTTCTTTCTCCAGCTCCTTTAGGTATAGGGTTAGGTTATGTATTTGAGATCTTCTTGTTTCTTGAGAAAGGCTTGTATTGCTATATACTTTCCTCTCAGGACTGCCTTTGGTGTGTCCCAAAGATTTTTCGCAGTTGTGTTTTCATTTTCATTTGTTTCTATGAATTTTTTAAGTCCTTCTTTAATTTCCTGGTTAACCCATTCATTCTTTAGTAGGGTGCTCTTTGGCCTCCATGTATTTGAGTTCTTTCCAACTTTCCTCTTGTGATTGAGTTCTAGTTTCATGGCATTGTTGTCTGAAAATATGCAGGGAATGATCCCAATCTTTTGGTACTGATTGAGACCTGATTTGTGTCCCAGGATATGATCTATTCTGGGGAATGTTCCATGTGCACTCGAGAAGAATGTGTTTTCTGTTGCTTTGGGATGGAATGTTCTGAATACATCTGTGATGTCCATCTGGTCCAGTGTGTCATTTAGAAGCTTTATTTCCTAGTTGATCTTTTCCTCGATGATCTGTTCATTTCGGTGAGGTCCATTAAAATCCCCCACTATTATTGTATTATTGTTGATGTGTTTCTTTGACTTTGTTATTAATTGGTTTATATAATTGGCTGCTCCCATGTTAGGGGCATAGATATTTACAATTGTTAGATCTTCTTGTTGGACAGTCCCTTTAAGTATGATATAGTGTCCTTGCTCATCTCTTATAGTCTTTGGCTTAAAATCTAATTTATCTGATATAAGACTTGCCACCCCAGCTTTCTTTTGATGTCCATTAGCATGGTAAATTGTTTTCCACTGCCTCACTTTAAATCTGGAGGTGTCTTTGGGTTTAAGATGAGTTTCTTGTGGGCAGCGTATCGATGGGTCTTGTTTTTTTATCCATTCTGATACCCTGTGTTTTTTGATTGGGGCATTTAGCCCATTTACATTCAGGGTAACTATTGACAGATATGAATTTAGTGCCCTTTTATTGCCTGTTAGGTGACTGTTAACTGTACATTGTCTCTGTTCTTTTTTGGTTTGTGTTCCTTTTAGGCTCTCTCTTTGCTTAGAGGACCCCTTTCAACATTTCCTGCAGGGCTGGTTTGGTGTTCGCAAATTCTTTTAATTTTTGTATGTCCTGGAACCTTTTTATCTCTCTCTCTATTTTTATTGACTGCCTAGCTGGATATAGTATTCTTGTCTGTTTATTTTTCTCATTTAGTGCTCTGAATATATCATGCCGGTCCTTTCTGGCCTTCCAGGTCTCTGTGGATAGGTGTGTTGTCAATGTAACATTTTTGCCTTTGTATGTTACAGATTTCTTGTACTGAGCTGCTTACAAGATTTTCTCTTTGTCACTGAGACTTGTAAGTTTTACTATTAGATGTCAGGGTGTTGACATATTTTTATTGATTTTTTGAGGGGGGTTCTCTGTGCCTCCTGGATTTTGATGCTCGTTTCCCTTTGCCAGATTAGGGAGATTCTCTACAGTAATTTTCTCCAATATACCTTCCACGCCTGTCTCTTTTCTTCTTCTTGGATCCCAATTATTCTAATATTGTTGCGTTTTATAGTTTATCTCTCGAATCCTCCCCTCGGTGTCCAGTAGTTGTTTATCTCTCTTTTGCTCACCTTCTTATTCTCTGTCATTTGTTCTTCTATATCACTAATTCTTTCTTCAGCCTCATTTATTCTAGTAGTGATGGCCTCTATTTTTTTTTTTTTTAAAGATTTTATTTATTTGGCAGAGAGAGAGATCACAAGCAGGCAGAGAGAGGAGGAAGCAGGCTCTCTGCTGAGCAGAGAGCCCGATGCGAGGCTCGATCCCAGGAACCGGAGATCATGACCTGAGCTGTAGACAGAGGCTTTAACCCACTGAGCCACCCAGGCGCCCCTGGCCTCTATTTTTAATTGTACCCTGTTAATAGCTTTTTAAATTTCAACTTGGTTAGATTTTATTTCTTTTATTTCTTCAGAAAAGGATTTTATTTCTCCAGAAAGGGATTCTCTAATATCTTTCATGGTTTTTTTGTGCCCAGCTAGCTTCTTGATAACTGTCATTTTGAACTTGTTTCCAACGTATTTCTAATGTCCAAATTGAGTATGTGTCTAGCCATCGGTACTGTCTCTTCTTTTTTTTTTGTGGTGAGTTTTTCAGCCTCATCATTTTATCAAAGTAAGAGTAGATTAGTGAGAGAGAAAGATACTCTGAAGTTCCGCAATTTTCACTGATTGAATAACTAGTTCTTGGCTGGATATTCTCGCTGATCTTCTGGGGGAGGGGCCCATGCTGTGGTTCTCAAATGTCTTTGCCCGAGGCGGAATTGCACCGTCCTTGCCAGTGGATGGGCTAGGCACTTTGCTCAGTTTCGCTCTCGGGAGTCTTTGTTCCCTGAGTGCTTTCCATACCGCCCTGGAGGTCGGGAATGAAAATGAAGGTCTCCCAGTCTCCAGCCCAAGGGAGCTGAGTGCTGGGCGCCTCGCTCCTCTGCAAGCCCTCAGAGGAAAGTGTTCAGTCACTCCCGTCTCCCTTGTCTGGGCCTGTGCTCTGTGCTCAGCTAGCCTGTGGCGGAGCGCCTCTAGCTGTGGCGCTCATGGCCCTGTCTGGAGTCCCCAAACCCAGCAGATTCCTGCTGCGCGTTCCTGCACCGCTCCTCTCGGAGGAAGAAGGAAGGGGTGTCTCTGGAACTGCCTCCCATGGGGTCCCTGATTGAAGTCCAACAGCCCAACTGTGTCTCAGTTCATATAGTCCAAGGTAAGCCTAAGCAGGCACGGCTCCTAAGCAGGAGCAGGCTCCTTTTCTGCCGCCAGATTCTCTGCCCCAATTCCTGGGACCTCTGCCGCACTCGAGCTCCTCTGGTCCCTCAGTGACCCCACGGGTCCTGAAACCACACTGTTGCCGTAAGGGCTGAACCCCCGCTTAGCCTCTGGAGCGATGTCCGTTAGCGGAACAGACTAAAAGTTCCAATTTTGTGCTCTGCGTCTCTGCGGCTGTTGGGACCCCGTCTTCCCCCCCCCCCCGTCTCTCTTCCCTTTGCTTTGGATTCACTTTTCCACACATCCTACCTTTTGGAAAGTGGTCAATTTTCTGCTCCTAGAATTGTTGTTGTTCTTCTCTCTCTTGTGTTTGCTGGCTTTTAGAATGGTTTGGTGCCTATGTAGCTGAACTTCTGGGATCCAATGCTGTCTCTGCCTCCTACACCTTCGCCATCTTGCCTGTTTTCCTGATCCCAGCATTCTTGAGCAGGTTGGTCTTTAACCTCCAAGTGTTCAAATTCCTTCCAAACTTTTTCTTGTGGTTGAGTTCCAGTTTCAAAGCATTGTGATCTGTGAAAATGCAGGGATTCCTCTCAATCTTTTGGTATCAGTTGAGTCCTGATTTGTGATCCAGTATGTCGTCTATTCTGGAGAAAGTACCATATGCTCCTGAGAAGAATGAGTATTCTGTTGTTTTAGGGTGGAATGTTCTGTATATATCTATGAGGTCCATCTGGTCCAATGTGATATTCAAAGGTCTTGTTTTTTTATTGATTTTCTGTTTAGATGATCTGTCTGTTACTAAGAGTGACATGTTAAGATCTCCTACTATTAATGTATTCATATCAATATGACTCTATTTTGATTAACAATTGGCTTGTGTAGTTGGCTGCTCCCATAGTGGGGGCATAAATGTTTACAGTTGTAAGATCTTCTTGGAGGATAGACCTTTTAATAATGATGTAGTGTCCTTCTGTATTTCTGACTACAGTCTTTAGCTTAAAATCTAATTTATCTTATATGAGAATTATTACCCCAGCTTTCTTTTGAGGCCCATTGGCATGAAAGATGGTTCTCCATCCTTTCACTTCAGTCTGGATGTATCTTTTGGTTCCAAATGTGTCTCTTGTAGACAGCATATGAATGGTTCCTGTCGTTTTATCCATTCTGCAACCCTGTGCCATTTTATGGGAGCATTTAGGCTGTTCACTTTGAGAGTGATTATTGAAAGATAAGTGTTTATTGACATCATGTTGCCTGTGTAGGCCTTATTTCTATAGATTGTAAATTTCTATTCTTTCTACTTTTATAGAATCCCCTTTAATATTTCTTGTGGTACCGCCCTGGTGCTCATATACTCTTTTAATCCTTGCTGGTCTTGGAAGTTCTTTATCTCTGCATCCATTTTGAATGTCAGCCTTGCTGAATAAAATATTCCTGACTTCATTTTCTTCTCATTTAGTGCCCTGAATATATCATGCCAGCCCTTTGTGGCTTGCCAGGTTTCTGTGGACAGGTCTGACATTATTCTAATGGGTCTTCTTCTGTATGTAAATAATCTCTTCCCCATAGCTGCCCTCAGAACCTCTTGTATAAAATTATAATTTGGAAATTTTACAATTATGTGTCTGGCTGTCTTTCTGGACTCATTGATCTTGGCGAGTGTCCTTTCCGCCTCTAGGACACGAACACTTGTTCCATTCCCCAGATTGGGGAAATTTTCATTCAAATTTGGTCAGCTGTATCTTCTAGTCTTCTGTCTTTCTCTACCCTGTCTGGGATTCCAGTTATTCTGATATTGGAATGTTTCATGGCATCATTTATTTCCCTACGTCTCTTGTCATGATTCCTGAGCAGTTAGCTCCAGCTCTCCTCTTGACCTTTCTTCTTAACTATTTTATCCTCTAGATCACTAATTCTATCCTCTGTCTCTGTAACTCCAGCTGTTAGACTATTTAGATTAGATTGGATCTCACTGATAGAGTTTTTTACATCAGCTATACTGGTTTTCATTTCTGCCCTTAAGGATTCTATGTTGTCATTAATGTTTTTCTCCATCCTAGCCAATGCCTAGATGATTGTCAGCCTGAATTTCCTTTCCAACATAGTGTTTATATCCATGTCCAATAGTTCTGAGGGAGAGGGCGCATTCTCTGGGTTTTTCCTCTATTGGGCGTTCCTCCTCCTAATCATTTTGATGCGAAGTGGATGAGAGGATGTCTAGCTGGATATATTGTCCACGATCCAGGCAGGGTGCACCCTGGAAGGGTTTGGAGCAATTGGGATTCTCCACCAAAAAGAAAGAATAAGGATAAAAAAAAATTAGAAGAGAAAAAGTGGAAATCCCAGCCAGAATGGGCCCTAAAAATAAATTTGTAAGGTATGTAAACTAACACGAACAAACATATAGACGGACAAAGTAAATGATAAGAAATAAAAGAACCTAGTCAGAATGAACCCCAATAATAAGTTTTATATAATACCAGAACAAAAACAAATACATAGAAATACTGACAGAAAGGGGCACCTGGGTGGCTCAGTGGGTTAAAGCCTCTGCCTTCGGCTTGGGTCATGATCTCAGGGTCCTGGGATCGAGCCCCACATGGGGCTCTCTGCTCAGCAGGGAGCCTGCTTCCCCCCTCACTCTGTCTGCCTCTCTGCCTACTTGTGATCTCTCTCTCTTTGTCAAATAAATAAATACAATCTTTAAAAAAAAAAAAAAGGAAATACTGACAGAAAGATCAGATAGGAGGGTGGTTATAACTCCTTGTGTTTGAGGAAGGTTATTTCAGGTCTTCCTGGGTTTATGGTTGTATTAAGCCTCTAGTTGTAATGTTAAGTAGTTTAAAAAAAAATAAAAAAAAACAAGAAATGTTAAAACATGTGAGTAAAACAAATAGAAAGTAAGAAGAAAAAAACCTTATATGTATGAAATATACTTGTTTGAGGGTATTATCAGGAGCTTAATATATTGATTTCTCTTGATGTTGCAGATTAAAAATTTTATGGGGACCCTGTGTTTATTGTCCTTTTGTTTTTTTGACCTGTCTTCTAAGGATGGGTCCCGTCGCGTTGTTTTCCAATCTGTCTTGCTTTGATTGAGTCACCCTTCCCCCCCAGTCATGGGGCTGAGCGCTGTGGAAGCTGGTTTCTCAGTCTTTTGCTCTCTGTTGGTTTTTGCCCTTTTGTAGCTTTTTTACCTTTTTGGAGAGTCCAAGCAAGGAATCTACCCCTTCATACCCAGACCTCCGGGTCACAGAGAAGCCTCAGTCTGCTCCCCTCTGGGTGGTCCAGAACACACACTTCCCTCCGCAAAATTCTGCTCACAGCGCAGCCTGTCAGAGGTGATGCATGCCCCTAGCCACCATTCAGTGTCTCTGCAAGTGCTCAGTGTGCTCTAGGCCTGCGCAGAGTGTACTCAGATTCCGCCTGAGATAACCCGGCCCCCTTATGTTCCCTCTGGGCCGGCTGGGATCTCCCAGACCTTGCCGCAGGCCATGAATGTCTTTCAGTCAGGGTTGCACTCAGTCCAGAGAGTGGGGCACACAGAGAAAAGATGTGGGCTCCTGGACCACACCAGACTCTCTAAGGCACTTGCAGGAGCGCGCCCTGCCCACAAAATGATGCAAGAAGTGGAAAGCTGCAGGTTCCTGAACTATGGACTGGACATCCCCACCAGTCTCTCTTTGAGGCGAGTGGTGTCCTTCCTGGATACGTGGGCCCAGGCCCGTGTCCGCAACCTCCCCTTTCACTACTTGGTCCTCAGAACCTTTTGCTCTGTTTTTAACAGGACTTTAAGTTAATGCTGGTCCATAGCCACCAGGCACTTTTCTTTGGGGTATTAATGTCCTTGGATTGCTTCTGGTGGCTCCCTCCCCCTTTTGTTTATCCTCTGATATCGTTTCTAGTGTTCCCACTTTGCTTTACCTCTCCACTGCTGTCTTCTGCTGCAAGAAGAATACGCTTCTGCTGCAGTGACTGCTGTCTGTTACTGCAAGAACTGAAAAATCTTGCTCCTCAGTCTGATTTCATGGGTGTTCAGTGTGTTCTGGTAGATATCCAGCTCACTTTAGGGGATAGGTTGCAACAGGATCTCCTACTTTTCCACCATCTTGTGCCCCTCCTCTTTTTTAAAAATTATTATAATTATTCTTTCAAAATTTTATTTGAGTCTGAGAGAGAGAGAGAGTAAGAGAGAGCAAGCACAAGTAGAAGGAAGGGGCAGAGGGAGAGCGAGAAGTAGACTCCCTGCTGAGCAGGGAGCCGAGGACTCCATCCCAGTGTCCTGGGATCATGATCTGAGCTGAAGGCAAATGCTTAACTGACTGAACCACCTAGGTGCCCCTCAGCCATCATTCCTACTGTTCTGTATGAAATGCCTTTTACCTCCTTTGGCTGGATTTTATATTTCATGATTTTTTTGTTTTGTTTTTTGCACTTTGACTATGATGTGTATGTAGTTTTTGCCCCATTCTCTTGGGGTGCATTTAAGTTAAGTGCACCTCTGGCTTGATATTTTTTCCCCCCACCAAATTTGGAAACTTGTTAATCATTTTTTCCTGTTCTGTTCTCATTTTGTTCTTTGCTGGGAAAGAAATTAATGTGTTTCTCTTTGTTAGGTCTTTCTTTTGCTTAATCAGCTTGGCTAATTGTAAATGTATCTTTTTTCAGGGTCAGGCTGTTCTGCTTTATTGGGTCTAAATCTGCTGTAAGCCATCTAAGAAATTCTTTATTTTGCATTTTCAGACCTTATATTTCCATTTGGATCCCTATTTTAGAGTTTTATAAAGCTTTCCTGACAGGTCTTATCTGTTTACTCTATATTTTTATACTGTATGTATATTTATGTATTACTGTATGTATATTTAGCTGTGGAATCCCTCTAGCCTTCCACCATTTCCTTTATGTTGGGTTCTCCGGTGTCTCACAAATGCTCAGTTTTGGAGTTAGTCAGTAATTTGGGTAGTCTGTATGCACATTTCATGATTTCTCCCTCACTTCTAACTGCTCTGGCAGGACTAAATTCCAGCCTTTGACTGTAATGTAATACATACTGCCCTGTCAGCTGTGTGCTGGTTTCCCTTGTGGTCAAGGGTTGTACCTTTTCCAGTTTTGATTGTTTAGGCTGCTCTCTAGGACCTTCAAACAGTTTTTGAAAATATTTTGTTTAGGGTTCAGAGTTATTATTAGTATAGACTTAGTCCAGTGCACCCTAAGTCTTTTTTTTTTTTTAAGATTTTAAGATTTTATTTATTTATTTGACAGAGAGAGAGACCACAAGTAGGCAGAGAGGCAGCCAGAGAAAGAAGAGGAAGCAGGCTCCCTGCTGAGCAGAGTGCCTGATTCGGGGCTTGATCCCAGGACCCTGAGATCATGACCTGAGCCGAAGGCAGAGGCTTAACCCAATGTAGAGTACACCCTATACACCCTACGTCTTACCAGAACTTCTAACTCAGTCTAGTTCAGAACTGTAAGCTTTTAGGATGAAGCCTGTCACTTCTGAGTTATTCACACTTCACAACAAACCTTTGGTATTTGATACTTCCTAAGCACTGAAAGGCTTAAGGGAGTCCTCAGTGTTTTCTTAATTTCTTTCTCACATGCTCAGTTTAAAAAAAATAGCAAGTCCTAGGCCCTATGAGAGTAATTGGAAATGAAGAGCAGAGAGTTTCAGGTAGTTCAGGAAAAGAGTTATGTGTACTGGAGGTAGGGAGTCCCAGCTATAGACCCCAGCAATGCATATGTTCATTGATTGATTGTGATTTGTTTCCTGGTATTTTTTATCTCCCTTATTTTTTATACCATGTTTAACTCTCAGAGTGGTTCTTTTACCTGTGAATCATTTAGAGTTGACTTGATGGGACATGAGAGAATCCCATGTCATCTCTGGCTTATCTTAATAGAGGAAAAGAGCAAGAGACTATGGACACTGCCTGGTCATGGGGAGGTCAGGGACTCCTTCCTTCCCATCTAGCCCTACTCACTCTGTATTTAACTTGTTCACCTTGTTTCCTACTCAGAGTGACTATGAAGTTTTCTTTAATGGACATTGATAATTGCTAATTTACTGGGTGCTATGTATGCTGAAGCAGTAGTTATTTGACCATCACATCTTTCTGCTGCATTAAACTATGAAAGTAGTCTTTTTGTTTGTTAATAGTTTTATACATTCATTAAAAAATAACACATGTAAGTCTGAGTTTCCTATACTTCTGTATTGCATTTCATAGCATAAGCTTGTAATTTCCATTTTCTCAGGCTGCTTAAGTCTCTTGACTTTTCTTAAAAAATATTTTTTTTTTATTTTCTTAAAGTAGGCTCTACACCCAAGGTTGAGCTTGAACTCACGACCTCACGATCCAGAGCTGCATGCTCTACCAATTGAGCCAGGCACTCCAGTCTCTCGACTTTTATAAACCTCCCAACTCCACTCTCATTTGTCCAGGCTGCAGCTCTGGCTGTATGTCAGTGTTTGGCTGTGGAGTCCACTCACCCATCAAGCCCGGTGTTTGAAGACTGTAGCTCCAGTGAGGCCACAACGCCTGTGCCTGTGCAGCATGTTCGCCCTGTCAGAGCAAAGAAGCGCAAACAGTCACCTGCCCCTGCCCTGCCTATTGTGATTCAGCTCATGGAAATGGGATTTCCTAGAAGGAACATAGAGTTTGCACTGAAGTCACTGACTGGTGCCTCTGGGAATGCTGCTGGTTTGCCAGGTATATTGTTTTCCTTATGGGTGCTTCACACACATTTGTTTGTAGGTTTACCTTGAAATGCTAACATCAGCAGTCTGCAGGCAGGCTGGTGCTGTGGATCCTCACTGTCATTGTGCTGTGTGTGCTTGCTTGTAGGTGTGGAGGCCTTGGTTGGGTGGCTGCTGGACCATGCTGATGTGCAGGTCACAGATCTCTCGGATGCAGACACAGGGTCTGAGGAGTGTTCAGATGAGGAGGTGGTGGAGGATGTGGACGACTCGGCCTACACTGTGGTCAGTGCCTCCTGTGTCGTTGCCCTACCTCTTGTGTCAACCTGATCTGTGGTCTCGGTTTCCTGCATGCTGTTCCATGGGGCCTCTCTGCGGTTCAGCCACGCACATAATGAAGCTGCTACGTGCAGACTGGGTTTTCTGTGCCTTAATTACTTTAGCTTTAAAGCAGACCCTTGTTCCAACATCTAATGATATTGTAGCCTTTTTTATATGACACAGAGACTTCTGACTTATGTAAATCATTTCATGGGATTAATTTAGAAATGTATCAGAAATTTTCTCTACTTTTAACTTTTCATATTCATTCTGTTTATTGATATTTTTAAAATGAAGAATTTTATAGTGAAAGTACAGCATAATATTTCATACTTTATTTTTTAATATTAAAGGTTTCACATACTTCTTTTTAAGTAGGTTTATCTGGCTCAGTTTTTTAAAAAAATATTTATCTTTTGTAGTCTACTGGTGCTGTTGTAACAGAGAGCCAGACATACAAAAAACGAGCTGATTTCTTGAGTAATGATGATTATGCTGTGTATGTGAGAGAGAATATTCAGGTGAGTAAATATCTTAGCCTGGAGCTTTGCTCAGGTTTCCAGTCAGCAGTGTTTGAGCATCTTAGAAAGTCAGAAGCCTGATGGGGGAGGGCATAGCACCCAGCAGGGAAGCCACTATCACCTGAGCAAAAGAGGACAAAGGAACAGAAGATGAACAAGGGGTACCAGACCTAGAGAGCAAAAGGGGGTTTGTCCATAATGATAGGGCACTTCTAAAAATCTATTTTTGCTTGTTTTTCTTACATCATTCTATTCTTGCTGCGAAGTAATTTTTAAAATCTAATTAGGCTTTATGTAGTCCTTTATGCATCTTAAATTCTTTCTTGTTTTAATTTTCTGGTTAGTATACTTCAAAAGAAAATCCCAGAAATCATCTCATTTCATCTGTAAATATGTCAGGATATATTCCTAATAGATAAAGGATTTGTCTTTTTTGTTTTTTTAAAGTAAATTGTATGCCCAGCATGGGGCTTGAACTCAAAACCCCAAGATCAAGAGTCCCATGCTTTACTGGGTGTGCCAGCCAGGCATCCTGATAAAGGATTTATTTTTAACATAACAACATTACTAAAAAAAAAAAAAACAAAAAACCAAAAAAAACAACATTACTGTTACCGAACATTAGGTAACAAAATAAACAATAATTCCATAATACCATTTTATGTGCAGTGTTTGCTCAGACTTCCCGTTTTCTTAGAAATTGCTTTTTAAAACAGTAATATTTTTAAATTTGGATACAAACAAGGTCGTATACTTTACATTTGGGTGATGTCTTTCTGAAGTGCCTTTTAACCTGGAACAGTTTTCCCCTCCTTTTTTTTCTCCTTTTCATGTCATTTATTTGTGGCTAAACTTGGTTGGATCACATCTTCCTCCTTCCTCTGCATTTCCTATAAAGTCAGAATAATGTCTGGTGGGGTTGGGGGAAACTGTTGGACTCAGGCAGTGTGTTAGACATGAATGCATCATATGGACCAGCAAGCAGTGTTGTTGGTTAGTCTATTTCCATCTGTTAAGGAGTTTCTATTGGTGCTTTGATAGTCATTCGTGTCATCACCTAGACTCATCACGAGGGCTTGCACAATAGTGATTTTCTAACTTTGTCATGCCTTCCAAATTTATTAGCTGGAGTTTATTCCTTGAAGAACTCTTCTTAAATCAACTCTAGTTACTCTTTATAATACAGTTTATATAGGAAAGGCAGAATAAATGCTCGTTTTGTTTTTGTTTCTGTTTTGCTTTATCAATTTTCAGAATGGTGAATTGGTGCCATAGAACTTAAAAAGGTGACCAAGAAACTTTGCTTGTTATCATGGTGATGAATTTATTGGCTGATATGTATTTGATGTGTTTCAACTCTTATTCCCACCGATCAAGTTGTTCTTTTGAGTGAACACTTTGATCTTTGAGAGCTCCCTTGCTTTATGGCATAAGTTGATCCATGTGCATCTTATGTATTTCCTGCCCCACACGTTGAGCCAGCCAGTTTTCTTTTTTTTTTTAATTTTATTTATTTATTTGACAGAGAGAGAGGGATCACAAGTGGGCAGAGAGGCAGGCAGAGAGAGAGGAGGGCAAGCAGGCCCCCTGCTGAGCAGAGAGCCTGATGCGGGGCTCGATCCCAGGACCCTGAGATCATGACCTGGGCTGAAGGCAGAGGCTTTAACCCACTGAGCCACCCAGGTGCCCCGAGCCAGCCAGTTTTCTAAAGAGCCCTGGTTCCATTTAGTATAAAATGATTTTGAAAGTACACTCTGGGTGCTAGGGGAAATCTTTTCTTAGAAATAGATTAGTGCTACTTATACTTGTTCATTTCATCTATATACTGGATTGGATTTTAATTTTAATTTTAATCTTAGGTGGGAATGATGGTTAGATGCTGTCGGACATATGAAGAAGTGTGTGAAGGAGACATGGGGAAAGTTATCAAATTGGATAGAGATGGACTACATGACCTCAATGTGCAGTGTGATTGGCAGCAGAAAGGAGGCACTTACTGGGTTAGGTATATTCATGTGGAACTTATAGGTGAGCACATTCTTAAGTAAGTTCTTTTGCTTTTCCTTAAGTAGAGACAGAGTTCTCAGGAATGAATACTAATTATAGTTCACTTATTATTGTAATCTCTAGGCTATCCTCCACCAAGTTCTCCTTCTCACATAAAGATTGGTGATAAAGTTCGTGTCAAAGCCTCAGTCACCACACCAAAATACAAGTGGGGATCTGTGACTCATCAAAGTGTGGGGGTTGTGAAAGGTAATATAATCCAGACAGCAAAATCCCAGATGTTAGTTTTTCATCAGCTAATGTAATAAACTAATTTTTTTCATTCAAAGGCAAGAAAAATAAGTATGAAGAAAGTCTATGATATATAAATAGCATTTTTTTTTTTTTTTTTTTTGCTTGTCAGTACTCTCTAGACCAGGAACACACCTGTAGTTGAACAGAGTCAGGTTTATTAACTCATTACCACTGAGGAGGATGCATACCCTGAAAAATGAGGTGTCTCCATAAGTGGGTATAACAAAGGACTAATGAATGGGGTTTGTGTTGGATATTTTGGAAGGGTTCAAAGGAGTGGGATGATTGTACGAATGGGTATCTTAATAAATATTAATCTGTAAGGCAGGGAATAGAATGGAGCTAGGACGGAGTTAATGATTGGCAAGGAAGCAGCTTTTCATACTAACCATATGGAGGGAGACGGGGGTTGGGGAGGGTGTCAGGTTGTGTTTGTGGTTTTGATTAGTTTTGAACTTGATCAGACTGACTAAAGAGTGGTTTTGTTTTTGCCTTGATCTATCACAGTCACAGGATAACCTTGTTTGATGTTGGTGTTCTGTAAACTTGTTCTGTCATTCTGCCAAATGGCCTGTATGTGAGTGGTCAACTCCTTTAGTTGGGGACTGTTTCTTTTTCTCTTTTTCTCTGCTATAATAAGATTTAGGACTAAATTTAAGGAATGGAAATGTGCAAATGATGTGAGTTAAGAACTGGAAACAAAATTCTTTTCAGTTTATATGTATACATATATATACATACACACACACATATATATTTTAAAGATTTTATTTATTTCACAGAGAGAGATCACAAGTAGGCAGAGAGGCAGGCAGAGAGAGAGGGGGAAGTAGGCTCCCTGCTGAGCAGAGAGCCCAATGCAGGGCTCGATCCCAGGACTCTGAGATCTAGAGATCTGAGCTGAAGGCAGAGGCTTTAACCCACTGAGCCACCCAGGTGCCCCTCAGTTTATATTTAATGTGATATTATTGAGATTTCAAATCAAACACATGGTATACTTTAACATATATCCTGTGTCCATTTTAACAATTGCATGAAAAGTAATTAAAAATGCATATGATTTTATTTTATCTTTAAACTCTTTTAAGGCCATAAAGAGATCCTGTTTTGTTTGAACCTTGTGCAAAATCTCTCTTACTGTTGACTAGCTTAGATTAGAAATGGCTATAATGGTGGTGCTTCCCCAGTGTGTAGGAGTGTTAGAATGTCTCAGGTTACTTGAGGACAAATGGCTTGTTTAACATTTTACTTTAGTTTAACATTTTTCTTTACTTAAGAGGTTCTTAAAAGCTTTATAAGTCAAAACACAGATAAATTTTAAAAATAAGAACTTGGTTCAGAAGCTAATGTTTGAGTAGCAGAGTATTCTCACCAAAGGACAAGAGATCTCTTAACATTATTATTGTGATTTTTATTTCCTAAGATATTAAATGGAATTTTGACTTGATATAATTAAAAATAAAGAAACAAACTTATTATGGAAAGTTTCAAACATATATAGAAGTAGGGAATATAGCGTAATGAACCTCCTTGTGCCCATCACCTGTGTTTAATAGTTGTCAACCCCTGGCCAATGTTGTTTCGTCCATGATTCCCTCCCTTGATTATTTTGAAGCTAATCCCTGATTGACATCATGTCAATCCATAAGTATCCATAAGTATCTTTCGTATGTCTCTCTAAAAGAGAAGTACTCTTTGTAAAAACATAAATCACTACACTATAATTATCACATGATTAGGTATAGTTTAAATTTTAACAGTAGGTTTTTATTGGTGACCAAGATGTTTCAGCAATTTCTATTGTGTCCTAGCTTTCAGTGCAAATGGAAAAGATGTCATTGTCGACTTTCCTCAGCAGTCTCACTGGACTGGGCTGTTGTCAGAAATGGAGTTGGTGCCTAGTGTTCATCCTGGGGTTACGTGAGTTAATTTTCATATTGTTAGATTTGTTTGGGAGGAATAGTTTTCCTTGGAATTAAATTTAACAAATCGCCTTAATTTAATAAATGATATTATCTTTTTCTTATCAACCCAATGGTTGTTTTAAAAATAGGTGTGATGGTTGTCAAATGTTTCCTATCAATGGATCTAGATTCAAATGCAGAAACTGTGATGACTTTGATTTTTGTGAAACATGTTTCAAGACCAGAAAACACAACACCAGGCATACATTTGGCAGAATAAATGAACCAGGTATGGCAGAATGGTTATGCTCACTTTCATTAAAATATTATTAATGAAGTCATTATTGTGCACATGTATGTTATTTAGTTTGCTCTTTAAAGTTCATCTTTATATGATAAGCACTGCACAGTATATGTAGTAAAAGAAGAAAGATGCCTATACTTGAAAACTTGCTGTCTTTTTTTTCCAAGCAATGAGGGACCCAAAGGGATTAGGATAACAGGGTTTGTTTGCTTGTATTTCCATAAATAACATTTAAAGGGTCTCAAGAAACTAATAAATGTTTTGTTGCATGGGGTGTGGAATTGGATAGATGTATATCTTTTTGTGGCAGAATATGTACAACACAAAATTTGCCATTTTAATCTCTTTGAAGTGTACAATTCAGGGAATGTTGCACAACCATCTCCACTGTTTATTTCCAAAACTTTTTCACCACTCAAAACAGGAACTCTGTACCATTAAGCGATAATTCCCCATTCTTCCCATCCCCTAGTCCCTGGGAATCGGCTTCCTATCTCCGTGAATTTGATGACACCAGGTACCACATATAGGTGGAACCAAAATTTTCCTTTTTGTGTCTGGCTTTTTTTACTTAGGATTTTGTTTTACTTAGGATTATGTTTCCAGGGTTTTTTCCATGTGGTAGCATGTGTCAGAACTTCCTTTCTTTTTATGGCTGAATAATATTTCATATATACCACATACTGTTTATTCATCTATTAATGAACATTTGGATTGTTTCTTTTATCTATTAAGAATAATGTTACTGTGAACATTGGTGTACAGATCTGTTTGAGTTCTTATTTTTAAAATTGGGAGTGAAATTATGGGGTCATTTGGTAGTTCTTTGAGGAAACTCCAAAATGTTTTCTACAGGGGCTGTACCATTTTAAATTCCCAAAAGGTTCTGATTTCTTTTCTTTTTTTTTTTTTTAATTAATTTTTATTAACATATAATGTATTATTTGCCCCAGGGTACATGTCTGTGAATCTTCGGGCTTACACATTTCACAGCACTTAATAGCACATACCCTCCCCATTGTCCACAACCC
>CM053609.1:20790171-20831661 GCA_028646535.1 Procyon lotor | reverse complement strand
CTTCCTTCCTTCTCACAATGCCTTCCATGTTTTTCTTTACGCTCAGCATGTAAGTGAGACCATAAGGTAGTTGGTTCTCTCTGCTTGACTTATTTCACTCCGCATAATCTCTTCCAGTCCCATCCATGTTGATACAAAAGTTGGATATTTGTCCTTTCTAATGGAGGCATAATATTCCATTGTATATATGGACCATATCTTCCTTATCCATTCATCTGTTGAAGGGCATTTTGGTTCTTTCCACAGTTTGGCAATTGTGGTCATTGCTGCTATGAACATTGGGGTACATGTGGCCCTTCTTTGTAATGCATCTGCTTCTTTGGGGTAAATACCCAGTAGTGCTTACTGTTTCATTTTAGTAAGAAAATCAGTGTGAGTCCCATGCCTTGGATAGACCTACTTGGTGATTAATGACTTCTTTTAGTCTATACTCAATCGTGATTGTATTAATTTTGCCTAACTTGCTTGCTATTTCCAGAACTTAAGTAAAAGAGCTCTAACCTTCCACACATTCCATGTCTCAAATATGCTGCTCTCTAGTTTAAGGATCTCATGTATTTGATTCTAAAAAGTCTGTAGTTTACCGTTTTTGTGTCTAGTATCACAGGTATATTGAAATTGCTATAAAGCAGTGCAGAAGCTCAGGAATTGATTGTAAAATCCATGGTCTTATCCTGCTGGGACGGATCCGTGCAGAGGAGGAAGATTTGGCTGCAGTTCCTTTCTTAGCCTCAGATAATGAAGAGGAAGAAGATGAAAAAGGCAACAGTGGGAGGTTAGAGCCATTTGTTAGAGCCATTGGTGCTCATTCCAAAATTCTCACTTTTAAAAGTATATATTTAATAAGAGTGTATTTCTTTTTTTTTTTTTTTTAGATTTTTAAAAAATTTTTATTTATTTGACAGAGAGAGATCACAAGTAGGCAGAGAGGCAGGCAGAGAGAGAGGGAAGCAGGTTCCCCGCTGAGCAGAGAGCCCAATGCGGGGCTCGATCCCAGGACCCTGAGATTATGACCTGAGCTGAAGGCAGAGGCTTTAACCCATTGAGCCACCCACATGCCCCAATAAGAGTGTATTTCATAATGAGAGTAGTTTTATACACTCAGGAATGTTTGGTACATTTTGGTTATTTTCACAAATTTAATTTTAATATAGAAACACATTATATTTAGATAAATACCATTAAAAGGAGGAAATAAAATGTATACTTTTTCTACCTGAAATATCACAGCTAATATTTTGATACATATGCATGTAGTTTTCTTTCTATCTGTCCCTAATTATTTTTCTATGAAATGGTATGATATGATACATATTTTGTCGTCTTTGCTAAATATTTTATTGTCAACTTCTAAATTAAAATAAAATTTATTATGATAAAATACACATAAAATGTATCCTCTTAACTATTTTTAAATGTCTAGTTCTGTGGCATTAAGTACATTCACATTATTGTGCAATTGTGAGCAACATTCATCTCCAAAATATCCATGTCATTAGTCTTTTGTCATGTAATTTTATTGAGCACAGTATTTCATTTTATGACTATGCTCGCATTTATTTACTCAATTCAGTATTTTGCAAGAGTACTATGGTGATGACTGTTACTGTATTTATTCCTTCACCATCCATCTATTGAATACCTGTTGTGGGCTGAGCCTTGTTCTCTATCCTTTGAATGCTGTGGTGAATATGCACAATAAAATAAGATAAACTCATACACATCAGAGTGGCTTTACGACTGTGGAAAGTGCATGGAGGAGAAGTGCACGGTCTTTTGAGAACCTGTCAAAGAGCATTGATTTGTCAAGAGGACAAGGAAAACTCCTTCTAAAGGCATACTTTCAGGAAAAGTCAGAGTTTTCAAAATCAGGTGGGCAGGAAAAGTTGTTTTTGGCAGGATAATAGAATACACCAAGGATGAAGGAAGGTACCTGCCAGGTTTCTGTACATGTGCTTTTTTTATTCTAAGGTGTTTATGGAGGACTTTGTATGTGCAGAGGGTTGTTCTGAGCCTTGTTCATGTCCCAGGAGAAAACAACGTAGATAATCACTTTCCGCAGATAAGTTGTATTTTCCTAGATAAATTGCTAAAAGTAAATTGCTAAGTCAAAGAATATGCAAAATCAGTTTATGTGTGTTACTGTTTTTCTACTAGTGTAGCCTGGTCCTTGCAGATACATGAAGGAGGCAGGTACCATGCTAGTTGAGTTCTTCTGACCACTGCCCTTTGCACTAAATGCTTTATAGAGTGTGATGTAAGTAGTTTTTCTTTTTAGGAACAAGAGCTCTGCCTCTCACTGCAATTAAAGCACCTTCTCTTAGTCATGAATGGGTGACAACTATGATAATAAATCAGGTTATTCTAGGGTTCTGTGATCTTGGGTTTGGAGTCAATCCTGATTTATTTTGGAAACTTGCATTGGAACTGAAAAGAAAATAGTATACATAACATTACTTCATCTAGAATATATATTGTACTATATGTTATGATTCAAACTGATAGTATCTATATACATTAAGTAAGGAGGGAAAATACCAGTTCACATAAGTGAATCATTGAGATTTTCAAGAGAAAGGATTATAGGTTTCCATATTCTTACTAAGTATGAAAATGAATTGGACAAATACATAAATACACGTATATATGAGATAAGCAAAAAAGTTTGAACTTTACTCATTGATTAAATGTTTACATAATTGAATACATTAACAAAAGAATTCTAGGTATTTGAATGTAATGTTTTTCTTTCCTTGTCAGATATTTATTAGCTAATAATTTCAGGGTGAGTAAGTGGTCCAAATAGAGTCTCCCACAGAGCACACACTCAACTGGGATATGACCACACTGACTGCCCGCTGGCCTCCATTCTGACTGGTTAATAATTACATGGTACCAGTCATTACGTATCTTGAATATAACTCTTGGTTTCCCATACATATTTTGGTTTCCCATACATATCTTTGACGAAAAATGTGTTACAAGGTATGTCAAGTATAGATAGTCTGTGATTTATTTGACTTGCAAGTTTTTGACTTTACGATAGTTGCAAAAGTAATACACATTCCACAGAAACTGAACTTTGAAATTTGATCTTTCCCCGAGTTAGCAATCTGTTGTACAGTCCTCTTTGCTAATACTGGGCAGCAACAGTGAGCTATCTAGCTCCCGCCCTGCAATCACAAGGGTAAATAACCAATATACTTCTTATAGCCATTCTGTACTCATACTATACTATCTTTCACTTTCAGTATAGCATTCATGAAATTACATGAGATATTCAAACCCTATGAAATAGGGTTTGTGTTAGGTGATTTTGTCCAGCTGTTCTCAGCATGTTCAGGGTAGGCAAGGCTAAGCTATCAACCTTACGATATTTTCAATTTGTGATAGGTTTATTGAGGTAAAATACTATTGTAAGTAGAGGAAGCTCTGTAATTACAATATACATATTCTTGCTCTCTTGTGCCTAGTATCAGACAGATGAAAGGATTTTCCTACATTTTAATCCTCAAACCATAAAATTTTGATCCCTTTAAGTAAATATTTATAGTGTATAATATGTTAAAAAAATCTTACCTATCTAGAACCTAGTCTCTGGAGCCTTTAGTTGTCCATCCCAGTTTATAAAAATAGAACAAAAACAAACAAAGTCAAATACAGGTTCCTTAGTACCTGGCATCAACTAACAACCAAGAAAATCTAACACTGTCCCATGTACTCAGTGGTCTCAAGTTCAAGAATTAGGGTGCTCTGTTGATTAAACTTCCAACCAATTGATGGGAGGTCAGGCGACAGAATGAGCAAGGTGGTGGGAGCCAGCTGCCAGAGCTGTGCTTCAGAAGCCTTGGGTTGTGGGACAGGCCTCTTAGGAGAGAAAGGAAGTAGAGGGACCTCTAGCCCAGCTGGTCTATATGGTGGGCAGAGGGTGTGAAGGAAGAAAATTGCATTTCATTTGGGGCATGTGTCTTTTAGAGTGCCTCAAAAGTTGTATGGTTGTATCTATTTTATTAGTTCTTTGAGGAAAAAAAATGACCAGATGTTTAGGTTTAAGGACATTGCCAAAATGCCAGGCCCACTGGTGACTCCTAGGGCCATTTAATCAGTGTTCTCTGCATTTAACATCTGTAGTAGCTATGTGTTGATGCATTGGGTGGGAATATCTGTGAATCAGTAAAACAGCTGTGGTGTTCATCTTGGTTTATAAGAAGAAAAGAGCTGCATAGTGTGTCATAGAAAGGTCTCCACCAAAAACTAGGCTAGAGTTAAAGTATTAAAAGGTAGTATGCTGGTATCTAGAAATTTTGACCCTCTGGTACACTAACTTGTGTATTTACTTGAGGTTTCATTATATTAAAACAAAACTTTAAGAGTTTCTGATAGTAATCAGCAAACTTTCCTCACTTGAGGTTGCTTTCCTTTTTGTTAAAAAAATATTTTTATGTTGAATGACCTCTATTTCTTTTTTGTTTGGTTAGCCTTATTAGAAAGAAGGCTGCAGGGCTGGAATCGGCAGCTACCATAAGAACCAAAGTGTTTGTGTGGGGACTGAATGACAAGGACCAGTTGGGCGGCCTAAAGGGCTCTAAGGTATCCCCCTCTTCTTCTATGTCACCTGTAATCACATGATTGAGATGGAGCTTTGCTGGTGCCTTTGTTCTGCAGAGGCTTCATAATAATCAGACCTCTTCTAAGGTTTTTATGATGGTTTACCTTCTATAAGTTGTTTTTTAAATTGACTTTTCTGAAGAAATTCTTGATTTGAACTTGTAAACATTATCAAATTTAGTTTCTGTTAAAGCCTCTGTCCTTGGAAAATAGTGCATTGTACATGTAGTTGTTTTATTGCTGTTCTATAAACTACAACATACACTTTTGAAAATATCTGACAAGCACATAGATGAAAATTATAGACTGTAATTATATTTATTTTGCCATCAATACAGTAAGCTCTTTTGCTTACCATAAACAGAATAAAGTGTATAAATGCCATAGTGGTATGATGATGGGGGAGATATCATTTAAAGAGTAGATACAACAAATGATGCATTTGAACTAGTGTTGCATTCAGTATCCGTTAATGTTACTTAGTGTCTCTTCACTGAAGTACCACAAAACAAATTCCTCCAAGTTTAATGACTGGAAACAGTTTCTCTTCAGTAAGTATCTCTGCTTCCTTTTAGTATTCTGTGAGACTTCACCCATCATAAGATCTCTTATTATCTGCATTGCTGAGAAGCTGAGAAGGAAAGTTAGAACTCACTTTAAATCTCTCCTTTCAAGTACAACAAATTTTCCTCTTTATTTGAACAGCGTTGAATGCATTTATGTTTTAAGGCCCCTAGACCCCATTTGGAGGTGGTTAGGGGGCAGTAAGGTCTGGAGTCTCAGTTGTGATAATGCAGGGCTCTTTGGGTGATCCTGAGGCACATGACCCTTTGTCGGAGTTTGCACATGAAGGATAGATTTGGCATTCTATGGTTGGGATAATAATGATTCTTTCTTGTACTGTAGTAGTGGCTATCTGATAATTGTTAGGAGTCATAAAGGTTTTCTTATACCAGAGCTTTATGAATTTTAAGTTAAGTCACACACATCTACAGTGGGAAATTGAATTGTATAATTTCTTAGAGAAGTCAGAATCAATAAGAATGAGTAGGACAAGACCTGAAACAAAATGTAGTTTACCAGATGCTTGGTTATATCTTTACATTAGGTATATTTTATTTTTCACCTTTTATTACGGATTTATTCAAACATAGCAGATAGAAAGACTAGGGACCTGAGCCCTCATGTTCCTGTACCAGCTTCAATAGTTAACAGTAGAGGGTCACATTTTTTGTCTTTATTTAATTAACTTATTTATTTTACACCCCATCCCCACCCCATTTAAAGTATATCTCAATATATTATTTCATCCTTAGAATACTTTAGTGTATTTCTAAGAGAAAAGAACTTCTTTGATTAATATAACCATGTAAATTAACAATAATTTCTTGCATATTCCTTGCAGTAGGGTTACTTGTAATTTTAAAAGCATAAATAAAATGATCTTTTTCCTTCTTTTGCTTAACAAAAAAAAAATCCTGTTCTAGATAAAGGTTCCTTCGTTCTCTGAGACACTGTCTGCTTTGAATGTGGTACAGGTGGCTGGTGGTTCTAAAAGTTTGTTTGCAGGTATGATTATTCTTATACTAAAATTTTTTTATAAATTATGTTAACCACCAAAAACACAGTTGTTATGTTGTAAAAAGTGAGTCTTCTCCTTTCTCTTGTTCTTTGCAGTGACTGTGGAAGGGAAGGTATATGCCTGTGGAGAAGCCACGAATGGCCGACTGGGGCTGGGCATCTCTAGTGGGACTGTGCCCATCCCTCGACAGATCACAGCTCTTAGCAGTTATGTGGTCAAGAAGGTGGCCGTTCATTCAGGTACCAGGCCAGAGTTGGCACTCATATGCAGATAAGCCTGTTGTTCATGCTCTGCAAATAATTACAGCTTTTAAATAATTATCCCTGGGGTTTCCTTGTAGTCTTTTTCAAGTTTACTTAATTATTAAGAATAAAAGTTGGATAATGTAAATCTTCAGGTGGTCTAGAAATTAATTATTGTTGCCACACAAGGCTTTCTAGAGATCAGCAGTTGTTGGCATTCCAGGCATGTGATGGGGGGGAACTACCCCTCTCCAAGGTGTGGTTTTTCAGTGTCGGAGCCGTGGTCATGGTTCATGGCATCTTTGAAATTATCATGTTCTGTGCTTATATATGTGTTATTTTTCTGGGGAACAAGCCTGTAACTTTCATCAGATTTCCAGTGTCTGTGAACCCCAGTGATAAGAAAAATCCTTTGAAAAAAAATCACACTCTCTCAATTTAGGAAACCTTTACTGAAAATTATTTCGAGGCACTATGCTAGGCCTCTGAGGAATGGAACTAAATGAGGTATAAAACTTAGTTCATGGGGCACCTGGGTGGCTCAGTGGGTTAAAGCCTCTGCCTTCAACTCAGGTCATGATCTCAGGGTCCTGGGATCGAGCCCCGCATCGGGCTCTCTGCTCAGCAGGGAGCCTGCTTCCCCCTCTCTCTCTGCCTGCCTCTCTGCCTACTTGTGATGTCTTTCTCTCTGTCAAATAAATAAATAAAATCTTTAAAAAAAAAAAAACTTAGTTCATGCCTGCACTGAATAGGTTTAGGTTTAACCCCATATAAAAGCAAGTCCAAACATTAGTGGCTTGAGCAAGACAGAATTTTGCTTTTCTTCTCCGTAAAAGTCTGGGGGTGGGGTCCTGGGCTAGTATGGTAGCTCTGTGCCGATGAGGAGTACAAGCACAGGCTTGCTCTTTCTTTCCACCTTTGTTGATAGATGGCCATGCAGTTCTGTCTAGGTGAGCACAGATGTTTCCTCCAGCCCACTTAGCCCCTTTAAAGTGCTTTTCAGGAAGCCTTGCTCACTTCTGTTGGATCTCTGTCACCATCCTGGGCAAAGGAGTTTTTAGCTAAGCATATTGTTACTCTCATTAGTGTGGGCTCTGTTGGTAAAGAATAGGGGAGAATGAATGATTTGGGAGACTGGGAGCCCAGGAGTTGGCAGGGACAAGGGTGACAGAGAGAAAACATGTAAAGGTAGTATTCTTCAGTCTTGGGGCAGACTAGATGGGCTGGGAGAATGGTCTACACTGGGGAAGAGAATGACCATGAAAGAATAGGTATATTGGATTAATTGTGCTTGATGGCGCTTTGGCTTAAATAACTCCACAGTTGGTGTACATTTCTCTAAAGCTTAATTGCCAGTCCATTCGATAATTTGCCTTATTTTTACTTTTTTTCCATCTGAATTTTGATATTTTATATGTTTAAGGTAATAGGAACCCCATTATTAAACATCACACTATTTTGCTGCTTCTTTGTGAGTAAAATTCATTCTAGGATTTAAACTTTGTAGTTTAATAAAAGTTCACTGACTTTATGTATTTGTCACCCTGAAAGTTGGATCCTGTCTACTCATTTGTTGAACGCATATTCATTGAGCAAATGCTGCATGCCAGGCAGAGTAAAGTAATAATGCTGTGAACTTTTTGTAAACCATATTTGACAACCCATATCTGTGTGAATGTTGCAGGTGGCCGGCATGCCACGGCTTTAACTGTTGATGGGAAAGTGTTTTCCTGGGGTGAAGGTGATGATGGCAAACTTGGACACTTCAGCAGAATGTAAGAATATTTTCTTCATTACTTGCTAATAAGAAATGGTTACTGATGATAATAGTGATTATCTTTTGGTAGTTATTTTTCAGAAAATTAAATAAGATAGGCCATTTTTGAAAATGGAACCTAAAAATATATTTGTTAAAAATATCTATGAATGTGATTTGGTCTCACATGATCCATTTTAATGATAGTTAAGTTGATTTGCCCATGTTGTTTTGACTAAATGTGGACCAGTGTAGATGTCCTTTTTTTCTTCTTTAAAAATGACTGGATTGATTATAGGGAATACTATTTAATCTTGTTTTAGGAACTGTGACAAGCCACGGCTTATTGAGGCCTTGAAAACCAAGCGTATCCGTGATATTGCCTGTGGGAGCTCGCATAGCGCAGCCCTCACATCCAGTGGGGAGCTGTACACCTGGGGCCTTGGAGAGTACGGCCGGTTGGGACATGGGGATAATACAACACAACTGAAGCCCAAAATGGTGATTATACACATTTTTGTTGCTTACAGAAAGCTTACCATCTGCTGATTTCAAGAGAAGAAAGTTCATAAAGACATGTGCATTATTGGCTTTCAGTCTGTGGAAAAAATTGCCCTTGTTTTCTCAGTGCCTGTGCTTGATTCTGTTTTTAAATTTGTAATTGAGTAGGTGAAAGTCCTTCTTGGTCACAGAGTAATCCAGGTTGCATGTGGAAGTAGAGATGCACAGACCCTGGCTCTGACCGATGAAGGTGAGCTCCTACCTGACTCTGTTTCTGGGTGGGTAAGAACATCATGAAGCACTGGCCTGAAGTATGCATTTTTTTTAACCTAGGTTTAGTATTTTCCTGGGGTGATGGCGACTTTGGAAAACTGGGCCGGGGAGGAAGTGAAGGCTGTAATATTCCCCAGAACATTGAGAGACTGAATGGACAGGGAGTGTGCCAGATCGAATGCGGAGCTCAGTTCTCCTTGGCTCTCACCAAGTCAGGAGTGGTATGGACATGGTATGTAAACTCTCTGTCACCCATCAGTGTGTCTGTGTCCATATGAGACAGTGGTGGGCCTCTGCCCTATACCCCATGCCACCTTGGAGGGATGGTTAAACCTTCATTTTCTTCTTCTTCTTTTTTTAATATTTTATTTATTTATTAGAGAGAGAGAGATGAGAGCAGGAACACAACCAGTGGGGAGTGGGAGAGGGAGAAGCAGGCTTTCTGCCAAGCAGAGAGCCCGATGTGGAGCTTGATCCCAGGACCCTGGGATCATGACCTGAGCTGAAGGCAGATGCTTAATGACTGAGCCACCCAGGTGCCCCAAGCCTTCATTTTCTTACATCCAGGCATCTTCTTTTGTTTCGAGTTGGGATTAGTGACAATATTATAATAAGAAATTTTTCTTGTACCTGGGTCATTTGGGAAAGAACACTAGAGAAATTTTAGCCCAGCTTGTCTTCCCTGTTTAGGTGAGATTTATGTAGACAGTTTCTCCTCTCTTACTATGCCAGAAGCCTAGTGATCAATTGGGCAGAAAGCAGACTTCTGATTTCTTTGATCCTGAAAAAGTTCATGCCTTTCTTGTGAAAGCTTATTTTATTAAATTCAAAAGGAGTGGGACATCCAGCTGACCTTATGACAATGTGATGGGCCTTAACTTGAGTATTGTGACTCAGAGGCAGCTTGAGGGAGAATTAACCTACATCAGTAACTTAAGTGTTATAAAACACACCTTAAAGATCTTGCTGAAGAATTAAAGAATTAATTTGAATTAATGATATACTATTTTGTAACATAATTTCAGAGACCCTGGGCACTGTGTGTTTGTTAATGAGCTGGCTCTAATGCTGTAAACAATGAGTGTTTTCTCTTGGAATATTGCTAGACGGTAGCCATATATTAAAATACACACTGTTGACCTCCTTGCAGGGGTAAGGGGGATTACTTCAGATTGGGCCATGGCTCTGATGTGCATGTACGGAAGCCACAGGTGGTGGAAGGGCTGAGAGGGAAGAAGATTGTGCATGTGGCCGTCGGGGCCCTGCACTGCCTGGCAGTCACAGATGCAGGGCAGGTAAGCTAAGGTGACAAGTCTTTGTGTTGAAAGTATAATTCATAATGAAATGAGTCTTAGTACTTAAAGAACCAGGAGGACAGGCTGTGCCCATTTTTTTCTTGTGTGTATCTGCCCAGTTGTCAGCTTAGACAGGGACACCTGGTAAATTAAAGAGTTGCTGACTGACAGATGTTATAAAGTAGTAGGCTTTCCTGCTCTAAAGTCCACCTGGAAATAAGAAAAGGTTATTGTCATTGAAGGTGCTCCTACTGCTAAAGTATTAGCAGTGTTTCAGTTTAGAAATTGATAGCCGATGGAGAGATACGCACGTCATCCATGACAAGTATTACTCATTCTTCTGCTTTGAGAATCCGTATCATGACCGGCTCATGTTACAGTTTAAAAATTCATTTATGACAACAAATTAGCACACTTTTTTTTTCAAATTTTTATTTAAGTTCTAGTTAGTTAACAAATAGTGTAACATTGGTTTCAGGAGTAGAATTTAGTGATTCATTATTTACATGTAATATCCAGTGCTCATTGCAACAAGAGCACACTGTTTTTTTATCAAAATGAATTAAAAATGAATTCTTCTTTCTAATTCTGTAAAGCCAAGAAGTGAATACATGAAAAGTGAGTGTATTGTTTTGATCACTTTGTTTTGCAAAATAAAGGAAAATAAAGTATTGAACTTAGTTGAAGAGGAGAATCTGTTTCCTAAAACAAAATAGAACAGACGAATTCATTGGATTGATATTAAATAAATACTTAGTTTTTGGAAAGAATTTTGAAGTAAATTTAAAGAAAATGTTCTCAAATGTTGAAAAATTCTGTTTTTGTTCCCTGTAACAGGTTTATGCTTGGGGGGATAATGACCATGGCCAACAGGGCAATGGCACAACCACAGTTAATAGAAAGCCTACACTTGTGCAAGGTTTAGAAGGTCAGAAGATCACGCGAGTGGCTTGTGGGTCTTCACACAGTGTGGCATGGACTACCGTTGATGTGGCAACACCCTCTGTCCACGAGCCCGTCCTCTTTCAGACTGCAAGAGACCCTTTAGGTGCTTCCTATTTAGGTAAAACAGATTTGTATTTAGTATGAGATACTTCTGTATGGTACAACAACATCATAGATAGAATATTTAAAATAAGAGCAACAGATTAGAGGTTGTAGCACTGTGTTAATTGCATTCTGTACCAGGGCCACAAAATAACCATGGTACTTTGCTATTTGCATCCTGGAATGAAAATTTAATAAAAGGAAGTAGGATGCTGATTCTTACATTATGATCAGGTCAAGTCTGGCAGTGCTGTATAATAAATACTTGACATACATAAGCACTGTGCTGGGCTGGGCTACTTGGTATTTTTAATAGCTTGATTCACATATAATTGACATACAACAAACTTTACATATTTAAAGTGTAATTTCCATGAACTTTGACATGTGTGCACCTGTGAAAGCATCACTGAGTCAAGATAAGTGAAAATATACATATTCTTTCTGCCCCTTCTTAGCCTCTCTTCCTCCTATAACCTCTTGACTTGCTTTCTGACACTGTACTTTTTAAATCTCACTTCTTCTATTCAGGATCATTATTTTGAAATTCATGTGTGTTACATGTATCAATAATTCATTCTTTTTTATTGTTGAGTAGTGTTTCATTCATACTGCAGTTTATTAGTTGCCTGTGGGTGGACTTTCAGATTGTTTACAGTTTTTGGCTATACAAATACAATTACTATGAACATTCATGTACAAGTCTTTACATGGACCTATACTTGGATTTCTCTAGGGTAAATACCTAGGAGAGGAATGGTTGAATCATATGGTAGGTGTAGGTTTATCTTCTCAAGAATCCTACAGACTGTTTTTGCAAAATCATTATTCCAAAGCTCTAGCTCACTCCATATTTTTGTCTGCATTTGGTTTGGTCAGTATTTATAATTTGAACCTAGATTTGTGTAGATTTGTAGTGGTATCTCATTGTGGTTTTACTTTGCATTTCCCCGATGACTAATGACGTTGAGCATCATGTGTATTTACCATCCAAATGTGTGTGTGTGTGTGTGTGTGTGTGTGTGTGTGTGTGTATGTGTTTTGTAGTGTCTATTTCTATCTTTTGCCTATATTTAAAACTAGGTTGTTTTCTTAGTGAGTTTTGAGTGTTCTTTATATATTCTGGGTACAAGTCTTTTGTCAGATATGTGACAATTATAAATATTTTCTCCCAATGTTGCTTGTCTTCTCATTCTCTTCAGAAGTGAATTTTAAAGAGCAGAAATTTTAAATTTTGATAAAGTCCATTTTTTTAATAGATCATACTTTGGGGGTTATATCTAAAAAGACTTTGTGTACTCAAGAGCACAAAGATTTGTTTCCTGGTTTTTTTAATGTAAGTTATGTAGTTTTTAGATATTTAAATCTATGCTTGATCTTGAGTTAAATTTTATATATTATGTGAGATGTGTACTGAAATTCTTTTGGGGGAGGCGTATGTGTGGATATCCAGTTGTTTCAGTTGCATTTATTGAAGAAAACTATCCTTTCTCTGTTGAATTGCTTTTTGCACCTTTGTCAAAAATCAGTTGTCTTTGTGTGTTGTGAATCTATTTCTGGATGCTCAGTTTTGTTGACTTATTTTTGTATTTCGATGCCAATACCACATTGTTTTGATTACTATAACTTTATAAAAGAGCCAAATTCAGGCTGTGGTAATTCGTTAACTTTGTTCTTTTTCAAATGCTGTTTTGAGTATTAGAATCAGCTTGTCAATTTTTATATAAAAGCTTGCTGGAGATTTTTGTTTATCTGTAAGTCTTTAGCTTAGATACAGTTAAGTTACTCTGAAACATTTTGTTCCTTTTGGGTCTTGGTTTTGGATTTGTTTAGTGGCTTCAGACCTGATATTAGTCTGAGGCTAATTGTTCCCCACCACTGAGACAAGACCTTTCTGAGTACTTTATTTAGCACCTAGTGAATAATGAGATCTTAATGTCTGGCTGATGGGAGCAAGTGCTATGCTGATTCCTCTGCATTCTTCTAGCATATGTGCAGGGCCTGTAGTACTTTCATGTAGTTCTTTCTTTGGCTTTGGGAAGTTCTCTCTCATGTAGGCACCCATCATCTTTTGCCACATCCTCAACTGGGTACCTGCACAACTCCCTGGCACTTATCTGGGCAACTGTGTCTTCTCTGCTTCTGTTTTGTGAACTTAGACCACACTGGCCTCCCTGCCCCAGAGCTATGCCTCCGTTTCTCATGTAGACCACTGAGCTCCACCTGGGTCTCTTCCCTTGGCTAAAGCCTGTGAACTCTTAGGGCAGTGATGAGCTGGATCATGTGTCCAGTAAGACTGTTTATTGGTGAACATCTTGTCTTCTCTTCACTGTTTTGTGTTATTTTTTGTCTTGCATTTCAGTTCTAAGTCAATACAGGCAATTACTATATTTTTGTAGCTTTTTTTTTTTTTTTTGCAGTTAAACAATGAAGCTTTGATGAAAATAACTTCTTTATAGAAGTATAAGTAAATAGGTAGTTTGTTGTTGTTTTTGTTTTTACTCTGGAAGACCATTAACCTAATACTTAATCTGTGAAATAGCAAAATGTAGATTGCAGTGTGTTTTAGAAATAAACTGCAAAGGTCAAATAGGAATAGAGCAAACTCTGATCTTTAAAATTGATCCCAAATTTTATTTTCCTTTTTCAGGTGTGCCTTCAGATGCTGATTCTTCTGCTTCCAGCAATAAAATCAGTGGTGCAAACAATTCTAAGCCAAATCGCCCTTCTCTTGCCAAGATTCTCCTGTCATTGGATGGAAATTTAGCCAAACAGCAGGCCTTATCTCATATACTTACAGCATTGCAAATCATGTATGCCAGGTAGGCTTGTTGACTCACTTTTAAAATCCTGCAGTTATTTAAACTTCAGGTTTTGTATTTTTGGTTGATCAAATGTCTCAGAGAATGTTATAGTATTGTCTTTAAGTACTGTGAGTTTTAGGTCATATACCCTTAGATAGTGAATGGTGATTTTTTTTTTTTTAAGGCCTATTTATTTATAGAGAGAGTGAGAGAACACATTAGCATATGAGGGGGGAGAGGGCCAGAGGGAGAAAGAGAGGGAGCAGATCTCCAGCAGACTCCCTGCTGAGCATGGAGCCTAAGAACATGGGACTTGATCTCATGTCCCTGAGATCACGGCCTCAGCCGAAATCAAGAGTCAGACACTTAACAGACTGAGCCACCCAGGCGCCCCTGTGCTTTCTTACATGGGGTTTTGAATCAGAAATCCAAATTAGGGTGCCTGGGTGGCTCAGTTGGTTAAGTGTCCGACTCTTGATTTTGGCTTAGGTAATAATCTCAGGGTCATGAGATTGAGCCCCATGTCAGTCTCTGTGCTGGGTGTGGAGTTTGCTTAAGATTTTCTCTCCTCCCACTACCCGTCTTTCACCCCTGTTCTCTCTCGTCTCTCAAAAAAAAGAAATTCAAGTTAAAAAGTATTTTTTTGTTTTTATGGCCAATAAGATCTAAGCATTAGTGTTTGAGGAATGAGAGGAAGAATTAACTGATACAAATATACAGTGATGTTTAAGACCACTTGTCATTTCCTTCACTCAAACACTTGATAAACAGAGTTTTAATAATGCTTTCTTTTCCAACATTTTGCTGCTGTTTTCTGTCTGAGTTAGTTGTTTACCTATCATGGTTATGGACCTGATAAGTAGAAATAAATTACACAGGAACATTAGTTTCATACCAAAGGCCAACCCTGTCACTTAGAGGACATTTAGTCTTTGCTGCCTTATATGAGGCATCCTTGGTACACCGCTTTCGGTAAACAAAACATTATCCTCAGGCTCTAACAACAATCCTAGAAGATTTCTCAGGGGAATCTGGGGATATATTCTGGTCTGATTTTTATATTTGATATTTTTTCACCTATCATCTCAAGGTCATAAAATCATAAGTAAACATTGTAGCTTTTAGCTGATGAATATTGGTCTGTATTTTCCCAGAACTGTTTTATGTGTATCCTATAAAAATGAGGGAGTCATTCAGTTAAGCGTTTGTCCTTCCTCCTGACTCTTTTGTCCTGTAGTGGTGAAGGGCGATTCACCACAGGCCTGGCTTTCTCTCTTGACAGAGATGCTGTGGTTGGGGCCCTCATGCCAGCTGGCATGATTGCCCCGGTGGAGTGTCCTTCATTCTCCTCAGCACCTCCTTCCGATGCATCTGCTATGGCCAGTCCTGTGAATGGAGAGGAATGTGTGCTGGCTATTGATATTGAAGACAGACTGAGTCCAAATCCATGGCAAGAAAAGAGAGGAGAGGTAAAAATAAATAGTAAAACAATGCAACATTAGATCAAACTTTGTGTTTAGGAAAGTATAGGGCATTCTTTAACTTAATTCAGACTGCTTTTGTTCCCGCTGCTGTGATTTTTGGCTAATATAAAAAATATTCAATTTAAAAAGAATCTTTATAGTGTTTAAATAGAAATACTTTAATTCTTTTAAAAAGTTACAAAATGCAAGTCCACAGTCCTTTGTCTATGATTCTGAAACATTAAAGCTCTGAAAGTCAAGAGTTTTTGCAACTTATTTTGGGGAAAAACCCAACTTGAAGAGATGTGAACTCATTTCTGATCTTCTTCATGTGATCTTTTGTGAATATTAGTAGGTTTTCATGGGAATATGAATATGTTTGACTCTGCAGGGTTGCACTATACCCCACTGGAGCTGGTGGTAGAAGCATCTTGTTAACCTCTGTAAAGTCTGGGACATTCCAGATAGTTTAAGGGGTTTGAGATAAAGCTTTTTGGAGTTGTCTGGGAAGTGTGCCACATTACTAAGTTTTTCCTCTTCCTATATGCTTTTAAACTAGATGATTTCTTCTGAAGATGCCGTAACCCCCTCTGCAGTGACCCCGTCTGCTTCCTCAGCTTCTTCTCGACCATTTATCCCAGTAACAGATGACCCAGGAGCTGCCAGCATCATTGCAGAAACTATGACAAAAACCAAAGAGGTCAAGGAGCTTTCTTCTTTAACATTTTATTTTGAAATAATCTTAAATTCTCTGGGCTCTCAAATAATCTTTTTTTTTTTTTAAGATTTTATTTATTTATTTGACAAAAAGAGATCACAAGTAGGCAGAGAGGCAGGCGGAGAGACAGAGGGGGAAGCAGGCTCCCTGCTGAGCAGAGAGCCCGATGTGGGGCTCGATCCCAGGACCCTGAGATCATGACCTGAGTTGAAGGCAGAGGCTTTAACCCACTGAGCCACCCAGGTGCCCCAGGGCTCTCAAATAATGTTAAATGCACACAAAAGTTGGAGAAGTAGTACATAGAAATGCAGCACATTTTACTTCCATATACTATTCACCTGGGTTCTGTAGCTGTTAGCATTTCTGAACCACTGGTGGGGAGCTGCAGGGCATAATCCCCATTTATCCTCAAGGCTTCAGGTGTCAGGGCATTAACATTGATCCAGGGTTACTTTCTAATCCACAGATCTAATTAGATTTTGCTCATTGCCCTAATGGGTCTGTAACCCAACTCAGAGTTGTGTGTTGTCTCTTTAATATTCAATATGGAACATTTTAAAATTCTTCCTTTTGATGGACACCGCAGGAAAGATATAGAGTTCTTTTCAGTGTATCCCACTGGGGTATGTGAATTGTTGATTTGCTGCATTACTGGTGATATTATTATTGCTTGGTTAAGTGTGTCTGCCAGGTTTTTCCACCAGAAGTTAATAAAAGTGGGTTAGTAAATATTCATGGGGAGATACTTTGAGACTATAAATACCTGTAAGTACTTTTTTCCTCCTATTTTTTACCCACCAGTTTTTAGTATTTATTGATGATTCTAGCTGAATCCATTATTACTGTGGTAGTTGTCACATGGTGATTTTGCAAATTTCGTCATTCCTTTTTGAATATAATTGTTGCTGTTCTTCTGTGAAAACTTTCCCTTCTCATCTTTGTCTGTTTGTCTATCCATCTATGTTAGTATGGATTCATGGGATCCTACTTTACTCAAATAATGACATCCATTACTGTTATCATTTGACACCCAATGACATGGCCATTGGGATCCCTTTTTGGTTGGTTCATTTGTCCTTCTGACATGTCCCCATAATTCTCTGAGCACTTCTTTACTTTTTGGCACAACAACGTTTTCCAGACTTTCACTTACCCTGTCCCTGTTCTGGACATCCATCCATTTCTCCAAGGAGCGCTGGTTCCTTGATCATAGAATTTAGAATCAAGATCTAGAAACTTGGTAAGTTAGTTGCTACCAGATGTCCTTGGTTTACACCTTCTCAGCAAGCATGCATGCGTATGCACATTTTTTTCTTACTTACTTACTTTCTTACTTCAGCATCTTATCTTTATAATAAAAACCATAAATAGTTCAAACTACTATTTTCAGTTTCAGTCCAGCACCACAGAGTTTATGCTTGCTCTGTCCTTTTCTGTATTTGAAGGGTATAATCCTTTTATATGTTGTTTGTTTATATGTTTATATGCATATATGTTTATATGTTGTTGGATTGATTAGTTTTCTTGTGATGTCTTTGCCTGGTTTGGGTATACTGTCCTCATAGAAGGAGCTGGGCAGTGTTCCTTCATTTTTTTTTTTTTTAAGATTTTATTTGTTTGACAGACATAGAGAGAGAGAGAAAAAGAGAGAGAGAGAGAGAGAGCGTTCACAAGCAGGGGGAGCAGCAGAGGGAGAGGGAGAAGCAGGCTTTCCACTGAGCAGGGCTCTAAACCCAGGACCTTGGGATCATGACCTGGGCCGATGGCAGATGCTTAACGACTGAGCCATCCAGGCACCCCTCCCTATCTTTTGTTTTTTAAGAAGAGTTTGAAGGATTAGTGTTAATTCTTCTTTAAATATTTTGTAGAATTTTATCTGTCCCTTTAAGATGTTCTCATCATTTTTTGAGTGTTTCCTTGCTTTCTGGCACAACACACAGTTCTAGCTAAGCTCAACAAAATGTTTTACCCTCCATTCCAGAAATCAGATGTTTCTCTAGGAGGTCTTGGTTATTTTTGATGGAGAATGGTATTTAGAAGGCAAGATCTTCAAGTGCTCATTGCTATTGGGGTGTTGCTGTTCCCAAGCATTCTTAGTGGACAGAGTTAGGGAATAAATGTGTATGTGTATGCATATATACGTAATAGAGAAGTATGCTTGTATTTATTTCATTTTAAATGGCATATTTTGAAAACCACTGGTTCACAACAATACAATCAATTCTAACAGCACAGGATTCATTCTTCTTTTCTCCCCCTCTGTGTTTATAACTCTCTACTCTGAAAGTGAGAAACGTGGCCCCTATTATTGGCAGTTTATTTAGTTCCCCTTAGGTAGCCACTCTTCCCTGACCTGGGTACCCTCCTTTCTCTGCAAAGCTTCTGACACTCAGAACCAGTCTAACTTCTGCAGAGATGACCTTTCATCTGCTTGATTTGTGACCTCTCCCTTACCTCCCATGCTGGTCAGTCAAAGAAGGGACACCTACTTTGCATGGCTTTGTTATATCAACCACCCCCATATGTGGATACCCTCCTCAGCCCACTTAGGTGCTCCCTATGCCAGGCCATTTTACCCTGCTAACACTCTCTCCCTTGCCAGCATATTCCCCTAGGGGATAAATACGCATTTTTAAAAAGTTTTTATTTATTTATTTATTTAAAAGATTTTATTTATTTGACAGAGAGAAACACAACGAGAGAGGGAACACAAGTAGAGGGAATGGTAGTGGGAGAAGCAGGCTTCCCGCTGAGCAGGGAGCCTGATGCGGGGCTCGATCCCAGGCCCCTGGGATCTGACCTGGGCCGAAGGCAGACGCTTAACGACTGAGCCACCCAGGCGCCCCTAAAGTTTTTATTTAAATTCCAGTTAACATACAGTGTAATATTAGTTTCAGGTGTATAATATAATGCTTCAACACTTTCACTTGGTGCTTATCATAACAAGTACACTTCTTAGTCCCCATCATCTATTTAATATACATTATTTTCAATTATACTTGGAACTCTTGGTTTATTATGTTATTACTGCTGACAAAAATATGTCCTATAGAAATTACTCATAACCATCTCTGGTAATAAAAAATTATTATTTATAAATGAGGTGTCTAGCATGGAGCACTGGGTGTGGTGCATGAACAATTAATCTTGTAACACTGAAAAAATAAACATATTTGGGAAAAAAAATAAATTAGGTGCCTATATTTAACTTCTAATACTTGGCAATCTCCTAGGGTTAGGATTTAATGCAGAAATTATCCTGAATTATGCAAATTCTTCCTTTTAGGGAAGAGAGAGGTTTCTTTCCTACCAATTTATTTACAAGACGTAGGCATTATCCAGATTATTATACCCTTAAATTCCTGTCATTTCAGTTTTGGATTGATTCATAAATTATGGTAAAGTAATTTGCACATTAGTTTTAGGCTAGTATTAATCACATGTATTACATGTGGTTAATATATTCCACTGAATGCTTTTGCTGCTCTTCAGTGAGTAAGATCCTGGAATGTTACAGTTTCTGACCAACTTAATGGGTTCGCTGGGTCTCCATGCAGAGGTAGCAGCAGGGTCTGTTTCTTTACTAGCTCAGAGAGGTGTGGTGTCCAGGGCCTAAGTCGATGTAACTTGCACATTGGATGTGTCCCATTCCCCTTAAATTTCCTAAGCGGGTCTTGTGCTTCCCCTAGCTCATTGCTGTTTCTGGAAAGAGTTGGCACTAGTTTTGCTGAGATCCTGAAAACAGGAGAGAAGAAGAGAGGTACTTTTGGCATCTTGTTCTACCTCTGGTGAACTAGACTCTGTCTGGGAAACTAGAAGGTCCTGGATTCTCCTCATTCAGCACAGAGTCTCAATGATTCCCACTCCCTCTAAGCTCAAAAGCTTTGGGATTTCCCACTTCTGATGGCTTCTTATTCCTTTCTATAAGTCAGACCCCACTGTCATTTCCCAAGAGGCTGTTAGGCTGTTAGATAAGGCTGGGAGGCAGCAGTCCCTGGTGGGACCTTGTCACAAGGTCAGGGGGCAGGTAGTGATGAAGTGGCTCCTTTCCCTTGCCAAAGATGGAGAAGAAATAAATGACCACAGGTGCAATATGTTTTAGCTGACATATTATAAATGAGAAGTAAAAGGAGAATATCTCTTTTTATTTTCAGAGAGCCCAAGGAACAAGAGATGGTGGCTAATGTGTTACATACTAGCCAACAAGACACTTTATTTTTTTTTTATTATTTTTTTCAATTAATTTAATTTTATTTTTTCAGTGTTCCAAGAGTCATTTTTCATGTACTCACCCACGTACTCAAAAAATGGGCAGTGCTCCATGCAGTACGCACCCTCCTCAATACCCACCACCAGGCTCACCCAACCCCTTACTCCCCTCTCCTCCAAAACCCTCAATTTGTTTCTCAGAGTCTACAGTCTCATGCTTTGTCTCCCCATCCGATTTCCCCCATTCACCCTTTCTTCCTTCTCACAATGTCCTCCATGTTTTTCCTTATGCACCACACGTAAGAGAAACCATATGATAATTGATTCTTTCTGCCTGACTTATTTCACTCAGCATAATCTCCTCCATTCCCGTCCATGTTGCTACAAAAGTTGGGTATTCATCCTTTCTGATGGAGGCGTAATATTCCATTGTATATATGTACCATATCACAGTTTGGCGATTGCGGCCATTGCTGCTCTGAAAATTGGGGTACATGTGGCTCTTCTTTGTACTACATCTGTATCTTTGGGGTAAATACCAGTAGTGCAATTACAGGGTCATGGAGTAGCTCTATTTTTAATTTCTTAAGGAATCTCCACACTGTTTTCCAAAGTGGCTGCACCAGATTGCATTCCCACCAACAGTATAAGAGGGTTCCCTTTTCTCCACATCCTCTCCAACAATTGTTGTTTACTGTCTTGTTGATTTTGGCCATTCTAACTGGTGTAAGGTGGTATCTCAGTGTGGTTTTGATTTGAATCTCCCTGATGGCTAATGATGATGAACGTTTTTTCATGTGTCTGTTAGCCATTTGTATGTCTTTTTTGGAGAAATGTCTATTCATGTCTTCTGCCCATTTTTTGACATGATTATCCCAACAGGTCACTTTAAATAAGATTCTAGGAAAGAATTATGGAGAGGATTTAGACAAATATATAAAAGTACAAATTTAGTTGTATGAAATTCCCATGCATATCTTGTGGATGGGGTGGCAGATTTTCATGGTGTGACTTTATTCCAAACCACCCTGTGAACTTGGTTAAAGTATAAATTGTCATTGTCATTTGTAGTTTAGTCATACCTTTTCATGGATATTGTTGGTATTTTGTAAACACTATATCAAAAACTAATGATGTACTATATGGTGGCTAACTTAATGTAATAAAAAAAGAAAAAATTAAATAAAAAGAATAACTTTCTATTAAAAAACATTTAATTGGTCTTGAAAGCATAGTACATGGTGATGAAAATTTTATTTCTTAATCTGGCATTTCATGGTCTTAAAGGCTTTGTAAAGCCCCTTATTCATCAGTAGTAGTTATGTATCCTTTGAGTTCATGGGTAAACTGGTGATTGTTTGTAAATGTATCATTCCTCATTTTAATTGTTGGACTTTTTAGGATGTTGAAAGCCAGAATAAAGCATCAGGCCCAGAACCTCAGTCCTTGGATGAGTTCACCAGTCTGCTGGTTGCGGATGACACCCGTGTCATGGTGGACTTGCTCAAGCTGTCCGTGTGTAGCCGGGCAGGGGACAAGGGCAGGGACGTGCTTTCAGCTGTGCTGTCTGGCATGGGTACTGCCTACCCGCAGGTGAGCCACATGATGGGTGCTGTGGGCCTCCTCTCCAGGAATATGCTACTGTTAACATCACACCTTATCTTGTGCTTGATTTTGTTCTAGTAGATAGCAGTTTAGAAGGACTCCTTGTAAGTAAGTCCTCTCTCTGTCGTATGTGCTTCAGTTGTCCTCCCAATGTGCTTTTGGACATTATATTTGTACTTTTTGCCATTTAGAAATTACTAATTTTTATGAAGTCAGATCTGCCAGTTTTTTTTCATTGATGACTTCTGGAAAATATTTATCTACATGACATCATTTAAAGAAATTTTCTCAAGTTTCTTCTAATTTTTTTATGATTTCATTTATTATATTTACATTTTTGTGCCATCTGGGTTTATCTTTTTTTTTTTTTTTAAAGATTTATTTACTTTGGAGAGAGAGAAGGGGATAGTGTGAGTGAGTGGGGGAGAGGGTCAGAGGGAGAGTCTTCAAGCAGACTCCTCGTTAAGCACAGACCCAACAGGAGGCTCTATCTCACAACCCATGAGATCATGACCTGAGCCAAAACCAAGAGTCGAAAACTTAACCAACTGAGCCATCCAGGCATCCCATCTGGGACTTATTTTAATGTAAGGGATAAGGTAGGGATCCAACTTTATTTTTTCCTAGATAGGCAAGCATGTTGTCCAATACCGTTTATTGAATAATCTATCCTTTTCTCAATGATTTGAAAACTTTTAATCATATTTTAAATTGATGTATATATTTTGGTTTTATAGACTCTTTTTTCCATTAACCTAACTCTTTATGGTCTAATACTATAGTATTAACACTAGATCCAATAGGATTTTCTGCTATGGTGGCAATGTTCTGTAGCTGAGCCAGCCTCCAGTCATGTGTATCTGTTCATCATTTCAAATATGACTAGTACACTTGAAGAACTGAAGTTTTCATTTTATTTAACTTTAATTTAAATTTGTATAGCCACGTGTGGCTAGTTTAGGATATTAAAATCGGTATCCTCTCAGTATATCTTAGAAATTGGATTGATGAGTCCTAAAGTTTTTGTCTTCCTTAAGGCCTGTTATTTATCAGTGGCCTTGCTCTGCCTTTTTACAACTGACCATATCAGGGAGTCTGATGCCATGTGCTCTGTACAGATATGTAATCTGTGTTTCTTTGGGCCCCATATCACTACCACCCAAAAGAGAAGGTGCTTAACTATAGTTGAGTGGTCTTGAAAACATAGTAAATGGTTTGGTAGGTAGTAAATGGTTTGGGGCTTGTTA
Organism: Procyon lotor; assembly: GCA_028646535.1. NCBI lineage: Eukaryota > Metazoa > Chordata > Mammalia > Carnivora > Procyonidae > Procyon > Procyon lotor. The sequence goes on along the minus strand of CM053609.1, from coordinate 20,808,311 downwards.
TTTCTTAATTGTATTCAAGAAGAATAGGAAGTAGGTTTCCTACTTTCTAGTTTTTTGAGGCAAGTTACTTGGCATAATTCTGAGAGATTAAATCAAGATGAATTGCCACAAGCAAAAGTTTAATTTTTTAAATAAGTTTATTGCATTTGTGAGAGGAAAGGATGTGAATGAAGACATGGATTTAAAGTAATAATGCCCAGCATTTGTTGCACACATACCTGCCAGGCCCAGTTCTGGTGCGTTCTTGGTACAAGGGTAGGTGTTGGTGTTCTCTGTTTACAGATGAGGAAACTGAGGCTCTGAGAGGTTGTTTCTGGCTCATGGACACTCAGGTTGCTGGTGGGTGGGAGAAATGGTGTTGGACCCTGGGTACTCTGAGCGCAGAGCCAGATCTACAACCCCTATGTCATCATCTCCTGGGAAGCTTTGTTGATCCCTCCTGAGGGAATGATGGGTTTTTCAGAGGAAGGTTATACAGCCCAGAAGACCCCTAGTGGGCTGTGCAGTAGGTGTTTGATGACACCAACATCTGTGTCTCAGTGACACATACCCATAGCAGGTTCAAGGAGAGGCAGAAGCAAACACAGGATTGTCTTCAAACTGTCCTGACCAGTGGTAAGATGCTAGTCCTGTGTCCTACCCTGACCTAATGTTTGGAACTCCTAAAAGATGTATGCATTTATAGTTCTAATTTTATAAATGTATATATATAAATATATGGCAGTGACATTAGTTTGTCATCAATAAAAAACTGTTTACTAAGCTAATCTGTTTGTTATCCAAATATGAGGAAAAATAGAGAAAAGGATCATTCCTGAAAATTATGGAATAGAGAATAGTTTTTGTTTCCGAATTTAGAAAATTTGCAGGTCATCATTGCTATAATAACATATTCTTATATAAAAAAAAGATTTTATTTCTTTGAGAGAGAGAGATAGCAAGAGAGAGTGAGAGAGAGCGCAAGTGGGAAGGAGTAGTAGGATCCCCTCTGAGCAGGGAGCCCAAAGTGGAGCTCAATCACAGGACCCTGAGTTGAAGGCAGATGCTTAACGAACTGAGCCACCCAGGTGCCCCTTCTTACTTGTTTTTAAAAATAGAAGTCAAGGAGTTTTTAATCAACAGTGTTGACCACTTCAGTGGTGTGGATCACTAAGATTTTAAAATGAAAAAAAGACATCATGGATTGTTGAGGGAATATGGAGCCTCTTAATGTTCTGGGTCAAGAGAAATTCCAACTTAGGTTTCTGTTTATAGCCCCTGGTTCCAGATACTTTGCTGCTGTTTGACCTAGATGGCTTGAATATTCTTTATTCTTGCCCACTCCCGCATGACCCCCAATATCTTCCTGAATTTTGGTCATTTTTATCATCTTTCTGCTCCTTCCCTTGATATTTTTGTTCCTGACGAAGATTTTTCCTCCCTGGGAAGTACTCTTGTCTTGGTGTGGAAAGAAACTATTATGATTACAATTTCATCAGTTGGCATATGTTGAGTGTCTTATATATGTTAGGCACCTCCCAACTGCATACATACATATATAGGCACCGCTATGAGCTCTGTGCTATTTTGATGTTATAGGTGAGAGAACCAAGTCCTGATTTAAACTAGCTTTCTCAAATTTCCAAGTGCTCCACTTTGCCACCCTGTCCCTGCGGAAAGACTTGGGTAGGGCTAGCAGGGGTAACATCCTGATGACTTGATCTGTGCCCCTGCTTCCTCCACCAGGTGGCAGATATGTTGCTGGAGCTCTGTGTTACCGAACTGGAGGACGTAGCCACAGACTCACAGAGCGGCCGCTTGTCCTCTCAGCCTGTGGTGGTAGAGAGTAGCCATCCCTACACGGACGACACTTCCTCCAGTGGCACAGTGAAGATACCAGGTATTCAGTGCTGGCCCAGGGGGAGGAGGTGGGGTGAATCTCTGCCCTTAGAATGGCTTCATTTCTGTAATTGCATTAGTAGAAGTAACCACACCATTTTATAGAAAAGAAGCTACAGAATTCCTTTAGAATTATTTCTCCCACTTTTCTAATGCAAACTTTTTTTTCCCCCAAAATATGACACAGAAAACCGTGCAAAGTGAATGTTTAGCTTAACGATTATTAGGTGGATGCCTTAGTCAGCAAAACCCAGATTTAGAAGTCATGTGCCGGTTTCTAGAAGCCCTTCTTGTGTTCCTACTAAACTGGTTGCTGTCCTTATTTGGAGATAAGGCTGACTTGTATTCCTGGACAGTTTTTATTTCCCGAGAGTGCTTCCACTTCTTAAGTCCCTTTTTAATTAGTTTCTATCTTTTAAGTTTCTTATTTTAAACTTTTAAAAAAAATTCTTATTTTAAGTTTCTTTCTTTATTTTCTTTTTCCATTTTTCAACAATGTATTCTGTTGAGGAACCTGGGCCTTTGACTCTTTGGGCTTTCCTGCAGCCTGGATTCACATACTCCTGCTATACTTCAGCCTATTCCTCAACCTTGTTTTTCTGCAAATTTTCTCTGATTCAGAGCTCCAAGTAGTTCAGCCCATTTGGCAAGACCATTGGTGGTTGTGTCCTAGCGCCTGGAAGTACCTGGTGCCTGCTTGTCTTTCCTTATGTGATGTTAACAGCTACCAATGCTCAGAGCCTGAGGCCATTAATCCAATGGGGTTGCAAAATGGAGCCATTCTAATTGCTTCATTTCTTTCTTTCTTATTAGCTGGAATACTTTATAAAGAGATATTTTCCCTTATCCTTTAGTTAGTTGGTTACTCAAGGGTGCTGTTTGCATAAGCAAGAAGGGATAAAAGCTTGAATTTTTTTTTTCTTTCTCATACTTATATTTTTAAGAGAATGAATTGATTCCCTATCATTCTTTGAAGGTGAGCAGAGTTTGTTTTTTTTTCTTTTATAACATTGTAAATTCATGGATTTAAACATATATGATGGGCTTTAATAATTGTGATTATGATCCTATTGAAACTCAAATTGTCTCATCTCTAGACATCAGGAACCTCTTGAGTTTGTCTCTGGAAATGACTTTGGTAGTCCATTGATAACCTCCATGCAGTATTATATGACAAGAAGCTTTGGGCTTGTCATGTAGTTTCTGCCCTCCACCTGGAATCTTCCTTGGTGTCTTTTAGCGGAGATGGCATTTCAGATTACTGGGCTGTCATTGTTTCTAGACCTTTTCAGTAGATAGGATGAATGGTTGGGCAGTCCACTGACTGACTTTCTTTTGAGTCCATACTGATACATTAGATTCAAATTCAAAACTGCAAGGTTTCTACTTAACTTCTTCTGTTACATCTGTTTTCTTCTATACTGAGAATCCTGGTTAGACAGGGACGACAGAATATCTCATAATTATTCATTTGCTTTATCTCATGTTGCATAAGCAATGGACTCAGGATTCAATTCTAATACAAACAAACATGAATATAGTTCCTAAAAATAGCTAAAAAATTTTTTGTCTTAGCTCTCTTTATTCTCTGAACTTTATTAAGATATACTATGTCTACCAAAGTGTAATAGCTATTACATACTATACTTCTTTCAGTCTTCATTTAGTCTTAGTTTTACTCTGTTTAATGCTCACTTCTAGTCCTTTGTCTGTCTCTTTTTCCATTATAATTGTCTGAAACTCACTCTCTAGTTAGTTATTCAGCAAGACTCAGAGGATGGCAGCCTTGGGATCAGCTTGTCCATGACAGTTTCGGCCCAAACCTGAAAGTTAGCTTTTCTTGATAGTAAATCTTTGAATCACCTATTCTTCCTCAGTGAATGGGTGATGGTAATAATCTGTTTTTTTTCCTTCTATGTTGTGCTTTGTTTCAGTAATTTTACTAGAATATGTTTTCATATTGGTTACTCTAGGTGATAGTCATCAATAAGAGGTGTGCTCCTTTATAATGTAGTTTCAGGTCTTTTCTCTGTATTACAGTTTGTACTGTTTTAGCTCTCTTTCATGGAATGTGGTCATCATGAGTTGGATACCTTTTAGAATCAATGTTGACTACTTCATCTCTCAAATACTTTCTACCTCTTTCTTCCTTTCCTCCTTCTCTTTGTCTTAAAGCACCATCTATTGTGTTCATTTACTCCTATATTCTTTCTAGTTTAGTCTGAAATTTGTAATTTTTTTACTGAATTTTATTATTTAATATTTTGGTTGTCTTAATTTAAACTGGTGTTTCTTTCATAGTTTGATAATTTTGTTAGTTTTTTTTTTTTTTTTTAAAAGATTTTATTTATTTGACACAGAGAGAGAGAGAGGTCACAAGCAGGCAGAGAGGCAGGCAGAGAGAGAGGGAAGCAGGCTCCCCGCCGAGCAGAGACCCTGATGCGGGGCTCGATCCCAGGACCCTGAGATCATGACCTGAGCTGAAGGCAGAGGCTTTAACCCACTGAGCCACCCAGGCGCCCCAATTTTGTTAGTTTTAAAAAACATTTTTAGAAGTAGTAGATTATAGTTTTGATCTTTTTGTAGGCATATCTTTCTAGTCTGTGTTCATTGAAGGGATATTATTCTGTTTCTTATTTTCTCTTAGCTAAGAATAACTTTGTATTGCATTTGACCTTGATACTTTTATCTTGCTCATTTTTTAAAAATTTTATTTATTTATTTGACAGAGAGAGAGAGAGATCACAAGGAGGCAGAGAGAGGGGGGAAGCAGGCTTCCTGCTGAGCAGAGAGCCCGATGCAGGGCTCCATCCCAGGACCCTGAGATCATGACCTGAGCCAAAGGCAGAGGCTTTAACCCACTGAGCCACTCAAGCACCCCTATCTTGCTCATTTTTATGTAAAATTTTTTTAATAACTTTTAGAAAAGTTTTCTTAACTTTAAGCTATTACTCTCAGAATTTAAAAAAGCAAAAGGTATTTCTACTGAGTATTTTGCCTATCACAAAAATCTGGTGGCGCTCTTCATCTTCTGTTTCTCTATTCTCTGTTTCTCATCCCACCAGCAAATCCTATCATTTCTGCTTTTTAAAAAAATTTTTTAATTCCAGTATATTTAACACACAGTGTTATATTAGTTTTAGGTGTACAGTATAGTGATTCAGCAATTCCATACATCACCTGGTACTTACTCTTCACAAATGCCGTTAATCCTCATCACCTATTTCACCTACTCTCCCACCCACTTCCCCTCTGGTAACCATCAGTTTGTTTTCTGATGTTAAGGGTCTGTTTCTTGGTTTCTCTCTCTTTCTCTTTTTTCCTTTTACTCATTTGTCTTATTTCTTAAATGCCATGTATGAGTACAGTCATATGGTATTTGTCTTTTTCTGACTGACTTGTTTCACCTAACATTATACTCCGTAGCTCCATCCATATCATTGCAAATGGGGAGATTTCATCCTTTTTTATGGCTGAGTAAATATTCCATTGTGTGTGTATGTATGTGTATGTATATATCTATATATCTTTTTTTTTTTTTAATTAATTTTTATTAACATATAATGTATTATTTGCCCCAGGGTACATGTCTGTGAATCTTCGGGCTTACACATTTCACAGCACTTAATAGCACATACCCTCCCCATTGTCCACAATATATCTATATATCTTTATACCTACACACACACACACTACGTTCTCATCCATTCATTTATTGATGGATACTTGGGCTGCTTCCATATCCTGGCTATTGTAAATAATGCTGCTATAAACATAAGCATGTATCCCTTTGAATTAGTGTTTTTGTATTTTGGGGGTAAATACCCAGTAGTGCAATTACTGGATCATTGAATCGCTCTATTTTTAACCTTTTTTTTTTTTTTTTTTTTTTTTTTAAGATTTTATTTATTTATTTGAGAAAGAGAGAGAGAGAGAGAGCGCACAAACAGGAGAGGAAGAAGCAGTCCTCCCATCGCACTGAGCAGGAGGCCTGATGTGGGGCTAGATCCCAGGACCGTGGGATCAGACACTTAACTGACTGAGCCACCTAGATGCCCCAATTTTTAACTTTTAAGGAACTTCCATTCTGTTTTCCAGAGTGGCTGCACCTGTTTACATTCCCACTAACAGTGTAAGAAGGTTCCTTTTTGTCCACATCTTCACCAATACTGTTTCTTGTGTTTTTAATTTTAGCCATTTGGACAGGTGTGAGGTGATACCTCATTATAGTTTTGATTTGTGTTTCCCTGTTTCTCTTGGCCATCTGTATGTCTTCTTTGGAGAAATGTCTTTTCATGTCTTCTGCCCATTTTTTAATTGGATTATTTGTTTTTTTTGGATAATGAATTTATAAGTTCTTTATATTTTGGGCACTAACCCTTTATCAGATTTGTCATTTGCAAATATCTTACTCCATTCTGTAGATTGCCTTTTAGTTTTATTGATTATTTCCTTTGCTGTGCAGAGCATTTTATTTGGATGAAGTCCCAGTAGTTTATTCTTGCTTTTATTTGCCTTACCTCAGGAGACAGCTAGAAAAATTTTGCTTTTCTGATGTCAGAGACATTACTGTCTATGCTGTCTTCTAGAAGTTTTAGGGTTTTAGGTCTCACATTTAGGTTTTTTTTTAAAAAGATTTATTTATTTATCTATCTATCTATCTATTTATTTATTTGAGAGAGGGAGCAGAGCGAGAGGGAGAAGCAGACTCCTAGTGAGCAGTAGCCTGACGCAGGGCTTGATCCCAGGACCTTGAGATCATGACCTGAGCCTAAGGCAGATGCTCAGCTGACTGAGCCATCCAGAAGCCCCTCACATTTAGGTCTTTAATTCATTTTGAATTTATTTTTGTGTATGGTGTAAGAAAAAGGTCCAGTTTCATTCTTTGCATTTAGCTGTCCAGTTTTCCCAACACCCTTTGTTGAATATATGGTCTCTTTTCCATTGGATATTCTTTTTTGCTTTGTAGAAGATTAATTAACCATAGAGTTGTGGGCCCATTTCTGGGTTTTCTGTTCTGTTCCACTGATCTGTGTGTCTGTTTCTGTGCCAGTTCCGTACTATTTTGATCACTACAGCTTGGTAATATAACTTGAAGTCCAGAATTGTGATGCCTCCAGCTTTGCTTTTCTTTTTCAAAGTTGCTTTGGCTATTCAGGATCTTTTGTGCTCTATATAAATTTTAGGATTATTTACTCTAGTTCAGCAAAAAATGCTGTTGGTATTTGGATAGGGATTGCTTTGGGTAGTAAAGACATTTTAGCAGTATTTATTCTGCCAATTCATGAGCATGGAATGTCTTTACATTTCTTTAGGTCTTCAGTTTCTTTTATCAGTGTTTTATAGTTTTCAGAATATAGATCTTTCACCTTTTTAGTTAGGTTTATTCATAGGTATCTTATTATTTTTGGTGCAATTGTAATTGGGATTGATTCTTTGATTTCTCTTTCTGTTACTTCATTATTAGTGTATAAAAATGCAACAGATTTCTGCATGTTAATTTTGTATCCTGTAATTTTACTGAATTCATGTATTAGTTCTAGTAGTTTTTTAATGGAATCTTTAGGGTTTATATATATATATATATATATATAGTTTCATGACATCTGCAAATCAGGAAGTTTTTCTTCTTCCTTACCAATTTGAATACCTTTTATTTCTTTTTGTTGTCTGATTGCTATGACTAGGACTTCCAGTGCAAATTGAATACAAGTGATGAGAGTAAGGACACCTGAGTGACTCAGTAGGTTTAGCTTCTCACTCTTGGTTTCGGCTCAGGTCATGATCTCAGGGTCATGGGATCGATCACCATGTTGGGCTCTGCTTGAGTGTCTATCCTCTTCTTCCTTCTCTCCCTCTGCTCCTCCCCTCATCCCCCCCATAAAGAAAGAAAGAGAGAGAGAGAGAGAGAGAGAGGAAAGAAAGAGAAAAAGAAAGAAAGAAAGAAAGAAAGAAAGAAAGAAAGAAAGAAAGAAAGAAAGAAAGAAGGAAAGAAAGAAGGAAAGAAAGAAGAAAGAGTCTTTAAAAAAAACAAAACAAAACTTTTTGCAGAGTAGACATCCTCATCTTACTGCTGACCTTAGGGGAAAAGCTCTCAGTTTTTTCTGCATTGGTTATGATGTTCACTGTGGACTTTTCATATATGGCTTTTATTATGTTGAGGTATGTTCTCTCTAAACCCACTTTGTTGAGGGCTTTTATCATGGTTGGATGTTGTACTTTGTCAGGTGCTTTTTCTGCGTCTGTTGAGATGATTACGTGGTTTTTATCCTTTCTCTTATTGATGAGATGTGTCATGTTGATTGATTTGTAAATGTTGAATCACCTTTCCATCCCAGGAATAAATCCCACTTGATTATGGTGAATGACTTTTTTAATGTATTATTGAGTTCAGTCTGCTAGTATTTTTTTTTGAGGATTTTGTGTCTAGGTTTATTGGAGATATTGGCCTGTAGTTCTCTTTTGTGTGGTGTCTTTATGTGGTTTTGGTATCAGAGTGATAGTGGCCTCATAGTTTGGAAGTTTTCTTTCTTCTTTATTATCTGGAATAGTTTGAAAAGAATAGGTAAAAACTCTTCCTTAAATGTTCGGTAGCATTTGCCTGTAAAGCTATCTGGTCCTAGACTTCCATTTTTTGGGAGTTTTTTTGATTACTCTTACAGTCTTCTTGCTGCTTATCCGTCTATTCAAATTTTCTGTTACTTCCTGCTTCAGGTTTGTTAGTTTATATGTTTGTAGGAATTTATTTTTTTCTAGGTTGTCTAATTTTTTGGCATATTGTCTTTCATAATATTCTCTTAAAATTGTATTTCTGTGGTGTTGGTTGTTATTTCTCCTCTTTGATTTGTGATTTTATTTATTAGGGTCCTGTTTCTTTCTTTATTATTTCCTTCTTTTTGCTGGTTTTAGGTTTTGGTTGTTGTTCTTTTTCTAGCTCTTTTAAGTGTAAAGTTAGGTTGTTTATTTGAGACTTTTCTTTCTTCTTGAGATAGGCCTCTATTGCTAGAAACTTCCCTCTTAGAAAACCATTTTTACTGCATCCCAAAAGTTTTGGACCATTGTGTTTTCATTTTTGTTTATTTCCATATACTTTCTGATTTCTTCTTTGATTTCTTGGTTAACGCATTCATTTTTCAGTAGCATGTTATTTAACTTCCATGTATTTGCGTTCTTTCCATATTTTTCTAGGCTTGATTTCTAGTTTCATAGCATTGTGATCAGAAAAGATGCATGATATGACTTTGATCTTCTTGAATTTGTTGAGGATTGTTTTATGGACTAATATGTGGTCTGTTCTGGAGAATGTTCTGTGTGCCTCTAAAAAGAATGTGTATTCTGCTATTTTAGAATGGAATGTCCTAAATATATTTGTTAAATTTGTCTGGTTCAGTGTGTTATCCTTGTTGATTTTCTATTTGGGTGATTTGTCCATTAGTATTGTTATTACTATTGATTAATTCCTTTTTATGTTTGTTATTAACTCTTTTATGTATTTGGGCGCTCCCATGTTGGGTACATAAATATTTACAATTGTTGTATTTTGTTGAATTGTCCCCTTTATTTTTATATGGAGTCCTTCTTTGTCTCTTGTTGCAGACTATTTTAAAGTCTGTTTTGTTTGATATAAGTATTGCTGCTCTAGCTTTCTTTTGACATCCATTTGCGTGATAAATATTTCTTCACCCTCTCACTTTGAATCTACAGGTGTCTTTAAGTCTGAAATGAGTCTCTTGTAGGCAGCATATATTATAGATGGGTGGTCTTGTTTTTTATCTGCTCTGTCACCCTATATTTTTTGATTGGGGCATTTAGTCCACTCAGATTCAAAGTAATTATTGATAGATACATATTTATTGCCATTTTGTTACTTGTCTTGTGGTTGTTTTCGTATAGTTACTCTGATCCTTTCTCTCTTCCGTGGTTTGCTGATATACTTGGATTTCTTTCTTCCTTTTTATTCTTTGCACAGCTGTTACTAGTTTTTGATTTGTGGTTACCATTAGGTTTGTATATAACATCTTCTGCATGTAGCTGTCTATATTAAGTTAATGGTTGCTTAAGTTCGACCCCATTCTTTTCTCTCCCTCAGTGCTTTAGGTATATTATTTTGTGAGTCCCTTGACTGATTTTAGTTGTGATGTTTGTTCAGCCAGTCTTTGGGTCCTTTTCTGGGTTGTTTGCTCTGATGTGAGTGTTACCTACTTGTATCTACTGTATCTAGTTATCTAACTGTATCTGTGAGATGAAGTGAGTTTAGGGTCCTACTCTGCCATCTTCCCTGGAAGTACCTGTCGTTTCTACTTTTAAAATATATTACTAACTCAGTCATTTCTCTCTAACTCTCAGGCATTCTGGGCCCAGCCAGCCGGTCTCACCCAGTTTATTATATTAGCACCATATACCCAACCAGCTGGTCTCACCCAGTTTATTATACTAGCACCACATACTATACTAACACCTAACCTCCTGTGTCCCCCAGAATCATCTCCCTATAGGAGATGAGAGATACTCCTTAAAAGTATCCAGGGATTCTCTTTTAAAACCATCTTGTGAGTCACCCCAGTCATAATGTACTGGTCCTCTGCTTAAAACCCACCAATATACCCCTATAACTATAACTTTAAAATAAGAACTGAACTTCTGACCATGGTCTGTATGATTTTGTATGAGCCCTGGTCACCTCTTCAATGTATTGCTTCCTCACTCCTTTGTCTCTCTCTCTGGGCCTCTCCACATCATCTTCTTTGCCAGTCCTGAAGTAGTCCAGATTCTGACTCTGTCTCACTTGGGATTTGCCATCTGCCTGAAATATTCTTCCCCTAGGCAATTACTTACAGATTTCTGGCCATATCTCCCTTGTTCAGAGGATCCTTTCCAGTTTAACCACCATATGCTGAAACAGCCTTTCCTCAATCTCATTTCACACCCTTCCTTCTTCATAACAGTTAACATCCTGTGAAACTTAACAGACATCATCTGTTCCTTAGACTAGAGCAGAGACTGGTTAGAATCAGTTGCATACTAAGGGTGAGAATGGAAATCCTTTTCTTGTTCCAATAAGGTGAATACGCTTAGTCTGTCAGTGTTATGCCCATTAACTGTAGATTTCTTATAGATTCCCTTACCAACTTGAGGAAATTTCTTTCTGTTCCTAGTTTGGGGGGTAGATTTTATGAGTGGGTGTTGGATTTTGTCAAATACTTTTTGTGTGTTTTGTTGTTTACTCAATATAGCATATTGCAGGAATCAGGTTTTGGATATTAAACTCAATTTTGCATTCCTGGACAAATCACAATTGTTCACAATGTGTAATCTTTATTATATGTTGCAGGATTTGGTTTGCTAATATTTTGTTAAGGATTTTTGCATCTATTTTCATGAGTAGTGTTGCTTTGTAGCTTTAAGTTTGTATTTTAAAATTTATTTATTTACATAAATTTGCTTTCTCACGATAGCTCTGTCTGGTTTTGGTATCAGGACAATACTGGTCTTAATAGATAGGGTTGCAAAGTGTTTCCCTCCTCCTCTATTCTCTGAAAAAGCATGTGTAGAATTGGTATTATTCTTTAGATAGCTGATAGAATTCACCAGTGGAGCTGTCTGGGCTTGGGCTTTTCTTTTTGGGAAGGTAAATCATGTCAGATGTCCTGTTTCTTTTTGAACCAATTTTGGTAATTGTGTCTTTTTGGAATTTGTTCATTTCATCTAAATTGTACAATGTGTTGGTATAAAGTTGTTTATAGTATCCCTCAAAACCCTTTATATTTCTGTAGGGTTGCTTGGTTCTAATGAAATAACACATTCTTATGTATCTCCTCTACTCTCAGTACTCTACTATAGCACTCCTTCACTTCTGACACCAGATGTGTGGGTGTTTCCCACACATCAAGCAATTCTGTGACACCAGCTGGATGTCCTAAAATTTAACTCAGTCTTGACATGGAGATAGTGTCAGATCCCACAGGTTAAGGACTCGGTCCCACAGCTTCAGATGTCAATCACAAATCTAGATTATCACCTGTGCTTCTGCTGATTTGGTATAAATCAGAGATTTCTGTGGCTTCGTCCTTGGGTTTGGTTAATTTGCTAGATTAGCTCACAGAATTCAGAGAAACATTTTCTTACGTTGACCTTAAAAGTAAAATGACCTGTTATTTTACCAGCAAATGGTTTTATTTGAGAATAGCAGAGGAATTGCCATTTGGGACAAGCAAGTCATAGCAAAAGCCATAGGTAAGTTCACAGAACAAAGGAGAATTATTCTCTTTTATAGAGGAAAGGGGAGAGTTGGAAGGGACTCTTATAAACAAAAATTTCATTGGAGTAAACTGTGAGTTCAAAGTGTAGTGACTTTTCATTGGCTGAGTTATGATAGTCTCATTGACTGGACTCTTGCTGGAAGAGGAAAAAAAAACCCATCTTCCTACTGGGGTAGTAATGTACAGGCTTCTTCCTGTTGGGAATGTAAGATAACTTCTCTTCCTGTGGGATTCTGCAACTGATGAAGAATGGTAGGGCATGAGAACTCCCCATTCTGGCCTCCTGACCTAATTTGAAAGGAAATGTCCTTTATTCAGCTTCACACTTAGGTTTACCAGTTTATTATGAAGGATATAATAAAGGGTACAGATGAATAGCCAGATGAAGAAGTACATAGGATGAGGTCAGGGTAAGGCCCGAGTACAGGAGCTTCTGCCTCTATAGAACCAGGGTGTACTACTCTTCCAGCATATGGAGGCTCATCAAATCTTGCCATTGAGGAGTTTTTATGTACCTTAATCTACAACAACCCCTCCACACTTGCTCCCCTTCCCAGAGATCTCTTGGTGGGATTGAAAGGTCCATCTCTCCAATCATTTGGTATTTCTGGGGACCGGCCTCATCCTGAGGTTATCTAGGGACCCCATCCTAAGTTAGCTCATTAGCATAAACTCAGGTGGGCTCAAAAGCCTCCTTATGCATGACAAAAGACACTCCAAATAGGAAATTTCTTTCTTTCTTTTTAATATTTTATTTATTTATTTGACACAGAGATCACAAGTAGACAGAGAGGCAGGCAGAGAGAGAGGGGGAAGCAGGCTCCCCACTGAGCAGAGAGCCCGATGCAGGGCTCGATCCCAGGACCCTGAGATCATGACCTGGGCCAAAGGCAGAGGCTTTAACCCACTGAGCCACCCAGGTGCTCCCAAATAGGAAATTTCTAGGATTTAAGGAGCTCTGTGCCAGGGATGAGGGACAAAGACAACATATTACAACACAGTAGTGATGTCCCTTCTTTTTTTCATTTTTGATTTTTGGTCATTTGTATTTTCTTTATTTCTACCCTTCCCCCATCATCAGCCATGTTAAAAATTTATTAATTTTGTTGATCTTTTCAAAGAACTAACCTCTGGATTCATTGATTTAGATTTTCCTTCTGTTGTTTTGTTTTCTCTTTCACTGGTTTTTACTGTGATCTTTATAATTTTCTTCCTTCTGCTTTAGGTATAATATGTTTTTGCTTTTTTTTTTTTTTAAGGTGGAGGCATAGATTATTGAAACTCCTTTCTAATACAGATTTCCTTCTAACCACTGCTTTGGTTGTATCACATAAATTAAGATAGTGCTATGTTTTCATTTTTTGTTCAGCCTAAAATACTTTCTAGTTTCCTTTTTGAGATTTCTTTGAGTCATGGGTTATTTAGAAGTGTTAGGTATTTGGGGATTTCCCAAATTTCTTTCTGTTTGTGATTTCTGATTTAATTCCATTTTATTTATACAATTATGATTATAGTTATTCCGTCATATATTGAATGATTTCAGATCTTTTAAATTTGTTGAGACTTGTTTTATAGGATGTGGTATCCTAGAGAATGTTTCATGTCTGCTTACTAGGAATGTGCATTCTTCCTTTGTTAAGGGAAGTGTTTTGCAGTTGTCTCTAAGATTAAGATCATTGGTAGTTGTGTTGAACTCTGTAGTCTTCCTGATTTTCTGTTCGCTTACTCTACTGGTTGTTGAGATTTGATATTGAAATCTCCAGCTGTAATTGTGGATTTGTCTACTTCTTTGTTTTTGGAGCTTTGTTGTTAGGTATGCATACCTTTGGAATTGTTATATATTCCTGATGTTTGACTCTTTTTTTCAATGTGAAATGTCCCTCTTTGTCTCTATTAAGAACATGTCTATTTGTATATTAGTACAGCCACTCCATGGCTGTACTAAAAACAATGGTTATTGTTTGCATCCCCATCTTTTTACTTTGAGCCAGTCTTTGTCTCTGGTTATGCACCTTTTAGTTGGATTGTAGTTTGTTTTTTGTTTTTTTAAATTTAGCAGTCTCTGCCTTTTGATGGAGATGCTTAAGCCACTATGTCTATTGTAATTATGGCTTTGGTTGTATTTAGATCTGCCATTTTACTGTGTTTCCTCTATGCCTTGTATCTTTTTTGCTTCTTCCTTTAGTGCTTTCTTTTGTGTTAAAATTTTTTTAATGTACCATTTTAATTCCTCTGTTGATTTTCAGCCACTTTTTTTTTAGTGTTTGCTCTAGGGATTAATACATATACTTGAATTTATCATAACCTACTTCATGCTAATTATTTAATTATGGTAAAATATAGCAACTTTGCTCCAGTATAGTTCTATTTCCTCTTCCCTCCTTCTTACTATTATCATCACATATATTACATTTATATGTTACAAAGCTCTGTAACAGATTTGTAACTATGTGTTACATGTGCATGTATATAGTATGATAATCATTGCATTATGTCAGGGATTGGCAAACTTCCATATGTCACAAAATACTATTTTAACCCCCAATACTTTTATTTTTTCAGTGTTACAAGATTCATTGTTTATGCACCACACCCAGTACTCCATTTTGAAATTTTTTCCCAACCTTTTGAAAATATACAAGCCAATTTTTGCTCACAGGCTTTGCAAAAACAGAGGTGAAACAAATGTGGCCAATGGGCTATAATTTCCTAAGCTCTGCTTAATGTAATCTTTTCTCTTAAAAATATTAAGGAAAGGAAAAAAAATACCCTATCTTTTAAAACACTTATTTCCTATTTCCAGTGCTCTTTATTTCCTCCCATGGATCCATGTTTCTATTTTATATCATATCAATATGTATCTGGGAACCTTTTAATTTTGCCTCTACTTTTTGAAGATAGTTTTACTGGATGTAGAATTCTTAGTTGATAGGATTTTCCCCCTTATTTTAAACATGTCATCTCACTGATTTTTGTCTTCCATTGTTTCTCAGGAGAAGTCAGCCATTAATGATATTTTGTAATCCTAGATGTTATGTGTCTTTTTTTTTTTTTTTTTTCTCTTGCTGCTTTTATGGTTTTTTCTGTCGTTGGTTTTCAGTAGTTTCAGTATAATGTGTCTGGGTGTGGATCTCTTTGTTTATCCTACTTGGGATTTATTAATTTTAGGAACTGTAGGTTAATGTTTTTCATCAAATGGGGGGGGGTTGGCTGTATGAGTTTAAATACTTTTTCTGTCCCTGTTTTTCTCTTTCCTGTTTTTTTTGGGAGGAAATTCCCATTATGCCAATGGTTGTATTCCTTGATGTTGTCTCCTGAGTGTTTAGGCCTTTGCTTACTTTTCCTCAATCTTCTTTCTCTTATTTTCTGGTTAGAGTAAGATAGAAAGTATACAGTCTTTAATTTGACTGATTCTTTTAATCTGCCATTTTAAATCTGTCATTTTGCCCATCTAGTGAATTTTTCATTTTGGTTATCACACTTTCCAACTCAGAAATTTACTTTTAGTACTTTCCTCAGAGTTTTACTTTTTTGAGATTTTATATTTGTTAAATCATTGTTATCTTGTTTTCCTATATTGTCTCTTCTCTGTGTTGTTTTGTTTTGTTTTGTTTTGGTTTGGTTTGTGGTTTTTTTCTCTTTTGAAATTTGGAATATAGTTATTTCAGTTCCTTAAAAGTTGTTGTCTGCAAAATATAGTGTGTGGCCATCAGAATCCACTACTTCTTTTTTTTTTGGTCCCCAAATCTGTTTATTTTTTCAGTGTTACAAGATTCATTGTTCATGCACCACACCCAGTGCTCCATGCAATACGTGCCCTCCTCAATACCCACCACCAGGCTCTCCCAGCCCCTCACCCCCACCCCTCCAAAACCCTCAGTTTTTTGCTCATAGTCCACAGACTGTCATGGTTCATTGCCCCTTCTGATTTCCCCCCATTCCTTTCCTTCCTTTCCTTCTTTCCTTTTCACAGCCTTCCATGTTTTTCCTTATGCTCCACACCTAAGTGGGACCATAAGATAATTGACTCTCTCCTCTTGACTTATTTCACTCCGCATAATCTTTTCCAGACCCGTCCATGTTGATACAAAAATTGGGTATTCATCCTTTCTGATGGAGGCATAATATTCCGTTGTATATATGTACACCATATCTTCTTTATCCATTCATCTGTTGAAGGGCATCTTGGTTCTTTCCACAGTTTGGCAATTGTGGTGCTTGTTGCTATGAACATTGGGGTACTTGTGGCTCTTCTTTGTAATGCATCTACTTCTTTGGGGTAAATACCCAGGAGTGCAATGGCAGGGTCATAGGGTAGCTCTGTTTTTAGTTTCTTGAGGAATCTCCACACTGTTTTCCAAAGTGGCTGCACCAGCTTGCAATCCCACCAACAGTGGAAGAGGGTGCTCCTTTCTCCACACCCTCTCCAACACTTGTTGTTTGCTGTCTTGTTGATTTTGGCCATTCTGACTGGTGTAAGGTGGTATCTCAGTGTGGTTTTGATTTGAATTTCCCTGATGGCTAAAGATGGTGAACAGTGTTTCATGTGTCTGTTAGCCATTTGTATGTTTTCTTTGGAGAGTGTCTGTTCAAGTCTTCTGACTATTTTTTGACGTGATTATCGGTTTTGAAAGTGTTGAGTTTGAGGAGTTCTTTATAGATCCTAGATATCAGACCTTTGTCTCGGGTGTCATTTGCGAATATCTTCTCCCACTCCATGGTTGCCAATTTGTTTTGTGGAGTGTTTCCTTTGCTGTGCAGAAGCTTTTTATCTTGATGAAGTTCCAAAAGTTCATTTTCGCTTTTGTTTCCTTTGCCTTTGGAGACATGTCCTGAAAGAAGTTGCTATGCCTGATGTCGAAGAGGTTACTGCTTATGTTCTTCTCTCGGGTTTTGATAGACTCCTGCCTCATGTTGAGGTCTTTTATCCATTTCGAGTTTATCTTCGTGTATGGTGTAAGAGAATGGTCAAGTTTAATTCTTCTAGATATAGCTATCCAGTTTTCCCAGCACCATTTATTGAAGCGACTGTATTTTTTCCACTGGATATTTTTTCCTGTTTTGTCAAAGATTATTTGAACATAGAGTTACGGGTCCATATCTGGGCTCTCTATTCTGTTCCACTGGTCTATGTGTCTGTTTTTGTGCCAGTACCATGCTGTCTTGGTGATCACAGCTTTGTAGTAAAGCTTGAAATCAGGCAATGTGATGCCCCCAGCTTGGTTTTTCTTTTTCTACATTTCCTTAGCAATTCGGGATCTTTTCAGGTTCCAGACAAATTTTAGGATTGTTTGTTCCAGTCCTTTGAAGAAAACTAGTGGAATGTTTTTAAAATTTTTTTATTAACATATAATGTATTATTTGCCCCAGGCTACATGTCTGTGAATTGTCAGGCTTACACATTTCACAGCACTTAACATACCACATACCCTCTCCAGTGTCTATAACCCAGCCACCCTATCCCTACCTCCCCGCCTACCAGCCACCCTTAGAATGTTTCGTGAGTTTAGGAGTCTCTTATGGTTTGTCTCCTTCTCCATCCCTTCCTGTTTCATTTCTCTCCCCCACCCCCCACAAACCTCCACCTTTCCTCTCAAATTCTTCATATCAGAGAGATCATGTGGTAATTGTCTTTCTCTGACTGACTTATTTCCCTTACCATAATACCCTCCAGTTCCATCCATGTTGTTGCAAATGGCCAGATTTCATTTCTCTTGATGGCTGCATAGTATTCCAGTGTGTGTGTGTACCACATCTTCTTTATCCATTCATCTGTTGATGGACATCTAGGTTCTTTCCATAGTTTGGCTATTGTGGACATTGCTGCTATAAACATTGGGGTGCATGTGCCCCTTTGGATCACGACGTTTGTATCTTTAGGGTAAATACCCAGTAGTGCGATTGCTGGGTCATAGGGTAGCTCTATTTTCAACTTTTTGAGGAACCTCCATACTGTTTTCCAGAGTGGCTACACCAGCTTGCATTCCCACCAACAGTGTGGGA